>QRDG01001880.1:0-600000 GCA_012064385.1 Puccinellia tenuiflora | reverse complement strand
GGATACAGCGGCCAGTCCGCTAAAGAAGATAGCTAAGTTGAGTGAGGATAAAGTCCAAGATGTAGAATCTGGTGCGAGGAAACATTTGAACCTGGAGGGAGAGCAGAGGATATGTACCAGGTGCCCCCACCTCCACCTAGGTACATTACACCAAGTGAGCAGAAAAAGTTGAACAAGAAGGCAGGGGCAACTCCGGGAGTTACTGAGGAAGGAAAGAACAAGAGTGTTTCAGGAGGATCGGCGGGCTCCCTCGAGGAGCACCGCCGCCAGCAATGAGTGTGTCTTGCTGGAATGGTCATGGTTTAGGCACGCACGCGAGCATTCACGAGCTCCGCGATTTTGCGCGGGAACATGCCCCATCCGTACTCTGTGTAGTAGAAACTCAGCTTCATAAGAGTAGGGTGGAAAGACTAGCGGGTACGCTAGGTTATGATTGAGGTTTTGCGGTTAGTAGTTTTGGCCGTAGTGGCGGCATTGGAATCTTTTGGAATAATGAAATAAATATATCAATTTTACCTTACTCCCAGTACCATTTGGATGCGGTGGTCTCATCTCACAATATGGAACCGTGGCGTCTAACATGCGTATATGGTGAGGCATGTGTCAGCGAGGGGCACAAGACATGGGACATGCTAAAATTTATTCGCTCATTGTCGAATCTCCCATAGTTATTGTTGGGGTTATGCCGAACAGGTATCCTCACAAAGAAGACTGAAAACCAGCATACCAGGGTGGCCCATAGTGGTGGTAAGCCGGAATCGGGCTTACCGGGCGGCCCAGTATGATGAAGCGCGGGAGGCCCATCCGGCTAAGGGAAGGTTCCAGAAGCCGGCCTGCATTGCGGAAGACTTAGCCCACAAGGCAAGGCCTAAGCCGGATTAGAGTAGAACTCTATACTTAGTCGGTTAGGTTTCCTCCTGTAAGCCCTAGGTCCGGACGCCTTTATAAGCCGGCCTACGGGACGCCTTAGGGCACGATCTCAATCTACTTTCATTGTAATCGGCGATATTGCCTTATAGTGAATTATAGCAGCACGTAGGGTTTCGCCACCGTTGCGAGATCCGAAGCTGGGTAAACCCTTTGTCATCCCGTCGCTGGAACACCCCACGTCTCCAAAACCCCTCTCTCTACCTAGCTCGATGGCACCCCTGCCGCGGCTAGATTCGACAATACCACGACAGTTGGCGCCCACCGTGGGGCAAGAGATGTCCGGGGTTTCGTTCCGTCCGGGAGCTACAGGCGGAGTCGGCGACACCATCGCGGTCGGCTTGGTGAGCTACTTCGACGAGACAGGAGCTGGACACGTCTTCAACGACGGCTTTTGGACGCCGGCAAAGGAGGATCCCGTCGGCTGGTCTACGGTCTTTGTCGGCGACTTCGACATCTTCGTCGGCTTCACCGCCCAGGCTTTGGACGATCTCGGCTTCACCTCGAGCATGCCCGCCACCCACCCAAGCAACTTTGATGAAGGATCGGATCTGGGCTCTGAGGAGATCGCCGATCTGGATTTGGCTTTCAACGCTGACGATGAAGATTCTGAAGACGACGCAAGTTCCAACATGGCGGCGCCGGATTTCCACTTTGTCGGCATCTTAGGAGAATCCGGCTCTAACGAGTCGATGACAGAACCTGAGTCTATCCTTCCTGCTTTGCAGGCCGGGGCTGACTCGGAAGCCGGATTAGGGGACACTGCCCATATGGAGCAGGACCTCAAATCTGAAGGAGAATCCGACGATTTTAGTCGGAAAGTTGCATCCTGCTTAGGACGCCTTGCCGATGTCTTGATGGGTGACGTCTCTGGTCCTAGGGACGACCCCAATACCTCGAAAGCCGCCAATGGCGAAGAAAAAACTCCGGAAAGCCGGAAATCTTAAGGTGGATTTTGTGCCACCACTGGCTCCAATGAAGGGAACTGGTAGATTGCCGGCTGCAGGAGACGACATTGACGCTACGGCCGGCGAAGCATCAGAGAAGGAGCACGAAGAAAGGATGGCAAAGTACAAGCAACTGCTAACTCCACTTCCTCCAAACGCATCGCTAGCCGACATGGAAAAGCGCCGCGCCGAGCTGGAAGATCGCAAATAAGGAAACGGAGTTCATCCGGAAGCAGAGAGAAAAGGGGGCCGGCGATGTCTTCCGTCCGGCTCGCGACAAGAATCTGCATAAGAGGTTGGATTTCCATAGCAAGTGGGAAGCCGACCATGTCAATTCAGTCTGGAGAAAGTACCACCACCGACGTGACCCGGTGACTAATTTGTGTTACTTCAACACCCCAGCCAAAAATATGGAGGCGGCCCAGGAGGTCATGTTTGACAAATCGTTGGACCGTGACGCTCGGCTCAAATATTCGGCTTATCTACTGGAGGTTGCACAACAGCAGCAAAACGACTCGCAAGTAAAGACTGGACGGCTTGTTGACGACTCTCGTCTTTGCAACTCGACGGCCAAGAAGCCAATGGTTGCTGCCCCTGCAGACCCAGACGATGATCCTGCCGGCTCAAGCAGCCACAACAAAGGCGGCGACAAGGACCCGAGGGATAAGCAGCCTAGAGGCGCAGAATCCCGGACTGGTTCTTCACGCCATCATGAGGCTGGTCGAAGGCGGGAAGAGCATCGGAGCCGGGAGCGAAAGGAGGACCCTCGCAAGGAAAAGGCGGCACCATCCCGTCAGGAGGGACGACGTGAGGGGGAAAATCCACCTCGAAGGGAGGGTAACAGAGATCATATGCCACCTCCACCGCGCAAAGAGGGAGATAACCCCTCCAAGTACATACCCCCTCAGCGACGGCAAAGGACTCCAAGCACCCCGCGTAATACGAGTCGGGTGAGCCAAAGCCGTCACAGGGAAGAGCCAAGGCAAGAAAAGTTGGTTGGAAAACCGCCATCAGCCAATGATGTTCGAAGCCTAATCGAGGAGAGGAAGTCGGCCAGAGAGCAAATACTACCTCCCACTTTGTCGAACGTAACAAAGATGGTGGAGAAGTACAGTGGTACGGCTAATCCTGAGACCTGGCTCTCAGATTACGTCAGTGCCTGCGACATATACCAAGGCAGCGCCGACTCCGCAGTACGGTTTTTGCCCCTGATGTTAACCGGGACGGCACGTATGTGGATTGAAGGTTTGCCGGAAAGGACAGTTCATACCTGGGGTGACATGAAGCGTGTCTTTATTCAGCACTTCCAGGGCATATATAAGCGCCCAAAGTCGATTTTCGACTTACAGCGGTGTGTGCAGCAAAAGAACGAGTTCAGCCGTGAGTTCGTCTCACGATGGAGTGAAATCAAAAACGCTTGTGAAGGCGTCTCAGAAACTCAGGCGATCCATGCCTTCAAGCAATCTCTTAGGAAAGGGACAACTTTTCGCTTCATGATCTACAGCGACGAGTCGGAAACCTTGGGGGGCTTGCTCGCTTGTGCTAACAAGTACGCCGCTGTTGATGATGACAACAGGGAAGACGGTGAAACCCGCCGACGCGAGTCTGGGAAAAATAAAGTTGAAGACCAAGCCGGCCCTTCTCACGAGGTTGCTGCTGCCTTTGGTAAGGGCGGCTCAAGCAATACCAAGTGGCAGGGCAGGAAGCCGGCAAACAACCAATCATCCCGACCGCCAGCGGTGAAGTATGATGACATCAAGCACAATCCCTGTGTCCATCATCTGAGGCCGGATGGGACAAGCTCCCACACGCTCCAGCCATGTCACATCAATCGGGACATTGCCAAGGATCCCAAAGTCGGCAAGTCAAGGAATAAGCGCAAATCCAGGAAGGACGACAAAGAGAAGGAGCACGCTGCCTCAGAGTCGAACGACGCAGCCTCCAAAGATGGAAAAGGCAGTAAATTTCCTAAGCATGCCGAAAGCCTCATCATCAATCTGGCAACAGATTCCTCTCGCAAAGAAAAGGCGGCTTGGCGAGAACTTAATGCTACGGTGCCTGCGGTGCCACAATATTTGGATTGGTCCGACACACCCATCACGTGGGATCGCAGCGATCATCCGGTCAGCCCTATAGTCGACAAATACAAATTGACAAAGGTGCTCATGGATGGCGGAGGCAGTATCAACATACTTTATGCCGTAGCATTGAAGAGGATGTGTCTCTCCGAGTCACAACTCACCCACAGCACTGTGAAGTTTCATGGGATTATGCCCGGACGACAAGCCTCTTCGATGGGACAAATCACCCTGAAGGTCACCTTTGGCGGAGCTGATAATTTTCGGACTAAAGATGTCTCTTTTGAGGTGGTTCCCTTTAAAAGTGCATATCATGCAATCTTCAGACGCCCGGCTTTCGCCAAATTTATGGCTCGGCCCTGCTACATCTATAGCAAGCTAAAAATGCCAGGACCCAATGGGATCATCACAGTCAAAGGAGACTTCAAGAAAGCCAAGGAGTGTGAGGCCGCCAATGCCGTCCATGCTGAAGAAGAAATCTGCAAGGAGGAATTGGAGGATCTCAAGAAGACAATGGGTCCCGATGAGATGCCGGCAACTGAAAAGCCGTCCTCTAAGGTTGACTCGAGCTTCAAGCCAAAGGATGACACCAAGAAAATCAAGCTCTCAAAGGATGATCCGACAAAGGAGGCCATCATCGGTGCCGGTCTCGACGACAAATAGGAAGGCGAGCTCGTCAAGTTTCTCCGTGAGAACCGGGATATATTTGCGTGGTCACCATCCGACATGCCAGGTGTCCCGAGGAAACTTGCCGAGCACTCCCTAAAAGTCAACAAGGATGCTAAGCCGGTCAAACAAGGCCTTCGATGGCTTGGAACTGAGAAGCGCAAGGTGGTTGGAAAAGAGATCCTAAGGCTCACTGCCGCCAAATTCATCCGTGAAGTTGTCCACACTGATTGGTTGACAAATCCCGTGCTTGTTCCAAAGAAAAACACCTCTGAGCTACGTATGTGCATTGATTTCACTGGCTTAAACAAAGCCTGTCCTAAGGATCCGTTCGCCTTACCGCGTATCGATCAAGTCATTGATTCAACTGCCGGCTCAGAGATGCTATGTTTTCTGGATGCTTATTCGGGTTACCATCAGATTAAGATGAAGGAGTCAGATTAAGTCAAGACATCTTTCACTACGCCATATGGCAATTACTGCTATGTCACAATGCCTTTCGGCTTAAAAAATGCCGGTGCTACTTACCAAAGGTGTATGCAGCGGTGTTTGGACAAGCAAATTGGCCGCAATGTTCACGTCTATGTTGATGACATAGCGGTCATGTCGAAGAAGCGTGGCGATCTTATCGCCGATCTGTCGGAAACCTTTGCAAATCTAAGGGAGTACCAGATGAAGCTTAATCCGTCAAAATGCGTCTTCGGAGTTCCTGCAGGCAAGCTTCTGGGATTCATTATTTCTCAAAGAGGAATTGAAGTTAACCCGGAAAAGATAAAGGCGATTCAAAACATCGAGAGGCCGACTTGTCTGAAGGACATACAGCGGTTTACGGGTTCCACCGCGGCTGTAAGTCGATTCANTTAGCCGGCTTGGTGACAAAGCATTGCCATTATGCAAGCTCCTCAAGAAGTCGGACAATTTTGTTTGGACAGAGGAAGCAGAGGCAACTTTGGCGCAGTTGAAGTATACATTGACGCATGCTCCAATCTTGGCAGCTCCGAGGGAAAAAGAGCCGCTTTTCCTCTACATGTCGGCCACGAATTTCGTGATAAGTGTCGTCATTGTAGTGGAGCGCCTGGAGGAGGGGAATCAATGGCCGGATCAGTGTCGTGTCTATTTCATTAGCGAATTGTTCTCAGATTCAAAGCAGCGCTACCCTCACTGCCAGAAGTTAGCCTATGGTGTATTCTTTGCCGCCAGAAAACTACGGCATTACTTCCAGGATCACACAATCACGGTGGTCAGCAAAGCTCCATTAAAGGACATCATCAACAATGCCGACGCAACGGGCCGAGTCGCCAAATGGGGCATCGAGTTCGCAGCCTTTGAGATCAAGTATAAGCCGAGGACCGCCATCAAATCTCAAGTTCTAGCCGACTTTGTTGCAGACTGGACATAGGCGATGGAGAGCACACCTTTGCCGGATTCTCAATACTGGATAATGCACTTTGATGGCTCAAAGATGAAGGAAGGCTCGGGGGCCAAGCTAAGTTATGTCCTCCGAATCGCCTAAGGGTGACAAGCTAAGTTATGTCCTCCGAATCAACTTCAACGCCACCAACAACGTAGCAGAGTATGAGGCTCTCCTCCATGGCCTTCATATGTCTAAGGAGTTGGGAGTAAAACGCATCCTCTGCTATGGCGACTCGGATCTTGTTGTACAACAAATAGATGGATGTTGGGACACGAAAAGTCCCACAATGGCGGAATACAGGAGAACAGTCGATGAATTCGGCAGATGCTTTGCTGGCTTAGAGGTCCGACATATCTCCCGAGATGACAATGAAGCTGCTGACACCTTGGCCAGAATAGGCTCCAGGCAAAAGGCAGTGCCCCCAGATGTATTTCTCCACCATCTACATAAGCCGTCCATCAAAGGCGGCGACGAAGATTATCCCTTGTCGGCAGAATCAGTTCAAGTGTGCTTGGTAACCCCAGATTGGACCACGCCATACATTGATTTCCTGATTAATAAAAAACTGCCCAAGGACGACGAGGTGTTGAGCCGTCAAATTGAGCGCCAAGTAAAGGCGTACACGATTATTGACGGACAGCTTTACAAACGGAGCACATCCGGCATCTTCCAAAGATGCGTCTCTCCAGAAGAAGGGCGGCAAATCCTTGAGGAAATCCACTCTGGCGAATGTGGGCATCACGTGGCGGCAAAGGCGTTGGTCGCTAAGGCGTTTCGACACAGATTCTTCTAGCTAACGGCTAAGGAGGATGCTATCAACATCGTCAAGATTTGTGAAGGATGTCAGCGCTACGCAAAGCAGGTTCACTTGCCGGCTCAGGAGCTCCGGACGATCCCTATTACTTGGCCGTTTGCGGTCTGGGGGCTCGACATGGTGGGACCTTTCAAAACGGCAAGAGGAGGCTTAACTCACCTGCTCGTGGCAGTTGACAAAATCACAAAGTGGGTGGAGGCAAAGCCCATCAAGAAACTCGACGGAGCTACATCTACAAAGTTCATCGTCGAGACAACTACTCGATTCGGCATACCGCATAACATTATCACTGACAATGGCACAAACTTTGCCGTCGATGAGCTATCGAAGTTTTGCAGCCGATCAAAAATTCGGCTCGACGTGTCATCGGTGGCACACCCGCAATCCAATGGACAGGTAGAGCGCACTAACGGCATTATTCTGCAAGGTATTAAGCCGAGGCTTGAAACCCTATTGCATCGAGCAGCCGGCGCATGGGTTGATGAATTGCCGGCGGTCTTATGGAGTATTCGTATTACCGCAAATAGGTCAACCGGCTTCACCCCTTTCTTTCTGGTTTATGGTGCAGAAGCGGTACTCCCAACCGACATGATCCACAATTCGCCTCGAGTCGCAGCCTACGTCGAAGAAGACGCAGAAGAAGCACGACAAGACGGCTTAGACATCCTCGAAGAAGAAAGAGAGTGGGCTCTCCAACGATCCGCCATCTATCAGCAAGATCTACGTCGATATCAAAGCCGTAGAGTGCTGAATCGATCTTTTCGAGAAGGCGACTTAGTGCTTCGGCTTGTGCAAAGCCGGTAGCACAAATTATCCCCTCCATGGGAAGGACCTTTCGTTATCAGCAAAGTTCTAAAAAATGGGTCATATTATCTCCTCGACTTAAGGGATTCAAAGAAAGATCCCAGGAAGAAAGGTCGTAAGAGGAAAAGGCATGTAGATGATGACTTAGATGAGACGAAACGTCCGTGGAATATCGCTCAGCTACGTCCTTTTTACACTTAGCAAATTCTATTGTAACCATGTCAATGTGATCATGAAATAAAAATTGGCTTCTCTCATGTGAAATTCGAGAATCTGTACCATCTTTTATTTCCCAATGATCTTATTGCTATCATCTGTTTACCCGAAATTGCCTGTGTTGCTTGTTGGTAAACTATCTTTCATGTTGAATCCGTCTTAAGGTGATGAAGAAACAACGTTTTGTCAAATTAATGTTTGTCTGCTAGCTTTTTGCGCCGGGTTGCTTCAAAGCATTTCGGCACCGAAAAGCGGCACTTTTTCTGGGTCTAAACAGATTGGTCATTGTGTACCCTGTTACTCATCAAGTTTGCTTCGCAATAGGTTTGCCAGCGCTTAAAGGCTAAGGTGTCAAGGCCATAATAAACTGAGGCATAAAAATAGCAAAGTTTACAAATAAAAAAGCTGATTAACATACAACAAAAGACTTAGTTGTTTCTAGACATATATATTGTTTGAACGGCTTTACATCTTGCAAATTACATTTTCAGGGATGGCCGGCTCAAGGAGCAAATTCGGCTCATGCAGATTTGTCCACCTCTTCGCCCTCATCGTCAGAGTGGGTGGGAGTGGGCGGGCACGACACCTCCTTGAAGAATGTCGTAGGGAAACCATGTTGGCGATTTTGCTGGCATAATCGGAGACGGAGTGCAAAATTTTCTTCCGGTCTTGGGTGTTCAGCGGAGAGCCATCCTCTTTTTCATGGGGAAAGCCGGATGCTACACGCCAAGCCTCCGCCTCTGGGTAGTGTGCCATCATTAGGCCCAAAGCCGTCGTGGCACCTCCATGAGCGCTGGACCGAAGCCGATCGTCAAAGGCCGACGCTGCATCGTCCAGTTCGGTTGCCAAGCTTCCAAGGTCTGCCAGTGGCTCGGGGTTGCCGGGAAAGAATTTCCCGGCAAGCTTCTTTCCCGAATAAATGATCTTCGGGAGGAGCTCCCCCACTTCCAAAATCCGGTCAAGACGGTTTTCCGCTATCAGTTCATGGCCATAACCCGCCGGAGCTGTAAAAAGCAAAGTTCATGTTATAAACTGGCTAAGACAGAAAGCAGTGAATTTGAGGTTTTAAGTAACCTACTGAAAAGTTGATTGTCGATGGCCACCGATTCGTCGAGGCGCTTGTCAAGCCGGTCCTGGATCTCACGAAGGGAATCCTTGTGATTCTGCCTCTCCATCTCCAAGATTTGTTCGGCTTGCGCAAGGCCCTTCTTGGCCGTCTCTAGCTCCGTCGACATTGATTGGTTAAGCTTTTTTAGCTCAATGTTTTCGTCGCGGAGCCGGTCGAGGATGCCGGCGCTTTCGACAAACTCCTTGGCTTTTATAATGGCATCTGCAAGACAAAAGGTCAGCAGTATAAAAATAACCATTATACAAAGTTCAGTATTCGGCATTCGTACCTTGGTACTGAACGCGATCCGCCTCGAAGCTGGCGATGATGGCGTCCTTGTTTGCCAGCTCTGTTTTTAGCCGGCGCATCTCCTGATTTCGCACACCCAAAAAGTTGATCATTTCAGCACCAATTTTGCGATGGATCTGCGTAAGGAGGTGCTAAAAGCCTAAAGCTATATTGAAGAGCAAGACTAGCTACAAGATGGCATTTCATTGCTAGGGGGATAAACATATGCATACGCATCATCTCGGACCACTATGTCGGCTAGTTTGTAAAACTTAACCCGGCATAGTGCTTGGGGGCTACTGGGGAAGTCATTTACCTGGTAGTGTTCACGGAGAAGCGTCATGCCAGCTTCAAAGCTTTCAGCAAAGTGATTTTGCTGATCTTCAAGGATCTCTATGACATCAAAGGTGTCATAGGCCTTGGTCTGGTCCGACTCATCATCCCGGACAGTTGTTCCTTTCTTCCGGAGAAACCGGGGTGCGCGCATGAACCGGCTCATGAACTCCGGCTTGATGCGTCCCTCGTCATCAAAAGCCCCCGCTTTAATTTGAGGAAAGGTTGGGGCATCATTAGCCGGAGCTTCAGCCCTTGGTGGAGAAATTTCAGCCGTCTTCCCCGTCATCTCCGTCCATTGGGTGGGAGGTATAATCCCGGCTCTCCCGAGAATTGGACTTGCCACCATGGTTCGGGGGGAGCCCTCCTCCACTGGAGGAGAGGAGAGGAGAAGAGAAGGAGGAGGGAGAAGGGGAGAGAAGTGGAGAGGAGAAGTGGAGGAGAGGAGAAGGGGAGAGGAGAAGTGGAGGAGAGGAGAAGGGGAGAGGAGAAGTGGAGGGAGAAGTGGAGGAGAGAAGGAGAAAAGAGAGGGAGAGAAGGGGGTGCCGGCGGGATTCAAAATTTGGAATCCCGCCCAACAATTCTGTGGCGCATGGGCTAGACATGCGCCACAAAATTGTAGTTTTTTTGAATTTTTTTGATTTTGCTGAAAAATTTCTTCTGTTGGCCATAACTTTTTTTTCGTTTGGAATTTTGAGAATCCGAGAAATGTCCAACCGGGTAAACCCGGGTGAGGGCGGTTCCAAAATTTTCTCTAGGTTTTTTTAAGGTATTGTAACATCCCAAAATTAATATAAGTATTATTAATTCCAAAAATGTGGGCCAACAAAAACTTTTATTATTCTATGGGTGATTGCTTGTATTTGGTTGCTTGATGTGTGTGATTGCTAAGCAAAGGTGTGAATGAAAAGAAAAGAAATAAAAGCAACACCACCACATGAAATAATGGGACAAGTTCCATACAAAAATTTCCCTAAGTAAGAAATAAATATTTTCTCTTAAACCAAAAATCAGTGGGGTGACATGATGATCACCTCCACATTGCTCTTGTATCTTATCCCTCTTCAAAAATCTATTTTTCACAATTCCAAATTTAACAATTTTATTGCTTTCTTTATTATTTGAATCACAAAATGTGCTATGGTGCACTTATCAAAAAAAATACCATCATAGCACCAAAAATCATTATTTATATATATGAAACCAAATGTGGAAAACCAATTTCAAAATTTTGAATTTAAATTTGGGTGGGGAATTTGATCGAACAGGTGGTGGGCACCACCCTGTTCTTCCCCAAATCCGAAGAACACAAGATCAAATCCACGAATTCGGTTTGTTGATCATCGATTCCTTGCACACCACCCCTTCTCTCCGTCCCACGGACCTGCCTAGCACGCCAATTTGGCACGGGAAACCCCCTAGTCGTCGCATTGATCGTCGCCATCCCCGGGGAGCACGGCCACTGTGGCCATGCCGCCCTGCCGCGCCGTGGAGGAGACCCCCGCCGCCTAGCTAAGCCCTACGCCGCACCCTACACCACGTCTGCCCCCTCTCGCGCCCGCACCACGCCCAGCAAGGACCCAAACCCGCCGGGAGCTCGACACCCGTGCGTGCCCGTGCGCCGCCCGAGCTCGCACAGAGCACGCCGCGGCCGTCCCCCACAATCAAGCGCGCCCAGATCGCCTCCACGCCACCCGCCGTGCCCCTCCATAGCCCAGCACCGTAGCCGGCCTCGCGCCAACCCTATGGACATGCCCGGCCGTCCCCTGCACCACCCCTGCACCCTGCCCACCATGGACCGGAGCTCGGCTATTTAACCGAGCCGCCCCGAGCACGAATTCGTCCGCACCACTCCACCCCGCCTCGCCACTCCACTCCCCACCACTCCTCCCTCTCTCGTGCACCGCCAGGAGGGCGGAATTGCTGCCGGAGGGCGGCTGCCGCCCTGCATCGTCCTCGGAGCTCCGCCGCTGCCGAGGAGGTCGACGACCAATTCGTGGCCGTGCGGCCACTCCCTCTCTTTCTTTTCCTCCCCTGGCCCTCTTCCATGCCTCACCGCCGCCGCACGCTCACATCCTCACCGTTTCGTGCACATGGAAGCCGCCAGGAGTTCGCCGTCGCCGCTCTGCATCCGTGGAGGCCGCATCGCCGTCGCCGACGAACCAGACCACCCCAGCACCTGTGACTCGCCCCAGCATCTTCCCCTCGCCTCCGCCGCCGATATGCAACCTCTCCACCCTCTCACGAGCACCCTAGGTGAGCCCTCCGTCCACCACCGTGCCGCCGGCGCGGTGGCGCCGCCAGTTTTAGGTCGCCCCCGGTGAATTGAACGTGGGCCGTTGGATCTAGATCCAACGGCAGCGTACCGGTTCGGCTGTTTCTGAAAACTGCTAAGTCTGGGAAAACAGATTGGATTAGCTAACTTTGCCAGCAAATTGTGAAAAATCCACTGCACCAAAAATTATGAATTTGATATGGTTGAAAATATCTAGATGCGTAGATTCAAATGCATGCTTTGTATTTCCAAAATAACTAGTTTAGCATCCTGGAATAAATAGACAAAGTAGCTATGTTCTGTCTGTTTCAGAAAAAGTTTCTGAAACAGATAATTAGATCTGTTTTGTTCTGTTAATATTAATTTGTCTAATTTTATTTAGGAGATCTTCTTAGCACAGAATGTTAGTATGTTTAGTGCACTGTCATGAGCAAGTAGTTTGAACCCTGAAATAAAATCTGGCTAAAAGATTTAAATTGGACAAAGTAGCTAATCAGTTTAGCTCAACACCTGCAATAACAGAAAATGGCCTTTTCCCATGCAAATCACTAATTAACCAGAGGCCTAAAAATAGCAAACTAAAATCTTGTAGCAAGTACAACATGCCATCTTCACATTGATGCAGGCCATGATCTTGTAGGGTAATTCCCTGATTCAAAATCAAAATGACAAATGTGCTAATTGATAAACTTAAAATAGGTAAATTTCTCTGTCAGAAATTTGATTAGAACTTTGAAAAGGAATATCTTGAGATATAGGAATCTAAAAATAGCAAATGAAAATGTTCTGGAAAGCTTATGAAATTATCTAACTAACTAAAGTGGTTTCACCCCATTTAGGTTAATAGATAAGTAATGATATTAAAAATACCACAGAAGGTACAGAATCTAAACTTGTTTGTTTCTGATACTCTACTAATCAAAATGAGTTCAAACCAATTCTGTTAGCTCACATTTAAACAATACTAGTTACCCCTAAAAGGATTTAATTTTTGAATACAATTAACTTGAGTTATAGCAAAAACTAGAATATTAACTTTCTGGATTAAAACATTTATGCAGGAAGTTTAATAACTCAAATTGAATTAAATCCAATTGGGTTGACTCTTATAAATCAGTAGCTATCTATAGAATTTTAGTTCATATTTTTGTGACCAACAGAACCCAAGTTATGCAATTAAACATGAAACCCTAGTTTCTGCCATAATTGTGACACAATTAAATAATTGTTAATTAAATTAATTTGAAACCAAATTGTGTTATCTTGTGTGTTCAGTAGCTAATTGTGATGTTATGTTGATTGTGGTGTGATACTTGATTGTTTAGTTTAGTGATTGTTTGCTTGTATTGTTTATTTATCGATTAGACGAGAACGTTGCCGGAGCATACGAGGAAGGAGATTACTTCGAGCAGCAGGAACCCGAGCACTTTGTTGAGCAAGGCAAGCTACTTCGCTGAGCTTGCATTTACATAACTCTAAATTAATTACCTGCAATATTCTAAAGTAGTGGTAATGATTTTGAACAGCCTTTTTACAAAGGATATGAAAACTACTTTACCACTCTATATAGAATGTAGAGTAGATACTTAAACTATAGGATGGGAAACATGTGGTTTATTCAAAACTCCTTTTTAAAGTACCTATTTGATTGACATGCCGAATGGTCGGTATGGAAGTAGAGAAGTGATAAATGGTGATGTTTATGAAAAATGCACATTGTGTCCTAGTACTTACGTCGACCAGCCAATAACCTGTGCGACCACATCTACCCAAATATGGGAACGGGCGTAGTCATATAGTTTGCTCATATTAGTATGGGATGCCTCAACAACGAGGATGACCTCGTTCCATGAGGGGATGAGCATTGCGACTCTAACCCCTGACCTAGGTTCTAGCAATCTGATGGATGGAGAATTGAAGGGCTTCGGCTCGCCGGGCAGAACTACGAGTCCTCACATCTAGGTTCCTTGACGAAGGATCCTGTACTAGGTGTCAGAGGAATGGTGAAAATCGTAGCGGTAGGGTCCTATACTAGCATGAGCAAAGGAAAGGCTATGGCCGGTGGCTCAACTTCGCATACACCTTGTATGGCGGGACGTGGCTGACACGATGAGTTACCGGATGGGTGTGGGAAAAGCGTGCTACCTCTGCAGAGGGTAAAAACTATTCGAATAGCCGAGTCCTCGGATATGGACAGTTGGGAGGCCCTACTAGACCATGTGCAAAAGTTTTGATAAAATATGCAAGAGATGGAAAAGTGGAAATGTTGTTACCCAACTATACCAAATGGAGTGGTATGAGTTGTGGAGGTGAAAGGGACCATGATGAGTTGTGGTCGGGAAAAAGGAGGAGTTTTGGATGAATAATAAAATTGTGATTCTCCCTAAAGATAGTAGTGAATCTCTTCTTACCTTTTTCAACAAGGATATAGAGATATCTAGATAAATAAAAGTGTAGTAGAAAACAACTCAAAACTGCTGCATACTCAGTAGAGGAGTAGTTTGCGAGTACAATTTCCATTGTACTCATATCGGTTTCGTCCCTGGCTATTGTCTTAGCCAGATCCCGAGGAGAGCTACGCTGAAGCGGAGTATGGGGACTTCTATGCGAATTAAGGATCTTCACTAGTCAACTGCCTGTCGGGTTATCGTTAGGATGCGATGGACTTCTACTACGTAGCTTCCGCTGAATGCTTTTGATTTGGCCCCTGAAGGCACCTATGTAAGACTTGGTCTAAGTGACCTATTATGTAAGACTTTAATTCGGTAATGTACTGGATGTAAACTTTGGTCTTCAATTCGGATTATGGGCAACGACAGAATGATCTTGGGATCGTTGTGTGAACCATAATCGGGTATTTCGGACAGCTAGTCCGTGGTCCCCACAGAGTTGGTATCAGAGCCCATCTTGACTTTAGGAGACCTTAGTTAGCATGGTCGTTAGATAGGAGTTACAAAAAGATTAATTTCTAAAAACAAAGGAGTGAAATATTTTTGAAAATTTCTTATCTCCCAATCCTCTCCTATGTGCAAAATTTTATTTTCACTAAATAATACAACCTTCCGGTATCCTTAAAATTGTGCACACTCAATTGATCATTAAGTTAAAATTTTGACTTACTTGTTGTCTCACTAAAGCTTAAAATTGTACACTCTCACTAACTTAAAATTTTGCTTAAAATTCGTAGATGGCGCTACACTTCACCGAGTTTTTGCAAGTTAAGGAGAAGGGCCCCCTTATGTTCGAGAAGGATTTGTACAAGTTGAGCGACATCTTGGGTCGCCCAGCTCCTGAGTTCCGTGGAGCGCAGGTCGATGTTCACGGCCAGGGCAACCTGAGTTGGCTCATCGAGTCGTCTGTCCGGGGAACATCAAGTCCTCCCATTCCAGGACGCTGTCTTTCACCACTCTGGACGCCAGTTGGGACGACGGACTGTGTCGTGCCATGCAGAGGCTGCTGGCCCGACTTTGTGAGGAGCACCAAGAGGAGTTAGCCAACTCACCTTTCAGGTTCTACGGGAGGCATGACGTCGAGGGACGTCCCACTTCTACCGTTCGCCACCCTACCTTTGGAGAGCACCTCGTGGACATGGAGGTCCTACTTTACCGTACCCAGGAGGACCTACGCAGCTTGAGGTACCGGTCTCACTTTGAGCGCAGCGCGCTCGAGGCGAGCCGTGACCGAGTTGCGCACCTGCAGCAGGACAAGGCCAACCTTCACCAGAGAGAGACCCGTCTGAAGAAGACCACCGCCAAGCTTCGCAAGAGAGTGGCGGAGCAGGATGAGATGATTGAGGACCTTGAGCGCCGAGCTGACGAGATGGAGGAGGAGGGCGAGGATCTCCGCAAGGAGAGCAGCGCCTTCATTAGTGACGATGAGGATTACTTGGAGGAGATGGACTACGAGGAGGACGACGACGAGGAGGAGGTCGTCGACGAGGAGGAGGAGCCAGCCGAGCCCCTTCTTGACGAGGACGAGGAGGACCCAGAGGAGCGTGTCTTCGAGTCCGACACCGACGACGTTGTTCCACCACAGTAGATGGATCACTTAGTCGTTCACGAGTTATCGTAGGGATTAGGACCACCCCAGTAGTAGTCGCTTTTGAGTTATGTAATGGTTCTATGAAACCATATGCTTGTAGCTACTATGAGAGATATGTGGAGCTATGTTCGTGATGCTTTTGTTTGATATTGTTGTGTGCTTTGAAGTTTTTAAAATTTGCAAAGTCTTTTAGAAAACTTCTAAGTAGTAAAGACTCTTACCCCAACCACTCGTAAACCCAATTCTTCTACCTTGTTAAAAGTGAGACACATCCTTAGTTGTTTTGCCTCTTACACCCGTCTCATCTCAGGATGGTTGACACACGAGGAGGAGGAAGCCATGGTCGCACCGATCCGCCACCCCCACCTGAACCTACCCCGGCCCAACTACTTAGGATCATCATGGAGGACCGCGAGGCCGTTCGCCAAGAGCGTCAAGCCCACCTTGCTGTTCTCCAGCAACTCGCCGCTAATGCCCAAAACAACAACAACAACAACAATAATGGCAATGGCAATGGTGACGGAGATGGACACTTGCGATCCACTCTAAGCGATTTCCAGAAGACCAACCCACCCACCTACTCCAAGGGACTTCACCCCTTGGAAGCCGATGATTGGCTCCGCACCATCAACAACAATCTGGAGGTTGCCGCAGTAGGAGAAAATGAGAAGGTCCTTTATGCAACCCACTATCTTGCTGGACCTGCACGAGCTTGGTGGGATACTACCAAGGCTCTCCAGCAAGCTGGTTATGTGATCAATTGGGCTGAGTTCCAGGAGAAGTTCCGCAAGAAGCACATTCCTAGTGGACTGATTGAGAGGAAGAAGGATGAATTCCGCAGGCTGAGATAGGGAAGCAAGGATGTAGTTGGATACCTCGATGAGTTTACCGATTTATCTCGGTACGCTCCTGATGATGTTGACACCGAGAAGAGGAAGATTGAGCGCTTCATGAATGGACTGCATGATGAGCTTCAGTGTGCTTTGGTCATCCACGACTTCATTGATCTGGAGTCACTTGTGGACAAGGCTATCCAGCTGGAAACCAAGCGCAAATCAATGTTTGAAGGCCGCAAGAGGAGGATGAGTGCTTCAGAAGGTTCTAGCAGCCAGAAGCCTCGCACTTTTCCACCAGCACCCAAGCCTGCTTATCGACCACTGCCAGCCCCACGCCCCACCTTTCCAAACCGCCCAAACAACCCCAACCGTCCTAATGACAACAACCGTCCAGGAGGAAAACCCAACAATTTCAATCCCAAGGCCAATGTTGTCTGCTTTGAATGCGGCACCAAAGGTCACTACTCCAAAGAATGCCCCAATCCCAAGAAGCCTGCATAGAACCATGGTCAAAACCGCAATGGCAATGGAAATGGCAAGAATGCCGCACCCCGTGGAAATGCTGCTGTTGTCAAGGGCCGTCTGCACCACATCAATGCTGAGGAAGCTGAGGAAGCGCCGGATGTTGTGCTGGGTACGTTCCTTGTCAACTCAGTGCCTGCAACTGTTCTATTCGATTCTGGTGCTACCCATTCATTTGTTACCCAAGGATTTGTGTCCAAGGGAGGGTTAGTTGGAAGTCTCTTACCGAAGCCCATGTTGATTCAAACTCCAGGCTTGTTAGCTAAAACCAACCAGATGTGTTCCGAAACCCCCATAGAGATTGGAGGAGAAAGGTTTGCAGCCAACCTAATCATTTTAGGAACCCAAGGCATAGATGTGATTCTTGGAATGGATTGGTTAGCCAAGTATCACGGCCGTATTGATTGCGCCAGAAGAGCCGTTACTCTCACTTCTGACAACGGAGTTGAAGTGAAGTACGTATCCGAGACCAGCCAGACCAGACCAGGATGCCATGAGGGAATAGCTCGACCCACCCTTGATGAGGTCCGTGTTGTTCATCTTTTTCGAGATGTCTTCCCAGAGGAATTGCCTGGTATGCCGCCAGACAGGGATATTGAGTTCGTGATTGAACTTATCCCAGGAACCTCTCCCATATCCCAAAGACCTTACCGTATGAATCCAGAAGAATTAGTGGAGTTGAAGAAGCAGTTGGCTGATTTGCTCAGTAAAGGCCTTATTCGCCCAAGTGCTTCACCTTGGGGATCACCAATCATATTTGTGGACAAGAGAGACGGTACCACGCGCTTGTGTGTGGATTATCGTAAGCTCAATGACGTGACCATTAAAAACAAGTACCCTCTTCCCAAGATCGAGGATCTGTTCGATCAATTGAACGGAGCCCGAGTCTTTTCGAAGATCGATCTACGATCGGGATATCACCAGTTGAAAATCAGAGAGTCAGACATTCCCAAGACTGCCTTCACCACCCGTTACGGATTGTTTGAGTACACCGTAATGTCCTTTAGTCTGACCAATGCCCCAGCCTATTTCATGAACCTGATGAACAAGATCTTCATGGAGTACCTCGACAAGTTCGTGGTAGTTTTCATCGACGATATTCTTGTTTATTCCAAGACCGAAGAAGAGCATGCTAACCACCTACGCCTAGTTTTGGAGACACTCCGAGAGCATCAACTTTATGCCAAGTTCAGCAAGTGTGAGTTTTGGCTTAAAGAGGTTGCATTTCTCGGACATGTCATATCTGCCGGAGGAATTTCTGTTGATCCGGAGAAAATTAAAGCCATTCTTGACTGGAAGACCCCCACCAGTGTGACCGAGATCCGCAGTTATCTCGGACTAGCGGGTTATTACCGCAAGTTCGTTGAAGGATTTTCCCGTATAGCCAAAGCCATGACCCAACTGTTGAGGAAGGACCAAAAGTTTGAATGGACCCAGAAGTGTGAAGATAGTTTCCAGGAGTTGAAGAAGAAGTTAACCACAGCCCCAGTTCTTGTCATGCCGGACGTCACCAAGAGTATTGACGTGTATTGCGATGCATCACGCCTTGGACTTGGTTGCGTTCTGATGCAAGAAGGCAAGGTGGTTTCGTATCTGTCACGACAGTTGCGACCACATGAAGAGAATTACCCAACCCATGACCTGGAGTTAGCTGCAGTTGTTTTTGCTCTTAAGACATGGCGTTCCTATCTTGTGGGACATCGCTGTGAGATCTATACGGATCATAAGAGCTTGAAGTATATTTTTACCCAAAAAGAGTTGAATATGCGACAGAGGAGATGGATGGAACTGATCAAGGATTACGATATTGGAATCCATTATCACCCTGGAAAAGCCAATGTAGTTGCCGATGCCCTTAGTCGCAAGCCATGTGCCCTAAACGCTTTGATCCAAGCCGAACAGCCAGCCTTGTTTAAAGAGTTCAGAGATTTTGGACTCGAGCTTGTTAGCCAAGGTTATCTCGCCAATCTGGAGTTAGCCCCAACCCTGATGGATCAAATCAAAGAAGCCCAGAAAGGTCACGAGAGCATTGAAGGGATTAAGAAGAAAATGTCTCTCGACAAAGCCCCTGGTTTTGCCGAAAATGCCGAAGGAGTGTTGAGATTCAATGGTCGTATCTGTGTGCCCAACGTGAGTGAACTGAAGGAGTTGATCCTGAAGGAATCTCACGAGACCCCATATTCAATCCACCCTGGAGGAAGTAAAATGTACCAAGACCTTCGTGAGAGATTTTGGTGGCATGGAATGAAACGAGAGATTGGTTCCTTCGTAGCCAAGTGTGATATCTGCTAGCGAGTCAAAGCCGAACACCAGCGACCCGCCGGATTGCTTCAACCTTTGAAGGTTCCTGAATGGAAATGGGACGAGATCGGAATGGACTTCATCACTGGACTGCCGAGGTCCAACAGAGGCCATGATTCAATCTGGGTCATCGTTGATCGACTGACCAAGGTTGCTCATTTTATTCCGGTAAAGACCACCTATCGTGCAGACCAGTTAGCAGACCTATACATGTCCAGAATAGTAAGCCTGCATGGAGTACCCAAGAAGATTGTGTCTGATAGAGGCACGCAATTCACCTCGAGATTCTGGAAAGCACTTCACGAGGCCCTCGGAACCCAATTAACCTTTAGCACAGCTTATCACCCTCAGACTGATGGCCAAACCAAGAGAGTGAACCAGATTTTGGAGGACATGCTTCGTGCGTGTGTTCTATCATATGGTTCCAAGTGGGAAGATTGTCTCCCATTTGCAGAGTTCTCTTACAACAATAGCTACCAGTCTAGTCTGCAAATGGCCCCGTTTGAAGCATTGTATGGTAGGAAGTGTCGTACACCCCTAAATTGGTCCGACACTGGAGAAGGAAAATTATTTGGAACTGACACCCTTCGTGAAGCCGAAGAACAAGTCCAGCTTATTCGCGAGCGTCTCAAAACTGCCCAACCCCGTCAGAAGAGTTACGCTGATCCCAAACGCCGTGACCTCACCTTCAATATCGGAGACTTTGTGTATCTCCGAGTGACACCCCTTAAGGGAATGCAACGTTTCCATGTCAAAGGAAAGTTAGCACCAAGGTATATTGGACCATTCAAGATCATTAGCCGTCGAGGGGAAGTATCCTATCAGCTAGAGTTACCACCGGAGTTGTCCGAATTTCATGATGTCTTCCACGTATCACTACTTCGGAAGTGTCTTGAAGTTCCTGATCAGCCAGATGTTTTCAAGCATATTGACCACCACTCCATCGACCTGAACAATGATTTGACCTATCGTGATAGACCCCTCAAGATTCTTGAAGAGGATGTTCGTCTTACCCGGAGACGTGTGATCAAGTTCTACAAAGTCCAGTGGACTAACCACTCTGAAGAAGAAGCAACTTGGGAACGTGAGGATTATCTTAGACGCGAATTCCCAGACTTCCTTAGCTCCTAAGCCTAGCAAATCTCGGGACGAGATTTATTTTAAGGGGGGAAGGATTTGTAACATCCCAAAATTAATATAAGTATTATTAATTCCAAAAATGTGGGCCAACAAAAACTTTTATTATTCTATGGGTGATTGCTTGTATTTGGTTGCTTGATGTGTGTGATTGCTAAGCAAAGGTGTGAATGAAAAGAAAAGAAATAAAAGCAACACCACCACATGAAATAATGGGACAAGTTCCATACAAAAATTTCCCTAAGTAAGAAATAAATATTTTCTCCTAAACCAAAAATCAGTGGGGTGACATGATGATCACCTCCACATTGCTCTTGTATCTTATCCCTCTTCAAAAATCTATTTTTCACAATTCCAAATTTAACAATTTTATTGCTTTCTTTATTATTTGAATCACAAAATGTGCTATGGTGCACTTATCAAAAAAATACCATCATAGCACCAAAAATCATTATTTATATATATGAAACCAAATGTGGAAAACCAATTTCAAAATTTTGAATTTAAATTTGGGTGGGGAATTTGATCGAACAGGTGGTGGGCACCACCCTATTCTTCCCCAAATCCGAAGAACACAAGATCAAATCCACGAATTCGGTTTGTTGATCATCGATTCCTTGCACACCACCCCTTCTCTCCGTCCCACGGACCTGCCTAGCACGCCAATTTGGCACGGGAAACCCCCTAGTCGTCGCATTGATCGTCGCCATCCCCGGGGAGCACGGCCACTGTGGCCATGCCGCCCTGCCGCGCCGTGGAGGAGACCCCCGCCGCCTAGCTAAGCCCTACGCCGCACCCTACACCACGTCAGCCCCCTCTCGCGCCCGCACCACGCCTAGCAAGGACCCAAACCCGCCGGGAGCTCGACACCCGTGCGTGCCCGTGCGCCGCCCGAGCTCGCACAGAGCACGCCGCGGCCGTCCCCCACAATCAAGCGCGCCCAGCTCGCCTCCACGCCACCCGCCGTGCCCCTCCATAGCCCAGCACCGTAGCCGGCCTCGCGCCAACCCTATGGACATGCCCGGCCGTCCCCTGCACCACCCCTGCACCCTGCCCACCATGGACCGAAGCTCGGCTATTTAACCGAGCCGCCCCGAGCACGAATTCGTCCGCACCACTCCACCCCGCCTCGCCACTCCACTCCCCACCACTCCTCCCTCTCTCGTGCACCGCCAGGAGGGCGGAATTGCTGCCGGAGGGCGGCTGCCGCCCTGCATCGTCCTCGGAGCTCCGCCGCTGCCGAGGAGGTCGACGACCAATTCGTGGCCGTGCGGCCACTCCCTCTCTTTCTTTTCCTCCCCTGGCCCTCTTCCATGCCTCACCGCCGCCGCACGCTCACATCCTCACCGTTTCGTGCACAGGGAAGCCGCCAGGAGTTCGCCGTCGCCGCTCTGCATCCGTGGAGGCCGCATCGCCGTCGCCGACGAACCAGACCACCCCAGCACCTGTGACTCGCCCCAGCATCTTCCCCTCGCCTCCGCCGCCGATCTGCAACCTCTCCACCCTCTCCCGAGCACCCTAGGTGAGCCCTCCGTCCACCACCGTGCCGCCGGCGCGGTGGCGCCGCCAGTTTTAGGTCGCCCCCGGTGAATTGAACGTGGGCCGTTGGATCTAGATCCAACGGCAGCGTACCGGTTCGGCTGTTTCTGAAAACTGCTAAGTCTGGGAAAACAGATTGGATTAGCTAATTTGCCAGCAAATTGTGAAAAATCCACTGCACCAAAAATTATGAATTTGATATGGTTGAAAATATCTAGATGCGTAGATTCAAATGCATGCTTTGTATTTCCAAAATAACTAGTTTAGCATCCTGGAATAAATAGACTAAGTAGCTATGTTCTGTCTGTTTCAGAAAAAGTTTCTGAAACAGATAATTAGATCTGTTTTGTTCTGTTAATATTAATTTGTCTAATTTTATTTAGGAGATCTTCTTAGCACAGAATGTTAGTATGGTTAGTGCACTGTCATGAGCAAGTAGTTTGAACCCTGAAATAAAATCTGGCTAAAAGATTTAAATTGGACAAAGTAGCTAATCAGTTTAGCTCAACACCTGCAATAACAGAAAATGGCCTTTTCCCATGCAAATCACTAATTAACCAGAGGCCTAAAAATAGCAAACTAAAATATTGTAGCAAGTACAACATGCCATCTTCACATTGATGCAGGCCATGATCTTGTAGGGTAATTCCCTGATTCAAAATCAAAATGACAAATGTGCTAATTGATAAACTTAAAATAGGTAAATTTCTCTGTCAGAAATTTGATTAGAACTTTGAAAAGGAATATCTTGAGATATAGGAATCTAAAAATAGCAAATGAAAATGTTCTGGAAAGCTTATGAAATTATCTAACTAACTAAAGTGGTTTCACCCCATTTAGGTTAATAGATAAGTAATGATATTAAAAATACCACAGAAGGTACAGAATCTAAACTTGTTTGTTTCTGATACTCTACTAATCAAAATGAGTTCAAACCAATTCTGTTAGCTCACATTTAAACAATACTAGTTACCCCTAAAAGGATTTAATTTTTGAATACAATTAACTTGAGTTATAGCAAAAACTAGAATATTAACTTTCTGGATTAAAACATTTATGCAGGAAGTTTAATAACTCAAATTGAATTAAATCCAATTGGGTTGACTCTTATAAATCAGTAGCTATCTATAGAATTTTAGTTCATATTTTTGTGACCAACAGAACCCAAGTTATGCAATTAAACATGAAACCCTAGTTTCTGCCATAATTGTGACACAATTAAATAATTGTTAATTAAATTAATTTGAAACCAAATTGTGTTATCTTGTGTGTTCAGTAGCTAATTGTGATGTTATGTTGATTGTGGTGTGATACTTGATTGTTTAGTTTAGTGATTGTTTGCTTGTATTGTTTATTTATCGATTAGACGAGAACGTTGCCGGAGCATACGAGGAAGGAGATTACTTCGAGCAGCAGGAACCCGAGCACTTTGTTGAGCAAGGCAAGCTACTTCGCTGAGCTTGCATTTACATAACTCTAAATTAATTACCTGCAATATTCTAAAGTAGTGGTAATGATTTTGAACAGCCTTTTTACAAAGGATATGAAAACTACTTTACCACTCTATGTAGAATGTAGAGTAGATACTTAAACTATAGGATGGGAAACATGTGGTTTATTCAAAACTCCTTTTTAAAGTACCTATTTGATTGACATGCCGAATGGTCGGTATGGAAGTGGAGAAGTGATAAATGGTGATGTTTATGAAAAATGCACATTGTGTCCTAGTACTTACGTCGACCAGCCAATAACCTGTGCGACCACATCTACCCAAATATGGGAACGGGCGTAGTCATATAGTTTGCTCATATTAGTATGGGATGCCTCAACAACGAGGATGACCTCGTTCCATGAGGGGATGAGCATTGCGACTCTAACCCCTGACCTGGGTTCTAGCAATCTGATGGATGGAGAATTGAAGGGCTTCGGCTCGCCGGGCAGAACTACGAGTCCTCACATCTAGGTTCCTTGACGAAGGATCCTGTACTAGGTGTCGGAGGAATGGTGAAAATCGTAGCGGTAGGGTCCTATACTAGCATGAGGAAAGGAAAGGCTATGGCCGGTGGCTCAACTTCGCATACACCTTGTATGGCGGGACGTGGCTGACACGATGAGTTACCGGATGGGTGTGGGAAAAGCGTGCTACCTCTGCAGAGGGTAAAAACTATTCGAATAGCCGAGTCCTCGGATATGGACAGTTGGGAGGCCCTACTAGACCATGTGCAAAAGTTTTGATAAAATATGCAAGAGATGGAAAAGTGGAAATGTTGTTACCCAACTATACCAAATGGAGTGGTATGAGTTGTGGAGGTGAAAGGGACCATGATGAGTTGTGGTCGGGAAAAAGGAGGAGTTTTGGATGAATAATAAAATTGTGATTCTCCCTAAAGATAGTAGTGAATCTCTTCTTACCTTTTTCAACAAGGATATAGAGATATCTAGATAAATAAAAGTGTAGTAGAAAACAACTCAAAACTGCTGCATACTCAGTAGAGGAGTAGTTTGCGAGTACAATTTCCATTGTACTCATATCGGTTTCGTCCCTGGCTATTGTCTTAGCCAGATCCCGAGGAGAGCTACGCTGAAGCGGAGTATGGGGACTTCTATGCGAATTAAGGATCTTCACTAGTCAACTGCCTGTCGGGTTATCGTTAGGATGCGATGGACTTCTACTACGTAGCTTCCGCTGAATGCTTTTGATTTGGCCCCTGAAGGCACCTATGTAAGACTTGGTCTAAGTGACCTATTATGTAAGACTTTAATTCGGTAATGTACTGGATGTAAACTTTGGTCTTCAATTCGGATTATGGGCAACGACAGAATGATCTTGGGATCGTTGTGTGAACCATAATCGGGTATTTCGGACAGCTAGTCCGGGGTCCCCACAGGTATTAAACGCATTTTTTCGACGTCGTATGCAAAAGTTATGCCCGTTTTAATATTTTTCACCTACTTTTGGAAAAATAGTCAAAATGTGTATTTTAAATTTTTTCTAACAAATAGACCCTAAACCTTCCCTATATCTGAAAGGATTTTATTTTTTGAATTTTTTATCATTTTCTTTCACTTGGTGCAAAACTGAAAAGGCCATCCACGGGGGGGGGGGGGGGGGGGGGGGGGGTGCGTGGGGTGAAAAAATGCTGCACAATTCTATGGCGCATGGAACCACATGCGCCACAGAAATGTCACTTTCTGTGGCGCATGTGGACCCATGCGCCACAGAATTGTGCAGCCCCTAATCATTGGTGCCGGGCCCACCATATTTCTGTGGCGCATGGGGCCAGATGCACCACAGAAATGTACATTTCTGTGGCGCACCTTGCTCCATGCGCCACAGAAAAGGCGGCGTAGGATGCAAGCCAGCCGTTGGTTGTGGGGCCCAGAGAATTTCTGTGGCGCATGGAGGAAGGTGCGCCACATAATGTCTTCTTTTAGTGGCGCATGTCCTACAGATGCGCCACAGAAAAGCTGAATCTAGTGGCGCATGGAAACTGGTGCGCCACAAAAAAAAATAGTGGCGCATGAAATATTGGTGCGCCACAGAGTGCCAACCTCCCTATAACCCTTTCTGTGGTAGTGACGGCTTTCACTACCTGTTATGGGTTATATGAGTACACCGTCATGTCCTTCGGCCTCACAAATGCTCCGGCTACATTCATGAGGCTGATGAACTACATCTTCCACGAGTATCTCGACAAGTTTGTCATAATCTACATTGATGACATCCTTGTCTACTCCAAAACCGAAGAAGAACATGCTGAGCATCTTCGACTAGTGTTGACCAAGCTTCAAGATCACCGCCTCTATGCCAAGTTCTCCAAGTGTGAGTTTTGGCTAAAGGAGCTCATTTTTCTCGGTCATGTGGTGTCAGCTGCTGGAGTAGCGGTGATACCAGACAAGATTCAGGCAATCCTGGATTGGCCAACTCCCAAGTCCGTCAAAGACATCCGTAGCTTTCTTGGTTGGCGGGTTATTACCGCCGATTTATTGAGGGCTTTTCCAAGATAGCCAAGGCACTGACTGACCTCCTCAAGAAAAACAAACAGTTTGTGTGGTCAGACAAAGCTGAAGAGAGCTTCCAAACTCTCAAGGTCAAGCTCACCACCACGCCGGTGCTTGTCCTTCCCGACACCGACAAGGACTTTTTCGTCTATTGTGATGCATCACTCCAAGGCTTGGGCTATGTTTTGATGCAAGAAGGCCATGTTGTCGCCTATGCTTCCCGTCAACTCAAACCACACGAGCAAAACTATCCAACTCATGATCTAGAGCTCGCCGCCGTGGTTCATGCTCTGAAGCAATGGAGGCCCTACCTGTTGGGCAACCGTTGCGAGATCTATTCTGATCATCAAAGTCTAAAGTATCTCTTCACCCAGCCGGATCTGAACTTGAGACAAAGAAGATGGTTGGAATTAATCAAAGACTATGATGTGACCCTCAACTATCAGCCCGGCAAGGCAAATGTCGTGGCTGATGCTCTGAGCCGCAAAGCCTATTGCCACACCATGATGGTTGAAAAATCTCAGCCCGCTCTCCATGAAGAATTTGCTCGGTTGAATCTGGAGATTGTTCCCTCCGAATATTTAGCCAACCTGGAGATCAAATCCACTCTTGAGGATGAAATCAAGGCCACCCAGCAACATGATGCCGACATACATAAGATCAAAAAGAATATTGCAAGCGGGAAGGCCAAGTGTTTCTCCGTTGATGATTCCGGTGTTGTCTATTTTGGGAACCGTCTTGTGGTGCCCAAAAGGGGAAATACCAAGGAGTTGATACTCCAAGAAGCACATGAGTCTCCCATATCCATCCATCCTGGTAGCACCAAAATGTACCAAGACCTCCGCCCCAAATTCTGGTGGACTCGCATGAAGCGGGAAATTGCCAAATATGTTGCTGAATGTGACGTCTGTCGCCGAGTGAAGGCTGAACATCAAAGGCCAGCGGGTACCCTTCACCCCATAGCCATTCCTGAGTGGAAATGGGATGAGGTTGGCATGGATTTCATCACTGGTTTTCCAAAGTCACAAAAGGGCAACACTGCCATATGGGTCATCATCGACCGTTTGTCCAAGGTCGCCCACTTCCTTCCGGTCCGTGACGATATTCGAGCAAGCCAACTCGCTGACTTTTATATGGCCCGGATTGTTCCTTTACACGGGGTTCATTTGCGGATCATCTCAGATCGTGGTAGTCTATTTGTCTCCAAATTCTGGCAATGCTTCCAAACGGCTCTTGGAACCCGTCTCAACTTCAGCACTGCCTATCATCCTCAAACCGACGGTCAAACTGAAAGAGTGAACCAAGTTCTTGAGGACATGCTTAGAGCTTGTGTCATCTCCTTCGGTAAGGGTTGGGAAAAATACCCCCCTCTCGCCGAATTCTCCTACAACAACAGTTACCAAGCCAGTTTTCAAATGGCTCCCTTTGAGGTTCTCTATGGGAGAAAATGTCGGACTCCTCTAAATTGGTCTGAAACCGGGGAGAGGCCACTCTTCGGTCCGGATGTGATCAATGAAGCCGAGGAGAAAGTCCGTATCATTAGGGATAATCTCAAGGCTGCTCAATCCCGGCGGAAAAGCTACTATGACAAGCATCATCAAGAGGTCCACTATGAAATTGGTGATAAAGCCTATCTTCGAGTCTCTCCCCTCCAAGGCGTTCTTCGATTCGGGATCAAGGGCAAATTAGCCCCTCGCTATGTTGGCCCTTTCACCATACTAGCCAAGCGAGGAGATCTATCCTATCCACTCAAGTTGCCCTCCAACTTCCCGGATGTTCACGATGTGTTCCATGTCTCCCAACTCCGGCGTTGCTTCAAGGATCCAATCCGTGGGGTTGACCATGAGGTGCTAGACATCCAAGAGGATTTGACTTACCGCGAGCATCCTATCCGCATCTTGGATGAAGCGGAGAGGAAAACCCGCAACAAGACCATCAAGTTTCTTAAAATTCAATGGTCTAACCATTCCAAAGAAGAAGCCACTTGGGAGTGAGAAACTAGTCTTCGACAGGAATACCCCACCTTCTTCACTCAAGCCTAGAATCTCGGGACGAGATTCATGTAAGGGGGGTAGAATTGTAACAGCCCCAGCTTTGTACTGAAAAATACCAAGAATTTTTCCAATTTTGCATCATTGTTTGGATCATGGCATCCTTATGAAATTGCTACTTCTAACTACCCAGATATGAAAGCATTTAAATTGGGGAAGCAAAACCTTCTCCAACCACAACACCAAATGCATTTGCTCAACTTAGCAAACAAGTAATTTTGAACTTCCAAATTGTCCAGGAAGTTCAATCATCCAATTATAATTATTTTGGTAAATGCAAATTGTTAACAAGCAAGGAAATGAATTCGAGAATCCAAAATAGGTTCAATTCAAATTATATTTTTGAAACCAAGTTAAACTTTCCGAAATTTCAAAATAAAGTCATGGGGAGCTTCATTGTTATAATATGAGCCTCCATGAATAATTCCCTTATTTTTGGAAATATTTAAGTGCTCCAAATATTTATGATTTGGAAATTGTCAAAAATGGTCATATTTAAATCCAGTGAACAAAGGTTGGCCAAAACTTATTATTTTGCAACCCCAATTTTTGTGGGGGTTCTAGATGGTGTTGAGAGCCTATATAAATTTTGCAAAATTTATGAAAATGTTTAAGTGCCCTTTTTAAATCAGGAAAGGTGCTGCTGGACCTATCTGTAAATACTTTTAAATGTTCCAGGGGTTCTCTAGAAATTCATCTTCTCCTCCACAGTGCCGGGAGGCACTGGCGCCATGCCGCCAGCTCCTCCCGAGCCCATGTCGCCGTGCACCCTCCTCTCGCGTGCCGCCGTGGACCGGGTGGTCACCCACCCTCGATCCCCACTCGCTCCCCTACCCTTTCCCACCGTCTGCTCCCTCTCGTCCCTTTTCCTTGCTCCGCTCGAGCTCCTCCCCGACCGCCGCCTCGGCCGAGCTCGTCGCCGTCGCCTCGGTCCACCACGAGCAGATCGACTCTAATAGGCAGCTCCCCCTCGACCTCCTCTTCCTCCCCACCGGCGGAATCGAGCCGGGGAGGCTCGAGTAGACGCCGGCATCTTCTTCTCCCTCTGCGTCGACCGGGAGCCGCCGAGCACGCGCTCGTCGCCGGCGTTTTCTCCCCGCCGTCGCCGACCACATCCGCTTGCTCCTGGTGAGTTCCGCGTACATTTAGGCTCCTTCCCTTCCCCTATCTCTTCCTCTCGCCGTCGCATCCTCGCCGTTGCCGGCGACCATTGTCGGATGCCGCACACCCCGTGTGCCGGCCTGGGCACCGGCCTATCCAGCCTTGAGGCCGGTTGGCTCGGGAGCCTGCCCGGCCTGGCATCGGCCTGGGCCGACCCGGAGGCCGGCAGCCTCGGGCACCAGCCCGGCCTAACGCCCGGCCTGGGCCGGCCACCAGGCCGACCGTTTCGGGTCACCCCCCGGCCTGCAGCCCGGCCTAGCCGGCACAAGGCCGGTCTGTCTGGCTAATTTGAATTTTCTTTTTGGAACATAAAAGCAAATTAAAATAATTAATATCTTTTTAAATTTTGATCCATATTTGACAAATCAAATATCAAAATGTTCAGAAAAACAATCTCTACATGTTAGAACAATTGTAATGGTCTTTTGAATTTGTAATATTGTTGTTTATCTAAGAATTCCTAAAATGGCATAAATAATACCAAATTGGGAAAAATCATAACTCATTAAATAATTCACTAAAAATTGTGAATAAAATATCAATGTGATCAACTCTTCAAATGCTATCAAACAATGCTAAAATCACATCATGATCACAAATATTTATTTGATGTTATTCTTTAAATGATTAAATGAATTAAATTCAAATAATTAATTAATTCACTATTTATTCATCGAAACTCGGAAAATTACAAATAAGGTACCAAAATGATCGGAAGAACAAAAACTATTTAATCATGTCATGTTCATGCATATTTGATCCACTTCTTAGTAATGTAATAAATTATAAGCAATGTGGACACTAAGTTAAATATGGGGTTGGTTCCAAATAATTGCACTAATTATTTGGCACTCCATTTAATATTGCTAGATAAATCATATGATGATAGCTTTGCATAATCTTGTCATGTCATCATGTGATTGTGCATTGCACCTTTTCTTCGGGTGATTTATTTGTTCTTTTGTATTATGTGGGTATCGATAGATTCCGGAGTCGAGGGTCTCTCTACCTACCCCGACGAGCCGTACTACACGCCCCGGCAGCAAGACAAGAGATAACCTAACCTTCTCGGCATCTAGAATCCTATTGTTTTATAAACTTATTTTATCCACCATAATATTGCATGCGATTCCAATGACAATTTTGGTCAAATGCTAGATTATCCTATGTATGCATGTTTTTCCCCGAACCAATACATGTTCCCCTCCTATGAACCCTAGATGTGATGTGTTGGCCGGCTACAAAATATAATTGTTGTTTATATGTTTAGCTATGCTTAGCCATGCTTAGTCGAATGTTAGTTATGTCCGTTGTTTAATTCCATAATTGTTGATGTTGATGGAATGATGCGGGCATGGTGGTTAATGGTGATGCTTATTTAAATTGCTAAGAAGGCTTGGATGAGTTGCCATCGGGGATGGTGTTTTGTCTCATTCTTGCCCCTAGGTGCGAGTTCTTTACCTCTTGAACCAAGATGATCGTGCTTCCAACGGTGGGGACATATGGAATCCCCTTTAACTAAATAACTTGTGCGGGCATATCCAAGGGTCCTCTAGTTCGATTTTCCGTTTGCGCGTGAGTGGAAAAGAAAATGTTGCGGAGGATTTGTGTTTAGGACGTGGCGATGGGGGCAGGGGCTGAAATAGGCTGGGTAAACTTGCCCTGTCACCACAGATGACTCTTGGATAGTCTCACGCGAGGTAAAGGTTTAACCGCGCCCACTCGCCGGCCTTCCCTGGAAGAGGGCCAATCAGGTGAGCCGGACGGTACCAATGGGTAAATTAGTACACCCCTGCAGGGTAAATCTTTTCGAAAATCCGTGTCCGCAGTTATGGACGACTTGGGAATAGACGATAAGATCATAGAGAACCTTAACTTAATTGATATGGCAGCTAAAGGTTGCATAATCAACGTGTGATAAAGGTTCATTTCCTCGAGGGTGATTCGAGGGAGTGCCTTGGTGGAGATGAGTAGGTTATGGCTACAAGTTGGTTCGACGAGAACCAAAGATGAAAAGTTTACTCTCTTATCCCCTTTTTGGAAAACAATTCTGAGTAGACAATGCCATTTGAGTCATTTATGTATTTTATAAAGGAAAACTAGCTTTATGCAAAAATAGATACATACATCTTTAGAGCCTCCGTCAGCATTGGGCCTATATCGCCCTACTAAACTTGCGAGTACGTCGTAATCGGTCTCTCTTTGCTGTCTTTATATCTTGTTTCAGAGGAGGACGACACCGAGCAGCTAGGTGGTTTCTTCGTGGACGCCGACGAGTAGTTCGGTGTTCCCAGGTGGCAGCTTGGGACCGTGGAACAAGCTGGCTGGGTTGTTTATCTGTAGGCCTCTTAGGCCATAATTTGGATCTTGTTGTTAGATAACACTACTTCGCTTCCGCATGATGAATTGTTGGGTCTATGACCTTTTGTGTGTAATATTTGTATCTTTCTCATATCTGAGTTGCTATATGAATCTTTGTGTCATAGAGTCTGTGATGTGCCAGTTGTTCCACAAGTCTTGATCTCTCTACTATACATGATAGCTATGTCTGAGCTTATGGCATGATTGAAGTGTTGCGTGCCGATGATCCATTCCGAGCACGCCTGCCAAAGGTTTTGGCCTGGGATTGGTAAACCCAGTAACCTTCGATTGTGTAGCATGACCGGTTGCACAAAGCTTCATTTTATAGTTCTGGGGTCGGGGCGCTACACATGTGTCAAGGGATTCAAAATCCAATGACTCCAAAAGTCCATCAGAATGAAGTTTCTTCATACGCTTTATGCCTATATGACCAAGACGGCAATGCCACATATACATGGTATTATCGTCACTACGCCTACATCTCTTGGCTTCTATGTTATGGATGTGGGTACTACGATCAAGATCCAATATGAATAAACCATTGCGCACTGGTGCATGACGATAAAATATATTATTCATAGAAATAGTACAACCGTTTGGTACTGACTTAAATGAATAATTGTCTTGTAGCAGGCGAGACCCTGATATAATGTTCATACTCAATGCGGGCACATAGTAGCATTTATTCAATACTAATATTAATCCTGACGGTAGATGCAGAGTTAGAGTGCCGATGGCCATGACATCAACCTTGTTGTCGTTGCCGACGCGCATCGTCACCTCGTCCTTCTCCAAGTGCCGCTTATCCCACAACTCCACCTGTGAGTTACAAATATGAGCAACTGAACTGGTATCAAATACCCAGGTGTTACTCCGAGCACTTGTAAGATAAACATCTATAACATGTATATCGTATATACCTCTGTCCGTCTCGGTGATCTTTCCCGCCTTCTTGTCAGCTAGGTACTTGGGGCAGTTGCACTTCCAGTGGTCATTCCCTTTGCAGTAGAAGCACTCAACGCCTGGCTTGGGGCCAGACTTGGGCGTCCTGGAGGTGGAGGTGGCCAACTTACCGTCCCTCCTTGGTCTCCATTTCCTTCCCTTTGCCCTACCACCGGACTTCTTGAAGTCAACAGTTTTGTTGACCATCAACACAGCGTGCTCCTTTTTTATTTGCACCTCAGCAGTTTTGAGCATGACCAATATCTCAGAAAGAGTCTTTGTCATTCCTTGCATATTGTAATTCATCACAAATGCTTTGTAGCTAGGAGGCAATGATTGCAGCACCCTATCAATTGCCAGTTCATTTGGTATTTTGCAATCCAGATCATTTAGGCGTTGAACGTAGCCAGACATCTTGACCACGTGCTCGCTCACATTGCTGTGCTCTTCCATCTTGGCCGAAAAGAACAATTCTGAGGCCTCGTACCTCTCGGCTTTGGCTTGAGGTGCATAAACAGCCTTGAGTTCAGTGATTATCTCATAAGCACCTTTCTTCTCAAAGCGCTTCTGCAAGTCAGCCTCCATGGCATAGAGCATGCCACCCTGGACTAAGGAGGAATCATACAACTTGGATTGATAGGCTTTCTTATCATCCTCAGAGGCACCTTCGGCCAGCGCATCTCCTACTGCCGACTCAAGTACATAGGTCATCTGGTGGGGGGCTAAGAGAATCCTAAAGATACGAAACCAGGACACACTAGAAGAAAAGTTGCTTTCCGCCACGAATCAACATCTTCCGTGTGGTAGTTGGTGACCATCTACCACGTTTTTTGGGCGATTTTGGTGCTTTTGTGGTCGATGTGACCCATCCACCATGAAATGCCCAAATCGTGGTCTATGATCGGCCGACTGCTCCGCTGGAGCCATCTACCACGATCGACATGAATTCTTCGGTGATAGAAGATCATGTTTTTTATTCTGCGTGCGACTTTACTCTCATCTAAAGCGTTTTTGGTTGCTCCGTTACCTCAAGGCTAGCCGATGAAGGACGGGTCCACCATGTCAGTGACTCAAAGGATTGTGTGATCTCGTGACTTTTTTCCTTCGGTTGCTCCGTTGCATGAAGGCTGGGCGATGAAGGACAGGTCCATCATGTAAGTGACTCAAAGGATTGTGGGATCTCGTGATCGATTCTAACTCACTCTTTTTCTTCGGTTGCTCCGTTACCTGAAGGATAGGCGATGCAGTTCAAACCGGTCGGGTCCACCATGTCGGTGACTCAAAGGATTGTGTGATCTCCTGACTTTTTATTTTCTTTCAGTTGCTCCGTTACATGAAGGCTGGGCGATGAAGGACAGGTCCACCATGTCAGCGACTCAAAGGATTGTGGGATCTCGTGATCGATTCTAACTGACTCTTTTTCTTCGGTTGCTCCGTTACCTGAAGGATAGGTGATGTAGTTCAAACCGGTCGGGTCCACCATGTCAGTGACTCAAAAGATTGTGTGATCTCCTGACTTTTTTTTCTTTCGGTTGCTCCGTTGCCTCAAGGTTGGGCGACGTGGTACGGGTCCACCATGTCAGCGACTCAAAGGATTGTGTGTTCTCGTGATCGGTTCTAACTGACTTTTTTTCTTCGGTTGCTCCATTACATCACGGATGGGCGAATCAGTTCAAATCGGTCGGGTCCACCATGCCGATGACTCAAAGGATTTGTGTGATCCTCGTGACTTTTTCCCCCGATTGCTCCGTTATGTGAAGGGTGTGCGATGCAGGTCGGTCCACCATGTCGGTGACTCAAAGCATTGTGTGATCTCGCAATCGATTCTAGCTAACATTTTTTATCTTCGGTTGCTGCCATTACCGGAAGGTTAATTTGCACGATACAGATGTGTTAGGGTCGAGCTGGTGGGTCTATACAGAAAATGTGTCCTAGGTGGCCTCTTCACAAAAATTAAATATACTGCTTAAAAAGAACCTCGAACACGAGACCGTTCATTAGTTGATTCAACTGTGCGTCTGTGTTGTGCCACTGCGCTGCACAATTCTGCGTGCTTATATATGGCTAGCCCGCTACTACCTTTGTTTCGTAGTAGAAAATGTCCGACATCGCAAATCAGGTCTACTAGTTAGCAAATGTACCTTGACCACATTAGAGCACGACTTCGTTCACATACACTAGATATGATCTAGTTAGCTGACTTTTTATTTTTCGGTTGCTCCCGTTACTTGGTTGTCAGCATCTCTGTACAGAAAACGTGTCCTGGCTAGCTAAGGTTGCCTCCTAAAAATATTACTGAATCGATCATCGAACACAAGACCAACCAACAGTTGGGTCAATTGTGTTGTGCCACTGCGCTGGGACATCTGGTTACGCCAAATACAAATAATAAACTTATCAGAGTGTGTAGGCACCATAGTTATGAACTATTGCCAACTTATACATGCCTTACAAGATTTTGCTTATCAGAAAATACGTGCCTTACAAGATTTTGCCAGTTTCAGACAGCTCGGATGAGCCCTACTTCTTTCTTACAAAGTGATGAACAGTAAACATTGTATTATTTTAAGAGGCTTCGATAAAATCAAATATCCCCAAATTAGCGCAAATAGGTGCAGTTCGGTGCAATGAAATTTTGGAGCTGATGCTTTTTTCACACATAAGAATGATACATATTGATATTGGCATTTGCGGTCCTGAGTTCAATCTGCAAGCTCGTTCTCCAGCGCCCACATCCAAAATACCAAAAGGCCCAACAAGTAAAAGATGAACACAAACATTGTCATCATCATGCAAAAGGCCCAACTACTTAACAAACTAATTAAGCACATTCAGTTCACACAGGAGAACCTGTAGAACATCACAACATGCACAAAGATAATTAAATGAAAATTGTCTCTGAGCACAAATCAGTTCTCTACTAGCTAGCACATGTAGCTTGACCACATCAGAGCACATACGACTAGTTCATTTCACATACAATAGAGCAGATTCAGTGCCAACTAGTTACCTAAAATTATATATGCAGATTCAGACCCCCTGCCCGCCCCCTTGAGCCATAGAAGTTGTGGCCGCCATCACGAAATGTAGCAGGCCCTGTGCCGTCGACCCTTCCGAGATACGCAGGGAAGATGTCAGCAAAACAATCTCTGCTTTTATAAGACTTGCGCTCCAGCACCTGCTAAACATGCACGAGCACGCGATGCTTGAACATAGGCTGTGCCGTCCGCGTCGGTGGGTGCAGCTCGTCATTGGCCACCATCGATTCCTGCACCGACAACTCTACAGAGAGGACCTTTGGCACGTCCGAAGGTTCCTTCAACCAAGCAATAACCGATAGACACCAGCTGTCTTTTGGAGGAAACATATTTACCAGCTGACCGTCGAAGGCATTAAGCAGCTCCTTCACGGTGTCGCGGTCCCAAGCATGTCGTGGCAGGGCATCGAAGCTCAGCTTCGTTAAAAGCTTTAACGCGGAGGACTCCAAGGCACCCCAACCTGGGTGCCACAGGGTGAAGCTAACCGACACGCCCTGGCAGATCACCGGCGAACCCTTGAACACACGAGTGCGTTCAGATGCACTCCGGAATGTCACCATAAAATCTTCTGGCGGCGCGCAGACTTCAATGATGATGTCACGTCACTGGATGTCGTGGTTAGCATCCAGAGCATTTAGAAGGTCCTCCGGCGAGATCGGAGGCCGGAGCCCTTCCACGGTTGCCATGAGGAATTTACCACGATACTCGTCGTCCCGCGCCGGCATGCTGGGGTTGAGTGACACCACGCAGTGCCTGAAAGTAGGACGGAGCTCCGGATGGCCAGGCCTGAGTGCTATTGAGCCGTCGGCGGGAGGCGACATGGCCGTGCTGGCAACGCTTGGGGATTGTATGGTTAGGGGGGAGGGGCGATTGACTGTTAGATTTGGATATTTCAATTTGGGGAGGGAGGGAGAGGATAAAAGAAACATTTTTTCAATTTTCATGGTCGCGCCCAACCAAATTGAACCCGCGCCAACCTAAAGATAGGGCCTACAGCATGCCAGTCTCGATGAGACGCGTTAACATGCCGGCCCGTTATCTTAGGTTTCTACCCCGAATATATTGCTCGTACTTCAACGGACTGGGCTTCTGTGGAACTTTGGACAACCTGGATGGCACATCCAGCAGGATGCCAATCCATAAAAAAACAAAAAAAATTCGTATGTGGGCTGGTGATGTACTTTGTTACTTTTGGTATCTATGGTTGTTTTGAGATTATGGGTGTCAAGTAAAAAAAATCTTTGCTTGGGCAAAGTCCGCAACTTCTGTTAATTTTTCGTTTTACTTTTGTTGTAGATGTTTGTAATTACTGGCATGTTTTTTTATATGAATCAAAACTGCAGATGTTCTATGCATAGTGTGGAACATAGCAAATGATCATTGCTTATTCTCAGTGGTTGATCGCCTGATCCTATTGTCAGGGGATGCAAGAGAAAGCTAGCAGCTCGTAGCCCACCACCGTTGCTCTGGCCGGTTCCTTGGTAGAGCTGAAGAATTCGACTGGTGCCAACCTGAAGCTATGCTTCACCGAATGTTTTGCTGATGAGTACACAGTGCATAGAAGATCATTATAGACACGAGTTCAGCAGAACTCGCTTAGGCTGATAGATGGTGGACAATTAGTGAGAGTTGAGCCAAAATGAAGACTAGCTAGTCTACAGAAGGTGCCTATATACAGCCTGTACAAATAACTATGTTATGACATGACGCAAAAACATAAACAGAGTTACGTTACAACTTCGAAGGCAATATATAGTACTGACAAGATTGCATCTATAGCGACACTAGGCTTAAACCACATCGCTGTCTGCCGGATCACGCCTGAACAACCCGATATTACCAAGACTAGGCTTAAACCACATCGCTGGCTGCCGGACACTATCCCAACCATCTGTCGGAAGCTTGATGGCTCCCACATGCTCTCCTACCTCTAGTTGCAGGTTCCAGCGCATAATATAAGGATATTGTGTTCCGCGAAACCGTCAGTACGATGTGTACACGCAGTTTTTTCTCATGAATGGAGTCAATGCGCCATCAGGAGTCAGGAAACCGTGTAGCCTCAGGTTGTCAATGATCGGATAATTGAGTCCAAGGAACAGAGAGTGATCACCGAGGCAGCGAACTTGCCTCCAAACCAACAATCCTGCAGGCCCGTCAAAGCTAGGATCCTGCTCAAACACATAGACGGCAGAGGCAGGACACTCACATATGTTAAGCCCATTTTTTCGTACAGAATTTTAGGATGGTTTTTGCCAGTGCCAACCACCGTGCCGATGAGCATCAAACGTTCGCAGTCAGCTGATCGAGCGAGGAACTACGCATCTACCCGCTGTTTCTATGGGGGTGGTTGGATTTTGAACGGTAGCCCCAGGTTTGCTTGATTCGAATCAGCTAAGGAATAGCAGCTGCTCTGCCCCCGGTTTCCTACAACATTCATATTCTAACGGTGTTACTAATTCAGGAATACATTCATAGTTTCATACAGTACTGATTTGTTAAGAATGACTAATACTACTAATTCATTACTAACACTGGTCGATTCATGTTCATATAAATGGCGTGCTCATTCAATCATATGAAAGGTAAAAGATAAACAAGATAGAACAGCTTCATTAACTCGGACACAATGTATCAGGCAACATGTGGACTGACCTTCCTGCGCGGGATCCCAGCAGTATGTGGAACCATCATGTCCGTCCACCGCAAAATTATGCCACCGTGTATGATGGCATCAGAGTACCGTAGTCTGCACCTTCTGACGAATAGATTGTCCAGAAAGTTCCACTCTAGGCTACCCCCTTCCAGGTAGGCGAGTCTAGTATCGAACAAGGCGATTAGCTTGTAATCTGTGAACTGGCCAAGTATTGTGGGCACTTGGCAGATTACGATCTTCAACAACTCCAGGTTCGACATAGTAGGCCACCCCCGCGGCTACATCCAGTTTGAATATCTTTCAGGAGACATGCCTATTCTTAAATAGGACTAGTTATTCCAATTCCTGATTCCACAAGTCATCGATGGTGGAAGGTTGATTCTTCGCTCGGTGTAGATGTTCGCGAGCCACCACTTCCCGTGCTCGTCGACGGCGGCGAGCCAGTCGCCGGTAATGCCAACCCAGAATGCGTTGTGCAGGGCAGGGTGGCGGTGCGCCGAGGATGATCGAGGGGTACTCGTCCAACAGCGTGTCGTGCAAACGATCGAGCCCTTGAGAGCGATGTTCCATTTTCCAGTGCTCATCGAATCAATGGTCAGGATCTGGCATCAGCAGGCAGGGTTCATCCCAATGGTGCAGAATCCATCTCGTACCTCGGTTGTAACCGATGTGCTCGTACAACTCCGTGCAGCATGCGGCCAGCCAGACGACGCTGGGAATGTCCAGGTACTCACAGATTAGGTCGATGCTGTCGCTGTTGAGATGCCCGCAGCAATGGCGGTGCCGATTATGCCTCGAATCTGCCATCTCGTCCAGATGGATCTAGGATGAGGGCGGATGTATGTAAGTGTGGTTGGGGTTTTGGAGGAGCGAAAGCTATAGAAGTGGGCGCTCCAGATCAAGCATTCAAATGGGGGGGGGGGGTGGTGATCGTGGGAGAGTGGGGTATTCTAGAAAAGATAGTGGGAGAGTGGCAAAGAAGAAGATGAATGCAGGGAAAGAAACGAGGGCCCGGGCGGAGATTTGTCGCTCCGTGTTCTCGTCGGGGGCATCGAGGGCGGCGACTAGACTCTCGAATCGAGATAGACTAGCACACCTTGCGGGCCACGACGTTGCGGTGCAGTATATCTCGTCACATCAGTCTGACCATGCACATAGTTTTTATGGCATCCATTTCAATATATTTGCGACCGAAAGTAGTAGTACTAAATATTACCAGTACTAGCGTACTACGTCAAAAAAATTACTAGTAATACTAATAATAATGCAAACTTGAGACACGTGCAATCATCTTGTTCCGCCACATGCTGAAGTTCGTAGTAGGTAGTACTAGTAGTATATTTTTTTTGAAGATAAAACAGTGGGAGAGTTTCCCACTGCAATATTTATTATTTTATAAACATAATTACAGGGAGTTATTTATAGAAAAGACATAAAAAAGAAAAAAGCTCACTAAAGATGTGTCTCTATCCAGGAATTAAACTGATCAGAATGTTTGGCTTTTATTCTATGTCTTAGCCAAAGCATTTCTCTTGTAAAAATAGCCTTCCACCTATCAAAGGTTGGAGCTTCATCTCTGAAAATTCTGTTATTCCTGACCATCCAAATGCCCCAAGCTGCAAGGACGATGATATCCATGAAGAAAGGTAACTGAATTTTTTGCTTGATGTCAAAGAAAGCCTCATGTAAAGATAGCCGCCTGTCTCTCAGGGGCAAAGTATGATGTAGCCCCACATGTGGACAACACCATGACCAACACGCCTACGGGCCCAATCACAAGATCAAGAGCCAAGGCTATGCAAGTTAAGGTGAACTCACTCCTATCCCTTCATCAATTCAATCTCTCAATGGATGGCTTGCTACCTCAAGCGGATACGCTATGTGTTCTTAGGTACGAGCCCAACGTCAACCGCTCCATGGACAAGGAAGCCAAGGAGGGAGGAGGACCTGGGGAAGATGATGAACAAGCCGCTGACCAAGAGGAAGCACAAGTGAAGAAGGCACATGAAGAAAAGAAATCAAGAGAAGAAGTCCCAGGGAAAACCGGTACTACCGGCCTCGGAGCGGTACAACCGTCCGGGCGGTACTACCGGCCAACTTCCGGTCAACTGCCAGAAATGCTCTCTGTTAGAGGTCCGACAGTGGCCCGGAAGTGAGCCGGTACTACCGGCCCGGGGGCGGTACTACCGCCCGACGCGGGCTGAGCAGTTGGGCCTTTGAGCCTTGTAACCTTATCCTCCCACCCACCCCTTCGTGGCTAGACTATAAATATCCCCTACTACACCCAGATCTAGGTTAGACTAAGATTTAGACAAAACTAAGAGCTCTTGCTCCTACCTTCCCTTTGTGGATTGACATGGCCACTCTAGATCTCATCTAGGTGATGTACATGGCCCCTCTTTGTGCAAGGTCTCTCCCAAGTGTGATTCTACCTACGGGTCTCTCATACTTGTGATTCTACCGCGCGCTCACCAATCTCTCCCGAAGATTCTACCTCACGGTCTCTCTTCGGGATTCTATTGGTCCGGGTGCCCCTACCGGTGAGGGAAAAGGGCTTATCAAGGTAGGTTGTATCATGGTTGCGATCCAAGACTTCCTCCCATGTTCTTCGTGCTCTTGGTGTTCTTCGTTTTCTTCATGTTCTTCGCGTTCTTGGTTGATTCCGTGGAAAATCGGGACCCTACCCGCACCATATGGTATCAGAGCGCTTTAGGTTGACCACGGATTAGACTCGTGTTCCTCTTTTCCACCGAAATTTTTCTTGCTTTTTGCCCAATTTCGAAAATCCCCTAAAAAATAGCCAAAAATGGATTTGGTTTGATCTCCCGATTTGGTGCATTTTTGTAGTTTTGATCCACAGATCTACTGCTTAAGAGCCCTACCCACCGTTTCCTCAAGTTTTCTCCAGCCGATTTGGTCAATTTCTCACGAATCTGAGGGATTTTTGCGCTGTTCTTCCGCCCAAATTTTCGCCCAATTTCAGATCTGGAATTTCTGCACAGGGCGATACTACCGGGCAACTTCCGGCCGAGCGGCACTACCGGCTTGGAAGCGGTACTACAGGCGAGCGATACTACCGGCCTGAGCGCGGTACTCCACATAGTTCGAAAATTCACTTTTCCCTCTTGTTCGTTTGACCATTTCTCCTTCTTTGTTGCTCCGAATTGGGTGATTTTTTTCAGTCTACTGCAGCAATCGACCTTCCCCCTCGGAGCGACATCCACCATCAACTACATTGACCGCAAGCCGTCACGATCCTCAACGCTAAAGGTATAACATGCGGCAAAACACTCCTTTTCACGAAACTAATCCCATCGGAGCTAGCTCTTGACATATTGCGAGCTCGTACTAGTGAGATACCAAGTGACCACCAAGCTTTGTGAGCATCTTCTTCTAACGGTCTCGGCTCGGGCAAAAGTCAAAAACACAAAAAAAACCAAGTCGAGAACCTTTCTTGCTACGCCTTCTAGCTCCAATAGCCACGCCAATAAAGAGAGAAAGTGTCCACTAGTACAAATCGGTGCTCATTCACGCAATTAAGCTAGTCGTCCGTCGAGTGGTGGTGTGACACGAGCATAGTCTTCGCTAGGTCATCTTTGCTCATCCCTAAAGTCGCACCACCCACATCAATCTCCACGTGTGTGTTCTTGTGTTTGGGGTTTTGTGTGGTTGGATTCTTTGGTTGTTGGATCTTTGTGGTTATCTTCTACTTTTAACAATATCCTTCTCGGAGTTTCGTTTCCATTTGCCTTCCACCTTACCCTACCAAGCTCCACATAAGCGTGTGTGTTGGAGAGTTGTTCTCGGATCGTTCCTCGCATACATTTTACCTTGTGGTGACTAGTCACTCACCGAGGGCACAAGGCCTAATACTATCTTCGAAGGTAAGAGACGGTCGGGTTTCATCTTCACTAACCACCATATACACGAGACTTTGTTGTCTTCATCATGTCTAGGGAAATGGAGCACGGAGAAGGCTCGGGAAGTGACCCAATCTCAACATTTAGCACTACAACATGGCACTCGTGAGGCATTGGCCCGACTTGAAGAACGGATGGATGTCAAGCTAACAAACCTTGAGGAGCGTCTCGACAACAACTTCGAGGCTCTTAGGATGGAAATTGCTCGGATGGGTCGTCGACATCGACATTCCTCATCGTCAAGTGCAAGCGGGTTTGGATCTTCCGCAAGCTCAAGGTCCCACCGCCATGACCCACACAACCATAACGTGGACGACCCTCATGCTCGCCATAGTCATAGTGGTGGTTCTTCACATCAAAGCCGCCACGCTCACAATGATGATATCATACCCTGTCCACAACATCATGATCGTCACCAATGCCACGAGCAATTCGACCCAACTCCACATCGCCAAGCTCGTGATCCCTCTCCACGCCGCAATGAAGACGCCGCTTCACAAGGACATCACGCTCGAGATCCATCTCCAAACCACCATGAGGATGCCGCCTCTCAACAACGACAACCTTGAGCAAGGTGTCCACCGCGGCCCCATGATAGGCGACATCATCCGGCGCACAAACAAAATGGACGTCAAGAGCGCCATGTGGAGGAACGCCATGATCATCATGCGCAAGGAAACCCGCACCAACATGTGGAGCACGCCAACTCAAACCACGTTGTGGATCAAGCGGAACTTGAGCGGCAAAGGCGTCATCATGATGAGGAATTGGAGAGCCAAAGACATGAAGCTAACATCCACCAAAACCGTGCTCATCGCGATATTTGTCATGAAAGTGTGCGACACCACCGCCCATACTTCAATGCGGAAGAGAGGTTCGGGAAGCTCAAATTCAACATGCCCAAGTTCTCCGGAACAAATGACCCTGAAGCTTACCTCTCTTGGGCTCTCAAGGTGGACAATATCTTCCGCCTTCACAACTACCCCGAAGACAAGATGATAGATATGGCATCACTTGAGTTCGAGGATGTCAGGACTATGGGAACCGGGGTCCCCCATCCCAGCTGTCAGTGGCCCGGACGCTTCGCGCCGTTACAGAAGTTCTGATACGGCGTAACTAGTGTAGTCGACGCCGCGGTGTATTTCCCAATCTTTCACGGTACAAACAGCAACAACTCCTCTTCACAAGAGACGTCCAAACAGCAGGTTTGCTATACGTAGATGCAATCCGGCCGGAACAACCTGGCTCGCGTAAACCAGCAGCAGTAGCAGTAATTCAACTAGTCGGGAAACAGCACTAGCGCCTCAAGTACTTGCGATCGATTTAACCAGGCAGAAATTAATCAAGAGCTTGGGTTACTAGAAGTAGATGCAAACCAAGCAGAACAACACGCACACCCTGGCCGGAAGTACGTGGATGGTTCAAGTAGAACCAGCTGCAAATTAGAGGCCTCGCCTCCAATCTTCTAGCAAAAAACACAGGAACCAGATCGGTTCTTCAACTCAACACGCACAGAATTTGGCCGCCGGAAACATGGCGTTTTCTGGTTCTTTACTCAATTTGGCCGCCGGAAACATGGCGTTTTCTGGTTCTTTACTCATGAATAAACTTGTCTGCCCTAATTACATGACCGGCTGGTCCTATAAATAGTGCATGCAAATACCGGACTCGACCTGACTCAAACTCTAATTTAATAGGACCCTAAGCTGACTCGGTAACTTCAAAGACAGCCCAAATAAGCAAAGTACGTATCTGGACCTTTTATATCTCACGCAGGAGCACATAAAGGAGACCATAAATAGCACTAAAGACAAATTGATGTAAATAAAATATGACAGCACGTTCAGATTTTTATGGATATTTTCCCCACCATTATAGACCAACAAGGAGTTCTGAACGTCGGTTTCACCTCTTGCTGTGGCACAATTTGTGCTGCATTTTCTTCAATGCCATCTTGTATAAAATTATGCTGCTTCCCTCTATGACGCTTAGCAGGAACAATATACTTCTCCGTAGCCTTGATAATAGGACTAGTAATAAAATTAGACTGGGCCGCATCATCCTCCCTCCCTTGAAGGGAAACCGTCCTCGGTTTCGACCTACTCCTTGCAGACTTTGTCTTGAACACCTCAACAGTACACTTGATATCCTTTGCAGATTTGGGAAGAAGAGCGTAGAACTCACCCTTGTGCATAAATGTGTACCTGTTCGTGCGTCCATGATGAAGTGCGTTGACATCATGTTGCCACGGACGTCCCAATAAAAGATGACAAACATGTAACGGTAAAACGTCGCACTCCACTTTATCAACATATCCATCCACAGAAAAAGGAACTTTTACTCTATGGGTGACCTTCAACTTACCGACGCCATTGATCCACTGCATATAGTATGGCTTCGGGTGCTCCCATGTAGGCAAAGAAAGAGACTCTACCACATCCTTACTAATCATGTTGCTTGCACTACCACCGTCAACAATCAGCTTGCATATTTCCCCCTTGATGGTACATGCAGTCTGAAAAATGCTACGCCGTTGTCCCGGTTCAACGATGACCTTATCATCGCGCTCGACCTTATGCGCCATCAAACTCGGCATATTAAGTTCAGCCCAGCAATCCACGGCATTACTATCATCCTTTTTAGTAGCATCCTCTAGGTGAGGCATCTCATCTTCCGATTCTGAAAAATATGCATTGTCAACAAGCAAAATCTTCTTCTTATTCGGACACTCGCGCATCATGTGCCCTCGTCCCCCACACTTATGGCATATAACATTGCTATGATGAGATGTGCTTGACGCAGCTTGAGAAACCTCCTTAGGTGCAGCAGTGAACTTGCTTTGTTCAACGCTCGCTGAATTGGAAGAAACAACCGGTTTAGCACTATATCCACCATCAACCTGAGAAGAAATACGTCGCGTGCTGCTGTAGGTTGAACGACTACCTGCAGTTTGCTTCTCATGAACCCAACGTTCAGCACGCTCAGCTTGGTGAATCAACTCATGTATATCATTGTATTGCATCAAATCAACACGGTCACGAATATCTTCATTCAACCCCTCAAACAGCCGCACCATGGTTGCCTCCGCAGACTCACGTACCGCTGTCCGTATCATTAATGTTTGCATCTCCTTGTAGTACTCATCAACAGTTTTCAGGCCTTGGACAAGACGACGTAGTTTACTATGAAGTTGACGAGTGTAACTAGGAGGCACAAATCTATCCCTCATAACACGCTTCATGTCAACCCATGTTGCAGCGCGCTCTCCACTACGGTTCATATTATCCCACCAAACAAGAGCATATTCTGTAAATTCTGAGGATGCAATACGAACCTTCTTTTCTTCCGAATAATTGTGGTTGTCAAAAATCTGATTGACACGCATCTCCCACTCTAAATATTTCTCCGGATCAGAACGTCCCGAGAACTCCGGTACGGTGATCTTGATGCGTCCGATACCATCATCCGCCCGAGCAGCGTCACTACCGTGGTTGTGCCGCTGGCCAGCACCATGGCGATCCTCAACACCTCGTCGCGGTCGGCGTTGATAGCCTCCACGTGCATCAGATAAATCAGAAACATCATCATCGGAGTGACCTTGGCTGCGAAACGGCGATCGGGACTGCCGGGGTCTCGCGTCCCTTGCCTCTAGACGCTGAACGACCACGGTCAACCGATTAAGGCTCTCGGTCACCACTCGCAGACTATCTTCCCGCTGACGATCACTAGTCGTCAAATGCACATTAAGCCGGTCCTCGACACCCACAATTTCTGTAGACAAATCTTCAACCTTTCCACGAAGCTTTCTATTAGCGCCTTTGAGCGACATCAAGTGGATACGCAGATCTTCAGTGACGTCTGGACCCAAAGGAATTTCCCCTCCCTCCAGATCAGACTCCTCGTGTTGCGACATCTTCACAAAGTAGCACGGTCAGACAAATAATTGCCGAGAAAAAGAAAATCTGCGCCGTGAACAACCTTCGCTCTGATACCAAGATGATACGGCGTAACTAGTGTAGTCGACGCCGCGGTGTATTTCCCAATCTTTCACGGTACAAACAGCAACAACTCCTCTTCACAAGAGACGTCCAAACAGCAGGTTTGCTATACGTAGATGCAATCCGGCCGGAACAACCTGGCTCGCGTAAACCAGAAGCAGTAGCAGTAATTCAACTAGTCGGGAAACAGCACTAGCGCCTCAAGTACTTGCGATCGATTTAACCAGGCAGAAATTAATCAAGAGCTTGGGTTACTAGAAGTAGATGCAAACCAAGCAGAACAACACGCACACCCTGGCCGGAAGTACGTGGATGGTTCAAGTAGAACCAGCTGCAAATTAGAGGTCTCGCCTCCAATCTTCTAGCCAAAAACACGGGAACCAGATCGGTTCTTCAACTCAACACTCACATAATTTGGCCGCCGGAAACATGGCGTTTTCTGGTTCTTTACTCATGAATAAACTTGTCTGCCCTAATTACATGACCGGCTTGTCCTATAAATAGTGCATGCAAATACCGGACTCGACCTGACTCAAACTCTAATTTAATAGGACCCTAAGCTGACTCGGTAACTTCAAAGACAGCCCAAATAAGCAAAGTACGTATCTGGACCTTTTATATCTCACGCAGGAGCACATAAAGGAGACCATAAATAGCACTAAAGACAAATTGATGTAAATAAAATATGACAGCACGTTCAGATTTTTATGGATATTTTCCCCACCATTATAGACCAACAAGGAGTTCTGAACGTCGGTTTCACCTCTTGCTGTGGCACAATTTGTACTGCATTTTCTTCAATGCCATCTTGTATAAAATTATGCTGCTTCCCTCTATGACGCTTAGCAGGAACAATATACTTCTCCGTAGCCTTGATAATAGGACTAGTAATAAAATTAGACTGGGCCGCATCAAGTTCAGCCGGCACCTCGTGAGGGACCCCGCTCCTGCGAGGATCAAGACCGAAGGACCACACCAAGCAGCCTCACGAGGCCTCTGAACGAAGGCCCCTCTGCAGCTACCCCGCGGAGGGAGGAGATGACGCCGAAAGTACGCAGCAGAGCTATGTACGGGGCGGTCTACCCATTTTGGTGATTAAAGACTGGGACGGTGCAAGACCAGACCAAGGACGAGAGGACTCTTCCCTCTTTGATGCTTAAAGCTCCCGTCAAGGGACCCGTTCTGGAGGACGAAGTCAGCAAGCCACGCACCCTCTTTTGTCTTCTCTTGACCACTTGTGGTTGCCCTTCCCGCCAAGGGGAAGAGGCCCGGGTCACTATAAAAGGGCGTCCTTAGCCTCCATTAGGGAAAGGGGTCCTGAGGCCTTCAACCGATTTCGAATGGGGAGGTTGAACACTGGGGTTCGGAACTCCAACAATCAAAACTCGTGATATAACCAGACAAGCAGGAGTAGGGTTTTACACCGCAACAGTGGCCTGAACCTAGGTAAAACATTGTGTGTGTTCTCGCTCCGCTCCCTCCGTCTTGCGCGGAGATCTCATCGGTAGACTAGCCTTCAACCATGTGGAAGAGCATAGGTCCATCGGAACCCACAAGTCCAACATTTGGTGCGCCAGGTAGGGGTTGAGGCTCTCTCTTCTTCGACAGATCTCATCGCCACGGTCGGCGGAAGCGTGCCCGTGGACAACAGCACCTCACACCACCTCCGCAGGCGGAGCACGGTCGTGGCACCATCACCGCTGGGCCCGCGTCCCCAGCCTCTCCGGCGGCAAAACGTACGCTGCCTCCACCGCCTCCTCCTCGGCGACCGCGAACTCCTCGCGTGGCAATGAGTGTCGCCCACTGCCACGCCATCTTCACTACTCCAACCTCCGCCGAAAGGCCGTGTTGGTCTAACCGCCGCACCCCCAAGCACGCCATGGCACCTGCGGTGGCCCAGATCCCGGCAGGGACCCTCTCTCGTCGGCCCGGGGGCTCTGCATTGAGGACGCTCCTCAAGTAGACTCACGTGCCAAGTGCTCGTCGGCTCGGGGGCTACTCCCGCTGATGTTTGCGCGGCTCGAGGGCCCGGCGCCGTCATCGTCGTCAACAACAAATCGAAGCATCAAGCCAAGCAAGAAGAACAAGTTCATAAAGCAAGAAGCAAAGTGTCCTTTCATTAAGTTCAATCACATTATAACACGCCTTCGGCACTGGTTTATAACAAGGAAAAGTACAAGGGCATCGCGAGAAGATTCGGGCTTCTGTCGCTGCCACCAACGGCGGAGCTCCCAGTCCTTCTTCTCGACAAGGGAGGACCCAGCAGAGGACCCTGAAGATAAAGACCTACGCCCCAGTCTCGTAGGTCCAGACGCCTCGCTCCTGCGGCATGGAAGTCTCGACAAGAGCGCGCACCTCCAGGCTTGCAGGTCTCGGCTCTTCACCCCTACGTCGTGGAGGCAGGAGCAGATCAAGACCGTAGGAAATAGCTCCGCGCGCAAGGCGAGCCGGCCAGTGGGAGAGAACAACGCACGTGTCAGCAACCTCTCCTGGAGCTCCAATGAAGAAGCACGATGTCGGCGTCGTGGTGGAACGACGACAACATCTCCAGCCTCTCCCGTGCGCCCGCGCCGGCAACTCGCTGGGGAAGCCAAGGTGCTTTCCACCACCTCCGTGGCCGCGCCGCAGGTGCGGCGCCTCTTGCACCTCGTCAAGCCAAGGAGAGGGGAGCGCGCTTCCCTCGTATGCAGTGCCCTTCCAGCCCGACCAGAGGGGACGCCGCCGCCGACCTTGTCGACAACTATGGAAGATGAGGCAGCGACGCCCTGCTTTGGATTGTGGACAGCTCCGGTTGCCTGGCGGTCCGCTGAGGGACCCTCGGGGGTGCCGTCTTCATCCGCAACGATGACCTCGCCACCACCGCCACGTCCGTCGCTCTGCATGGTCGCTGCCATGGGCCGCGTCTTTCTACACCAACAAACTACCAAGACGAAGATGCAAGACTCGGGGGAAGGAAGGGGCGCTCGGGTGTCTCCTTCCGCCCCCCATCGCTCCCTTTTTATACTGCCGGAGTGGTAGGAGGGGAGTTAATTGATAAGAAGCGCCGGCGCCCGCTCGTCTCCCAACCACCGGCGCCATTAGTGCGGTGGGTCCACTCGCCCCCCAGGATTCTCCTACACCCGCGGCACGCCGCGTCATATCCCGTCGTCGCGGCCTCTTCACCGGCATGACACGCAAGGGAGTAAATGCTGACCACTAGGATTCCCGCTGACAAAGCGGAAGCTGAGCGAACGGCACACCAGGCTTCCCACGCCTTTCTATGCGGCCCTGCTCCACCAGTTTTTTTTCTTGCTAATGCACCACCGCTGGCTTCACGTCCTCTATAGTTTTTCCTGCAAGCCACGCGAGCGGGGGCTAGGACACGCTGCCTATGTCGGGCCTGACCCACAAGCATAAGCCCAAGTACGACAATGAGCTCTACCTCGCGGGCCAGTCCCCGTGCACGACACCTCCCCGTGAAACTTGGCACTTGTCTCTCCTCGCGCGGCACCCAGGCTCAAACTAACGAGTCGTGCATACCCAGCCGGTGTGCAAAACTTTGTTCTATGCCTCGTCGCTATGCAGGACATGCCTCCCGAAGGAGCATCGGAAAATCCCGCCGCGGGGCCTCGAGAAGCCCTCAGCCGTGAAAAACAGCTAAGTCAAAATGACTTCCCGTTACCTCGCTATCCATCGTCCTCCGTTCAGATTCCGGAACGCCGCGGGGACCTATTCTTGAAAATCCCATGAGCCACATTTGCGCGTCAAAGGGGAGCAATCGAGTATCGCACTCGGGGATCTTACTAACCTATTGTCACAACACCCGCCGTCTTCCGTGCCGGCCACGAGCGGTGACTGGTGTCTGTGGACTATGGGTTGGGACCTAAGACGCAGAACGATAGCACGACATATGGAGAAGGAAGGAAAAGGCCCTCGCGGGGAACGGAAGATTACAAAATACCGCAATAGGCAAGCATGCGTATGTACTCACAAGCAACAAAGTATTCATTACAACAAAATAAACGTGCAGATACAAGAAGATGGCCTCAGGGGTCTACTCCTCTGCAGCGTCGCGAGCCTCGTCCTCCACATCCCCTCCCGAGGACCCGGCGCCCCCGTCAGCACCAGGACTGCGCTGAAAGCGGTCGCAAAGGACGTCCACGAGCTCGTCCACCTCCTCCTTCAAGGACTCCATGCACTCCGCGTCGTCAGCCTGTGCTGGCTCCAGAACCGCGTCGAAGCGAAGGCCCGCCTGGCCAAGCGCACCAGTTGCGGAGCAGGCATAGGTTGGTGAAGATCATCTTGCCTACCTGGGTGAGCAGGTCGGGGCACTCACCCTCCACGACCGTGTCCACCTCGCCGACCACCTTTTCCAAGTGCTCCACCAGGCTGAGGTAGAAGAAGACGTGGCTTGCGGGCGCCTCGGGCTGGAACGTGCCATGGAGACCAAGGTTCTCCCCGCTAAGGCGCGAATAAACCCGCTGGGCGCGCTTGACGAGCTCCGGCATCATAGCCTGCCGCTCCCTGCCTAGGGTGGCGGAGGTCTTCCTCTCCAGTTTGAGTTCCTCCACCTGCTTCAGGAGGGGCTCGATCTGCTAGAGCGTATCGTCATGCTCCTTGCGCACCCGCTCTAGGTCCGGCAGCACCAGGTTGCGCTCCTCCTGCAGGGTGCCGGCCTCCTCGCGGGCGGAGTTGCACTCCCCGCGAAGCCGCTGGGCCTCTTGCTCCGCGAGGTCCAGCTCCTTCTTCAGCCCGCGGACCTTGTCTGCATGGCGCGCCTCCTACGTCCGGATCTTCTTGTTATAGGCGTCGCGTTCCTGGGCATGGATGTCCTTGGCCTTTTGGGCGAACTCCTCTTCCATGGCATCCCGCTTCTTGACAAGGCGCGCGTCCGCCTTGGCATGGAGGTTGCTCTCCCTCCGGTTAAGAGCCTCCTGACGGGAGACCAGGACTTCCTCGAGCTGCTCCAGATGAGCCCTCTCCGTCTACTGCTCCGCAACGATGCATGCAAGCTCGCCCTCACGCAGCGCGAGCTCCCTCTCCGCGTCCATGGCGGCCTGGTGGTGCGCCTCCGCCTCCTTCGTCGCCGCTGCGTGCCGGTGTCCTTCTTCGACCACTGGGCGTGTCTCCTGAACGTCGCGCCGTGACGCCGCAAGGCGCCGACACTCCGCCTCATGCGCGGCGCGCTCTACCGCGAGGCGCCGACGCTCGGCCTCAAGCTCGGCGAGCCCCGCCGCAAGGCCCCTCTGAGCCTCTCGATGGCGTGGTGGGTGCGCGCCAGCAAGCTACTGTCTGGATGGCTTGCTGCCAGCGCGCTCTCGGAAACCACGATGTCCTAGACCGTCGCAACGGGCTTGTCAGGAAGCACCCCCGTCACCGGGTGCTCCCTCCGGACCAGGGACGAGTTGCCCGTCCCTGCGGCACCTCCTTCACGCGCCATCCCTAGCGCGCTTTCCTGAGGCGCTCCCTCAGGAGAAGGAATGACCTGGGCCTCAGCTGACGGCCCTAGGTCGATCCCCTCCGCGGCAGTATTCACTGCCGCCGCTGCCACAGTGGTGGCTCCTGTCAGCTCCGTTGCCGCGCTCCCGGCCGCGGCTGCCCAGGCCTCCAACACCGGCCTCCTGGTAGTGGACAGCGCGGTGGCGACCGCGTCACTCCGCGACACCTTCGACGGCATAGCCCTATAAGCAACTTTGGGTGTCAAGACAAGGATTGACGTGAAGAAAACAAAGGAAGGCCGCGGTTTTTCTCTCCGCGCGGTGCTTACGGGCTGACGAACAGCCACGGCCTCTTCGTCGCCCCGATCCGCGGGGTTGTACCACCTGGGGTGGAGGACCCCGCCTCCACCGCCTCTTCCGAGCGGTGCCTTCGCGAGGACGTCGCCTCGCCGTCATCGCCACCATCGGCCCCTCCGTGTACCTCGTCTGAGTACACGGCGCGCCTCCTCAGCCGCGCCTCCAGAGGCACCGTCTCCTCATCGGCGTCGGAATCCTCGAGAGGGCCGTGGGTGACAGCCGGCCCGGGGGAAGGCGCCCTCCCATCGTCGTCGCCATCAAGAACGACCACCTCGCGGGCGGTCCCCGCCTGGGACGTCTCTTCCTTAGCACCGTCGTCCCCGGCCGTTGCATCCGCCTCGGCCTCCTCCTCCTAAGGAAACTCAACGCCCACCAGGCCCCGCTCATTGAAGGCCGGCATCTCTTGCCGGATTTGGTCCTGCAAGCTCTGCTTCCTCTTGTACAGCGGGCGGATTTCCCCGGTGGGCTTCCCAACGCCCCCCGCTCCGAAGAGCGTGTGAGTAGCGGCGTCGACTGCCGCGGCGTTGAGCCCGCAGCTCGACAACCGGATGTCGTCCGCCGAGTTGGCCAGCGTCCACGTCGGCCTCGAGTGCTCCTGAAGCGGCACCATACACTCCCGCAGGAATTCTGCCACCACCATCTGCCCCGTGAGGCCCTTCTGCTTCAGGAGGGCGAGTCGCTCCATGAGGGATCGTGTCACCTCGCCCCCGCATATGCGAGAGCTGCTCCACGCCGCCGGGACCTTCCTCGGCTGCTCGGTGGGGAGCTCGAGCAGCGCCTCGTCGCTTCGGCCGACATCCGCAAGCACCCAGTCGCGGCGGAAGTCATCCAGCCTCCGGGTCACCGCCATGGAGATTATGTCTCCCGACACCTTGGGCTCCAGGCGAAAGGAGACGTAGCCGGTGATGTCTGGCGAGCTTGTCCGTAGACTGTAGAAGTGGCGGAAGAAGGCCACGGACGGCTCCACGCCAAGGAAAGCCTCACAGAGATAGGCGAAGGTGGAGAGAATGGTGATCGAAGGCGGATGGAGGTGAAGGAGGTGAATCCGGTAATGTCGCGGGATCTCCAGAAGAAAGGCGGAGAAAGGCGACACCAGACCTGCCATCAATGTGTGGGTGAAGACGGGCTGCAGCGCCCCGCCGCGCCGCCTCGCTTCGTCGGACCCGGCTTTAATCTCCGTCGAGCCATGCTCGTTGAAGGCGTGGGCAACCAAGCCATGAAATTTTGCGAGGGCCTCCTCGCTACGGATGCGCGAGACCCCGTGCACCACATGTACATACACCTCCGCTTCCTCCACCACGTTCTTGCCCCGGCTTGCGAAAGACCTGGTGGGAGACATGGCAGCGGGAAGAGGTTTTGAAGAAAGAGCTTGGGGTCGCAAGGGAGAAGGAAGGTGGCTAGCGCGCAGGTGAAGATTCGGAGGTGCGAAAGACGAGAACCGATGCGGTTCTCCCCTCTTTATAATCAAGGAAGGGACAGTTACAGTGCCATGATGAAGAAATCGTTGGGGCGTGCAGCGGGAGGATCGGACGCATGGCGCGGCCGTGCCTGACAGCCTTTAGGTCCCCCACCTCTTCGCCTCTGCCACCTCGTCTTCATCATCCAGACTCCACCTCCTCGACTCCAGCGGCGAACGTGCTCGGGCCGTGGGCCCGGGGGCTACTGTCGGGACTATGGGAACCGGGGTCCCCCGTCCCAGCTGTCAGCGGCCCGGACGCTTCGCGCCGTTACAGAGGTTCAGCCGGCACCTCATGAGGGACCCCGCTCCCGCGAGGATCAAGACCGAAGGACCACGCCAAGCCACCTCACGAGGAGTCTGAACGAAGGCCCCTCTGCGGCTACCCCGCGGAGGGAGGAGATGATGCCAAAAGTATGCAACAGAGCTACGTACGGGGCGGTCTGCCCATTTTGGTGATTAAAGACTAGGACGGTGCAAGACCGGACCAAGGACGAGAGGACTCTTCCCTCTTTGATGCTTAAAGCTCCCGTCAAGGGACCCATTCTGGAGGACGATGTCAGCAAGGCACGCACCCTCTTTTGTCTTCTCTTGACCAATTGTGGTTGCCCTTCCCGCCAAGGGGAAGAGGCCCAGGTCACTATAAAAGGGCGTCCTTAGCCTCCATTAGGGAAAGGGGGCCTGAGGCCTTCAATCGATTCTGAATGGGGAGGTTGAACACTGGGGGTTCGGAACTCCAACAATGAACACTCGTGATATAACCAGACAAGGAGGAGTAGGGTTTTACACCGCAACGGTGGCCTGAACCTAGGTAAAACATTGTGTGTGTTCTTGCTCCGCTCCCTCTGTCTTGCGCAGAGATCTCATCGGTAGACTAGCCTTCAACCCTGTGGAAGAACATAGGTCCATCAGAACCCACAAATCTGACAGAGGACTACGCGCTCCTTTGGTGAGAACAAGTACGAATAATTTGCGAGGAGAACGGTGATGCGCCTATTGATTCTTGGTAAGACATGAAGCGAGAGATGCGAGCACGCTTTGTACCATTGCACTATTCACGCGGCCTCTTCAAGAAGCTACAAGAACTCAAGCAAGGCATCAACTCCGTCGATGAGTACTTCAAAGAAATGGAAACATCATGATGCATGCAAGTGTTGAAGAATCCGAAGAGCAAACAATGGCGTGCTTCATGAACGGCCTCAACTACCCCATCAAGAGGATTGTCGAGTTCCAACCTTACACTTCTCTCGTGGAGCTAGTACACCAAGCCACCAAGGCGGAGCGCCAAGTAGCGGATGCCATCAAATATAACAAGACCAAGGCCTACTTTGCCGCCAAGCCGACAACATCCACTCAACCGGCAACAACACAAGCTCCACACGCTAACTCAAGACCTATCGCAAGACCGTCAAGTGCTTCTAGCTGACCCTTGACTTCTACCTTCAAGAAACCAGCACCGTCTATGCAATCCTCTCAAGCTTCAACGTGCAATTCAAGTGACATCACATGCTTCAAGTGTGGAGGCCTTGGACACAAGTCATTTGAGTGCACCAACAAGAGAGTCATGATAGCCAATGATAATGGCAGATGGGACTCCATGAGTGAGGATGAATATGAAGCAATGGTTCAAGTAGCTACACTGCACAATGAGGATGAAGAACAAGATACCCAATATTGCGACGGCGACACCCTTCCATCACTAGTTGTCACAAGGGTCTTGACCACCAACATGCATGAAGATGAAGACCAAAGATGCAATATGTTCCAAACAAGAGTCAGCATTATGGGAAAGTCCATCAAGCTCATCATCGATGGTGGGAGTTGCCATAACCTCGCAAGCGAAGAAATGTGCGACAAACTCAACTTGCATCGCACCAAGCATCCCCATCCATATCATGTGCAATGGTTAAGCAATGACGAGAGCGTAAAAATTTATCAAAAGGTCAAGGTATCTTTCAAGATTGGACCCTATGAGGATACGGTTGAGTGTGACATCGCTTCCATGATGGTGTGCCACCTACTCCTTGGACGACCATGGCAATTCGACAAGGGCGCCATGCATGATGGACGTACAAACCAATATAGCTTCAAGTGGCACAACAAGACCTTCGTCCTTCGCCCCATGACACCAAGTCAAGTGATTGCCGACAACGCCAAGACCGTGGCAAGGACTCAACAAGAAAAACCTTCTAGTGAGATGAGTGGTGAGAGAGAGAACCATCTTCACGCGAGCGAGAGCCACAAGTTAAATATGAGTGGAAAAATGAAGAGGGTTACCCATGGTGTAGTTTTGCTAGCCACCAAAAGTGAGATGAGGGATGTGAGAGCAAACCCATCCATTCTCCACTTTCTCCCCTTGTGCAAGGGAGATGGGAAATACACAAATGACCTAACCCATGTTCCTTCCTCAATGATGTCTCTTTTGCAGGAATTCTGTGACGTTTTTTCGGATGAGTTACCTCCCGGAGTTCCTCCTCTATGCGGGATTGAGCATCGCATCGACCTTGTTCCCGGTGCCCCTCTTCCCAATAGAGCACCATACCGCACCAACCCCGAGGAGACAAAGGAGATTCAGCGCCAAATTCATTACCTCCTCGCCAAGGGACTTGTGTGTGAAAGCTTGAGTCCGTGCGCCGTACCGGTCATGCTCGTCCCCAAGCAAGACGACACTTTGCGCATGTGCATGGATTGCCGTCACATCAACAATATCACGGTGAGGTATCGACATCCCATTCCCCGCCTTGATGACATGTTAGATGAGCTTAGTGGTGCCACTATTTTCTCCAATATCGATTGAAAAGTGGCTACCACCAAATTCGTATGCATGAAGGATATGAATGGAAAACGGCTTTTAAAACTAAACATGGTCTTTATGAATGGCTTGTGATGCCCTTTGGCCAAGATCGATTGAAAAGTGGCTACCACCAAATTCGTATGCATGAAGGAGATGAATGGAAAACGACTTTTAAAACTAAACATGGTCTTTATGAATGGCTTGTGATGCCCTTTGGCCTTTCCAATGCTCCTTCCACTTTTATGCATCTTATGAAACACGTCTTGTGCACCTTCATCGGCAAGTTCGTGGTTGTTTGCTTTGATGACATCATTGTTTATAGCAAATATTTGCATGAACATGTCAACCATGTGAAACAAGTTTTGTTGGCCCTTCATGATGCTTTGCTTTTTGCCAACCTCAAGAAATGCACCTTTTGCACCGACAAGCTTGTGTTTTTGGGTTATGTCGTTTCTTCCAAAGGGATTGAAGTTGACACTTCTAAGAGTGAGGCAATCACAAATTGGCCACCGCCAACTAATCTTGCTCAACTTTGTAGCGCCCTTGGTCTCTTTGGGTTTTACCGTCAATTTGTGAAAGATTTTAGCACAATTGCTTGCCCTTTGAATGAGCTTACCAAAAATAATGTACCCTTCATTTGGGGCAATGCTCAAGAATCGGCTTTCAATGAACTCAAGAAGAGATTGACCGAAGCTCCTTCACTTGCTTTGCCGGATTTCTCGAAAACTTTCGAACTTGAATGTGATGCTAGTGGCCTTGGTATCGGTGGCGTCCTCATGCAATGTGGACGTCCCGTAGCCTACTATAGCGAGAAACTAGATGGTGCTCGCCTAAACTAACCAATTTACGATAAGGAACTATATGCCTTAGTCCGTGTTTTGGAAGTTTGGCAACACTACCTTTGACCCAAAGAGTTTGTTATCCATTCCGATCACGAATCCTTGAAATATTTGAAAACCCAAGCCAATTTGAACAAAAGGCATGCAAAATGGGTGGAATTCATTGAGTCTTTTCCCTACGTCGTGAAATAGAAGAAAGACAAGGACAATATAGTCACAAATGCTCTTTCCCGCAAAATGATCTTACTTGCCAAACTTGAAATCAATGTTTTAGGCCTTGATGAGATAAAGGATCTCTATGCCTCCGACCCTTCCTTTGGTTCTATTTTTGCCAAGTGCTCAAGTGACAAAGGTCTCGATGATTTCTATTTGCACAAGGGTTTCTTGCTTAAAGCTAACAAACTTTGTATCGCCGAGTCTTCGCTTCGCTTGTTGCTTTTGAAGGAATCACATGGAGGCGGCCTCATGGGACATTTTGGATGGGACAAGACCTATGCAATGCTCTCAACACATTACTATTAGCCACGAATGAAGCGGGACGTGGAACGCCTTGTGCTTCGATGCCCAACATGTCTCAAAGCTAAGTCTACGTCCAACCCTCATGGTCTTTATATTCCACTTCCCATTCCATATGCCCCATGGACCGACATTAGCATGGACTTTGTGTTAGGGTTACCACGAACAAAAAATGGCAAAGATTCCATATTTGTTGTTGCCGATCGCTTCTCTAAAACGGCACACTTTATTCCTTGCAATAAGACAAACGATGCTTCAAACATTGCAACTTTGTTCTTTAGGGCAATCGTTCGTCTACATGGAGTGCCGAAGACCATTGTTTCGGACCTAGATGTCAAGTTCACAAGCTACTTTTGGAAGGCATTGATGGCCAAGCTAGGAGTCAAGCTCCTCTTCTCCATCGCTTACCACCCACAAACTAATGGCCAAACCGAGGTGGTGAATTGAAGCCTATCAACTCTCCTTCGTGCCTTAATCAAGCCAAACCTCAAGGGTTGGGAGGAATGCATACCGCACGCCGAGTTCGCCTACAACCGTGCCACGCACCGTGCGACCAAGCGGAGCCTGTTCGAGGTTGTCTATGGGTTCAACCCCAACACTGCCCTAGACATCCTCCCTCTTCCCCTCCTCGAGCGTGCAAACATGGACTTTGACAAGCGAGCCGACTACACGAAGACACTCCATGAGTCCACCCGAGATGCTTTAGAGATGCACAACAACCGCCACGCCGCCAACATCAACAATTTGAAGAATCCCATGGTATTCGAAGGAGACCTTGTGTGGCTACACCTTCGCAAAGACCGCTTCCCGGATGAAAGAAAATCTAAGCTTTCTCCTCGTGGTGACGGCCCTTTCAAAGTGCTCAAGCACATCAATGACAACGCCTAAAAGATTGACATCCCAACCTCCCAATACTTGGTACATGACACATTCAACGTATTCGACTTGTCTCCTTTCCACGGCTATCCAAGTGATCAAGATAGTGACGAGTCGAGGATGACTCTTTCCGAAGGGGGGGAGGGGGAGATGATGTAGCCCAAATGTGGACAACACCATGACTGACACACCTACGGGCCCAATCACAAGATCAAGAGCCAAGGCTATGCAAGTTAAGGTGAACTCACTCCTATCTCTTCATCAATTCAATCTCTCAATGGATGGCTTGCTACCTCAAGCGGATACGCTATGTGTTCTTAGGTACGAGCCCAACGTCAACCGCTCCATGGACAAGGAAGCCAAGGAGCGAGGAGGACCTGGGGAAGATGATGAACAAGCCGCTGACCAAGAGGAAGCACAAGTGAAGAAGGCACATGGAGAAAAGCAATCAAGAGAAGAAGTCCCAGGGAAAACCGGTACTACCGGCCAACTTCCGGCCAACTGCCAGAAATGCTCTCTGTTAGAGGTCCGGCAGTGGCCCGGAAGTGAGCCGGTACTACCGGCCCGGGGGCGGTACTACCGGCCGACGCGGGCTGAGCAGTTGGGCCTTTGAGCCTTGTAACTTTATCCTGCCACCTACCCCTTCGTGGCTAGACTATAAATATCCCCTACTCCGCCCAGATCTAGGTTAGACTAAGATTTAGACAAAACTAAGAGCTCTTGCTCCTACCTTCCCTTTGTGGATTGACATGGCCACTCTAGATCTCATCTAGGTGATTTACAAGGCCCTCTTTGTGCAAGGTCTCTCCCATGTGTGATTCTACCTACGGGTCTCTCATACTTGTGATTCTACCACGCGCTCACCAATCTCTCCCGAAGATTCTACCTCACGGTCTCTCTTCGGGATTCTATTGGTCCGGTTGCCCCTACCGGTGAGGGAAAAGGGCTTATCAAGGTAGGTTGTATCGTGGTTGCGATCCGAGACTTCCTCCTGTGTTCTTCATGCTCTTGGTGTTCTTCATGTTCTTCGCGTTCTTCGCGTTCTTGGTCGATTCCGTGGAAAATCGGGACCCTACCCGCACCAAAGTAGTAGTATAGTACTGGAAAATGTACAATGCTACGCTTTTGTCCGCGGTAAATTTGGCATGATGAAAGGTGTTCATATATGTTCTTGTACGCCCTCCCTCCCAAAATAGGATGCCTATAGTATTTGCTAAAAGTATGACCAACCATATAAAACCATCAGGAAATATATTACAGTAGTATAGATATGTCGAAACTTTACAAGGTGTTTGATATCAACGGCCACAACATAAACTATCGCTTGCATACAAAAGGTGTTTGATCAAATTACAGGGAGGAAATTGGAAAACCAACACTTATTGCCGGTTCCAATCCAGGGCGTGTTGGCCAAGCTTGGGCTTATTGCCGATTCCAATCCAGGGCGTTGGCCAAGCTTGGGGCTTATTGCCTGTTCCAATCCATGGCGTTGGCAAAGCTTGGGGCGAACCACAACGGAGTCTCCCGCCATGGCCAGTGAATCTTGGTTGAGAAACCAACAGCGGTGCCAACACCATCCAGACTGAAGCGGCAAATTCAGGGCGAGGAACTTCTTGAAGGCCTACTGCATTGTGCGAGGTGTACACACAATTGCTTCTCATCATAAGTTCAGGGCCAACATCTCCCCCGCCTACTGGTACTAGAATGATAATCGGATAGTTCAATCCAAGGAAGAGAGAATATGATGAAAGGCTACCAATCCTCTCCCATGGATTCGGTGGAACTAACGCACTAGTGTCCATCGAGAACGAGAACACCTGGCAGGAGAACCCAGCATCATAGGTGTGAATAGTGCGACCGTAACGATCAGCACTATCAGTAACATCAGGAAAACCATGATAAAAGCTATAACTTTCCCCATCAACAATGCCCTGGGTATGAACGAGAAGAAGATTAGCACCACCCGGAGATGTTGCCAGCCACCACATACCAGGATCGTAGTCCATATCTTCATCATCTTCCTCATCTAATCCTGCCCCCCAGTGATGAACGTCGGCTGGTGGCTCGAGCATCACAGGACCTTCAGAAAGAGACCACAGTTAAAAGTCAGTTCAGATAATTGGCAAATAAAAAGTCAGTTCAGCAAAATTTGTTTACAACCATGAATAATGAAGCTAGAATACATTTTACGGACAAAAATTACCCCATTTCACATAGTTCCACACATAAACAACGCCTGACTGAGTAGAAGCAAACACACGTCCCTTGTGTATAATTGCATCCTGGTAGCTGAACATGTTGAACTGGTTGTTGAGAACTGTCCAACTACCATAGGCACCCTCAAGGATGGCAATTGCTGAGTCAAATACAGCGAGAAGAGAGAAATTTTTATACTTCCCAGCAGCTGTGGGAACTTGGCAAATAGCTATCTTCAGCAGACGAACATTGTGAGTATCCGACTTGAACACAAATTCATCGTATGTGGCTTCGAACTCAAACATAGTTGGTAGAGGAATCCAGCGATGAGTGTACACGTGGACGAGCTCCCACTTCTAGGGGCATCCAACAATGGCGATCCAATCTCCATTCGCGCCTGCCCAATGCTTACCCTGGACAAATGGCATAACTGCAGCGGAGGAGAACCTGTCCAACGGTGTCAGCGTGCACGTCTTGCTTCTGCAATCATGCGTGCCCTTGCCTTGCGAGCAGCCCTGACCGGTGGCCAGGACCTTGTACTCCTCCGGTACCTCAGTCGCGTGGGAATGAAGAACACAGGGGAGGCCCAACGGAAGAGCTGCACGCAGAGCTACACTGTGTGTTGCCGAGTCAATATAAAGTTTGCAGGAAGAGATCAGGCTCGCGATGGGGATGACATCGCATCGGATTGAGATTTCTTCAAGAGGGCCATCGGGGAACACCCAAGAAGCTAGCGCCACTGCCATTGACCGATCTAGCCATCACGACGCGGCCTTCGACCCGATCTGGGGTAGTGGCGTTTGGGTTTTGATTCAGAATTTGGAGGAGAGGGCGAGCGGTAGCTGCCATGGGCGAGATGGAAAACCGTCTCTCAAACTAGGCACTGGAGAGGATCGGAAAGCGACACGGCGGTGTTGGCGCGGGTGAGGTTGAGTGTCGATGATGTACGTGAAGAGGATGGAGGCTGTAGCATCAAGGGCAAAGATCTGGATTAATCAAAACGAGCATGCTCTCATCTTCTGCCTGTCCTCTTGTTTCGAGGAGAGTGTGACCCGAGTAGACTACCAGAGTAGCTTTATAGCTATAGCCCATCATATCAAGCTCCTAGCACGCAATTGAGATATAAAATTTGGATATCGTATTGTCTTGTCAAATCAATGGGCAGTAAACTTTGACCAGAGAGATGCACTTTATTTCCCTCTTCATTTCATGAACGTAGCCCACAGACTTCAACAATTATCGTGTGCCGTCACATGCGGAAGTACTTGTCACGTCCAGGTTGCATCCAGAACCAAAACTGGTAAATTCTGGAACTCATGTACACCAACACATGCACGGGTACAGAAAAAGTACAAAGGTGCTTTTCTACTTGAGACGGGCATCCACTATGACACTATGTAGTCCATAAGCTTGTCCATGGGCAGCCGCAATGTGTGAAAAAACACACCTTAAGACTTATGTGTCATTGCTTGTGGTTCACCTTTATACATTGTTAACGTTTACTTTTATGGTTTTATTTTCTGACATGTGGGACCTATCTTATGGTGTGCTTTTCAAACATACATTGTGGTGCAGTGCTTATGTTGTAGTTAGTGGGTCCCATCTTATAGATTGGTTTTTCTACATACATGTTGATGCCTAAGCATAATCACTTAGTTCAATGGTAATAACAATGCATTTGAAGGGAGTATGTATCTGATCAAACTCGGTGATGTGACCCATCCAGACATGTCACCACCATGTTGGATGCGAACTGGTTGCGCGATAATTTGATTAATGTCATGCCAATTCGCGTCCAGAGCGCAAGCGCTATATGGCGCGTTATTACGCGAACTCTACGTGAGATCCAATTTGATAATTTTTACTTGATGCTAGTACACATAAAAGGAATATTTTCCTAGGTTTTCCATTTTTTTCGATCTTTTCTCGACTTATGAAAGTTTTGCGTCCATAAATATGCTACTAAACTCATTTAATGAGTGGAATGTAGTAAAAAGACTCAAACATTCATGATATTCAGGGATTATGCCTCCCATATGTTATAGTTTGTGTGAAAATTGAGAGAGGTCAATTTTCAATCTAATTTGTGGTACTTCACAAGAAATGCTGATTTTGGCACTAAAAGAAAAGAAAAACCTCAAAAAATCTTCAAGTCTCTCTTTGTTTGGAAATCTTGATTACAATGTCAAAGCACATGTTTGTGGCGAGTTTGATCATCACAACACAAAGGTAGCCGTGGATATGGCCTTAACCTTTGTCATTTCGCTTGAAATCCATGAATTAACTTTGAATTGCACACTTTTTTCATCCTATAGGTGTGTACTAGATTTAAGCAAGAGTGATAAATAAACTTGCAATACTAACCCGTTACTTGACTATCTGAATAAAGGGACCAACATAAATTGGGTCTAGACGTCATCCAGCCTGTGTTGTTGCATGCATTGCGTTGGGTGCATGGCCTGGAGCGTTCAAGATTGGTTGACCTACGTGAGGCAACTTAATTATTAGTCATCGACTTGTGGGACCTCTACAATATATTATCATATCCAACGCAACGGTTCATCGATCGCACCAAATAACTATGAGAAGATGATATGTAAACATCTCATTTTAAATACAAGTTTGCGACGAAGAGAGTAGATAATATATTAGAGATAAATTAACAAAAACTAAATTAACATAACCTAAGTACTTCTTCCTCATGCATGGCGGCCTCATTCCTTGTCTTCGTCTTCCTCCCGATAACGCTTCTTGGAGGGGAATGAACAAACTTCCTTTTCGTCTCTTCTTCCTGTCCTTACTTCTTTGGGAGGGGGGGGGGGGGGGGGTTGAAGAAACTTCGGCGTCACGTCTTACACGCACATAGTTTTAGAATTGTACTGGTACATAAAAAGTATAGGTGTTTTTCTACTTGAGAAGGGTGCCATTTTAGTGCCATCAAGCGATAAAACAAACAAATTAACGCACCGCTACTATACATAGGAACTCTAGTGGAAAATTAATGACACTTACATCGCACAAAATGATTTTCTCTAGTTAAAACAAGTATGGTTTTGCCTATTTAGAACCACTTGTACAATTTTGAACTACTAGGTGTGGTTGCCTAGTACGATGCAAAGAATATGGTTTTGTCTACTTTAATTAGAGACCTCGTGGCTTGCTGACACTATTAGCCATGCTTCCTGTGACAACGCAAGCACTTCAATACTACTGCGCTGCTCACTCGTTGTTATATTCTCTCTAATCTTCTCTCTACACTAGTAGTCCCTCATTGTCCCCGCCCCAATCGAAGTACACCAGGCATTTTTCTCTCTCTCTTCTCTGGCCAAAATTGGCACAAACATGGGTTTACACATGCTAATTAAACAAGATTGCCAAAAGTTAAGTTAATGTAATATAAATTGATGAATGGTCAAACTAGGTCGCCAAAAGTTGAGAAAGCATCGCAACATCAATACCGTACCACAAACCAAATTTGAATTTTATCTCAAACTTGAAATTTGGTTCAAATTTTACTTTGAATTAAAAAAACATCACCAGACAAGTTCGGATAGAAAATATAGGGATACATAGTGCAAACTAGTTTAAAAGTCTTCGCGAGACGGACTATCATCTATAAATTAAGGTTCAAGGCTTTCATCATGCCAAATGATCAAGTCATGCATGGCCATAACCATGGCTAAGTTACTTATGTCATGACCCAAATTGGCACAAACTTGGGTTTACACATTCTAAACAATTAATATTGTATACGGTTTTTAGGTGAAATGAGTTTGTGTTAGTGTTAAGCATGGCATACTTTGTCCAATCGATCCCGTATTTTGCATGTACCTTAGTTTTGCACACTAGATGTCAATGACTTTTTCGCTCATTTATTAGAGAAGGTAAAAAAAGCTCGCTTAGAGATGGGGCTGCTAACCCTACCATTTGGAGCTCATACGGATCACATTTTCACGACTATGAGTTTTACTTCAAAAAGTTGCTCGGATTGATCACCTAACATGCATAATAGTTGAGAAAGCATTTCAACATCTGTATCATAGAAAAAATTTAAATTTTAGCTCATATTTGAATTTTAGATCAAATTTGAATTTTAGATCAAATTTGAATTTTAGTTGAAACTTGAATTTTGGTTCAAATTTCAATTTGAATTATAAAAACAATGACCAAGCAAGTTTGGATAGAACATATGGGGATATAAAAATATTTGCAACATCAATATACCACCGACCAAATTTGAATTTTTGAAAATTAGAATTTTGGTTGAAACTTGAATGTTGGTTCACATTTCAATTTGAATTAACAAAACATGACCAAACAAGTTAGGATAGAAAATATGTGGACCCAAATTGGCACAAACATGGGTTTGCACATTATACTTCCAAGATTGCCAAAGTTAAGTAAATGATATTATTAACTTAGGAGAATGAGGCAAGGGGAAAGATCTGGATTGAACAAAACGAGCGTGTGCTCCGCTGCTGCATCTCCTCTTGTTTGGAGGAGAGTGTGACGCGAGTAGACCACATGAGTAGCTAGACAGCTAGCTATAGCCCCCATCGTATCAAGCAATTGATCGAGGTGCAGGTGGATTTCACTGCTCCCACACAGACGTGCTCCTACTGCAATGACATTAGTTGACATGTATGGTAATCCTGCACGCCTCGCCATTGTCTTGTCAAATCAATGGGCAGTGCGTTTTGACTTCTTGATCCCTCTTTTCTACGGTAGAGTACTTGAGAAGGCGGCATTTTCAAGTGCCATCGAGCGAGAAAACAAACAAACGGCTACTATACATAGGAAATCTAGCTAGTTCCAAAACCTGGAAAATGGCACTTACAAAAAATCGCACAATGTTTTTCTCTCGTTAAAGTAACTGAATATAGTTTTGCCTATTTCTGAACTAGTACAGTACTACTACTGTACTACTCCAGGTGTTTGCCTTGTTTCCGTTCAACTTATAATTCTCTGTGATCGTCCCTCGCTGTTCGTGCCCTCAATGGAAGCACACCAGACATTTTTTCTCTCTCTTCTCCGGCCAAAATGTCGTCGAGCGGCTTCTCTGTTCTCAGCGGGGCACGCCGCTTTCTGACGTGCAATTGATGAAGCCGTAGCTGGATTTCACTGTCCCCACCAATGTGCTACTTCCGGTAGAGCAGCTCGCCCCATGGAATCCAGCCAATCAGGTCGCAGAACCAGCCTCCTCGCGGATCGGGTTAACCCTAGTGCCCGATCCAAACCGTCCACGCATAGCGATCAACGGCCCGGAATGGTGCGGGGTTTCAGACGGGGTTTTGACGGAATACTACATAATTAATAGTTATAAATCTTCATGAGATGAACTATCATCTATGAAGTCAAGACTTTCAAGCCAAATGAAATGATCAAGTCATGGCCATAACTAAGTTACTTATATCTTGACCCAAACTGGCGTGAACATGGGTTTACACATTCTAAATAAACAAGATTGGCAAAAGTTAAATTAATGATAAACTGATGAATGATATGGTCAAACTTAATTTGTGGCCAAAAGTTGAGAAAGCATTATTAGATACCTGGTTTTGCCTATTTGGAGACTCGGTGAGAAAATATAGGGATACACAGTGCATAATAGTTGAGAAAGTATTGTAACATCAATTAATACCACAAATCAAACTTGAATTTTGGTTCAAATTTCAAGTTGAATTAAAAGAACAAGACCAAACAAGTTTGGATATAAAATATGGGGATACATACTACATAATAGTTGAGAAAGCATTGCAACATCAACACCACAGACCAAATTTGGATTTTAGCTTAAATTAGAATTCTGGTTGAAACTTGAATTTTGGTTCAAATTTCTATTTGAATTTTGAAAACATGGCACGCAAGTTCGGAAGAAATATGGGGATACATAGTGCATAATAGTTTAAATTAAAGTCTTCACGAGATGGACTATCATCTAATGAAGGTTCAAGGCTTTCATGCCAAATGATCAAGTCATGCATGGCCATAATTAACCGTGGTAATAATTAAGTTACTTATGTCATGACGCAAATTGGCACAAACTGGGTTTACACATTCTAAACAAGATTGGCAAAAGTTAAGTTAACGAAGAACTGATAAATGGTCAAAATTGGTCGATCAATCATCAAACTCGCAGAATTAACCAACCATGGAGCACCCCAATGAATCCACCCAATCAGGCCGCAGAACCACCCTATTCGCAGATTGGATTAACCCAAGCGCCCGATCCAAACCGTCCATGCACACCGATCAACGGCCCGGAAGGGTGCGGGGTTTCAGACGAGGTTTTGAAAGGGGGTTTTAGTGAGACAAACTATCATCTATGAAGGTTCAAGGCTTTCAAGCCAAATGATCAAGTCATGCACGGCCATAACAATGTGTGGTTACTTATGTCATGACTCAAATTGGCACAAACTTGGGTTTACACATTCTAATTAAACAAGATTGGCAAAAGTTAAGTTAATGAGGAACTGATGAATGATCAAACTTGGTCGATCATCAAACTCGCAGAACCAACCATGCATGGAGCGCCCCACCGGATCCAACCATTCAGGTCGCAGAACCAGCCTACTCGCGGATCGGCTTAACCCTAGCACCAGATCCAAACCGTCCACGCACATGATCAACGACCCGGAAGGGTGTGGGGATTCGGATGGGGTTTTGACGGGGTTTCAGTGATTAGGGTTAAGCATGACATAGTTTTTCCAAGCAATCCCATATTTGGCATGGACCCTATATTTGCACCCTATAGAGATGTCAAGGATTTTTTTCCGATGATCATTTAGAGAAGGTCGAAAAAACTCGCTTATAGACGGGGTTGGTTACCCTATCTATTGGAGCTCATTCGGAGCACATTTTTCACGACTATGGGTTTTACTTCACAAAAGTGCTCGGATTGACTACTCAACATGCATAGTAGTTGAGAAAGCAGTGCAACATCAAGGGATTTTGCCCAGAGTGACTTTAGGTTATTGACAGGTGGGTCCCGTTCCTGGTGGGACCCATAAGTCAGTTACTTAAAGTCAGGGATGGTTAGAAAGGCAAAGTGAATCCAAAGTGAGAAAGGCAAAGTGAATTACTGGGCCAGAGTAGTACTAGTACGGTAAATAAAAGGGACATGGGCACCCTTCACCGTCTCTCCATCTCAGACATCACTTTCTTTCATTTCTTCTTCAGTTCCTCCTGCTCACTATGTCTTCGCAACCATGTGTCCAAAGTAGAGTTTAACCCGGGGGAAGAACATCCAGGTGGAGGCGACTTGCAGTATACACGAAGGAAGAAATTTAAGATATTCAAAGCCTTGGGATTCATGGCCATGCATATGCATGCTAACCCATTTTGAAACGAATCCAACAAACTTCAAAAAAAATCATTTGACTAGAAAGTACAGAGCTTGGATGTCCAACTTACTACATCTCGATCAACTCCGTGCTAGAAGCTAGTCTACAAGAGGCCCATACAGCTCTAGCTAGCACAACAATATTACTATACTTGGGACACAGCGATTCCTTGGGTTCCGTGCCTTTCTTCAAAGAGAAGGGTCCGCTCCTGGCCATTGATATAGGATGGACAAACCAGATTGCTCAACACGGATGTGGTCCAACCCTTGGTATGAATGGTCATGCCCACCATTTTGGCTGGCCATATCCATATTTTATTTCTTTTTCCGAGATTCGGCCAAATTTCAAGAAGTAACTCGGATTTGAACTACAAGCTTGGTCATAAAGGTGCTCTAGCGAGTAGGATTACATGACATAGACATGAAGAAATTTCAGATATTCGAAGCCTTGGGATTAATGGCCATGCATGCAATATTGAACCCACTTTGAAATGAACCAAACAATACTTGAGAAAATTCAAATTGATTTGAAACCTTCGCAAAGAGTCCTTTCACGCGACATGCATGGTTCCCATGAAAAATATCAAAAGTTTATAGGCAAATTATAACTTTACATGATTCGCAGCATAATCACCTAGTTCAATGGTAATAACAATGCATTTAAATATAAGTGTAGTATAACCTATAGACGTACTACTAACGAAGGTCGTTTAATCGCATCCAGAAATGCCATCCGGTGGCACTCTACACCTTCATTTAAATTTTATTCTTAATTTTACCAAGATCAAGTCTTTTGAATACTTCGATCTCGTCTGATGTACCACAACATGAAATAATTAAGCGACAACCATGCATCTTTTAGATATTTTGTTGCGCATACAGGCCATGAGGAGATATAATCTTCATAACTGATATATTAAGTCCCTTTGAAACCATGCACTGTCGTCGCCACCAGTAAAAGCAACGCCAGCTAAACGAGAGTTATTAAATTAAACTGTAGCTAGCTAGCTAGGACTATGCGCAAGTGTGACCTACGAGTGGAAAACCATCTTTTTATAGCTAGGCTTACAAATATGAAGACAAACGACTCTGAAAATAATCTTCAAAACTCATATGAATAATGAATAGCTCAAGGGGTAGTATCTGATCAAACTCAGTGTGATAATAGAGTATATATATCAATATAGAAGGTGTGTCAATGACAACACACGCGATAAAATGTAATCAGTGGTGACCTAGCTTAGTGTGTCTTTATTTCACCCGTAATTAGCATACAGAGACATTGCGTGAAATGATACAATTAATTAAAATTAAGTGTGGACATCGCTACCATTAAGATCAATACAATATACACATATGTAATAAATTAAATGAGATTAGTAGAGTCATAAAACATTAATTAATTACCATCCACATACCTGAACAATATTATGATAGAAAAAGAAAACTTGGAAAAAAGTCCTTTTATATATGTGCAAATTTTAGATCAAGAGATGGAAATTAAGTTCAGATTTTCAAATCAATTCAAATTTAAATGTACTGCTATCAACCGAGAGAACAAACGACTACTATACCTATAGGAACTCTAGTTCCAAATTTGGAAATTGGCACTTTGCACAAAGTTTTCCTATAGTTTAAATAAATAAATATGGTTTTGCTAAATCTCTCTCAGATGCTTGAGATTTTCTTATGATTAGTAATTGTTGAAGTGTATATGTGGATTGTACTAGACCTTTCCATCAGTTCGGATTTATTAGGATCGTGTGCTAAAGGGTGAAACAGCCCAGGGTCTCGAGTTCGAATCCTGGCTTTATTGAAAAAAATCTTGTTGCCCCTTTTTTGTCGAGGTATAGGCCTCTTGAGCCATACCCGTGAGACATGCGTCTTGTGATCTTGTCGCTCTCTTCCAGTTGCACTTGTCGTGTAACACCCCGGCCACCCCCGGGCCGGGCCTGTTAACCTTGGCAGCTCTTTAGGATCTCTAGACTAGCCCCACAGACCAACACTAGTCTTTTCTACGCACTTTGTCCTCACTCGTGCGCACCCGGGAAAGACCAAGAAATTTCAGATATTCGAAGCCTTGGGATTAATGGCCATGCATGCAATATTGAACCCACTTTGAAATGCACCAAACAAAACTTGAGAAAATTCAAATTGATTTGAAACTTTCGCAAAGAGTCCTTTCACGCAGCATGCATGGTTCCCATGAAAAATATCAAAAGTTTATAGGCAAATTAAACTTTATATGATTCGCAGCATAATCACTTAGTTCAATGGTAATAACAATGCATTTAAATATAAGTGTAGTATAACCTATAGACGTACTGATAACGAAGGTCGTTTAATCGCATCTAGAAATGCCATCCGGTGGCACTCTACACCTTCATTTAAATTTTGTTCTTAATTTTACCAAGATCAAGTCTTTTGAATACTTCGATCTCGTCTGATGTACCACAACATGAAATAATTAAGCGACAACCATGCATCTTTTAGACATTTTGTTGCGCATATAGGCCTGATGAGGAGATATAATCTTCATAACTGATAATTAAGTCCCTTTGAAACCATGCACGGTTGTCATCGTCACCGGTAAAAGCAACACCAGCCAAACGAGAGTTAGTAAATTAAACTGTAGCTAGCTAGCTAAAACTATGCGCAAGTGTGACTTACGAGTGGAAAACCATATTTTTATAGCCAGGCTTACAAACATGAAGACAAACGACTCTGAAAATAATCTTCAAAACTCATATGAATAATGAATAGCTCAAGGGGTACGTATCTGATCAAACTCAGTGTGATAATAGAGTATATATATCAATATAGAAGGTGTGTCAACGACAACACACGGGATAAAAATGTGTTCAGTGGTGACCTAGCTTAGTGTGTCTTTATTTCACCCGTAATTAGCAACCAGAGACATTGCATGAAATGATACAATTAATTAAAATTAAGTGTGGACATCGCTACCATTAAGATCAATACAATATACACATATGTAATAAATTAAATGAGATTAGTAGAGTCATAAAACATTAATTAATTACCGTCCGCATACCTGAACAATATTATGATAGAAAAAGAAAACTTGCGAAAGAGTCCTTTTATATATGTGCAAATTTTAGATCAAGAGATGGAAATTAAGTTCAGATTTTCAAATCAATTCAAATTTTCATGTACTGCTATCAACCGAGAGAACAAACGACTACTATACATATAGGAACTCTAGTTCCAAACTTGGAAATTGGCACTTTGCACAAAGTTTTCCTATAGTTTAAATAAATAAATATGGTTTTGCTAAATCTGTCTTGAGATTTTCTTATGATTAGTAATTGTTGAAGTGTATATGTGGATTGTACTAGACCTTTCCATCAATTCGGATTTATTAGGATCGTGTGCTAAAGGGTGAAACATGACATGGTATCAGAGCCCAGGGTCTCGAGTTCGAATCCTGGCTTCCCCAATTTATTGAAAAAATGTCGTTGCCCCTTTTTTGTCGAGGTATAGGACTCTTGAGCCATACCCGTGAGACATGCGTCTTGTGATCTTGTCGCTCTCTTCCAGTTGCACTTGTCGTGTAATACCACGGCCACCCCCGGGCCGGGCTTGTTAAGCTTGGCAGCTCTTTAGGATCTCTAGACTAACCCCACAGACCAACACTAGTCTTTTCTACGCACTTTATCCTCACTCGTGCGCATCCGGAAAAGACTTCCCGGTCGGTCACCCATCCCGAAATTGCTCCAAGCCAAGCACGCTTAACATCGGTATTCTTTCGAGATGAGCTTCCGGAAAAGAAGTTGTAACTTGTTGATATGAATATTCATCAATCTTATTAATCCCTGAGCCAGGATCTCACATCGATCCAGTACTTAGGAAAAATATCCGTTACAATTTGCATAGCACGAAGCTAGCTTTGAAAGAGTAAAGCAGCGAAAAACATTATTCTTCATGGAGTCTCCATCATCTTCATGAAGCCACAAGCGAAACATGTTTGTTGCAGACTCGAAACCTTAATCGAAATCTCACTCATCGTCGAAGCAACCTGCAACAGTAAAAGCGTTGCAGCCAAAAGATTGGTCAGAACCATATGAATGGATCTGGCAAGTGAGACTTTGTGGACTCATAGTGGAAAAACTCTAATAACCTATATGCATATTTAGTCTGGTGGAGTTTGAAGGCTAATTTGCATAAAGCCAATTTTTTCTATCTCTTTTCAAAACACTTTTTCATCTAAACGAGACAAGTATGGCATGAAAACCATTGTCTCAACTACGCTGGTTCATCCTCCATATTTTACTTAGAGAAACTAGCACAGTGGCCCGCGTATATGCGCGAGCAATATCTTCATTGTTCTTTATAAATTATTATTTTAAATGTGACATATGTATTATTTAGAATTTCACTTGATAAAGAATAATCATGTGTTTTTTGAATTTGCTAAAACTCAGATGTATTAGATTTAACTAAATCTCGACCGACTCTTTAGCAATTGGATGTGCGTCGTCTGGTCTAAGAGTTGATCATGCGTTAGTTGTGTTTGTCTAAGGGTGTCACGTGGTTTTCCAAATATGTGTAACGAAGTGCAATTTAATAAATTCTAGTTGAATAATTAGCCATTAAATTTTGTCATGATTCATGTTAAATCACAGTTACACGTAAGTCACAATTGTGTGCAGTTGACTAAGATTTATTAAAAGCTATGTCGGCCAAGAGTTATACAATATCTATTTGTTAGATGATTTGAATTTGTTCACTTGCATTTTGCGTGAAGTTTATTTGTGTGCACCAATGAAAATAGAAATATGCGCGTGCACCCCTGAAAAAACGTTTATGCGTGTGCAATATTTTTCTTTTTGACTGAGTGGCGTGTTAGAATAAGTAAACAACAGTGTATCTTTGTTTAACTGTATTCCGACAGATGTCCGCAATTCCCCATTTCTCACGGCTCCACCGCTGGTCTCCAAATCTGAGTGCGTCCGCTCCGAGGAATCCACCCAAATCAGATCTCTAACTTGCTCCCTCGTGCAAATGGAGCCTACAAAATGAGCACATGGTATCCCTTGTGCAAATAGTGCCTACAAATTGAGCATATAGTCTTGCTGTTGGAGCCTCGGAGGAGCATGGCGGCCGGCCGGTCGAAGACGGCCATGCACTTTCTATCCGACCATAAGCGCATGGATTGCGGCGCAGGTTGGGGCTTATGGCTGGCTGTCGGTCGGCCATCTACTTGGAGAAGATTAAGAGCATCTCCAACAGAGGTGCTTCGGCGCCGCGCGCCATATTCCGTTTCCAGCGCCAAAAAGAAGTTTTTGCGCGCCACACTTTCGTTTTGTTTTTCCAGCCGCGCGATACTATGGCGCGCCGAAACGCAGGGCTCCAACAGACGCACAAAAAAAGCGCTCCAGAGCCAAATTTTCAAATAAAATAAATACAAACAACACAAATTTAAACGATTTTATACTTAATTCGATAGATTTGACGATTTTTCACCTAATACAAACTACAACTTATTAGAACTCGAAGTCCGAGGAATCGGAGGCGGTGTCGTCGGAGATTGCCTCCTCCAGCGCGCTCCACCGCTCGTCGCCGGCGGGCCAGGTCGCGCGGCCTGGCGCGAGCTCGGCCTCCGCCGCCGCCTTCGCCACGCGCCTAGCCTACCTATACTCGCGGCGCTCAACCTGCCGCTCCGCCTGCTCCGCCGCGGTGATGTTCCAGTGCTCCACCTCGAGCTGGTGTTCGCGCGGGTGGCTCCGGTACCAGTCCGTGACCGCGCGCTGGTCCCGCTCCGCGACGAGGCTGAGCATCGCTCGGCGGCGGTGGAGGCGGCGGTCTTCGTCGGTGACGAGGCGCGGCTCCGATGCCATGTTGGGCGTTTCCTCGGCGTTGCGGCAGTCGTCGAAGTTCATCTGGCGGCGCGAGCGGCCGAGCGGCCACGCCGCCGCGTCGTACGCGTGGGCGGCCTCCACCGCCGTCTCGAACGTCCCGAGCTAGACGCGCCCCTCGCCGGACCGGATCTCCGACGTGAAGGAGCCGTTCGGGCGTGCGCGGACGCCGCGGTAGCCAGATTGGCTTCGGCGGCGGGGCGCGGGTGGCGGTGGGGAAAGGAGTGGAAGTATCCAGAGTGACGCGGGAGAGAGAGAGAGTTGGCTGCGTGGCGCGTTTGTGTCCAGCGCGCTGGACGCGCGGCGCTATATATGACGCCGCGCGTGCCGCTTCACCTAGCGCGGTGGACCGTTTTCCTGCGCGGCAGAACTTTCCCGCGTCTGCTGGAGAGCGCGAACCAGCCCCGCGCGCGGGAAACAGCCGGTATTTCACGCGCGCGGCGTATTTGGCGGCAGAACTTCCCCGCGTCTGCTGGAGAGCGCGAACCGGCCCCGACCCCAGAACTATACAATGACGCTATATGCAACCGGTCATGCTACATAATCGAAGGTTACTGGGGTTACCAATTCCAGACCAAAACCTTTGTCAGGCGTGCTCGGAATGGATCATCGGCAACGCAACACTTTGATCGTGCCATAAGCTCAGACATAGCTATCATGCATAATAAAGAGATCAAGATTGCGGAACAACTGGCACATCACAGACTCTACGACACAAGAGATCATATAGCAACTCATATATGAGAAAGATACAAATCACAAATAGGGGTCACAGACCCATCATTACATCATGCGGAAGCGAAGTAGTGTTGTCTAACAACAAGATCCAAAATATGGCCTAAGAGGCTTACAGATAAACATAACTCAGCCAGCTTGTTCCGACGTCCCAAGCTGCCACCTGGAAACCCCAAACTACTCGTCGATGTCCAAGAAGAAACCACCTGTCTGCTCGGTGTCGTCCTCCTCTGAAACAAATTATAAAAGCAGCAAAGAGAGACTGAGTACGACGTACTCGCAAGTTTAGTAGGGCGATATAGGCCCAATGATGACGGAGGATCTAAAGCTGTATAGTAGCTATTTTGCATAAAGCTAGTTTTCATTTATAAAGAGATAATAGACCCATGACATCGACTACTCAGAAGATTTTTCGAAAGGGGATAAGAAGGTAAACTTTCATTTTTTGGTTCTCCTCGAACCAATTTGTAGCTAGAAACCTCTCATCTCCACCAAAGGCACTCCCTCGAATCACTCTCGAGGAAATGAACCTTTTAAACAGACGTTGAGTTGCAACCTTTAGCTGCCAAAATTTTAATTAAAAAGGTTATATTTTTCTATGAGCTAATCAGCCTTTCCCAAGACTTGTTCATAACTGTGGACACGGCTTTTCGAAAAGATTTACCCTACAGGGGTGTACTAATTTACCCACCGGTACCGTCCGACCCCTTACCTGATCATTTAGCTCTCTTCCTTGTAAAGCCGGCAGGGCGGGCGCGGTTAAACCTTTACAATGTATGAGACTATCCAAGGGTCATCGTGGCGACAGGACAAGTTTACCCAGCCTATTTCAGCCCCTGCCCCCATCGCCACATCCTAAACACCACCATCCTCATCGTTTCTTTTACCACCAACACACTCACACGCAAATGGAAATAGCAAACTACAGGATCCTTGGATACGCCCGCACAAATTATTCGGTTAAAGGGGATTCCATATGTCCCCACCGTTGGAAGCACACTCGGTTCTTGGTTCTAGCTAAAAGCACTCTCGGCCTAGGCGACAAGAATGAGGCAAAACACCATCCCCAGATGGCAACTCATCCAAGCCTTTTAACATTTTATTATTTAACACAAGTAACCACCATGTCCGAAACTTTCCATCAACATCGTAATTATGGAAATAAATCACCGGACAAATATAGCATTCGACTAAGCATGGCTAAGCATAGCTAAGCATATAAATACAAAAATTATGTCTTTATCAAAGGCCAACACATCAAACCTATGGTTCATAGGAGGGGAAGCATGTGATGGTTCAGGTGACAATGCATATCATAGGGTACTCTATGTTTTGATCAAAAGCGGACATTGGAATCGAATGCAATATTATGGTGGATAAAATAAGTTTATAAAACAGTAGGATGCTAGATGCCAAGAAGGTTAGGTTATCTCTTGCCTTGCTGCCGGGGCGTGTAGTACGGATCGTCGGGATAGGCGAGGGAACCCTCGACTCCGGAATCTATCGATACCCATACAATCATAGAAGAATAAATAAATAACACGGAGACAAGTGCAATGCACAATCATGATGGTATGTCAATTTCATGCAATGATAACATCATATAAATTAACTAACACAATTAAATAGGTTGCCAAATAAGTAGTGCAATTATTTGGAAGCAACCCCATATTTAACTTAATGGCCACATCGTTTATAAATTATTACATTACTAAAGAAGTGGCTTAAATATGCATGAACATGACATGATTGAGTAGGTATTGTTCTTCTGATTGTTTTGGTACCTTATTTGTAAATTTCTAATTATCGATGAATAAATAGTGAATTAAATAATTATTTCAATTTAATTCTTTTAATCATTTAAAGAATAACATCAAAGAAAGATTTGTGAACATGATGTGGTCTTAGCATGGTTTGATAGTATTTGTCGTGCTAATCACTTTGATATTTCATTCACAAATTTTGGTTGATTAATTCACAAGTTATGAATTTTCCCGAATTAGGTATTATTTATGCCATTCTAGGGTTTCCTAAATAAAGACAATTTATTTTACTCAAGAGAGCATGGCAATGTCACCAATAGGTAGGTTATGTTTTTCTGAACAAATTGATATTTAATTTGCTAAATTTGGAGCAATATTTAAATAGATATCAATTGTTTTTATTTATTTTATTTTCCAAAAAGGAAAATCTAAAAGCCAGACAGGCCAGCCTTCAGCCGGCCAGGCCGGGCCACAGGCCGGGCAGTGACCCGAAGCCTCCGGCCTTTGGCCGGCCCAGGCTGGGCGTCCAGGCCGGGCACCAGCCCAAGGCTTCCGGCCTTCGGCCGGCCCAAGCCGAGGCCAGGCCGGGCACCTGCCCGAGCCAGCCGGCCTTCGGTCGGACGGGCCGGTTCCAGATCGGGCACACGGGGACGGTGACGGCTGCGGTGTCCGGCGGCACAGAGCGCGACGGCGAGAGGGAAAAGGGGAGTGGGAGAAGGCCTAGACGGGAGAGGAGCTCACCCCGGTTGCGTGTGGGTGCTCGACGAAGCCGGAGGAGGTTGGAGACGACGGCGAGTTGCACGGGAAAGCATCGGATCGATGGCGGCCAGAGGAGGAGGGAAGCGAATGGCGGAGACGATTCGCGCGACCCCGGGACGATTCCGTCGGCGTGGAGGGAGCTGACGGTGAGGCGGAGCGGATGGCGGTCTCGACTCGCTCCGGGGAAGCTTCAATCGGCGGCGATTCGACGGCGACAACGTCGGCTCCACGGCGGCAGCACGGGGAAGCTAGGGTTGTAGCCGATCCGGGAATTGGGGAGGAATGGAGAGGTGAGAGGAGTGCGGGAGCAGGTGGCATCGTCGGGGGGGGGGGGGGGGGCTCGTTATCCTCCAAGGCCACGGCAGCGTGCGACATGGGCACGGGGAGGAGGTGGCGGCATGGCACCAGTGCGCCCTGGCGCCACAGTGAGGGAGAGAAGAAAGGAAATTTGCGAAGAACCCCCTGGCACCATTTTCGTTAATTACAGAAAGGTCGAGCAGCAAACTTTAGCGATTTAAAAGAGGCAATTAAGAATTTTCTAAAATTCCACAAAAATTCATGTGGGCTCTCAATACCTTCTAGAAGCTCCACAAAATTTGGTGTTCCAAAATAAAATGTTTTGGACAATAATTGTTCATGGTTTTAATTATAGTCATTTTTGACAATTTCCAAATTGTATTTATTTGGAGCACTTAAACATTTCCAAAAGTAATGTAATTATTCATGGAGGCTCATAATATAACAATGAAGCACTCCATGATTTTATTTTGAATTTTTGGAAAGTTTATCTTGGTTTCAAAATTCAACGTTGATTTGAACCATTTTGAATTCTCAGATTTTTATTTCTTGCTTGGCAATAGTTGGGTTTGAAGAATTGGTTATAAAGTGTAAACTTGGAACTTCCTAAACAATTTGGAAGTCCAAGAATAATTAGTTTGCCAAGATAAGCAATTGCATTGGTGTTAGAGATTTTTGGAAGGTTTGCTTCCCCTTTTAGATGTTGCAAATCGTTGATTGTTCGGAGAAGCAATTTCATATGCATGCCATGATGCAAACAGAAATGCAAAAAGTGGAAAAATTCTTCGTATTTTTCAGTATCAAACTGGGCCTGTTACAAATCTACCCCCTTATAGGAATCTCGTCCCGAGATTCTAGGCTTGAGTGAAGAAGGCGGGATATTCCGGTCGAAGACTAGTTTCTCGCTCCCAAGTGGCTTCTTCTTCGGAATGGTTAGACCTTTGAATTTTTAGGAACTTGATGGTCTTGTTGCGGGTTTTCCTTTCCGCTTCATCCAAGATGCGGACCGGATGCTCGCGGTAAGTTAAATCCTCCTAGATGTCCAACACCTCATGATCAACCCCACGGATAGGATCTTTGAAGCATCGACGGAGTTGAGAGACATGGAACACATCATGTACATCCGGGAAGTTGGAGGGTAGCTCGAGTTGATAGGAGAGATCTCCTCGCTTGGCTAGGACGGTGAAAGGACCAACATAGCGAGGTGCCAATTTTCCCTTGATCCCGAAGCGACGAACGCCTCAGAGGGGAGAGACTCGAAGATAGGCTTTGTCACCAATTTCATAGTGAACCTCTTGATGGTGTTTATCATAATAGCTCTTTTGCCTGGACTGAGCAATCTTGAGATTTTCCTGGATGATACGGACCTTTTCTTCAGCCTCATTGATCACATCAGGACCGAAGAGTGGGCTCTCTCCGGTTTCAAACCAATTTAGAAGAGTCTGACATTTTCTCCCATAGAGAACCTCAAAGGGAGCCATTTGGAGGCTAGCTTGGTAACTGTTGTTGTAGGAGAACTCAGTGAGGGGGAGATATTTTTCCCAAACCTTACCAAAGGAGATGACGCATGCCCGAAGCATGTCCTCAAGAACTTGGTTCACCCTCTCAGTTTGACCGTCAGTTTGAGGATGATATGCTGTGCTGAAGTTGAGGCGGGTTACAAGAGCCTTTTGAAAGCTTTGCCAGAATTAAGACACCAACAGACTACCACGGTCTGAGATGATCCTCAGTGGAACCCCATGCAAAGGAACAATCCGGGCCATATACAGCTCACCCAATTTAACGGAGTTGATATCCTCGCGAACAGGGAGGAAATGGGCGACTTTGGATAGACGATCAATGACTACCCAAATGGCATTGTTACCCTTTGGTGATCTTGGAAAACCGGTGTAACAGCCCCAGTTTGGTACCCTAAAAGATGGGCCAATTTTTCACTTTTTGCTTTGCATTGCATCATGGCATACTCATTTAAATTGCTAATTCTAAATAAAGCAACACTTGGAAATTTAAAACAAAGGAACCAAAACCCTTCCCGAATTTCCAAACCAAATACGTTACTCAAATTGGCAAAACCAATTGTTCTTGAGTTCCCAAATTGTCCAGGAAGCTCAAGGATATATCTTATAAATAAATTGCCAAAAGCTAATATCTTAACAAGCAAATAAATAAATTTGAGAATTCAATTTGGTTCAATTCAAATTATATTTTTTGAAACCAAGTTTAACTCTACAAAAATTCAAAATAAAATTATGGGGAGCTTCCTTAATATATTGGGAGCCTCCATGAATAATTTCATTATTTTTGGAAGTGCTTAAATACTCCAAATAAATATATTTTGGAAATTATCAAAAATGACTATAATTAGAGCCTGTGAACAAAACATTTTATTTTGGGGCACAAATTTTTGTGGAGCCTCTAGGTGTTATGGGGAGCCCACCTGAATTTTTGTGGAATTTTAGAAAATGTCTAAATGCCCCAATTAAATCACTGAAGTTGTTGGAGGACCTTTTTGCAATTAGAGAAAATTTAGCCAGGGGGTGTTTTGCGAATTTCTTTCTTCTCTCCTTCACTGTGGCGACAGTGCCGGCGCTGGCGCCATGCCGCCCCGCGCCCATGCCGCCGACGCTTCCCTCGTGTCCACTGCCGTGCGTGGACAAGGACGCCAACCCACGTCCTGCTCTCCTCCCCCTCTCATTTTCCCCTCGCCACCTGCTCCCTCCCCGCTCTCTCTCTTCCCCTCTTCTTGCTCGCACTGTGGCCGTGACCGCCGAGGTCGCCGTCGCGCATCGCCGTCCACGCCAGCCGCCCCGAAGCAATCCGACAACGCCACGAGCTCTGCCTCGCCGTCCTTTTCCTGCTCGAGCTAGGAATCATGCCGGGACGCCGTCACCGCTCCGAATCGGGCTCGTCCCCTCCGGGGCCGGCCGCCGGACCCGTTGTCGACCTCCCCTGTGTGCTCCTGGTGAGCTTCCGGTGCTCAAGCGCCACTTCTCCCTCTGCCTCCCCCTCTGAACCACCGCGTCGCTGACCGTCACCGTCGCCGCTCGTTGTCGGCCGCGCGTGGTCACCGCGTCGGCCACGCCGGTCGCGGCATTGACCGACGCGCACGTGCCTGCTCGCCCGGCCGTGCCTCGGCCTGGGCCGGCCCAAAGGCCGGCTGGCTCGGGAGGGTGCCCGACCTAGCGCCCAGCCTGGGCCGGCCACGAGGCCGCCCGCTTCGGGTCGCCGCTCGGCCTTGAGCACGGCCTGGCCGGTTGGAGGCCAGCCTGCCAGGGCTTTTAACTTTCCTTTTTTGAGTTAAAATTTAAATAAAGGAATTGTTATCTATTTGTATCTTGCTTCAAAAATTGCAAATTAAATATCAAATTGTTCAGAAAAACAAAATCTATCTGTTGGTAGCATTGTTTTGTCCTTTTGAATAAATAATCCTGCTGTTTATTTAAGAATTCCTCGAATGGTTTAAATAATACCAAAATTGGGAAAATCATAATTCGATAAATATTTAACCAAAAATTATAAATAAGATATCAATGTGATCAACACTTCAAATGCTATCAAAGCATGCACTTATCACATCATGATCACAAATATTTATTTGATGTTATCCATAAATTGGTTAAAAGAATTAAATCCAATTAATTATTTAATTCGCTATTTATTCATCAAAACTCGGAAAATCAGAAATGAGGTACCAAAATGATCGGAAGAACAAAACCTATCCATTCATATCATGTTCATGCATATTTGAGCCACTTCTCTAATAATGAATAATAAATTATAAATAATGTGGTCACTAAGATAAATATGGGGTTCCTTCCAAATAATTGCACTAATTATTTGGCTCTCCATTTAAATTTGCTATTAAGTTTATATGATGGTATCTTTGCATCAATTTGACATGTCATCGTGTGATTGAGCATTGCACCTTGTGTTCGTGTGATTTATTTGTTCCTTGGTTTATTGTTGGGTATCGATAGATTCCGGAGTTGAGGTCACCCCGACCTATCCTGACGAGCCGTACTACACGCCCCGACAGCAAGGCAAGAGATAACCTAACCTTCTTGGCATTCTAGCATCCTATTGCTTTATAAACTTATTTTATCCACCATAATATTGCATGCAATTCCAACGACTATTTTTGGTCAATACTAGAATATCCTACGAATGCATGTTTCTTCCCCGAACCAATCACATGCTTCCCCTCCTATGAACCATAGGTATGATGTGTTGGCCGGATACACAATATATTTGTTGTTATATGCTTAGCTATGCTCAGCCATGCCTAGTCGTTTTGCTATATTGTCCGTTGATTTAATTCCATGATGTTGATGTTGATGGAATGTCGGACATGGTGGTGAAGTGTAATACTTAATTAATTTGTTTAATAGGCTTGGGTGAGTTGCCATCGGGGATGGTGTTTTGCCTCACTCTTGCCCCTAAGTGCGAGTTCTTGTCTCTAGAACAAAGGTTTGAGTGTGCTGCCATTGGTGGGTGTATGGGCGCCTTACTAACTGAATAACTTGTGCGGGCGTATCCAAGGGTCCTCTAGTTCGGTTTTCCATTTGCATGTGAGTGGAAAAGAAAACATTGAGCAGGATTTGTGTTTAGGACGTGGCGATGGGGGCAGGGGCTGAAATAGGCTGGGTAAACTTGCCCTGTCGCCACTGATGACTCTTGGATAGTCTCACGCGAGGTAAAGGTTTAACCGCGCTCGCTCGCCGGCCTTCCCCGGAAGAGGGCCAATCAGGTGAGCCAGACGGTACCAATGGGTAAATTAGTACACCCCTGCAGGGTAAATCTTTTCAAAAAGCCGTGTCCACGGTTATGGACGCCTTGGGAATGGATTACGAGATCATAGAGAACCTTAACCTTAATTAAAAGTTGGCAGCTAAAGGTTGCATTACGACGTGTGATAAAAGGTTCATTTCCTCGAGGGTGATTCGAGGGAGTGCCTTTGGTGGAGATGAGTGGTTTTGGCTACAAGTTGGTTCGCCGAGAACCGAAGATGAAAAGTTTACTCTCTTATCCCCTTTAAGAAAAATACTTTGAGTAGACGATGCCTTGTGTCATTTATGTTTTTATTATTGAAAACTAGCTTTCTGCAAAACAACTACATATACAGCTTTAGAGCCTCCGTCGGCATTGGGCCTATATCGCCCTACTAAACTTGCGAGTACGTCGTACTTAGTCTCTCTTTGCTGCCTTTATAACTTTGTTTCAGAGGAGGACGACACCGAGCAGCTAGGTGGTTTCTTCGTGGACGTCGACTAGTAGTCCGGGGTTCCCAGGTGGCAGCTTGGGACCGTGGAACAAGCTGGCTGGGTTTATTTATGTGTAGGCCTCTTAGGCCCTATATTTGGATCTTGTTGTACTAGACAACACTACTTCGCTTCCGCATGTTGTATTGATGGATCTGTGATCCCTTTTGTGTGTAATATTTGTATCTTTCTCATATATGAGTTGCTATATGAATTTTTGTGTCGTAGAGTCTGCAATGTGCCAGTTGTTTCACAAGTCTTGATCTCTTAACTATACTTGATAGCTATGTCTGAGCTTATGGCATGATCGAAGTGTTGTGTGCCGATGATCCATTCCGAGCACACCTGCCAAAGGTTTTGGCCTGGGATTGGTAAACCCAGTAACCTTCGATTGTGTAGCATGACCGGTTGCATAAAGCTTCACTGTATAGTTCTGGGGTCGGGGCGCTACAACCGGTGATGAAATCCATACCAACTTCATCCCACTTCCACTCGGGAATGGCTATGGGGCGAAGGGTACCAGCTGACCTTTGATGTTCAGCCTTCACTCGGCGACAGACGTCGCATTCAGCAACATACTTGGCAATTTCCCTCTTCATGCGAGTCCACCAGAATTTGCTGCAGAGCTCTTGGTACATTTTGGTGCTACCAGGATGGATGGATATGGGAGATTCATGTTCTTCTTGGAGTATCAACTCCTTGGTATTTCCCCTCTTGGGCACCACAAGACGGTCCCCAAAATAGACAACACCGAAATCATCAATGGAGAAACACTTGGCCTTCCCACTTCCAATATTCTTTTTGATCTTGCGGATGCCAGCATCATGTTGCTGGGCGGCCTTGATTTCATCCTCAAGAGTGGATTTGATCTCCAGGTTAGCTAGATATCCGGAGGGAACAATCTCCAGATTTAACCGAGCAAATTCCTCATGGAGAGCAGGTTGAGCCTTTTCAACCATCAGAGTGTTGCAATAAGCCTTGCGACTCAGAGCATCTGCCATGACATTGGACTTGCCGGGCTGATAGTTGAGGGCCACATCATAGTCTTTGATTAATTCCAACCATCTTCTCTGTCTGAGATTCAGATCCGGCTGGGTGAAGAGATATTTCAGACTTTGATGATCAGAGTAGATCTCGCAACGGTTGCCCAACGGGTAGGGCCTCCATTGCTTCAGAGCGTGAACCACGGAGCAAGCTCTAGATCATGAGTTGGATAGTTTTGCTCATGTGGTTTGAGTTGACGTGAAGCATAGGCGACAACATGGCCATCTTGCATTAACACACAGCCCAAGCCTTGGAGTGATGCGTCACAGTAGACGACAAAGTCCTTGTCTGTGTCGGGAAGGACAAGCACCGGGGTGGTAGTGAGCTTGACCTTGAGAGTTTGGAAGCTCTCTTCAGCTTTGTCGGTCCACACGAACTGTTTGTTTTTCTTGAGGAGGTCAGTCAAAGCCTTGGCTATCTTGGAAAAGCCCTTGATGAATCGGCGGTAATACCCCGCCAACCCGAGGAAGCTGCGGATATCTTTGACGAACTTTTGAGTAGGCCAATCCAGGATTGCCCGAATCTTGTCAGGTATCACCGCTACTCCAGCAGCTGCACCACATGACCTAGGAAAATGAGCTCCTTCAGCCAAAACTCACACTTGGAGAACTTGGCATAGAGGCGGTGATCTCGAAGCTTGGTTAGAACTTGCTGAAGATGCTCAGCATGCTCTTCCTCGGTTTTGGAGTAGACAAGGATGTCATCGATGTAAATAATGACAAAATTGTCGAGGTACTCGTGGAAGATGGAGTTCATAAGCCTCATGAATGTAGCCGGAGCGTTGGTGAGGCCAAAAGACATGACGGTATACTCATACAAGCCATAGCGAGTAGTTAAAGCCGTCTTCGGAATATCCTCCTTTCTGATCTTGATCTGATGGTAGCCTGACCTCAGATCCATCTTGGAGAATACAGTTGCACCAGCTAGCTGATCGGACAGGTCAGTTATTCGGGGAATAGGGTACTTGTTCTTGATGGTTACCGCATTCAAAGGGCGGTAATCAACAACCAGACGAGAAACATTTGTATCCCTCTTCTTGACAAAGATGACCGGGCAGCCCCATGGTGAGCTACTAGGCCGAATGAATTCTTTCTCCAACAGCTCATCAAGTTGCTTCTTCAGCTCAGTCAGCTCTTCCGCTGGCATGCGGTAGGGCCTTTTGGAAATTGGAGCCATTCCCGGAACCAATTCAATGACAAACTCCATGCTTCGATCAGGTGGCATGCCAGGCAATTCCTCCGGGAAGACATCGGGGAAATCACACACCACGGCAACCTCATGCATTTCAGGTGGTGTGATGCCTTCCATAAAGCATAGGCTGATCTTCGGCGAGAGAGGAGTGGCAGCAGATGGAGTTACGGATGAAGGTGACCAATAACTCACTAGCCCGACGGTTGGGTGGATCACCATGACAGACTTGGCAGCACAGTTCCATTCCAAGAATGACATCTAGACCATCTGACTTCAGGGCCATCAACGAGAACGGAAAGGACCAATAGCCTATGGTAATCTGGACCTCCGGAGCAATCCAGTTAGTGTGCCAACTAGAGCCTGGTGTTTTGACCACTAGAGGGGAGTCCATGTTCACAAACGGTATTTGATGGTTGTGTGCAAAAGCTATGGATATGAAAGAATGCGATGCTCCAGAATCAAACAAGACTGAAGCTGGATATGCATTGATTCGAAGTGTACCCATGAGAACACCGGGGTCCTTCTCGACTCCTTCAGCCGAGACGTGGTTCAGACAGCCACGGCTGACAGTCGTAGCCTTGGCGGCTGGGGTAGAGGGAGCTAGTGCAGGTGCTGCAGTAGCCGGTGCCTTCTGGGGACACTCCCTGGAGTAGTGCCCCGGCTGGCCACAGCTGTAGCAAGTGGGCCTTGGTGGGGGAGGAGGCAGCTGAGGGCGGAAACCACTTCCAGCCGCACCCAAGGTCGAGGTAGCTGCGCGAGGCAGAGGTGGCCTGAACCCTGAAGGCCTTGGCGCGAAGGGTGCACGAGGTACATCGCTGAAGGGCACGAAGACCCTGCGCTTCTTGCCCTTAGAAGAAGAGGGGCTCTGGTTGTCAACTGGAACTGGCCTCTTAGATGACTCTAGCTCCTTCCTACCCTGCTCCATAGTGAGAGCCTGGTTGTAGAGCTCCTGATAGGACTGGAACTTGAAAGGCAGGAGCTCATAACGGAGCCGAGGTGCGAGCCCCTTGCGGAATAGGTATTGCTTGTCATCGTCATTTGTCACGTCCCGAGGGGCATAACGGGAGAGGTGGTGGAATTCACGCCCATAGGCTTGAACGTCCATACATCCCTGGGTCAGATCCAGGAACTCCCTCCTCTTGAGGTCCATGATGGGCTTGGGGATGTACGCCACACGGAAGGAGGTGCGAAACTCCGCCCAGGTGAAAGCATGGCCAGCGTCAAACATTGACATGTGGCTCTCCCACCAAGAGCCTGCGGCTCCATTCAGTAGATAGGTGGCGAAGTTGACATGTTCGGCCACCGGCACATGCAAGGCCGCGAACTTGCGCTCGAGGGCTCTCAGCCAATCATCCGCATCAAGCGGCTCTTTAGCTTCAGAGAATGTGGGAGGTTGGGACCGCAAGAACTCGGTGAGAGTGTTGCAGCCGTTGTTCCTCCTAGCCCCTTGTTGAACCAACCGCTCGAGCAGACGCTCATTTCGCAGCCGGTCTCCTCGATAGCCATCAGAACCTCTGCCATTGAAGGTGGCGGCGGTGGATCAGGATCGCCTGGGTTACCACGGCGACTAGGAGCCATTATGAAGATTTGGAACAATGACATAGTTAGTAACCAACTCCAAACAGTTAGGATAGATCATTAGAGTCCTTCTTGATTTAGAGATTTAAGATAGCACTAACACAAGAACAACTTTAGACAACCACATGTGACATCACGTCATCGCGGCGATAGCAAACGGAAACAACTGACTCGAGACAAACACTGGACGGTAGGAATCCAAACCCCGAGAACCTAGACTTCAACACCACAAGTAAAACAAATAGAGATAAGATATCAGAGTAGAGCGAGTTGGGTAAGGAGTAAAAAGAATCCTAAGAGGGTTTTCACAACTCATTTTTAGGTTATAAATAATTTTCTAACTAGACTCGACATCGACCAATAGAAAGGGTTTCCTACAGGCAATCCTGCTCTGATACCAACTTGTAGCGCCCCGACCCCAGAACTATACAATGACACCATGTGCAACCGGTCATGCTACACAATCGAAGGTTACTGGGGTTACCAATCCCAGGCCAAAACCTTTGGCAGGCGTGCTCAGAATGGATCATCGGCAACGCAACACTTTGATCATGCCATAAGCTCAGACATAGCTATCATGCATAATAAAGAGATTAAGACTGCGGAACAACTGGCACATCACAGATTCTATGACACAAGAGATCATATAGCAACTCATATATGAGAAAGATACAAATCACAAACAGGGGTCACAGACCATCATTACATCATGCAGAAGCGAAGTTGCGTTGTCTAACAACAAGATCCAAAATATGGCCTAAGAGGCCTACAAATAAACATAACCCAGCCAGCTTGTTCCGACGTCCCAAGCTGCCACCTGGGAACCCCAAACTACTCGTCGATGTCCAAGAAGAAACCACCTGTCTGCTCGGTGTCGTCCTCCTCTGAACAAATTATAAAAACAGCAAAGAGAGACTGAGTACGACGTACTCGCAAGTTTAGTAGGGCGATATAGGCCCAATGATGACGGAGGCTCTAAAGCTGTATAGTAGCTATTTTGCATAAAGCTAGTTTTCATTTATAAAGAGATAAAAGACCCATGGCATCAACTACTCAGAAGATTTTTCGAAAGGGGATAAGAAGGTAAACTTTCATTTTCGGTTCTCATCGAACCAATTTGTAGCCAGAAACCTCTCATCTCCACCAAAGGCACTTCTCGAATCACCCTCGAGGAAATGAACCTTTTAAACACACGTTGAGTTGCAACCTTTAGCTGCCAAAATTTTAATTAAAAAGGTTATATTTTTCTATGAGCTAATCCGCCTTTCCCAAGACTTGTCTATAACCATGGACACGGCTTTTCGAAAAGATTTACCCTGCAGGGGTGTACTAATTTACCCACCGGTACTGTCCGACCCCTTACCTGATCATTTAGCTCTCTTCCTTGGAAAGCCGGCAGGGCGGGCGCGGTTAAACCTTTACAATGTATGAGACTATCCAAGGGTCATCGTGGCGACAGGACAAGTTTACCCAGCCTATTTCAGCCCCTGCCCCCGTCGCCACATCCTAAACCCCACCATCCTCATCGTTTCTTTTACCACCCACACTCACACGCAAATGGAAATAGCAAACTACAGGACCCTTGGATACGCCCGCACAAATTATTCGGTTAAAGGGGATTCCATATGTCCCCACCGTTGGAAACACGCTCGGTTCTTGGTTCTAGCTAAAAGCACTCTCAACCTAGGTGAAAAGAATGGGACAAAACACCATCCCCAGATGGCAACTCATCCAAGCCTTTTAGCATTTTATTATTTAACACAACTAACCACCATGTCCGAAACTTTCCATCAACATCGTAATTATGGAAATAAATCACCGGACAAATATAGCATTCGACTAAGCATGGCTAAGCATAGCTAAGCATATAAATACAACAATTATGTATTTATCAAAGGCCAACACATCAAACCTATGGTTCATAGGAGGGGAAGCATGTGATGGTTCAGGTGACAATGCATATCATAGGATGCTCTATGTTTTGATCAAAAGCGGACATTGGAATCGAATGCAATATTATGTTGGATAAAATAAGTTTATATAACAGTAGGATGCTAGATGCCAAGAAGGTTAGGTTATCTCTTGCCTTCCTGCCGAGGCATGTAGTACGGATCGTCGGGATAGGCGAGGGAACCCTCGACTCCGGAATCTATCGATACCCAAACAATCATAGAAGAACAAATAAATAACACGGAGACAAGTGCAATGCACAATCATGACGGTATGTAAATTTCATGCAATGATAACATCATATAAATTAACTAACACAATTAAATAGGGTGCCAAATAAGTAGTGCAATTATTTGGAAGCAACCCCATATTTAACTTAATGGCCACATCGTTTATAAATTATTACATTACTAAAGAAGTGGCTTAAATATGGATGAACATGACATGATTGAGTAGGTATTGTTCTTCTGATCGTTTTGGTACCTTATTTGTAAATTTCTAATTATCGATGAATAAATAGTGAATTAAATAATTATTTGAATTTAATTCTTTTAATCATTTAAAGAATAACATCAAAGAAAGATTTGTGAAATATGATGTGATCTTAGCATGGTTTGATAGTATTTGTCGTGCTAATCACTTTGATATTTTATTTACAAATTTTGGTTGATTAATTCACAAGTTATGAATTTTCCCGAATTAGGTATTATTTATGCCATTTTAGGGTTTCCTAAATAAAGACAATTTATTTTACTCAAGAGAGCATGGCAATGTCACCAATAGGTAGGTTATGTTTTTCTGAACAAATTGATATTTAATTTGCTAAATTTGGAGCAATATTTAAATAGATATCAATTGTTTTAATTTGTTTTGTTTTCCAGAAAGGAAAATCTAAAAGCCAGACAGGCCGGCCTTCAGCCGGCCAGGCCGGGCCACAGGCCGGGCAGGGACCGGAAGCCTCCGGCCTTTGGCCGGCCCAGGCTAGGCGTCCAGGCCGGGCACCTGCCCGAGGCTTCCGGCCTTCGGCCGGCCCAAGCTGAGGCCAGGCTGGGCACCTGCCCGAGCCAGCTGGCCTTCGGCCGGACGGGCCGGTTCCAGACCGGGCGCATGGGGACGGTGACGGCTACGGTGACCGACGGCACGGAGCGTGACGGCGAGAGGGAAAAGGGGAGCGGGAGAAGGCCTAGACGGGAGAGGAGCTCACCTCGGTTGCGTGTGGGTGCTCGACGAAGCCTGAGGAGTTTGGAGACGACGGCGAGTTGCGCGGGAAAGCAGCGGCTCGATGGCGGCCAAAGGAGGAGGGAAGCGAACGACGGAGACGATTCGCGTGACCCCGGGACGATTCCGTCAGCGTGGAGGGAGCTGACGGTGAGGCGGAGCGGATGACGGTCTCGACTCGCTCCGGGGAAGCTTCAATCGGCGGCGATTCGATGGCGACGGCGTCGGCTCTGCGGCGGCAACACGGGGAAACTAGGGTTGTTGCCGATCTGGGAATTGGGGAGGAATGGAGAGGTGAGAGGAGTGCGGGAGCAGGTGGCATCGTCGGGGGGCCTCGTTATCCTCCAAGGCCACGGCAGCGTGCGGCATGGGCACGGGGAGGAGGTGGCGGCATGGCGCCAGTGCGCCCTGGCACCACAGTGAGGGAGAGAAGAAAGGAAATTTGCGAAGAACCCCCTGGCACCATTTTCTTTAATTACAGAAAGGTCCAGCATCAAACTTTAGCGATTTAAAAGAGGCAATTAAGAATTTTCTAAAATTCCACAAAAATTCATGTGGGCTCTCAATACCTTCTAGAAGCTCCACAAAATTTGGTGTTCCAAAATAAAATGTTTTGGACAACAATTGTTCACGGTTTTAATTATAGTCATTTATGACAATTACCAAATTGTATTTATTTGGAGCACTTAAACATTTATAAAAGTAATGAAATTATTCATGGAGGATCATAATATAACAATGAAGCACTCCATGATTTTATTTTGAATTTTTGGAAAGTTTATCTTGGTTTCAAAATTCAACATTGATTTGAACCATTTTGAATTCTCAGATTTTTATTTCTTGCTTGGCAATAGTTGGGCTTGAAGAATTGGTTATAAAGTGTAAACTTGGAACTTCCTAAACAATTTGGAAGTCCAAGAATAATTATTTTGCCAAGATAAGCAATTGCATTGGTGTTAGAGATTTTTGGAAGGTTTGCTTCCCCTTTTAGATGTTGCAAATTGTTGATTGTTAGGAGAAGCAATTTCATATGCATGCCATGATGCAAACATAAATGCAAAAAGTGGAAAAATTCTTCGTATTTTTCAGTATCAAATCGGGGTTGTTACAGAGGTGCTGCTGTTGGACGATACTGGCGGCCGGTCGGGCTGAAGGTTGTGAGGAACCTTGTGTCCGACCAGGAGCCCGAGGCTTCGGCGCAGGCAGAGCCTTACGGCCGGCGGTCTGCCGGTGGTGTATTGGACAAGATAGATAGGCAGGTACTTGATGTTGCTATGAGTTGCCTAGGAATGCTTGCATAAATTTGTACGGTCATAGCATTAGCAGGACTTTTTTTGTCATATCATATTTAAAGATACCGAACTGTTAATATTAGGCATTCTTTGTCACAGGTTTTACTTCCCAGATGCAATATTACTGTATTACTTAGAATTTTGGGGTCATGCTCTTCCATTTTTCCTTTTGGGAGATCTGAGGGTCACACTCTTCCATTTTTTCCTGATGAGTTTGATTTTGCATAGGTTACACCATATATTTGTTTATAAAAAATAGGATGTTACCTAATAGTCGGTTGTTAAAAACTTTAATTATTTAGGTAGTTGGTGATGTTATTATTTTGCGTACTATAAACAATGGTACATTTACAATTTCAGTAATTGGCCATTTCAATCCGTCTATGATACATATATTGTGAGGTTTAACCGAGTATTTTTAATGCCCCCTCCACTTTTATCCGGGCTTGGGACCGGCATCGGCAGTGTTAGGCCCTCCCTACCCCCATGCATATCTAATAAAATGAAGGAGTGTTAATTTTTTATTAGTTTCTATTATTAATCATTTAGATTTTGTTTCATGAATGTTTATCTATATGCCATCAAAATCATATGAGTGTAAACGACCTGTATACATCCATTTGATATACGTGTCCTTTTATTGTATTTTTGATGTTACGGATCTGTACAATTATATTTCTTGTGATTGGCGGACTTATTAAAGAAATGAATATATAAAATGTTTTCCTTTATCCGTGCAGTTATAATATACAATATAATAGAACCCTGAAGCACATTCTTCTTTTTGGTAGAGTAGTAGACCATATCCATCCTGCCATATATAAAAACTTGTAAGTATGTATAAGTAATTTTGTTAACTGAATTTTATTGTCAGGTAAATAATAAGGTTTCCTTGTCCTTTTTTTCATGGTTTGTAGCATCATTTACTTAGATTAGCAGTATACAAAAAGATGTCGTTTTGTCGTATCTTTAGAAAATTTCTTTGTAGACTATGTTCTTGACAACATCATCCTCTTTGCTATCTTCGTCATTGACCATTACCCGTAGCCCATCTCTTCTTGTCACTCTTGAGAATGCTACATATAGTTGTCCGTGTGTGAAAACTTGTTTAGGTAAATATAGTCCAACCTTGTTTAGAGATTGCCCCTGGCTTTTATTGTTTGTCATCGCGAAGCAGACCGAAATAGGATATTGTCTCCATTTAAGAATGAATGGCCACGCTGATTCTGTTGGTGACATTATTATTCTTGGAATATATATCTTTTCCCCCACATGAGTTCCTGTTATTATTTGTGCCTCGATGAATCTTCTCCCAAGTTGAATAATTGTCATCCGTGTACCATTGCATAACCCGACACTTTGGTTGATATTGCGTAGGAGCATCACTGGTAGACCTACCTTTAGTTTTAGCTCATGATTTGGTATTCCAGGGAACGGTGAGCTGTTTAGAAATTACGTTGGGTATAGAAATTCGGTTTCACCATTTAAGGTTGTTGCTTTGCATACTGTATCACAGCTTAGATAAGTTTTCTCTTCACCCTCTAGTTGATCCATTATATATTCATTAATCTCGCGGTCTGTTTCGTTCCTTGGACATAAGATTGCTCTTTCTTCTAAGAATTCTTGTTGGCGGTATCTCTCCTTAAAGTTTGGATATATCCTTTCCACCATTACCTTTTTTTTGGATCCATTCCCTTTTTCAGCAGTATTTCTGTTGGTATTTTTATCAATTCTTCATCGCCAATACTGAGAATCCAATCTGCAAATTCTGATACCCTTTTCTTCTCTGTTACATCATCTGTCATGCTATTGAGCCGCATGTTCTTTGTTAGCTTGAGTATATGGAAGTGTTTCCAAGGATATGACCTTTTAATGGATGCAGTGACTATATTGTGCCTTCTTCCCTTTGGTATAACTGGAAGTATCTGGCGAAAGTCCCCTCCTAGAACCACTGTCATTCCACCAAATGGTCTCTGACCGCTATTGTCATTTATATACCTTAATATATCCCGTAGAGTTCTGTCAAGTGCCTTGAAACATATCTGATGTAGGGGTTGGCCCGATCTTCATGGATTTGAGGGGGAAAAGGGGATGAACGTGAAGAACACGATGAACACATGGTGGAAATCGGGGGGAAATCGTGGGCAAACAAAGAGGATAACTAGCAAAACCTGCAGAGATCTCCACCCAACAACAACCCTCACAAGAGAAGCCTTTGGATCGAAAAATCAAAGCCAATCTTACTCTTAATGAAACCGATTGCTCTTATCGGCCAGTCCACCGATCCAATAGAATCACCGCAGTGAAAGATTGGTTTGCACTACTAGAGACACCTCAGTGAAAGAGTAGCAACAACAAGATCCATCCTCGAAGAGGAACCCTAGCAACGAGGGAGGAGGAGCATAGCTCACAAGTCTCAAATTCAGTCTGTCCTAGAATGGGGAAAGGGGAGTGCTATTTATAGTCTAGTACAAAACGGGGGCAGAAACGCGGGTGTACGGCTTGAGGGCCGGCCTAGGCCGGCTGGGAGGCCGGCTGGCGCTGGGGTGGGGGGGGGGGGGGCGGCGGCCTAGGCCCGGCTGGCTCAGGTGGGTGGCCGGCCTGGGGGCCGGCCTAGGCCGGGCTGGAGGCCGGCCAGCCTGGCTCCGCCTCCTTCTTCCTCTCCTTGACCATCTTTTGGGATCTCCTCTTGGTCATCTTCTCCATCATCTTGGACCTTCTCTTGCTCATCTTCTCTACTCCATTGTAGGTCGTCACCAAGGTGGATCCTGAGTATGCACAAGGTATCCACTTGAGGTAGCAAGCCATCCATGGAGAAATTGAATTGATTCGAGGATAGGAGTGAGTTCACCTTATCTTGCATAGCCTTTGCTCTTGATCTTGTTATCGGGCCCGTAGGCGTGTTGGCCATGGTGTTGTCCACATGTGGGGCTACATCATCTCCCCCCCTTGGGAAAGAGTCGTCCTCGGCTCATTATCTTCCACATCACTTGCCTCTCCATGGTACGGCGATAGGTCGGAGATGTTGAAGGTATCATCCACCACGTACTTGGATTGGGGAATGTCTACCTTGTATGCGTTGTCGTTGATGCGCTTGAGGATCTTGAAGGGGCCATCTCCCCGTGGTGACAGCTTAGACGTGTGCTCATTTGGGAACCGGTCCTTTCGTAAGTGTAGCCACACAAGGTCACCTTCTTTGAACACAAATGGTTTCTTGGACTTGTTTATCTTGCTTGCATGGCTTGCGTTGTACTCCTCGAGCATGTCGCGAGTTGATTCATGAAGTTGCTTGATGAAGTCGGCACGCTTGTCGAAGTCCATGTCGACGCCGTCGTGAAGAGGAAGCGGGAGGATGTCTAGGGCGGTGTTGGGGTTGAACCCATAGACAATCTCAAAGGGACTCTGGTTCGTTGCACTGTGTGTCGCACGATTGTAGGCGAACTCGGCATGTGGGATGCATTCTTCCTAATTCTTCAAGTTTGGCTTGATCAAAACGTGGAGTAGTGTTGAGAGGCTTCGATTCACCACTTCGATTTGGCCATCGGTTTGTGGGTTGTAAGCGGTGGAGAAGTGTTGCTTGACGCAGAGCTTGGCCATCAATGCCTTCCAAAAGTAGCTTGTGAACTTGACATCGCGGTCCGAAACAATGGTCTTCGGCACTCGATGAAGACGAACGATTTCCCTAAAGAGCAAAGTTGCAATGTGTGAAGCATCGTTTGTCTTGTTGCAAGGAATAAAGTGTGCCATTTTGGAGAAGCGATCGACAACAGCAAATATGGAATCTTTGCTATTTTTTGTTCAAGGTAAACCTAATACAAAATCCATGCTAATGTCGGACCAAGGTGTGTGTGGTATTGGTAAAGGCATATAAAGACCATGGGAGTTTAAAGTGGACTTAGCTTTGAGACAAGTTGGGCAACGGCGCACCAAGCGCTCCACATCACGCATCATCCGTGGCCAAAAGTAGTGTGTAGATAACATGGCAAGCGTCTTGTCACGGCCAAAGTGTCCCATGAGGCCCCCTCCATGTGATTCCTTCAAAAGCAACAAACGTAGTGAGGACTCGGGAATGCATAGTTTGTTAGCCTTAAACAAGAAACCCTTGTGCAAGTAGAAATCATCGCATCCTTTGTCAATTGTGCACTTTGCGAATATAGGACCAAAGAAAGAATCGGAGGAATAAAGTTCCTTAAGGTCATCAAGGCCCAAAACATTGATTTCAAGTTGGGTGAGTAAAATCATCTTGCGGGAGAGAGCATCCATGACTATATTGTCCTTGCCTTTCTTGTACTTCACAACGTAAGTAAAAGACTCGATGAATTCAACCCATTTGGCATGCCTCTTGTTTAAGTGGGCTTGGGTTTTCAAATACTTCAAAGACTCATGGTCGGAATGAATGACAAACTCTTTTGGCCAAAGGTAGTGTTGCCAAACTTCCAAAACACGGACTAATGCATATAATTCCTTGTCGTAAATTGGGTAGTTTAGGCGAGCACCATCTAGTTTCTCGCTATAGTAGGCTATGGGACGTCCACATTGCATGATAACACCACCGATGCCAAGACCACTAGCATCACATTCCAGTTCAAAAGTTTTTGAGAAATCCGGCAAAGCAAGTAAAGGAGCTTCGGTCAATCTCTTCTTGAGTTCAATGAAAGCCGATTCTTGAGACTTGCCCCAAATGAGGGGTACATTCTTTTTGGTAAGCTCATTTAGAGGGCAAGTAATTGTGCTAAAATCTTTCACAAATCGACGGTAAAACCCAAACAAGCCAAGGGCGCTATGAAGTTTAGCAAGATTAGTTGGCGGTGGCCAATTGTTGATTGCCTCAATCTTAGAGGTGTCAACTTCAATCCCTTTGGAAGAAACCACATAACCCAAAAACACAAGCTTGTCGGTGCAAAAGGTGCATTTCTTGAGGTTGGCAAAGAGCGAAGCATTATGAAGGGCCAACAAAACTTGTTTCACATGGTCGACATGTTCATGCAAGGATTTGCTATAAACAAGGATGTCATCAAAGTAAACCACCACAAACTTGCCAATGAAAGTGCGCAAGACGTGGTTCATAAGACGCATAAATGTTGAAGGAGCATTGGAAAGACCAAAGGGCATGACAAGCCACTCATAAAGACCAAGTTTTGTTTTGAAAGCCGTTTTCCATTCATCTCCTTCATTTATACGGATTTGGTGATAGCCACTTTTCAAATCAATTTTGGAGAAAATAGTGGCACCACTAAGCTCATCCAACATGTCATCTAGTCGTTCAATAGGGTGTCGATACCTCACCGTTATATTGTTGATGGGACGACAATCCATGCACATGCACAATGTTTCGTCTTGCTTGGGGACGAGGATTACCGGAACGGCGCACGGACTCAAGCTTTCACGGACATGTCCCTTGGCGAGGACTTCTTGAATTTGGCGATCAATCTCTTTTGTCTCCTCGGGGTTGGTGCGGTAAGGCGCTCTATTGGGTAGAGGGGCGCCGGGAATGAGGTAGATGCGATGCTCGATTCCACGTAGTGGAGGGAGTCCTTGAGGGAGCTCATCCGGAAAGACATCTTCGAATTCCTGCAAAATAGACAACATAGACGGAGGAACTTGTGTTAAGTCGTTAGTATCGCCATCTCCTTTGCATAAGAGCACGAAGTGGAAAATGGATGGGTTTGCTCTCACATCCATCATCTCACTTTTGGTGGCTAATAAGACTACGCCGGTGCTCACTCTTTTCCCTTTCTCACTCATATTTGGCTTGTGGCTCTCACTCACGTGAATGTGGGTCTCTCTCTCACCACTCAACTCACTAGAGGATTGTTTTTGTTGCACTCTCGCAAGAGTCTTGGCATTGTCGGCAATAATTTGGCTTGGAGTCATTGGGCGGAGCACTAGGATCTTATTGTACCATTTGAAGCTATAGTAGTTGGTGCACCCATCATGAGTGACAGCCTTGTCAAATTGCCAAGGACGGCCAATAAGTACATGGCAAACCGACATTGGAACCACATCACAATCCATCGTGTCCTCGTATGAGCCAATCTTGAAGGATACTTGAACTGTGTGTTGAATCTTCACGATGTCGGAGTCACTAAACCATTGCACATGGTAAGGATTTGGGTGCTTCTTGTACGTCAAGTTGAGTTTCTCGCATAGCTCCTTGCTTGCCAAGTTGTGACAACTCCCACCATCAACGATTACCTTGATTGATTTGCCATTGATGCCGGCCTTTGTTTGAAACAAGTTGCATCGTTGAGCATCATCACCTTGGGTGTTTGTAGTAAAAACTCAAGTGATAACTAGTGTGGGGTTGGGATCACCATCACAATAGATGTAGTCATCGTTTTCATCCAAGCTTTGCATCGTGGCCACCTTGTTTAATGCATGGTACTCGTCTTCGCTCATAGACTCATATTCTCCATTGTCATTGACGATCATCACCTTCTTGTTGGTGCACTCAAACGACTTGTGTCCTTTACCTCCACACTTGTAGCAAGTGATATATGACTTGGCGGCTTGGGGTGAAGGCGCCGACTTCTTGAAGGGAGTTGGAGGTTGAGTTGTAGCACCTTTGACATTGCCTTGAGCGTGGACTTGATTCATTGGTTGTGTTGATGATGAAGCTTTAGTGGAAAAGAAGGACTTGGCCTTGACATACTTGAGCTCTTCCGCGACTTGGCGCTCGGCCTTCATGGCTTGATGTGGAGGTAGGTCATGACGATGATGTCGATTGTCCTCATTGTGGTGTGGGGCGTCCAAGTTAGCATTTGGGATTGGTATTTCTTGACGATGGTGATCTTGATGGTGTTGGGGGTCCAAGTTCGCTTGAGGGTGAGGTGCTTCTTAACAATGTCGGTCTTGGTGTTGTTGAGGATCCATGTTCGCTTGTTGATGAGGCATCTGTTGGCGATGACGTTCTTGAAACGATGGCGATGTCCTTGATCATGCTCACTCCGTGTGTGGCTTCTTGCGGTGGAGCGGTGAGAACTGCGCGAACTTGACCTTGAAGAGCGACTATGATCTAGGTCGAGGAGCTTGCTCATGGAATCTTGGATTTGAGCGAAACGCTCATTGTTTTCACATTGCGCGGCTTGATGGCGCTGCACATAGCGGCGTAAGTTGTCGTCGATGTACCTATTGAGCGCCTCCTCTTGCTTGCTCATGCCGGCGTCTTGTTCTTCCCTAGCCATTATAAGAAAACACAAGTGATATGTGGAATATGTGGTGGCTAATAACCGCTCTTACCTTTGGTTGATAGTATTGGACAAGTGGACTCGCCTTTCGAGACAAAGATATCACAAGAGTAAGAGTTGGTTGATTAGCAATCCAAAAGCGACTCACACACACACTTATGAGGAGCTTAGGTATGACAAAGTGGCAAGAAATCGAAACGAAGAAAACGATAAGGCTATTGCAAAAAGTGGAGGATAACCACAAAGATCAAGAGGCAAAAGAGACTAACCACACAATCCAAGAAACAAAGGAAACTCACACGTGGAGACAAACGTGGATGGTGCGACTATGGGGATGAGCAACTTGGACCTAACGAAGACTATGCTCGTGTCGCACCACCGCTCGAAGGACAACTAGCTCAAGTGTATAAGAGGGAGCACCCGATTTGCACAAGTGGACGTGTTTCTCTATTGGGTATTGGAGCTTTGAGGTGGTAATGAGGACTAGGATCACGGCTCAGTTTTTTTTGTGTGAATATTTTCTATTTCTCTTTTTGCTTTATGCTTTGGCCCGAGCCGAGTCCGCTACAAGTTGATGCTCGCAAGATTATGGTATGCTCACTTGGTGTCACACTAGTGTGCAATGCTCACACTTTGAAGAACTAGCTCCTAGGAAAAAGTTTCGCGAAAAGGAAAGGGATGTGTCGCAAGTTATACCTTTGGTTGCGTCGAGGTGGCGAGGAAGCGACACGAAATGCACGTTGGTGAAGACACGTGCGGGAGGTAGTACCGCTGCGCCGGCCGGTACTACTGGTGGCCCAAATCAGCACGAACTTGCTCGAGCTGGGAGCGGAGAATGGCTCCAGGAAATCTTCAATCCGACGAATTTTGGGCGAAATTGGCACAAGGAAACACCAAAGGAAGGTGGGGAAAGGTCTTAAGCACTAGATCCGTGGATCAAAACCACAAATCGCTCACCAAATCGAGAGATCGAACGAAATCCATATGAGATTTTTTTTTGTGAATTTTCGAAATTGGTATGGGAAAGAAAACTTTTGGTGGAAAATGGCTAATAAAAGGTGGAAACACGATCCAAATCTGTGGAAACCCTTGCTCTTGATACCATATGATGTAGGGGTTGGCCCGATCTTCATGGATTTGAGGGGGGAAAAGGGGATGAACGCGAAGAACACGATGAACACGAGGTGGAAATCGGGGGGGAAATCGTGGGCAAACAAAGAGTATAACTAGCAAAACCTGCAGAGATCTCCACCCAACAACAACCCTCACAAGAGAAGCCCTTGGATCGAAGAATCAAAGCCAATCTTACTCTTAATGAAACCGATTGCTCTTACCGGCCGGTCCACCGATCCAATAGTATCACCGCAGTGAAAGATTGGTTTGCACTACTAGAGACACCTCAGTGAAAGAGTAGCAACAACAAGATCCATCCTCGAAGAGGAACCCTAGCAACGAGGGAGGAGGAGCATAGCTCACAAGTCTCAAATTCAGTCTATCCTAGAATGGGGAAAGGGGAGTGCTATTTATAGTCTAGTACAAAACAGGGCAGAAACGTGGGTGTCCGGCCTGAGGGCCGGCCTAGGCCGGCTGGGAGGCCGGCTGGTGCTGTGGGGGGGGGGGGGTCCGGCCTGGGGGCCGGGGGGGGCTGGCTGGCTCAGGTGGGTGATGGCCTGGGGGCCGGCCTAGGCCGGGCTGGAGGCCGGCCAGCCTAGCCCCGCCTCCTTCTTCCTCTCCTTGACCTTCTTTTGGGATCTCCTCTTGGTCATCTTCTCCATCATCTTGGACCTTCTCTTGCTCATCTTCTCTACTCCACTGTAGTTCGTCACCAAGGTGGATCCTGAGTATGCACAAGGTATCCACTTGAGGTAGCAAGCCATCCATGGAGAAATTGAATTGATTCGAGGATAGGAGTGAGTTCACCTTATCTTGCATGGCCTTTGCTCTTGATCTTGTTATTGGGCCCGTAGGCGTGTTGGCCATGGTGTTGTCCACATGTGGGGCTACATCAATATCTTGTTTTCCATTGGAGCCTCATCCCATAGTATTAGCGATGTCTTTTCTAATAGTTCTGCTAAGTGTGTACCTTGTTTAATGTCACATGTTGACTCATCTGTAAGGATCAGTGGGATGTGGAACCTTGAGTGAGCTGTTCTACCTCCCTGTAGAAGGAGCGCTGCAATACCACATGAAGCTACTGCCAGTACTATCTTGCCTTCGGAGCGCAGTTTTGTTGTGATTGCCTTCCAAAGATAGGTCTTTCCCGTTCCACCGTATCCATCTACAAAAACTTATTTTCCCAATTTTTGTCGATTGATTCCATTATTGAATGAAATGCATTTAGCTGTTCAGAGTTTAGATTACCAAAGATTCTCAAGTGCTCTTCTTTTTGTTCCTCTTTGTTGTAGCTCATCTCTTCATTAAGAAGCCTGTTTCCAAGTTCCTTTATCTATGAAGAATTTGGAAGTTCTATTCCTTGGTATTCAGTAAGTGTCTTTCCAGCTTGTCTCATGAGCTTCTCTATTTCCACTAAGGCCTGACCTTGCTTCTGTGAATCTGTCAGGCAAAGTGCAGGATAGTTGAGTAGTTTTCTCTGTTTGTACTCCATGTCTTCGCTTAGAACTTCCCAGCATGATTCCCACATGAGTTTAGGACATGTCACTTCGCAATGGCATAAGATTGTTGTGAAAAGCTGTCTTAGCTGGTTTCCAGTAGCCCAACTTGATGCCTCATTGATACACTCTACCCACTCTTTGTCGTCATCAAGAAATCCTAGTGCTTCGCAAGCTGATTTGTATGATGTGTGGATAACTCCATTCGCAGTTCTAATGTCCTCAAAAGATGTGCATCCTTTGACAATGTTCAATAGCATTCGCATGTAATATTTTTCACCACTTGCTGGATGAACATAATATATCCTTCCAACTGATCTTCCTTTCTTCCTTTTCGTCCACTTTGCTTGTTTTTTATTCCATACCCATTTTGCTGGAAATTCTGCATATGTTAGTTGTCTAGCTTCTTCACACTTCTTGTTTGTCTCCATCCACTATGTAAATTTAGTGATTCCTACTCTTTCTTTCCGCACGATCTTTGTTAAATCTGTAGAATCCGAGAAAATGACTTGTTGTTCATTTTGCAGGTGGAAAGGCAACCTTTCAACACAGGGATCTCGAAAGTGCATCTCGAATCCAAATATTCGCCAGCATGCGTCATTTCCTGATATATATGTGCACTCAATGTAGTTGTTGATCTCATCATTTTCTATCAGTGTTGTTGCCTGGTCATCACCTTTATTTATGTATTTAAAAAGGTATTTTATCGATAAAGCTCTATTGCACACCTCGACATTTATGTGTGCTTGATACTCTACCAGTAGATTTCTATTGTATGGGACGACATATCTGTTATCCAATTTGACTTCTCCCTTCTCTATGTATCTTCCGTCGTCTCGCCTTCTATACACTCGGTATCCATCTTCATCGGTGGTTGTGTTGACGTTAAACTTTCTTGGGAACTTTCTTATACATTTGTTATCCACCATGCATGGTGAATTTGTGTTTGCTGCACCGCATGGTCCGTGCATCATGAAGTTTTCAACAACTTCATATCCTTCTGGATCGATGTCCTTATCTGGGATCTCTGCACTGGTTACCTTGTCTACCCATGATGGTTCTGGATATTTTTGTTTCTTTTCCTTGCAAGGAATATGACTATGTGTGCATGCGGGAGGCCTCTTTTCTGGAACTCAATTGTGTATATAACTGAAATTTTATGAATAAATATTAGTTCATTTGCTATAGAAAGAAATTAATAGTTGTGATGGAGTAAGTAGATTTACTTGCTAGTGTTTTTCTGAAGTATTCCGTTTCTCTTAAGTCTCTCATGAACTCCTTGAGCTTTATGTGGAACACTCGGTCAACAATATCCGGTCTTTCCCATGCTGTTTGCTCTACTTCGTTTAACATCAATTGAATCTCCTGCCAAGACGCGTTGCACGTGAATGTCACAAATAGGTCTGGGTATCCAGCCCAGCGGCATATTGCCATGGCATCTTGGAAGTTTTGTGCTTTGTATCTTGGGCTATCTGTAATGCTAGATGTCAGTAGTATTCTCTTTCCTACTTGGTCAGCCCTTGTATCTCCTCTCTCTATTGCGTCTTGCATGCCGGCATATAGTTCTGTCCTTAGTGTTCCTTGATGTCTTCTAATCCATTGTAGCCTGTACTGCAGAATGCATGTAAGGGCGTCCACAATGTATTGTAGTGTAAGCTTTTCACACATGAGTAAGTGCATTGATTGGTTAGAACGTTGTTGTAGACGATACGCATAGTACTCCAACATTGTGACATGCTTCCTCTTTAGTTCTCTTGCTTGTCTAAATATGTAAGGTATATTCTGTCTGTATCCATCTTCCCCGTAGGGAAATAGTAGTGGATATTGCATAGCCATGAATTTTGGATGGTTCTCTGATATTGTTCTCGGCCTCATGTTTTTGTACTGAACAATGATATCCCTTCCTTTTATATCTTCTGTTGTATCGTTCACAATCAGAGCTGCAACTTCAGTTGCAGGTGGCATGTCATGTGGTCTTCCATTTGCCTGCCGTTTACTGATTAGCTTTAATTTGACGTTGTGATAGTCACCTTCTTCAAATCTATCTCTTGCCATTCTGAATGTTTTTGCTAGCATGTTCTCTCTATCCAGCATATTTTTAAGGCCTTCAACGGTGTGAGGATCTATTGACTTCCTTTTATCTTTTGATGTTGACGCCATAATCCTATTATTTACCTCGTTTTCAGTGTTATAGATGTACAATTGTGACCAATGTGGCTTGTCTTCACCTTCAGGGAGCAGAGTACCAATTTTGTGATAGTTTTGCCCACTCATTTTAAATACATAAGGTCCGCTGCCATTGTTTATTGCTTTGTCAACCTTTCCTCCCAATTTACGTAAAAGCAAACATGGAGTTGTACAATCTGATATTGTCCATGTAGTTTTTCGATCTCTTCCCGCTGTCTCTCCTTAGCAATTTCCCAAGGTAAGCAGGTGGCTCGCTTAAACGTGGCAAATCAACCTTGCCCTGTTGGCAGCATAGTCCGAAAGTTGGTGTGCTTTTCACTTTCCCTTTAGTTCTTTCTTCATACCAGAATATTGCATCACATCTTTCACATTTGCAGGTTGGTACTCCGAAGTTCCAAATTTTCACATCACTATTTTCCATTGTCCTGCTCAAGATATTTAGCATCATTTTAAATATTTGAAATGGATTATATTATTCATACTAAAAAGAAACTAAATACAACTTACATATCTTGTGATCTAATCTTTGTCCTTGATTTTGATGTTTTCTCCTTGGTTTTACATTTACTCCTGTACAGTGCATAACAGAAATATCATATTATTAACTAAATATAAAAAAATTCATTGGAATTATTTTTACTTACCTTGTAGTTTTACTGGTCTGATTGATCAAATTTTGGTTGGGTTCTGGTTTTGCATTGCTCTTGCTTTGCATTTCTCTTCTTCTATTTAGTCTTGCATTTCTAGCTATCTCTGCAGAATAACTTGCCCTGGATAACAAAAATTCCATTAGACATTATTACCTGTGGCAATCCAACAATGCATATTTTGCTCTAGTCCCTCTTTAGCCGTAGTGCATTTAGATTTGTTACCATGAAGTTGTGAATAAAAATTATTTATAGCTAAATGTGTACATATGTGTATTACTGGGTAAGATCATTTAGTAGTACGGCTAATCTGTAGAGGTAATCAAGTAATAGTTTTAACTTTTTCTAGAATTCAATACATAGATAGCACAATTCCGTCTTTCTAATTTTATGAACAATACCCAAATATTCAGTTTATATTATGTTCATAAGTTTTATGTGCATAACAAAAGCAACCTATAATGTTCCTTCTAATATACTAGTCATCAACCCGTGCTCCAGCACGGGCTACCAATTTCGAGTAGACATACATCTCAATGTAACTTTTACTAATGCCTACTATGCAAAACTTAAATAACTTATAGTACAATTTTGAATGGTTAAAACCAACTACATGCAAGTGGATTGTTCACTGTTTGTAAGAAGAGAATTTGATCCTTAGAAGTTTAATATGTTTATTCAAACCCCCAAGTGTTTGAAAGATTACAATTAATTTATTCTTCCTTTTCTATTTTGGAAATAATTTCCTTAGATTTTGGTCATTAGTTTTTATGGCTTCAGTGTCAATAAACTTCATATGATTTTTTCTATTGGCACAACTTTTACAGTTTTTAATTTGGTGCAAACAAACATATATAGTTTAAATCATTCAATGTTCACGATTTTAATGAAATTGTAATCCTACTTATTTCCTATTTTTCTTTTTAGAATCTCACAAACATTAGAGGCTCTATACATTCTGCAGAATGAGATTACTTACTTGCTTAGAATAGAGAGTGGCGGGTCGGAACAATAGCAGGAAACCCTCTACAGCCACTCACCGATATGGCTGAATAGTTGATAAGAAGATATTAATTAATATGATAATGATAACTGATAGAAGGTCTCAGGTTAGTAAATAGAATATACAATTAAAACGGATAAAAATTAAAAGGATACTCATAGTATTATTGTTCATCGCTAAGGAAACTACGGGAGGAAAACATGAGAGTATCAAGGTTTGGTCTCAGAAAACAATGCTCCGAACTAATTGTATTTACTTTGTTATGTACACCAGTAGTGCAGGTTCCTAGACGGAAAAAGAGTTCTTTCTGGCATATCAAATCAGAAAAACAGAACTCCAACATGACATGATAACTGCAATCTAGAATGTTTAGATAACAGTTGTAGGCATCATAATATTGTAAACACAGTCAAAATGAAGATGCAACGGGTGCATACCCTGGTTTTCTAAGAAGAGGTTCAATACATTCGTTAGCATCAAACATTTTTTTCCTGTAACAGTACTGTACAGGCATTTGACGATTATTAAAATTAAATGGTCTTATTGGAGTTAATGATCTTAAGATTACAGTATTAGATACCATCAAAGGTAATTAAATATTAGTAGCCACATAGAACTTATTCATGATAGAATGATAAGATGTCTCTGGTACTAACAATGTAAATATGCATCTAACTACAGTCAGTGGTTAATTATTCCATCTTTAGACACTAAGGGAACATACTAATACCATGTAGGAGTACCATACAAACTTACATTGCTCTCATTTAACTGGATCATCCCAGCTTACAACTGCAATGCGATATGAAAGCACACATTTAAATATAGACCTGTATGTGATTCTTAAGTCCAAAGTAATCGAGAAAATGTAAAAGTAACTACCTCACCTCTCCTCTGTTCACGATTAAAAAAATCTGATAATTTTTCAAATTTGGTCCAGTGTCAATCTAGTTAAACAAAGGAGTGAGGACGATGAAATCACAAAGAGAAAAGAAAATATCAAAGAAAATTTGTAGATTAATTTTGACATTCAATCCAGTTATGGTAGCAATATATTAGAAGACTCTGATTTCATAAAAAAGTGTCTTAACACGTGAAAAGTTAAATCGAATTCTAGAATAAGAAAGGGTAAACAATCTGCTTCTTACTGGTTTGCTCTAAATTAAGAATTATTCTTATGCACCCACTTGATATTTCTGAAGTATTATTGCTCTTATGTCTCAAACATAAAACAATACCGATGTAACAATAAGAGGATTTTATCTCATCTCGAGTTCAGCCTAAAATATATGGGACGATGACTTTGAGCAGGCAATAATATATGTGTATAAAAATACATGGTACTTAAGCGAACCAATTGACCAGATAGGTCGACGATCACATATTTATTCAAGATACTGTCCTTTTGCATATATAAGATACAGTTGGAAATTGGGTCTTCTATTTTCTTCAAATGAAAATTTGTTGAATAATGTCTGAAGAATATTTTAGATAAATATTCATACTGATCAGCATATCCGTAGGATCAGAACTTAGTCTGGTAATTTTTTCTTTTCTTGGTGTTTATGAATGAAGATACTACAGAGTATGAGATTTCTATAAACCTTTTGGCAGTAGTTATCCCACCTATTTTAAACAATCCATCAAATTTTTGTATGATCAGTAGGTTGTTACACTTGTTTGAACATATCGGCATGCTACAGGCAAAACATATGCATACATATATATGGGGCTGTAAGAAAGTGAAACAGTATAACATCACTTCCTATCATCAACTTCTCAGTGGAGATTTTGCACAGCTCCGCCAGCTAGAAGAATGATGTCAATTTAAAAAATGGCAATTGAAATATATAACTATGTGCAAATTTGAATCCTCGCAAACTGCTTTTATTATTCCCATAACAAATCAAGGACCAATTGGAGTAGTAGGAATAGTTTAGTCAATTCAAAAATTGGCCATGGGAATATATAAATACTTGCAAATCTGAATCCTTCCAAAGTGCTTTGATTGTTCCTATAACAGATCAAGATCCGATTGGAGAAGTAGAAATAATTAAGTGAAACTTGTTTCTATGCAAAGCAGTACATACCGCATAATCTTGCCACATCTGTCGTTACTCTTGATAAGCAAGTGATGTTACTACTGATTGGACACTGTACTCTCCCTCAAGACAATTCATCACAGGGATTGAGCTAATGACAATCAATGTGGTATACATAATCAATCAGACATCATGATGTTCCCGTGCAAAAATTCTCTAGTAGGTGTGGGACTTTAGACAACGCCAAAAGCTGCAAGAAGGAAACTGAAAATTAGCAATCTAGTAGTAAGAAAAGAAATACCATAATAACCCTAGAACCACTGTATTTAGCTGATGTAGAGGCAATACCAGTTGCATAACCTAAAAAAGGATTCAGGCTACCGAAGAGATTGATAATGGAAGGAGGAGCCGAGGAGGCATGCTTGGTACCATCAGGGTGAAGGGGAAAAAATAGTGGTGAACTTCATGCCGTTTGAACATTGCCACTGAACTGAAACATGGAGCATACATTGGAGCTCATTAAGGGTATGCAAAAAAAAGCATAGTGGAAAGCTGGCAATGGTTTATGAATAGGTTATGCGATAGCTCTGGGATATAACACACAATTCTGATTTTTTTTAAGAGATACGTCCCTGCATATATTCAATAAAATATGTAGGAAATTTAACCTTGATCGATCAACATGTGATTGAACTATAAATTGTTGAGTTCTTCTTCCGCATATCTACACTTGCAGATTAACTAAAATAAAATCCCATTGTTCTTAAGACTGAACCATTCAAAAATCATTGATGCCAATAACATACCACACCAAAACGGATCTGATCAGATTAGACAGAGGAAATGTGCATTGCTTCGTTTACCTATGATTAGCGATACTACAGTCAGAGAAGTTTTGAGGCCAACGTCCAAGCAGTCCGGCATATGTTGTGGCTGCGCTAATGTTGGCCACTGCCGCAGATGTTGACTATCTGCATGATGCAGAGAGATCGCTTGGAAGCAGATACTGCTTCTCGACCTTGTTCTGCCGATGAAACAATTGGAGGCAGATCAAGACGTGGCCTCAGCTGCCGGATTGAATTGAGCAAACCTGGCTTACCTCGATCAGGTCCATGCTAATGGTTCTCGAGCCGAGTAGAGGGCTCCGGCAAACGCTGCGCCGGATTACGGTGCGAGCGCAAACTTCGGTCATCGCGTACTGAGAGTCCACGGTAAGGAAGAGTCGCCTTCTCCACCTTGTACCTCGGAGGTAGGTCGCAGAATCAACTGGATGCAGCTATGGAGGTCGCATGGCATGACTGGACGAATCGGGCTATGCTATTTCACGGCTTATTGAGAAGGTTAAGCCGGAGAGACCTAGGAGTGGACGACTCGCGCGTATGATATTTCATTTGACGGTTACAAATCAATCATTAATTAATCGGACGGATTAAACTTTCCAATTCCAATGATTAACGTGGAGGCTCCAACGGTGCCTCCAATTAGTAAATATAAGATCCTATTAACAGTAGCATCATGGTAGTGAAAATAAAAGAAATTTGATTAAGAAAAGTAAGTACACCAAGTGACACTACATATGAGGAAATAACTTTTTTGAATATTTTCTTACCTCTCCTCATTCATATCCTGTTTTTCTGGTATAGAAGTGTTGTGTGGCACATCTTCATTCTGTAGTGAACGTCCTCTGCTTTTTTTGTCTTTATAAGTTTGATTCTCCGTTCCAATCTTGCACCTTTTGTTGTTTCTCTGGTTTTAAATCAATAAAAATTAATTAAAAATAACAATTTAACGCTAAATCAACTACAAATACACCTTTTTGTAAGTCCTAACTATATATTATAGTTCGCACTTTACTTGTAACCAAAACATAGATCTGTAATGAGATTGTAATTGAGGATGCTAAACAGACTGATATACCTGAATATAATAAACGATTTGTTTGTGATGTGGTACCTTGAATTGAAGGCTCGTTTTCCCTGCCGATCTGACTTTGTTCGTACTTGTGAAACAGAGATTGAATTTTTACAATTTTTAATGGCGTGGAGTTTTCTTATATAGAAGCTAGTTCTTCCTGATTTATCTGTATCCGTACGTGGTACGATCTCTCAATTCTTTTTAGTTTTGAATACACGTTCTCTTTTTAGAGATATAAGATTATTTTTTCCTTCTTTGAGAAAGGGAGATAATATTGTCGCTGGTCACTAATTATTATTATTATTATTATTATTATTATTTTGTATTTTGGGCTGCCATGAATTTATTTAGGAAACCATACGTTTATACCTGTATTTTCTGGCCCACGAAACTTACGGGATAATCCCATTAATCCATCCCTCAATCATTTTGCTTCCCCTATAAAATAATGATCATCACCACCGCTTACTCTCTAGCTCTCTCTCACTTCCTCTATAAAATAATGCTCACCGCCACCGCTTGCTCCGTAGCTCTCTCTCACTCTGTTCTTCACCCAACGGGGTAGTCCATGGTCCGGACCCAGTAGACCAATGGCTGCTGTCGAACTGCCAGAACGGCGGCCCCGAAAGAGGAGGTAAAACGCTGGTGTTCAGATTTGCCCTTAGGTCCTCTTGGCATGTTCTCCAAATACACGTCCTCTTAGGTTTATTTTTTTGTTCCCCAGCCCATATATCGTGCTAACGCGTGGTTACAATGATGTTGAGACCTTGGCAGATAAATATTAGCGAGTGAAGAAAGAGAGAGAAACGACTGGAGTAGGGCTCATAGAGCTACTCTGAAGACTTCTGCCCTGGAGAGCGTCCAGCAAGCTCACATCTAATTGATATGTATGAAAGTTGTTGTATCTTCTTGCACTTCCTTGTGTTTTTCTTGATTTAACAGATCCTTTGGTATGTACTGGTCGGTGCTTACATGCACTTGGCCTAGTGCATGCACCGGGTTGATATCTATCATTATGAGTCTGATAGTTAAGCATATTAGTTGATTATTTTTCATTTCCCTCAAAATAAAAATTAATTATGTTTGCTACTAACCTTTTTATCTACTCTATGTCATCTTACTGCAGTTCATTAATATTTTGACTTTTGTGAGCAAAAGGTTAACATGATTGAGTCATGGAGGGGACGGTCCTTCTAATAGAGGATTGGAGATACACAGGTCAATCGTAATTAAGGACGTGCTGATTTTCACAATTATGTGGATCGGAACATCTCCAACTGAGTATGCCTCCTTGTTACTTTCCCTGTTTTTAGAAAACATTCACTTGTATTTAAGTTATGTTAGTATTTCTCCTTTCTCTAATTTTCGGTTTTAAGAAACAATTATTTTAGTTCTTTGATTAAAAAAAATGTATGTATATATGTGAAAGGTTAAACAAATATGTCTAAACATTCATAGAATCAGAAGGGGATAAAACAACATTCATGCATCACACACAATAACCATCCTCTTGTAGAAAGTAAAATAAATGTAAGTACATTAACAATGTAAAGTACTGCTAAGTATATCGGAAATTCATATTGGAGCCCAGGCTCATATGCTCCCGTTATTTTCAGGAGCATTAAAAAATTTGAAAACTTTTCGAAAAATTCCGAAAAAAATCATGCACGTACCTGAGGATGCTACGCACCACCGTGACAAATTTCGCACCGAAACGACATTGTATGCTCCCTGGGGAAAAAAGACATATTTCTGACAGCAAATTCAAATTTTCGGATCTCATTTGCTGTCAGAAATTTGTCTTTTTTTCCCAGGGAGCATACGATGTCGTTTCGGTGCGAATTTTTTCACGGTGGTGCGTAGCATACTCAGGTACGTGCATGATTGTTTTCGTGATTTTTTGAAAAGTTTTTGATTTTTTTAATTTTGTCCAAAATATCGGGAGCATATGCTCCCGGGCACCAAAACGCATCTCCCTAAGTATATAGAGTATCTACAATATATTTGTAGTAAATAACTTGCCACTATCTCGTGTCTAGCCGATGTAAAATTCAGGTGCTTTCCTAATCCTCTTTGGTCTGTCTTGATGGTTATTGGGTTGCAAGACTTGCAGCATCATATTGTCTTCTGCTAATTCTTTTTTCTTATTTTTGCAGTTAGCCTTTTTCTTCTCCGTTTTGATAGTAGTTTTTGCATCATATTTTTGAACATTGTCATTTGTGATGACACCAACATGTTGTTTCTTCGCCCTCTGTGAAAATACAACAACAATGTTACTGCTAAGACATGGTAAATATTAAATTTACACATCACCCTGATATATACCTAGTTAACTTTTCTACTTCCTTTCCTATGCTTGTTGGTAGTATCATTATTTGTACAGTTGATTTCATGACTTCCTTCCTCCTTTACCTGTAAGCCAAACATTTTTTTAGAACAAATATATAACAAATATTCCCTGATTTCTTCTATGAAAGTACCTCATTATTAATATCTCCATTGCTGCAATCAGCTTTTGTACCATTTTGATCCTCTTCTTCCTATAAGAAAGAATACCACAATTTATAATGTAAAATAGAATATTTTTATATCTTTAAAATAGTTATATCTATATATAATATGAACTTTTCTCTAATGGCAGTACCTCTTTATTCAGATCTTGATTTTGTCAATCAACATTCATGCTGGTGATTTCATCATTTTGTTCCTCCTGTACATATAAGATAGAATAACGTCATATGGAGTTAAATTTGATATGGTTCATCATAGGAAATATTACTTAATAGATATTTGGAATGAAAAGTATTTTCAATAAAATACCTTGTCATCTACACGTTTCTTTGTAAAACTTGTTTTGATGTCCGAGGAAACAAACTGGTTCGCTACATTTTCAGATTCTTTCTATGTGTATCCTCTCTCGCATCTTTTGTACGTCTGTTATGCTTCTCCTCTCTCCCACCTTTTTTTACACCTCTTCTTGTGTCTCTGCTCTTCCTACGGGATACGATTAAAATAAGTATGTAATGCTCTGTGATACCAAAAAAATAGTTAATATATACAGAATATGAAACTATTTATATAATTACCTCATCCTCTAGAAGTCTCTTTGCTAAAACATTATCTTTTTTAGATCTTTTGTTGTGTTTCTGCTCTCTAGCATCTTTTTTAGATCTTTTACGACCATTCTCTTTCACATCCTTTATGCGTCTATTGATCTGTTGATCCTCTCCCTGCGATAATATCATGCGTAAAACCATTGTTTATGTTGCAAATTTTTTGAACAATAACATCTATATTCGATGTGGTAGGCTATAAATATTTAGATGACAATTTGATTGCAAATGGTAACTCCACAACAAAAATAAATAATATTCAAGGGCCAATATGAGAGTAGACACAAAACAAAATGAAATTACTATATCAATAATATAAACAAAGAAATATATTTTAACTAAAATATGCATGCCGAGAAACTACAACCGGTATGCTAGCTATGTTAGTAATGCATAGATTGTATGTTAACGGATTTATAACATAAACACTTTCTTTCTAACAACTCTATTTCTTACATACGAGTACCTTGTTAGTGATATCTTCAATGCTTAAATCATCATTTGTAGAGGTGATTTCACCATTTTCTTTCTCTTCCAGTTCTACCTGTAAGATGCAATACGATAACTTACAATACAAAATAAAAAACTTACTGTTAAACAAATATATAAAAATTTACACTTCTATACTTATTTAAGAGTACCTCATTGTTTATTGTGTTTGCTTTCACTATTCTTTTGAATATCTTGTGCGTAGGAATTTTGACTTGTGTAAACTCATTATCTGAATCATCTTCGATTATAATTACATTTGAACTTGAGTCTTGACTCTTCGATACTATCTTTTCAGATCTACGTACCTATATTTTTGGCAATCTCATAAATAATATAGTTATTAAATACATATATAAGATGAGAAGTATTTTCAACAGAATACATATATAGTTTTTGGCCATTTCTAGAAGCAATCGTTTTCAAATACTTTTTATGCCTTTTATTTCTTCTCCCTATTTTAATTTTATTTGAAACATTTTCTGACTCATCCTGCATGTTTTTGTAATAGCATATGTAAATCAATTGTCTAGACTGAAGATTTGTTAATGGATATACAAAGAGAGAACTTCCAAAAAAAAGTACACCGTCATCATGATATTAAATTTTTTGCAAGAGATTTTTTTTGCTATTTTCGTAAGAAAACCCTCTCTCATATTATTTAGATATTTTAATCTTCCGCATAAATATTGGCATAGAAGATGTACAGATTTCTTGTTCACTCATGTTATTCCACTCAAATTTTGTAGCATGCTTAGCGAAACACTTTCCCTAAAAAAGTTTATGGTAACATTAAAATAAAACTAATGGATCTAGTACTTGTGATAGTAAACCATCTGTTAGATGCAATACCTCATTATATATTTTCTCGGTGACATAAGATGAATATTGTGTTCCTTGGCTCTCCAGTATGCCCTATAAAGAAAATATTGATTATAATTTCGTAAACTATTAGAAAAATACCAAATGTACTTGAACATACCTCTTCAATTCGTTCATTCAAATATTTCATCTCAAGATTTTCCTTAGGTTCAAAAGTGTAGCTCACTTTATAATTTTCCATGCACTCTTGCAAATTCCTTGAAGTCAACTTCAGTCTGAATATGAGTTTTCTACCACAATGGTCTTGAATAACATCCGGAATTGTGCTGGTGAGTCCAGCTTGATCTAGAAGGGTAGACACACTTATGCTGCCTAAAACTCTCTGTGCTACCTCATTAAACATCACAAATGTTGTTGTTGCCATCTCATCGCTTACCCTCAGTTTCAGTAGGTACCTAATATGATAGTTTTATTGTTCACTCGTATAAAAAATCAGAAACACTTCAAGACAATCTAATGTAGAGATCATACTTACCGTATATTTGCTTTTTCAGCTACTTCATTGCATGAATTACAAATATAGTTATTCTTTTCCTTTCTTGTTGCAGAATAGCAAATTTTGCATGACATGTACCACCAGCCATTATCTGCTATAATTTCATCAATTGTTGCTTTTGTTGTGCATACAAATTCCTAATTTCAGTTAAGAGCAAAACAGTCAGACAACTTAACAAAATTATAATAGGTAAACATACTTTATGATCAAGGTTAGAGGCCAACCTTCTTTTTAACATCACCGTATCGTAGTTCAGTAATTTCCTTTAATTTTTTTCTATTGTAAAACATTTGTTCTTCAATTGTTCCTTTGGTACTTTCATCAACTTCCAACATTATTGGGAAAACTTCTCTTTCACAATGCCTATAATAAGTTTGCAGCATTTTTAAAAAGCTTGTAACTTAAAACATCCATAAGTAATTTCACTCTTATATACCATACCTCTCGATGATTTCTTTTGTCTCTGGAATCTCAATGTCCAAATACACTTTAGACGCATTTGTTGTGCGCAGCGATAACCCTGATTAAAATTAAATGATTAGTAAGTTGGATTTTTTTGTACACATGAAAAGATTAGAGTCCTCACCATTGAATTTTCTGACCAAATTCGAAGTGACAATCACGATTGTTTGTTTGTGCAAGAGATCTTCATTTAACATATTTGCTAAAATATCTCCCCATAGACTGATCTTGATCTTCTCACCACTGAAAGTGATTAACCATGTGATTAGGTTTGCTAAAATATATAAATTAAAACTATGTAGTAGTTAAAATTACTTACTCAAGCATAAGGAGTTCGATCTCATGGATGTTTGAACTTTGCTCCCGGCTCGTCCCCTTGTTTTTCTGTATTTCTTTTATTGGCTCCATTGCCGTAAGCAAACCAATCACATCTGTATACAAACATAGTTACAAATATAATTCGATAAAAAATCAAATGAGAAAGGAATACATCCTCAAATATGGATGATCAACATACGTGAGCATTGTTTGTCAATATTTACCCTACTCTCTAAGATATCACTATCAGCAAACTCAAAGTAGTAGTCCAGATATTTTGTTTTGTCTTCGTCAACTTCCTTCACTGTTGTATCAGAAATGAAATTGATTTTCAAATTGTTCTCCAATGGCCGAAATTTTTCATACTCCCAAACTTTGAAGGACTTAAATATGTAGATGGAGTCCTCTTTAATTTTTTGCTTGAACTTGTGGGATAGCTTGGTCCCAATGGAAGTATGGATCATATTTCCCTACCTAAAAAGGAAATATTAGCAAGCTTTGAATCAAGTAGACTAATCAAATCATATATACAGAGATATCTAATAAGTCTACCTTCTTATATGATAAAATCATATCAGTGCTAATATGTTCATTTGTCGATAAGTTAATTGTGTCCCAAAGCCTTAAAACCTTGACCTTGATTGTCCATGCCTTAGTTCTTGTAGTCAACGCGTTCAACAGTGTAGGTGGCATACTGACAGAGACCTTTAAAGGATAAATATTTATGTTACTAATTACAAAAGTAAGTAATATAATAGATAAATCTTGGCATAGTTAGATTTCTATTTTTCAAGCAAACCATGAATAGGAAGTATTAACTGCAGAAAAACATACCATTAGCAACAAAATAGCTCTGGTCATAAATTATTCTAGGACGCATAGATTAGACTACCAATCATGCCGGATCTACCTACCGGACAATGGAAAACCTTGCTCTCTAATCTACGTCCTATACTTCCCATCCACTTCCATTGAAAAGATTTGGATTACCCTAGCATTGACCCTCTCTTTTGTGCAAAATTTATCCATTATCTTCTTCTCTGCAGTTATAATCTCTCGCCGCAATCACGTTATTCCTAAATGCATGCTATTCTGATTTTCTGTGACTGCATCAACCTACAACATGTTGCTGGTCCATAATCGGCAGGGACAATCAGTTGTAAGTTCAGCACTTGCCTCATATATCTGAACCAACACATAAATTACAATTAACATGGCTGCCTCTTCTGTCGATCATGGCCTCCAGGTATTGTGATTATATCCTTTGTATCGCGCAATTGGTCATTTGTTATAGGTTTCCTAACTGAGAGTGACCTTACTCTGTATATGATGCAGACTGAACACATAGGAAAAACTGCATAAATTTTGAAGGCAATATTATAGTATATATGACTTGATAGGGCAGAGGTAGTCCGATCTTTCGATGAGATAGAGATACGTCGATTATGGTGGAGATCGACCTTGCCGATCCGACTTCCACGTACAAGTACGCAGCACCAATGCAATCGCTAAACCAATCTCCGGGAGTTACCGATCCTGCAGCAGCACGATCAGCCTGACCAATCGGTCTAGTTCTACCTGCGATCGAGGAACAAGTAAGAACTAAAGATGCAATCACGTAATTGCGGATGAAGTATGAGCTTTATTGAAAAGGCGGGATTCCGTAAGCGGTCTTGATCTGGTCGTTGGACACAAACCGAGTACACGAAGTTGCAGCAGTTGGCTAACTTTTAACTAAACAAAATCCAAGTCTAAACAATGACCTATGGGGGGGTATATAAGGAGGTGAGCCTTGGGTGGCGGCCAAGGAGGTGGGAGCACGCCCCAAGACACCCAAAACTGAACCCTAATTCGTACAAGGCCTTTGGGCCCAATTAGAGGTGACGCAGCACCTTTTGACTCGAAATCTGGCTCAGTTTCTGCAACAGCCTTGTACTGTTTTGGACACCAATTTATGCTCATAATGAATTTGGAGGTGCGGCCAATTGTGTTGGAAAGTTCACGAGTTCCTCTTTCCAACAAAACAAGAATCACCCAATTCGGAGTCCGGATGCAAAAGTTATCCTCGTTTGAAGTCAGGTATATTTCTGCAGTCCGAATCTGCGTCCAGAACGTGAAGAACTTGATCTCTAACTTCTTTTGGACCCAAGGTGACGTGGGAGAACTTATTGAATAACACCTAATCATGTATCTTTGTGTTCCCATCATTTCTTGATCAACTATGGTCTTGTTGGTCGTATCCGGCCTAGTTATGGTCTTGTGGGAGATTGGTTTAGCGATTGCCTTGGCGATCCGACTTCCACGTACAAGTACGCAGCACCAATGCAATCGCTAAACCAATCTCCGGGAGTTACCGATCCTGCAGCAGCACGATCAGCCTGACCAATCGGTCTAGTTCTACCTGCGATCGAGGAACAAGTAAGAACCAAAGATGCAATCACGTAATTGCGGATGAAGTATGAGCTTTATTGAAAAGGCGGGATTCCGTAAGCGGTCTTGATCTGGTCGTTGGACACAAACCGAGTACACGAAGTTGCAGCAGTTGGCTAACTTTTAACTAAACAAAATCCAAGTCTAAACGATGACCTATGGGGGGTATATAAGGAGGAGAGCCTTGGGTGGTGGCCAAGGAGGTGGGAGCACGCCCCAAGACACCCAAAACTGAACCCTAATTCGTACAAGGCCTTTGGGCCCAATTAGAGGTGACGCAGCACCTTTTGACTCGAAATCTGGCTTAGTTTCTGCAACAGCCTTGTACTATTTTGGACACCAATTTATGCTCGTAATGAATTTGGAGGTGTGGCCAATTGTGTTGGAAAGTTCACGAGTTCCTCTTTCCAACAAAACAAGAATCACCTAATTTGGAGTCCGGATGCAAAAGTTATCCTCGTTTGAAGTCAGGTATATTTCTGCAGTCCGAATCTGCGTCCCGAACGTGAAGAACTTGATCTCTAACTTCTTTTGGACCCAAGGTGACGTGGGAGAACTTATTTAATAACACCTAATCATGTATCTTCGTGTTCCCATCATTTCTTGATCAACTATGGTCTTGTTGGTCATATCCGGCCTAGTTATGGCCTCATCATCCTCCCTTTCTTGAAAATTAAGCCGTCCTCGGCGCTGTTTCTTCTGAAACTGGAATAACAAAAGAGACAAAGTGTACACATGGTATATGTATAGGTCATCCATTTTTATATCCCTCAATTGTTGCACATATGACACATTTATGTGGTTGTAATTGTCATGTCTAGTGAAATATAAATTCAAAGAATGATCAGCAAAAATAAACCACATCAATCTATTGCAACGTAGTTTGCAAATATAAGTGAAGCTCTTATTCATATGATCAGATTCGCAATGCTTATCATTAAACCATTCCAACAACGGTGAGTAAAAGTTCAATGTATCATAACGTGAAGCCACAACTTTCTTAGATAAGTAATCGTGTTTCAAGCTATTTGACATAAAATCAGCACCAATATTGGAGGTCATGTCATTATCAAGCATTTGCACCAAACTATTCTTTTTCAAAACAGCAATGTCATCACATGTTATGCAAATTCTACACACCAAAAATTCATTGTCTACACCATACTCTCCGATCAAGTTAAATGTAACATTAGGTGAATAAACATTGTTTAAGCATGTGAGTTCAGCTATCTTATTTCTAGCATGTGACAAAGACATAGGTGGATCCATGATAATAGACCATAATGAAGTATCATAAGCAACCTTAGCGAACAACTCATCATGTTTAAACAATTTTATGTGATCCAAATCAGATTTAGTAGACAAGACACACGGTTCATTCTCATCATGAATTATTTCAGGAGACGCACACATATCAATAGAAGAATTAAATTCAGCAATAGGTGCACTCGAAACATCATCTATCTCACTTGTTTGCGCACATGGTAAATTCAAATCAGTAGCAATGTCCTCTAAAGCAGGTGGTGTGACCAAATCAACAGGAAATTCAACACATGATGTATTTAAAGCAATAGGTAATTCAATTGTGTGATCACTTGGCACATTCAAAACATCAATATGATTCTCTAAAATAGATGGTATGCCCAAATCAGCGGGTAAATCAACACAAGGATTGTCTAAAGTACAAGAGTATAAATCAATCTCATATGGAGAAACAGAATCAATACCATCACTATTACCATGTAGCTCTATCTCAGATGATGTCAATGATTCGATCGAACGCTTGCCGGTCTTATTGACACGTCTTCTTATTTCCTATTCAGCTTGACAAGCAAGACGAAACAAATGGTCGACAGAATATAACTCTTCTACCTGCATTACTATGTCCTGAATATCATGGTTTAACCCTGTCCAAAATCTATCCATAAAATCGTTTTCATTTCCTTCTACAAAAGCATACAACAAGGTAGTTTCTAAATCATCATAATATTCTTTTACACTTTTATTACCTTGTTTCAAGTTTTGCAATTTCTTAACCATGTCACGAGTGTAGTATGATGGAACAAATCTATACCGCATAGCAAGTTTTAAATCATGCCAAGTAGTAGGTATATAATCAGGATATGTTCGACAATATTCATTCCACCAAATAGATGAAAAAGCAATGAATGTACTAGTGGCATCTCTTACTTTCTTACCTTCAGAAAAATCATGGGACACAAATATAGCATTTATCTCAAATTCCCATTCAATATATATATCAGGATTATAACGACCCGCAAACGGTGGCATAGAAAGAATAACCTGATCATGTGCATTGTTATGCGTTTTTACCTCCCGTGATGGTTGTTGCTTTGTTGTAGGTGGTGGCAAATCTCCAACTATCGACACAGCCCAAGAACTCCTAACTCCGAAACCTGCCATGATTAGTAGAACAAGAAACAAATCACAAGTATATGTTCCTATCAACTACTGGGATGTGGTGGCAAACACGCAATCCGTCAAGCAAAATATGAAGCTCTTACAAGTTCCTTACCAAGCAGGAGGGCGTCACGGCAACCACAAAGATCAGCACCCCAAAGATTGGATAAAGCGATTGTCAGGCGAGAGCACAATGCACGTAGTAGAAATATGTGGAGTTGTAGGTAGGCTTATATATATGTGGAACCACAATCACGTTAGTTAATGTAAAGTTGAAAATCTGCTCAAAGTATGTCAAGTGCTGGTCCTACGCTAGACCGTACTACAGACGCGAGCCTAAAACACAGAGAAAATCACGTAGCTGCACGAATGAAGAGGAGCGGTATTTTATGTCGACTACTGAACTGCACCAAACGCGGTGAACACAGAGGGTATGCTGAGCAATTCGGAGGAACAAAGCAGATAGGAAATATATGTGCAGCTACCAACGATCAGATGTGATACGGAAAAACAACTATGATGGACGATACAGCAAGTTCAAGACTGCTCGGTGAACTTCGCGTAAAAAAAACAAGGACCGAGACTAAGGGAACAAATCCCAAGACAGAAATAAAGGTCCGTTCCTTTTTTTTTTCTTCCACCGAAGTCAAAGCTGATCCAAACTCTCCAACGAAGGTTGGGATTTTTTTATTTTTTTTACTTTTTTTTAAGTCCCGATCCAAACTTTACAAGGAAAAGACCAGACGTGGGAACCAAGTCACGAAAGCCCAATAGATCTGAACGATAACTTTTCGTTTCTTTTTTAGCTTTGACCGATGGCACCAACTGCTAGTATCCGGCCCTTTTTTTTTTAAGATCAGATCGGATCCCACGGATTAGGCAACTGAACCTGATATAGCAACTCCGATACGTGAACAAGAAAAACAGGAAACGGATCTGATTGATACGTACAACCAACTGTTTTTTTTCTAGAACTGGTCTAAGACGCTGGATTCTATGACTGTTCGAGGCGAAAAGAATATGGCGTGCGCGAGGCAGCATTGAACAACGGTGGCTGCGATGACAAAAGAAAATATGGCAGTGGAACAAAACGATGGAAGATATACGGTGAGGACAAAGAGGCGGCGGAAGATGATCAAGAAAGATGCAGCGTGACAAATTGTGACTAGAACTCGAAACTCTAAAAGACTAGACACCAAAACCAGCAACTCGACACACGATGCAACAAAAATTCAACAAAACAAATCTTAAGTGATTAGGCGAAAAGGCTAAGATTATCTTGGACAAGGATGAACTAATCTAAATATTTTTGTATGGCTTTTTCGTGGAGTTTAGGTATGAAAAACAAATCTAATCTAGGGATAAATTTTCTCACCGAGCAACCTGAAATCTGATACCACTTGATAGAGCAGAGGTAGTCCGATCTTTCGATAAGATAGAGATACGTCGATTCTGGTGGAGTTCGACCTTGACGATCTGACTTCCACGTACAAGTACGCAGCGCCAATGCAATCGCTAAACCAATCTCCGGGAGTTACCGATCCTGTAGCAGCACGATCAGCCTGACCAATCGGTCTATTTCTACCTGCGATCGAGGAACAAGTAAGAACCAAAGATGCAATCACATAATTGCGGATGAAGTATGAGCTTTATTGAAAAGGCGGGATTCCGTAAGCGGTCTTGATCTGGTCGTTGGACACAAACCGAGTACACGAAGTTGCAGCAGTTGGCTAAATTTTAACTAAACAAAATCCAAATCTAAACGATGACCTATGGGGGGTATATAAGGAGGAGAGCCTTGGGTGGCGGCCAAGGAGGTGGGAGCACGCCCCAAGACACCCAAAAATGAATCCTAATTCGTACAAGGCCTTTGGGCCCAATTAGAGGTGACGCAGCACCTTTTGACTCGAAATCTGGCTCAGTTTCTGCAACAGCGTTGTATTGTTTTGGACATCAATTTATGCTCGTAATGAATTTGGAGGTGCGGCCGATTTTGTTGGAAAGTTCACGAGTTCCTCTTTCCAACAAAACAAGAATCACCCAATTCGGAGTCCGGATGCAAAAGTTATCCTCGTTTGAAGTCAGGTATATTTCTGCAGTCCGAATCTGCGTCCCGAACGTGAAGAACTTGATCTCTAACTTCTTTTGGACCCAAGGTGACGTGGGAGAACTTATTGAATAACACCTAATCATGTATCTTCGTGTTCCCATCATTTCTTGATCAACTATTGTCTTGTTGGTCGTATCCGGCCTAGTTATGGCCTCATCATGACTCGATGGTAATTTAGATAGTGGGCTGGTGTACAAAGTTTCATGAGTGTGCAACGTCTTTGCCTGGCTTCCTTACATGTATAATAAGAACAATATATATATATATATAGAGCAGGACTATTCTACAACCCCCCTTAAGTGATTGTAGAATACCTATTCTACAACCCCTCCTAATCACCTTCTTATCCCGTCCAAACCCCTCCTAATCACCTTCTTATCCGGTCCAACCCGGAAAACCAGCGCCCCGTCCTCCTCCTCTCTGCCCTCCACCTTCCTGGCATCCCTCCCACCACGCCGTCGCCTCCCGGCGACCACCACGTGCCGCCGCCGCTCCCGGAGACCACCACCGCGCGCGACGCCGCCTTCCTCCCCTGCAGCTCGCACAGCTGCGCCCTCTCCTCCACCGCAACTCCGGCGACCCCATCCCCACCGACCGCTCCTCCGGCGCCCGGCCCCGTTCCACATCACCTCCAACGGCCCCCGACAACTCGCCCAATAGCTACACCCCCGACGACCCAGCTGCCCGGCGGCGCACCAGCTCCCTCGCGCGCATCCGGGCGGAACCCTAGCGACCCCTGCGTCGCGCCGATCTCGGAGGTGCCCCACCGTCCCGTGCATCGCGCGGTTCCCGGCGGCACCCCAGCGTCCCCCGGGAGCCACCGTCCCCTGTTCGTCTTCCTCAACTGAGCTCGACCCCGGATCTCCACCACCGCCCTGGTGCCTGCTCCACCGACGGTCGTCGCCCTCCTGTCGCTTGGTCCACCGAGACGCCGCTGGTTCCCCTCAGCTACAGAACGGAGGGACCACCTACCACAGCCCCTGGCTTCCAGCACCGCTGTGGCTCCTCCCCATGGTTCCTCCTCTCCACCCAGCGCGAGGCCACCAGCGTCGCTACTTCTCCTCTCCACCGGCGCGAGGAGGCCAGCCCTCCACTGCCGCCCGTAGTTCTGACGGCCAACCTCCACGAGCACCGTCCCCAACTAATCACGCTCGCCGCGGCAACTCCCTACGTCGGCCAGACACCGCCTCTCGCCGCCACACCGGAATCCACTAGGCGCGACGCCTGACAGTCCAGCACGTGCAGACATGGAGTTCACTGTGCGCAGCTGGTGAGTTCACGATGCGCTGCCGGGAAGTCCACCACCTTCCTCCAGTGCGACCAACAGCAAAAGCGAGATGGAAGGTGCCATGTGAACCATGTTTGTTGGTTATGAACCTCACCTAGCGCCGATGTGGACCGCAAATAATGAACTGATAGTTTTCCCTGCCGGCAGATGCTAACTGAATGTGGCATCGGCAGTGAATTTTATTCCAAGTTCACAAGCTTGGGCAAAAGAGTACACTCGCGCCGTCGTTGAAGTCCACCACGTTGAAGATTCTCCACCCGCATGCACCTACGATGGCCCTCAAGCTGTTGGTTCCTGCACATCTCACAACCAATACAAGATTTTCAACGGAATATTGTATGTATTATTTGGACAAACGCATTGAAAACTACTATGAAAACAGTGTGCACTAAATAATAAATCTGAAGTTTACTTTGAACAAATCTGAAGTTCAGTTTTGACCGCAAAATAGTTCATTTTGACTCGTCAAAAAAGTTAAGTTTTAAAATTACGGAAGCTCAAAATTAGAAGTTCAGACCGTCCATCACCAAGGTTCATTGTTTTATTCATAAAAAACCAAATTTATTCACAAGTAAAAAAGCGGTTCACTTTACTGTAAAAATGAAGTTCATTTGAAGAATATTTTGAAGTTCACTGTATACAAAAGAATATTTTGAAGTTCATTAGGAAAAAAGTCGAAGTTCACTTGCATTCCCGACGACCGTCTCTCTGCTTGCATTCCTGTATCAGCATGTTCTGAAGTTCAGTTTTCCCAATGTTCAAGTTCAGTTTACAACTCGTTCGAAGTTCATGTGTGAACTTTTTTATTTGTGTGCATGGGCATTCGGAGTGCATCAGACCGTACACTGTTAGAAAAATGAAGTTCAATTTGTTGATAAAAAGAGAGTTCACTTTTTTATCCTTGGAGAAGCTCATCATGTTCGTACCATTATTTTGGTGCCTCTGATTGTGTGTTTGAGACCGTACACTGTTAGAAATATGAGAAGTTCACTATACATAAAACAAAAGTTCACTTAAGAAAACCGCAAAAGTTCACCAGCAAAAATATGGTCCGTCAAGAAGTTTACTCGAAAAATGGTTCGACAAAAAATTGGAAATTCAATGTATGTAACTAGGATGTCATAGTACGCTCGTCTGATGCTCCGTTAGAAAGTTCACTTTCGTGACGAGGGAAGTTCAGAAATGGTCCGAGTACGAAAATTAAACAGGTAAAAAAAATCAAACAAGTCGAAAAAATGACGTAGCACATTCATCTGGTGCTCCGTGAAGAAGTTCACATACGTGTCGGGAAGAGGTTCACAGATGAAATGTGGGAAGTTCAGAAAAAACGAGAATTTTAAAACAACAGAATTATGTATATTTAAAACTGCTCTTAAACCGTAAGGAATTTCGAAAAAGTGCTTGAGATAACAAAGTTGCGGATTTTTCATAGCTTTCCAACGGCGTATCATTTGCGTCAATCCGATTAACGGTTTGCAAATGGCGACCAAAATACTGTACGGTCGCGAAAAAAAGTGTTCGTATATATGAAATTCTTTAAAAACCATAACTAATTTCGAAAACCCGTGAACATGAAAAAGTTTCGTAATTTCGATAGCTATCCAACGGTATATCATATGCATCATTCCGATAAGCGGATCAAAAATCGCACTAAAAAATTTTCCGGCGAAGGTGGAGAATCAGTGTGTTCCGTCAGGAAGTTCACATTATCATTGAATGAAGTTCAGTGTTGTGAAGTGGGAAGTTCAGAAAAAACGAGAATTCTAAAATAACAGAATTAAGTATATTTAAAACTGCTCTTAAACCGTAAGGAATTTCGAAAAAGTGCGTGAGATAACAAAGTTGCGGATTTTTCATAGCTTTCCAACGGCGTATCATTTGCATCAATCCGATAAACGGTTTGAAAATGGCGACCAAAATACGGTACGGACGCGAAAATAGTGTTAGTATATTTGAAATTGTTTAAAAACCATAACTAATTTCGAAAACCCGTGAAAATGAAAAAGTTTCGTAATTTCCATAGCTATCCAACGGTATATCACATGCGTCATTCCGATAAGCGGATCAAAAATCGCACTAGAAAATTTTCCGGCGAATGTGGAGAATCGGTGTGTTCCGTCAGGAAGTTCACATTTACAGTATGTGGAGTTCACAGTTGTGACGCGGGAAGTTCAAAAGTGTTGTAGAATAGTTATTCTACAAGTGGTTGTAGAATAGCTGAGATATATATATATATATATATCTGCTATTCTGTAACCAGTTCTAGAATAGCTATTCTGTAACCACTTCTGAACTTCCCTCGTAAAGTTGATGTACTTCATTCAATGATAATGTGAACTTCCTGACGGAACACCTATTTTGCCTGTTTCTGCGGACCGTATTTTTAGCGCGATTTTAAATCAGTTTATCGGAATGACGCATATGATACGCCGTTTGATAGCTACCGAAATTGCGCAACTTTTTCGTCTTTGAAGGTTTTCCAAATGAAGTACAGTTTTAAATCAATTTTAAATATACAAGATACAGTTTTCGAGAAAAACTGCGTTTTCGTACAGTTTTTTGGGCGCCATTTTCAAACCGCTCATCGGATGAATGCAAACGATATACCATCGGATAACTAATGAAATTGCGCATCTTAGTTATCTCAACCATTTTATCGAAATTCTTTACATAATAGGACCAGTTTTGAAAATACCTACTTCTTTTTTTTCAAATTTAAATTTTCGGCGGACTGTTTTTTTTGAAATTACTTTTCAACCGTTTGTCGGAACGGAACAAATGATACGGCGTTGGAAAGGTATTGACTAGACGCAACTTTTTCATGAAGAATTTTTTTTCAAATTCGTTACGGTTTGTGATCAATTTTGAAAATACCAAAACGGATAAACGAGCCAACGAGTTAACGATTTGAAATTGGCATAGTTGTGGTGTTTCGGGTGGGGTGTTGCTGCATGGGATAGTCATATTAGGCTCATATAATATGTAATTGCATGTGAAAGCAGTCAATTTGGACAATCTTACCTCGTAAAGATGATTTCTATATATAAATTTCCGCTTTTAAAAAACAGAGTATTTCGAACTGCCTCAAATTTAGTTCTGAACTGCCTGATATATGTTAGTGAACTTCCTGTCGTGTTTTTCGATTTGTATGATTTTCATATCCGAACCACTACTAAACTTCGCTATTTGATTTTTCGTACTCGGACTATTTATATGATTTCTTTTAACCTGTTTGATTTTCGTACTCGAACCATTTCTGAACTTCCCTCGTCACGAAAGTGAACTTCTACGGGAGACGTAAGTGAACTTCCTTGGCTTCTTCTGCATATTCCCTTGGCCTCGATGATCAACCTTGATCTTCTTTCGTTGCTGCTCCACTTCCTCTAGTTCCTCCGCGCATGCTTGTTCCACAGTCAACGCTTTGTTGGCAACATCTCGAAAAGACTTAAGCTCAAACACTTCTACACGTGCCTTAATTGGTTGGCTAAGCCCTTGCGTGAAACGCCGAGCCTTCGCTTCATCGTCCTGGACATACACAGATGCATAACGAGCAAGTCTAGAGAATTCTATTTCATACTCTGAGACAGACCGGCGTTCTTGCTTTAGCTGTAAGAAAGCTAACTCCATTTTCCTTTGCACACTTTCTGGAAAATATTTTCTGTTGAACTCTTCTTTGAATGACTGCCATGTGAACACATAATTCTCAGGGTACTTCTTTGTATGCACCGACCACCAATCAAAGGACCCACCTTGTAACATAAATGTGGCGAAGGTGACCTTCTCCTCATTAGGACAATGCATGGTAGTAAAAACATTCTCAGTTTCAGTCAGCCAATCCTCCGCCTCAAGCGGATTTGCACTACCGTGAAAAGCAGGAGGATTGAGTCGTAGAAATTTACGTATGCCACCATGTTGTTCTCCCTCTGAACCGTCCTTCCCCTTGTTTGGTTGCTGCACTAAGTGACTCAATATTTCATTCTGCCTCATCTGTGTTTGCTGTTGTTGATGTAAAAGATTCAGTAGTAGCTCGCTGGAAGTAATTGGATCTGTTGCTGCGGCAGAGTCCCTACTACCCTCAGCATGTGTTCCAGAAAAATCTCCATTATGACTCATCTAAGTAATAACGAAAGGAAACAAAGATAATAACATCAGCACATGTATTATTGCATACTAAGATTGCTTCATTAAAAGGGGAGTAGCAGCAGTACAACCAAAGTTACACACCCTAGCAGCTAGATGTGTTTCCTGCCAACGACATGCACCTCCATCACTACTGACAACTATACGAGTGTCATCACCTACACAAGTACTAGCTGGCTGTTACACAAAAGTCTACCACCACGCTCTAGTCACGTCCATCACAAGCCAAACTTTACTCCTACCATTTTATTCAAAACTAGAAACTAGCTAGTACTACCGTTATATACTTTAGATGCCACTGTTCACCTCCTCCTCCGGTTCCTTCCCTGCAAGTTTCTGACGAAGGTTCCTGTTCTCTATCATCAGTTCCATGATCTGACTTTCCTGCTTGTTGGTCATCTCTTCGAACAGGTCTCGCTCCCTCTTCAGCTTCTTACTCTTCTGCTCTTCCAAATCGAGCCAGCGGTCCCTGTCTTCTATCTCCAGGTTAAGATCATGCTTAATCTCATAAACACAACCCTCGTGCTCCTGCTCCAGCGTCTGCAATTCTTGCTGCCTACGAACTTCATGGTACTCATGGAGCTGAGCTAGCTCCATGTGATGCTGCTGCTTCTTATGCACCAGGGATAGAAACAGTCCCCAGTACTCATACATGTGCAGGTCTACCAAAGCAAAATTCACCGTAGAGTGTAGACGCTTCAGTGCCTCACGAGCAGCATTGTTGCATGCCTCCGCAGCATCCTCGCCGAACCCATAAATAGTCTGATAAGAACTATCGTCATCTGGCTTGAGCTGCGCATGCACTGCGCCAAGGTACCCTACACCGTCAACATGCTCCGCAACAGAAACCACAGGAATATCTAAGTCAAAGTGATCGGACACCTCCTCAAGGATTTTGACAAAGTTGAGATGGAAGATAGCAGCCTCATCCATCCCTGTTTTTCACATGAATTAGCAACACATGAAATATCAAACAATTAATCGTATAAACCATTAGTGCAAGTAATCCACTTAACAAATGAATCCGATTCTACCGACGCTCCTATGCTACCCCTTAATTAAACCCACATTATTTGCAAAGTAGATTTTAATTATTGTTTCCAACCTACGCTCTGATACCACTAAAGTTGTCACGCCCCAAAAACGGACCTAGTCACGACAACCGCCACACGTTCATAAGCTTTACGATTATAAACATGTTAAGCTTGACAAATTCAAATAATCAAGGCTATAATAAAAAGGGAGACACTTTATTCATTATTTTATCTAGTCCATATGTCTGCTACAATACAAGTGCGATTTGCATGCAACTTCATTTATTTGAAACCCTCCCCGTAGCACTACTTCTACTGGTCGCGAGCCAAACCAACGGTGCTCACTTCTGCAAGTAAAAGATTAAGATGGCAGGGGTGAGTACATGACATACTCAGCAAGCACACAAGACAAAGATGAATTATGTAAAGAAGGATCAAGACAAAAAGAGGATTAGCAAATTATGCGAGATATAATATAAACAGGATAAACAAAGAGTAAATGGAAGGGAAGACAATTGGTATCACATGTGAAAGAACAAGCTATGCCCGGATGTCGCCTAGAGGGGAGGGGGGTGAATAGGCGATTAAAACTTTTTCTATTTAGGGACTTGATAATTGCGGAATAAAACTAGGTGTTTAAATTAACAAGCCAACAACCTAAAAATCTAGGTTTACCTAAAGTGCACCAACAACTTATGCTAAACAAGGCAAGCAACAAGGTGATAGCTAGATATATAGACTTCAAGCACGATTGCTATCACAATGTAAATTTGCATAAGTAAAAGCTCGGGTATAGAGATAACCGAGGCACGCGGAGACGAGGATGTATTCCCGAGTTCCTCCTTGTTAAGGGAGTACGTCTCGTTGGAGGGTTGTGAGCTCGCCACAAAAGGCCTACTCAAGATGCCACAAAGGCCTCACCCTATTCTCCGATGAACCGCACCCAAAGGTTTGGTTCACCTTCCACTACCGGAATCCTTCGGGGCGGATTCCGGAGCCCTTACAACTTTTGGGGCACACACCCACAACTCAATTGGGGGCTCCCAAAACTTTCCAAAGCTTCACAAGTCGAAGTCTTCACGCACCACCGTCTAGGGTCCAATGACCCAAGAGTAACAAGCTCCCAACCTTCAATCCCACGAATCACCGTGGAGAGCACAACCCGATGCAACAAATGCAAAAAGGGAAGATCACACCAAGTGGTCAAATCCTTCACCCCAAAATCCAACCAAAGCAATTAATACTATGGAGGGATTTAGGAGGAAGAACGGAGGAGAAACACCAAAAACTCCAAAATCTAGATCTCACGAGTTCCCCTCACTTAGAGGAGATTTTGTTTGGTGGAAAGATGGATCTAGATCTCCTCTCTTGTTTCCCTAAATTTGGGCAAGAATCATCGGAGGGATTAGAGGGAATCGAGCTCTCAAAATGTTGGCAATGGAGGAGAGAGAGCAAGGGATGAGGTCTATAGGAAAAATGGAGAAGAAGCCCCTTTTATAGTGGGCCACAAAAATGTGGCCGTTGGGGTCAAAAAGTGGGCAGCAGGCAGCCCGGCCTAGGGCCGGCCTGCACCCCGGCCAGGCCGGCCGGGAAACTTGCCCAACGATCGAACAAAAAAAAAACAGCTAACAGCAGCCAGCGAAGCAAGTAGCGATCGATCGAACCGAAAGAAAAAAAAAGAAGCGAAGAAACAGAGAAGCGCGTTGGGCAGCCGGCCTACCCCCGGCCATGGGCCAGCCCGGCAACGCGGGAGGCCGGGAGGCAACCCGAGCGCGCCGGCCTGGGCCCGGCCACGGCCCAGCCAGGCGGAAGAAGGAGGCCGGCTGGCTACCTGAGGCCGGCCCGGCCGGCCTGCCTGGATCTTTTTTTTTCTCTTTTCTCTGTTTTTAAAAAACTGTCTAATAAAAGTTCCGAAATAGAAATGCAATATCTCCCACATACGAACTCCGTTTTCGATATTCTTGGACTCGTTGGAATCGTCACAATGAGCACTACAAGAATATGCAGAGAAACATCATAGTCCAAGAATATAATATAAAAATAAATGGGGAAAGGTAAAAGCTCCCATTTGCAAATCGGAAATGCAATAACTTTCACCCACGAACTCCGTTTTCGATAATCTTGGACTCGTTGGAATCGTCACAATGAGAACAACAAGATCATGCAGAGAAACATCATAGTCCAACAAGATATTATAAATAACAAAAGGGGAAAGTTAAAAACTCTTTTTCCGCAAACCGAAAATGCCGTATCTTTTGCAAATGAAGTCCAAATGACATGAAACCAATTTTGTTTGAAAGAGGACGACAAATGCAACCTTTGAAAATGGCAAACAAGTAGTGGAGATTTTGCAAAGAAATGGAAGAGATAAATCTCCCGCACGGATGAACCGGCAAAATCTCCAATACCGAAACCGCAATAGAAGACGCATATGAAAACCATTTTCGGTGAACTTAGCTTTGTCATGACGAGCACGACAAGCACGAAGACCACACCACGATAAGAGACAAATAAGAACCAATAAAGATGATTGCATGGATGCAAAGGTTTGTGCTCTCTACAGCGATACGATCACGATATTCGGTCGAGAGCCCCTCTTGATAGTACGGTTATCTATCCTATAATCCGGTCTCTCACTAAACAATATGAGACCGGTAAAATATAAACCCTATCAAGATCATATGTTTGCCTTGCGCATAAATCCACTTGAGGTCGATGAAGACGATCTTCATATCCTCAAGATGCACCACCTTCCTCGATTGCGCTTCGGTGAAGATTCACTCGATGCTCCCCCATACACCAAGATGGGAGACGCTCTCTTCGGCATATCTTCACTTGGCCTTGAGTGATGATCAACCCGCACAAAGCCTTGATCAACACAAACTTCTTCCCTTAACCTTGATTCCAACAAATGGAGATCAAGCAACTCAAATGGACACACCTATATATATAGCTCAATGCAAACATTAGTCCATAGCGATTGTCATTAATTACCAAAACCATGCATGGGGGCAACCATGCACTTTCAACATGTGACAGCAAGTTTCCCAACCTGGGAATCACAGGGGTGAATATTCACGCTTTTACACTCTTAAGAGGGGTACTCCGACATCGACAGCCCCGACTAGAACCACACAGGCGCTAGTCGAGCAGTGTTCTTTTACCCGCCAAGACCCGAACACCTCGACTTACTAGTGTCGGTCGCTCCTACGGATCCATCACCGACACGTTCCAGAACGAGGGCCGTCCCTAACGGAGAGCACCAACAGTCCCATACCCGTACTGCGACCGGTACAATATGTTTGCCGTCGTGATACCAAAACAAGAATTTACAAAGAAAGATTAATGGCCGGATCGACAAGAACGGATGACACAAGGTTCGTTGAATACTCAAACTTCCAACGCATATTGCATAGCTATTCTTCCACAAACATGCTAGAGATATGCTTGACCTTTACTATCGACAGAATAGTTCCAAAATTAGTACAGGAATGGAAAAGAGAGTGTATCAATTAAATGGCAGCTGGTGGTGTACATGAAATGATAGCCATCCGGCGATGGAGACATGCATGTTCTACCATCGATCAACAAGAACCTCTCACTCCAACAGTGTATACACAGCCAGCTAATAGTGAGTGAGGTACCAGATCAAATAGTAGCCAGATATGCATGACCAAAGAAATCCAAGAAACTGTACACCACTTAAATAATTAGCTGCCATACATGATCAGAGGTGAAGGAATCATGACAACATTGCTACCATCGACAAGGACTACTCACGCATACATCTCATGCATGGATTAAAAATGGCAGGAGGTGGTGTGTGTGAATCAACAAGCTAGGGTGCGGTCCAACTAGCTAGCATGGTGACATTAGTACTGTACTGTACTATGGAATAACAAGAGGGAAGATCTTGGAGATGGACGCATGCTTGCCTTCGGATCTTCTTGTCAACGCCGCGGCAGAATCTCTCTGCTCAACACTGCACCTTGCTCCGATCCGCCACAGTCTACTTTCTAGCTAGTGAAACTAAATGGGAGTGATGTGATCGAGCTACTAGAGCGATTTGGTTTATATAGGTGCGTGCGGCAGTGAAGGATTAGTATTGCCGACCGCTTAAGCTATGCGGCAGAAATATCTACCGCTTTGCTGACCTCTCTATTTTTTTTCCTATACAGCAGACAGCTATACGCTTTACTAGGTTGACGCGTACGCCTTCCCGGCCTAACCAAGCAACACGTCGGCCATGCATGCGGATGATTCAGATCCTTAGCCTAGCACACACCGTACCATTCTTTGCTTCCATGGATCGATCAAAAGGGCAAACAAGAGAATATCTAAAGACTAGAAAATATCTCGGGACCCACTCACAAGCATGACTATAGTGTACATGTGGTTATGCTCACTAGCAAGTCATTATTTCATGCTACGATGTGGAGGTTACAAATTTTATTCTAACTAATATTAATCATGCGCAAAACTCCTTTTTGTTATTTTTTTTACTATCAGCGCAAATAAATAAATAAAAACCACGGGTATTACAAATGTCGCACTCTACTGCGGGTTAGTCATACCCGGCATAACGAGCTGAGATGCCTGGGCCAGTGCTACCACCTCATGTATCCTCTTCTTCTCCGCAGCGATAACTAGTGACTCGGCTAGGCGTGATCCAGCCGAGGCACTTTCCATGGACCGCTTGTAGTCGCCCGAGACGGTAATGATACCATTTGGACCCGGCATCTTCATCTTGAGGTAGGCAACATGAGTGGATGCCATGAACTTGGCCAACGCCGGTCTGCCGAGTAAGGCATGATATGGACTTTCGAGGTCCACAACCTCAAACTGAAGGCTTTCAGTTCTGCAGTTCCCCTTTTTGCCGAATAAGACGTCGATCCAAATTGTGCCCATGGGTTCACAAGAGACACCCGGCATAATACCATGGAAGGTAGTCCAGCTTCGCTGCATCATGTTCTCTGTGATGCCCATCTTGAGCATAGTGTCCCGATACATGATGTTGATACTGCTCCCATTGTCAATGAGAACCCGGGTGAACCTGACATTAATGTCGAGCCCGATGAATATCGGATCCACTACCAGAGCATAGCCTCCTGGGTTAGGCATGACCTTGGGATGATCATCAAGGCTCCAGCTGACCTCCTCCTCGGATCAGTACATAAATTTCGGCACAGCCGGCATGACTGCATTCACCTCCATTGCACGCCGATGCTGGCTCTGCTTGTCAGTTGGCTCGGTGACAAAGATCATGTAACTCTGGTGATGCTCTTGATACTCATTCTGGCGACTAGGACCAGCATTGTTGTTGTTGGCCCCATTAGCCACTTGATTGACAATCTCCGGCTTCCTCCTGTTATCCGCGGGCCTCTGAGGTGCATTCAAGGGTTGAGTGTTTGCACCCGTAAGTGGTGCTGGTGAGGGCAACGGACCTCCTCCATCCTTCAACATGCGCTGGTACCAGCTACACTGCCGGGTAGTATGGTTAGCCGGTCTGGTGGGATTCAGAGTGTGGTAGCTGCAAGGCCCATCCAACATCATTTCGAAGGTGTACCTCGGCCTATCCTCCCCAGGCTTCTTTCCACCACCCCATGGCTTCTTTCCATCTGGGTTTTGGCCCCATGAAGGACCACTGTTCTTCTGACGCTGGCTGTTGCCGGCATCCGGTTGATCCTGATCAACTAGAGCAACATGGTTCGACCCGTATCGGTACTCCAGCCGGTCATCTCTCCTCTTATGCCTGAAATCCAGGCGGTCATTTCGCCTGGATGACCTTTCACCATCATTGACCGGATATCTTTTACCCGACTCGACCGGGGTCAGCAAGGGCTGAGTTGGGTCTCCCAAAACATAACTATCTGCTATCTTGATTGTCTCGGCCAGAGTGGCTGGCATCTCCCTCTGCAATCTTTGCCAGAGCATGGTGCCATGTCGGCATCCTTGAGCAAACCAAGCAATGGCTTGCGACTCAATGACTCCTTCACAGGAGTTACGAGTTGTACTTCATCTTGTCAAGTATTCCCGGTCAGTTTCATCATCCCTCTACCTGCACATGGAGAGTTGTTGAGGACGATTCAGCCTCTTGTATGTGCTGGAAAAGTTGCTGACGAAAGCATCCGAGAAATCCAGCCAGCAATCAATGCTATTTTCCTGCAAATGGTTCAACCAGATCCGGGCCGAACCCTCTAACATCTGCAGAACGTACTGCACTGCCCATCGGCAGTTCCCACCAGCAATGTGTACTGCTGTGACATAGTCAGTCAACCAATCTTCCGGCTTAGTACTGCCGTCATATGTTTTTGCGCCCCGTGGAAGCTGAAACTTCGGCACCGGTGCTTGCTTCATGATCCGGGGTCCAAAACAAGCCGGACCTGGTGGGCCTTGCTCTTCTAGAAGTTCAGACAGATAAATTCTGTCAAGCTTGTTGCGGACATCATGTGCCGACAGCTAGCGAGTTCCCAGCCGGGATCCGAGCGCACCCTCGGACGCCAAATGTGCAAATCTTGGGTACCCGGCCCTCTCCATTGCCGAGTAACCATCATCATACCGGTTGACCCCCTGATCACCTCCTTGTTGCTGAGCGGCATACCCGGCACCATGTCGGATGAACCCGAGGTTGCTAGTCTTGATCAGCCGGATGAACCCGACCGGCACCTTGATTACCCTGACCGGGATCGGGAGCTTGCCGACCGGCATTGCCTTGCTCGGCTAGCTGCTTTCCGGCATAAACCGGATCATATGTCTGCAGTTGCTTGTTTCTACCAGAGTTTACACTCCGGTGACGATCTCCGCCGATATGTGGCGATGAAGCCTGGCCCTTGGACATTTCACCGGCACCACCAGCCGAGTGAATGAACCGGGATCCACCAGCACCTGGATTTTCCTTAAAATATGCCTCATTCTGATGATTAGCAATACTAATTCATTTACCCGGTCCTGCTCCCTACGACGAGCTTCGCCGGATAAACTAGATAACTCGGCTGCGACTACCTCTACAGCCCTAAGGTTCTTACCGGGAGTGCTATACCTAGGCTTATCAGCCGATACATGACTAGCAGTTCTATTTGACTTAGATCTACCATCCCTAGCAATTTCAGCATTGAGATCTCTACCTCGGTTTCGCACCTCATCTATGCGACTAGTATGGTTTGCTACTGGAGTAAAACCATGAGCCTTGTTATACTCACGAAGGGAGATGTCAAACTCTTGCCTGACTCGGGCTACCTCGATAGCCTCCTGGAGTATGCTCTGACGCTGCTCGTCCAGCTGAGCTTGCGCCAGCGCCGCATCTGCGCTGGGAGCAACTGGGGTGGCCAGCTTCTCGATTGCGTCCTGAAGAGGACCCGGCACCACCGGCACACCGGATGTACCAGCATGTACCATGCGGTTCTCGGGCTTCTCCAACGGCGGGTGCGCCGTTCTGGTGGATTTGGTGCCGGTGTCGGCCTCACCGGCACCCTTGACGGTAGCAACGACCGGAGAGGTCATCATGACTTCCACGCAGCTGGCGGGCTGAGCGGTAGCCGACCGCGAGCTGCGCAGACTGCAGGAGGATCCGCAGCGACATGCACCCTTTCGGGGTACTTGCTGACGATCTCGGTGGTGACGTAGACCGTAAGGTCGCCGAAGTTGATGAGGTAGCCGTTCCGTGGGAACGGCCTGCTGCCGAAGCAACCAGCGTTGTCGCTGATGACGTGCAGCGAGCCGAACCTGTGGACAAGGCCACATACCACGCGCTCGCCGGAGGCGATGACGGATCCCGTCCGGATGAAAACTCCAGCCAGCGCTGCTGCTGGCCCCACGGTGGGCTCCAACTGTCGTCGTGGTGAACAAACAGATGCCATAGGGTGGCTTAAGTTGGGGCCGATGGACGCTGTTGGTACCGGGGAGGGATAGCGCGTTGAAGAACGCACACGGAAGACACAAGATGAACACACGATATACCCAGGTTCAGGGCCCTCGTGAGGAGGTAAAACCCCTACTCCTGCTAGTCTGAGTGTATATGGATGAGAATCTGGGTTACAGAGGTGCTCCTCGAGCTGTATGTCGGGCTAGAAGAAGAAGCTCATCTCCTCCTTGTCTCTAGGGTTCCCCTGATGTCTAATGTCTAACGTTTGTTCTCCTTTCGTCCGTCCCTCATACGTGGGCCTCGGGCACCGTATATAACGGTGCCCAGGTTACAGTGCAGAATCAACGCGCTAACTACTGTGGCCATGCCCGGCCGGCGTCAGCCTCTGGTCGTCATGGTCTCCTCTGTCCTGGACAGGACATGCCCTCCATGCCTGTGCACTGCTCCCCCGTACCGCCCTGGTCAGCGGTAAGGTGGAGACATATCACATCGTACTTGCGGCGTGACGCCATACCCTGCTCCGTGATTGAAGGGACAGGACACCTGCCTCGACCCTCAACCGAGATAAGGCGCATCCTCCTTATCCGGCATAACCATGCTAGACAGTCTTGACTCGGTCTGTTCTCCCCTGCACATACGAGGAACTGTGAAGATAATCCGACATACCCTCTGTATGTCGGTCAAGACATGTCGGTTTACCCCAACATGATTATCTCGACCATGCCGGTCCACATTATGTCGGTCAACCTTGACCCGGTCCACTCCGGGACTATACTTGGCTCCTTACCTTGACCCTATCCGGGGGTCGCCCCCCGACATATATATATGGAACATGAAGTGCATGCCATTTACCAGCTGTGGTCAGTAGATCTTGAACGTACGAAATAGTTTTTGTGCATGTTTTATCGATCAAGATCCATAGCTCAACTCAAAAAAATCTGAAACACAATAATTGCTACCTAATGGATGTGCGTAGAGAATAATCTATATATGAAATATGCAGAGCATGCCAATATAAAAGTTGTGGTCACATTAGTACATCTAGAACATACAAAATAGTTTTTATGCATGACTTATCGATCAAGATCCATAGCTCAACTATTTCTTACATAGCTCAATAATCTAAACACAATAATTGCTACTGTTTTGCGCAGAAGGAGATGATACCTAATGAAGTCGATGATGATTGAGTAGGGACGACGGGGAAATTAGAGATACGGAAGTTCCTTTTCAAGGAGAGCAATATTTGTTTGGTGGTCGCTATGGAGGCAAAGCGATAGCAAGACCTAACCTAGGGTTCGTAGGTCAAGTCGTAAGGTATTTAAGGAGTACAAAAAGGATTCTTTGATTGGTTATAGTAGGTGTTTTGTAGGTTCACGTGTAACGTATTACTAGGTGTGTACGTACCTGGAAACGTGTTTGAGTTAGAGATTGCATGTGATAGATTGCCTGGTACGTGATGCGTACGTTCATGAAACCGTGTTCCACACGTGTTTGTTCCACGTACTATTGTTCCGTGTTGGATAGATCGGAAATAAAATATTCTTACTCCATGTACGGCTGTTCCGCATATGGGTCCACATGTGTTTACAAACATCTAACGGTGCGAGTTCGGTTAACTGAGATAGGCCCACCAAATAAATGGCCATGGCCTGATGTTTCTGATTATTGTGGGATTTTCTAGGAGGTCTATCTTTTTTCTGTTGAACCCATCATGTACCTTTAGTATATAATAGATTAGAGTGATGAGATCTTCCGTTGACATCCTCGTCCAGTTGCTCAGATTCGTCCATAACCTAGGACACGGCTAACTATTTAGATTTGACACTTTGCAGAGGTTGTGTACGTTCACCATAAGACTTCATCAACTCATTATGTCCTTTGACCTTTTTGAACTGAAAAGGAAAGGAGAAGATGAAGACGATACCTTTTCGAATCATTTCCCCGACCACTGTCGTCTTGACCCGTTCCACCTACACCCTCTACATATGCTTGTCAAGCTGGGCCGGTTCCACGCAACATACTTAGTCAAGCCAGAGCCCCATATGACTTATGGCTACACGGTAAGCTAACTAAAACTTGGAGTAACTTCGATCTTATTGTCCCTAGGTGGCCGTCCGCAAGTGAGCCTATCTCGTGTGAAAAACACCATAGAAATTGTAACGCCCCGACCCCGGAATTATACAGTGAGACTATGTAGTTGGCACAACCATCAATGTATAAAACAAAGATCGAGACTTGTGGAACAAACCGGCACATTGCATGACTCTACGACACAAAACATAAAGCAACTCATATAATGAGAAGAATACAAATTACACAACAAAAAGGATCACAGATCCAACAAGTTAACAAGCGGAAGCGGGTAGTGTTGTCTAACAACAAGAAGCAAATAGATGGCCTAAGAGGCCTACAATAAACATCACCCAAGCCAGCTTGTTACACGGTCCCAAGCTGCCACCTGGGAACCCCAGACTAGTAGTCGACGTCAACGAAGAACCCACCTAGCTGCTCGGTGTCGTCCTCCTCTGAAACACAAAATCATAGAGGCAGCAAAGAGAGACTGAGTATGATGTACTCGTAAGTTTAGTAGGGCGATATAGGCCCAATGACTGACGGAGGCTCTAAAGCTGTTTATGTATTTCTTTTGCATAAAGCTAATTTTAATAAACCGAAATATAAAATGACACATGGCATTCGTCTACTCAGAATATTTTTATAAAGGGGTAAGAGAGCAACATTTTCATCTTCGGTTCTCGGCGAACCTACTTGCAACCATCACCACTCATCTCACCCAAAGGCACTCCCTCGACTCCCCCTCGAGGAAATGAACCTTTATCTCAAGTTGATTATGCAACCTCTAGCTGCCATATCAATTAGGTTAAATGTTATCTATGGTCTCGTATATCCGTTCCCAAGTCGTCCATAACCGCGGACACGGCTTTTCGAAAAGATTTAACCCTGCAGGGGTGTACTAATTTACCCATTGGTACCGTCCGGCTCACCTAGTTGGCCCTCTTCCGGGGAAGGCCGGCGAGCAGGCGCGGTTAAACCTTTACCTCGCGTGAGACTATCCAAGAGTCATCTGTGGCCACAGGGCAAGTTTACCCAGCCTCGGCCCCTGCCCCATCGCCACGTCCTAAACACCACCATCCTCATCATTTCTTTTTCCGCTCACACACACGGCAAATGGAAATAGCAAACTAGAGGACCCTTGGATACGCCCGCACAAGTTATTCAGTTAGTGAGGCGCCCATACACCCACCAATGGCAGCACGCTCGATCTTGAGTCTAGAGACAAGAACTCGCACCTAGGGGATAGAGTGAGGCAAAACACCATCCCCGATGGCAACTCACCCAAGCCATGTTAGCATTTTAATTTAGCATCACATTCATCCACCATGCCCGAATCATTCCATCAACATCAACAGTTATGGAATTTAATAACGGACATAACAAATATTTCAACTAAGCATTTCTAAGCATGACTAAGCATAACTAAGCATATGAATACAACAATTCTATCTTTATCTCGGCCAACACTTCAACCCTAGGGTTCATAGGTAGGGATACATGTGATTGGCTCGGGGAAGAACATGCATTCTTAGGATATTCTAATATTTTCCAAAAAAGGACATTTGAACCGCATGCAATATTATGGTGGATAAAATAATTTGAATAAAATCATAGGATGCTAGATGCCAAGAAGGTTAGGTTATCTCTTGCCTTGCTGCCCGGGCGTGAAGTACTGTTCGTCGGGGTAGTTAGAGAGACCCTCGACTCCGGAATCTGTCGATACCCAAAAGAGAAATACAAAGAACACATAAATCACACGATCACAAGGTGCAATGCGCAAACACATGATGACATGTCCAATTGATGCAAAGATAATATCATTTAATTTATTTAACAAATTAAATGGAGTTCCAAATGGTTAGTGCAATTATTTGGACACCACTCCATATTTATCTTAGTGACCACATTCTTCATAAATTATCAAATTATTATAGAAGTGGCTCAAAATGCATGAACATGACATGAATGGATAGGATTTGTCATTGCGATCAAATTGGTACTTTATTGGTAACTTTCGGAGCACCGAGGAATAAATGGCAAATTAAATAAATAATTGAATTTAATTAATTTAAACAAGTTATGAGTAACATCAAATAAATATTTGTGATCATGATGTGATAAGTGCATGGTTTGGTAGCATTTGACAATTGGATCACTTCGGTATCTTGTTTATAAATTTTGAGTAATTATTTCAGAAATTAAGAATTTCCCAATTTAGGTTCTAAATAACCCATTCTAGGAATTCTTAACTAAACAGCAAGATAAAAGTTTCAAAAGCTCATTTCAAGGATTCTAGATTGTAGAGTTTGTCTTGCTGATCGATTTGATATTTTATTCGCTGAGTTTGGACCAATATTCGAATAGATAGGACTTATTTAACAAACCATTTTAATTTCCAAAAATTCGCAGGTTTTACTGTTGGGCCGGCCTGTAAACCGGCCCAGGCCGGGCTCAAGGCCGGGCAGGCAACCGAAGCGGCCGGCCCACGGGTCGGCCCAAGCTGGCGTGCAGGCCGGGGCACCACCCGAGCCAGCCGGCCTTTGGGTCGGTCCAGGCCGGGGCGAAGGCCGGGCGACCACGCTTTCGCTGCGTTTGGTCAAAAGCCGCGACCGGCTCTCTCACGACGGTGACCGTGGCGGCGAGCGACGACGGTGGGACGACACAGCACGCAGGTGAGAGGGAGGAGATGACCAAACGGTCGAGGATCTCACCCCTGAGGCGACGGTGCGGACGGAGATGCTCGGGGAAGACGGGCTGCGGCGATGTCGTGCGCGCACAGTGGCGGACGGCGGCGAGGGGGTCGAGCTCGATCTCGCCAAATAGGAAGTCCCAGCACGATTCGCTCGTTGAGGAGGCAGAGGACGGCGCGACAGGGCTCCAGGACATCCTTCCAGGGCATGGGGAGGCCGGAGACGGTCGGTGGCGGCGGCGCGGTCCACGGCGGCTCGGTCGGGTGCGGAGGGGAAAATCGGCCGGCGCCGTCGATTCTGGGCCTCCCGCGATGATTTCTCGCGAGAGAAGGACGAGGACGCGGCGGCGCAGCCAACGGATGGGCTCGATCTTGACGGGGGCGACCCAAATGACGCCGGCGTGCTTGGCGGGGTCGCGGCCATGGCGGGGAGATAACGGGAGAGAGGCAGGGAGAGTAGCGGGGCTGGTGAGCAGAGGGGCGAGAGAGAGAGCGGTAGGGGCGCAGTGCCCTCCTTGTCCTCCAGGGAGCAGGTCGAGCAGGGGGGGCAGGGCGGCATGGGAGGGCGCGGCCTCGGCATGGCGCCAGTGAGGCATGGCGCTAGTGAGAAGAGAGGGAAGAGGAGAGACTGACAGTGGGCCCCACTGTCAGCGATTTAACCTTTTACATTTTTCTTTTTCTGATTTTAAAAACAGCAAGGTTTAGCTATTTAAAAGAGCTATTTAGGCAATTTAGAAAAATCTGGGAAAATTCATGTGGGCTCTCAAGATCAACTAGAAGCTTCACAAAAATTGGGGTGGCAAACTAAAAAGTTTTGCACCACATTTGTTATTAGGGTTTAATTAGAGCATTTTTGATAATTTCCAAAATAGGTTTATTTGTAACATTTAAACATTTCCAAAAATAGTGAAAATATTCATGGAGGCTCCTAATATATCAAAGAAGCTCCCCATAGTTTTATTTTGAATTTATGGAAAGTTTATCTTGGTTCCAAAATATAATTGGGTTAAACCAAGTCGAATTCTCTATTTTATTTCTTGGTTGACAAGAAATTGCCTTTGACAACTATTTATAAAATTATATTCTTGGAACTTCCGGGACAATTTGGAAATTCAGGAATAATGTGTTTTGCCAACTTGAGCCTTGCATTTAGTTTGGACATGTAGGAAGGGTTTTGCTTCCGTTGTTTTAAAATTTCCAGGTGTTGCTTTGTTTTAACATTAGCAATTTAAAAGGATGCCATGATGCAATGCAACACAAAAAGTGAAAATTTGGCCCATATTTTAGGGTACCAAATTAGGGCTGTTACAGAAATGGCCCCGAGTAGCCACTCAACAATAAACCACCAAGCAATACGAAAATCCACCCAGGAGTTTCTTTAACTTAGTAGAAATTTTACTTTTCACAACACAACATTTAGCATAGCATTTCCATAATTCTACTAAGTTATAATAGGATTCTAGACCAACTAGTATAGGGTACTACTCTAAACAGTTTAACATAGCAGTACTAATAACACCTAACATGATTTTTACTAAGGAAAAACTCTAACATGCGTATACAAAAAATAATAGGAAATTTATGAATGTGCCACTTGCCTTGGCAGCAGGAGGAGTAGGAGCAACAGTTGATAAAATTCCCGGGTCTCTCCGAAAGGTCTAACAAATAAAACAAACCACACATAAACATACAATAAAAATAACAATACAATAAAATATGCTATTCATGAAATGCAATTAAAATTACAAGAAAAAAATACTACACTAACTTTTCTGGTTTATCAAAACATGCATGAAGTCAAAATGCAATTAAAACAATTTTTACTATCACCTCAATACAAAACAATTCCCAAAAAGGGAATAAACACAATTTAAATACTACTTTTAAACAAAATAATTGAAAAAAATATGGGATTGGTCTCTCTGGACAGAGGGCTTCAAAACTAAGCTATACCAATTGGATTCACTCAAAAAGCTATTTTTAAACTAAAGTTATGTCAAAATTACTCAAACTTCACATTTGAAAATTGAATAATTATAAATTTGAAAAAACAGAAAACTAATAAATCAGAAAGATTCTACTGGTTCTAAGGATTTCAAATATATAAAAATATTTGAATTTGGCTAAACAGAGAAAAATATATGATAAAACTAAGATGCAGGGGCTTTTCTGCAAAACAGACAGATTAGAACTAATTCGGAAAATACACAGAAAATCCACAGCCACGTGGCTGCACGGAATTGGTTGGTACCCCTTCGGTTAAGTGATATATTTGTGGCTGTTGGATTTAGATCTAACGGCTGAGAAGGTAGGGTTTTATACCGTGGCGACGCTGGTCACCGGGATGGATGACACAGCGGCGCTGCGCTCGGGTGGTGAACAGCGGCGACGCTCCGGTGGTCGAGGAGCTCCGAGAAGGCGACAACGTGGTGCGCCTCGGAACAGCGAATACGATGGTGATGTTGGTGTCGAGCGGCACTTCCTGGAACGGCGACGGGCGGCGAACGGAGTTGTGTGGTCGCCGGCAAACTTCAGTCGAACTCGTTCTCAATTATTGGGCTGCGGGAAAAATCGATAAAAATTTAGAGAAGTGCAGGACGATACGGAGGTCACGAAGGACATCATTGTAGGGCTTGGAGAGGGCTCACCACGTCGGGATCTTGGCCGCGGCGGCGATATGGCTTGGCTTCGTGGCGGTGCGACCAACTGCAACTAACTGATGCAAAACCATGTCCCGGACGTTGGGCTTGATGAGGGGAGTCTACTGGTGCGAGGAATTGTCTAGGGGATCATCGGAGAAGACACGATCGGACGATGAACTCGGTTTGGGGCTGAAGTTGGCATGGTTGTTGCGGGCTGTAGAGACATCCTCTTGAAAAAGTTTGTTCACCAAACTGAGAGAGGAGGAAGAGGGGCACGATGTGACGTGCTCGGTTTGGTCTGGTATGGTCTGAGGAGGGAGATCAAAAGATGGACGCCATCTAATGGCATTCGGTTCACCGAAACAGTTTGAAAAGATTAAGGCACTAAATGAGATTTTAATTCAGTGAATGAGACCGTGATTGAATAAGGAGTAATTCTCGTCTTGAAGTCAAGAGGAAATGGTGGCTCTAACTGACAGGAATGAGGAGGGGAAGATAGAGCCATTCATGAAGTAACGTATTCTGTACGTGGAGGATCAGGAGGAGGAAGACTCAGGGTGTGTTTGGTAGCCCGGCTCCCTCCAGAAAATCTCCCTCCAACCATGCCCACAAATTATTTGGCTGTTTGGTAGCCTGTGTGATGCCTTTGGGCCATGCCCACCTCGCCCCGAAAAGGGCTCTCAGCCAGGCTGAGGAGGGAAGCTGGATTCCAGCTTCGCAGTTCATCCCGGCTGGTCTCGCCCCGAAAAACTAGCCCGCGCGCCCGACTGAAAAAATCCCGCCCGTCCCGCAAGGGGGTAAACCCTCACCCCCACCTTTCCCAGTCCTATTGTAATGCCCCGGGGTTTTTCCCCAAATTAGATTTTGCCTGTTTTTATTTTTGCATCATCATGACATCAGCATCATCGCATCGCATATTTTTTGCAACAAAAAATATTTTTATTAAACCCTATTTTATTTTTCTAAAACTGTCGGAAAATATTTTATCGAGACAGTCGTCTCCGTTTTCGAAAATTAAATTTGCCAAATCATTTTTTGCAAAACAAAATAAAATGTTTTGAGTTTGCGAGAGAGTAGCCCAAAATCTGGCCCAAAGCCCACCTAGCCTCCAAAACCCTAATCCTGCCCCTGGCTTTTTCCTTTCCCACCCCCTGCCTTTATGCAGCCACCCTCTCCTCTTTTTCTGCTTTCGCGAAACTACCCTTCCACCCCCTCTCCTTTTCTTTTCCCCCCTCCTTTTCTTTCTCTCCCCTCCTCTTTTCCTTTCTTCCTTTTTCTTTTCCCCTTATCTTCTTTTTTCCCCGTGGCCTCTTCTTCCTCTTGCCCCGCTCGATCCCCTCACCACCGCCACCTCCCTCACCTTGCTCCCTCACCGTCGGCCCGCCACCACCTGCTCCACCTTCGGCATGGCTGCTCCCCCTCTCCCTGGTCCTCTTCCTCCCTCTCCACCGCGGCCTGCTCCTCCACCACGCCGGCCACCCACGCCTCCCCGAACCGGGTTGCCCCGTCGCCGACGTCCGCCTCACCTACCTCCCCTGTGCACCACCCCGCTCTGGCTCGGCTCCTCTCCCGACCCCTGCTCCTCTCTCTCCGGCCTCCCTGTTACCCCTCTGCCCGAGCTCGGCCTCCTCTCCTTTGGATCCTCCGCGCGCCTGCGGCCAGGACGCCGCCGAGCACCCTGCCTCCTGCTCCCCCACCGGCCGGCTCCCGTTCCCGTCGACCACCGCCCCGAGCAGCCGCCGTCCCCCTCCTTGCTCCTCCCGGCCAGCTCGCCTCCAACCCGACGCCAACCTCGCTGTGTCGCCCGTGCCTGTGCCGTGCCCGGCTGCTGCTGCTTTCTCAGTGTTGTGACCGTGTCTATGTGTCCCCGGTGCCGGTTTCCATAGTGTTCCCGTTTCCCGGCATGTTTCTGACTCCGTGCGTGTCCCCGTGGTTGCCTGATGCTGCTGCTGTTTCCGTGATGTTTTCCCGTTCCTGATCCCCGTGTTCCCGTCCCCGTTCCCGGTGCCGCGTGCTTGTCTCCGTGTTCCCGGCGTCTCCCGGTTCCATGCCATGTTCCGTTCCCGACGGGAAAGTTCCCCGTTTCCTACCCCCGTTGGTTCCCCGAAGTTTCCCGATGCAATTTCCCGTCTCCGGTGTCGTTTCCCGATTCCCCGGTTGTCCCCGTCGTGAAGCGTCTTGATCTCCCGTCGTGAACCGAGTTCCCCATCCCCGTCATGAACGACTCCGTGAAGCCGAAGACCCGCCAAGTGCTACACCTCCGTGAAACGTGAAACGACAAGGTCTTCTCCAACCGAAACCGCCGAGTTCTCCGATGTCCGATCCCCGACCACCGTCGACCCCGAAGCCCGGAACGCCAAGGTCCGCCACGACGACGACCCGAGTACGACTACTTCCCCGACATCGACTACTTCGACTCCGGACGGACGTCTACCTCGACTACTTCGACTACGACGACTACTTCGACTACGACCCGAAGACGACGACTTCCAATCCGAAGTTCCTCGATCCAATGTGTGAGCCCAACCCTAAACCCCTATATGCTATATATATCCGTATCTTATAAAATCATGCATGCTTAATTAACATCGCCCCTTTATCCATTTAGTCGAATTAAATCAATTTAAATATGGGGTTTCGTCCGGTGCATTTATATTGTGCACCGATCCCATTTAAAATGTTTTGCCATGTGTTAGGGAATAAAATTGGACAACCTATAATTTGTCATGCATCATGTCATCAACATGCCGCTTCTTTTGCCATAGAAGTAAAATGCATCTTTTGCCTTCCAGTGTTTGTTGCTTCTTCGGGAATAGGACGTTGAGTTGACGTGAGCCACGACAGGTTCTGCTACCTCTACCGGATTGCAGGCAAGTGATACTCCCTTGCTATCTTTGCTTGTTTTCTGTCTCTTACTCGTCCTATCTTTTGTTCCTTGCTAGCCTTATGTCACGATGCTCGTGTCCCGATCCTATTTGCATGTTTACCTTGCAGCCATGATATAGCCATACCCCCACATCCTATTAACCTGTTGTTTGTTTACCTTGTTAGCCTTGCGAGTCCTAGTGCATGCTTAGATGCTTTGCTTGAGTCCTGTTATCTCTTTATCTAGTCTTGTTCTAACATGGTAGCTAGGCTCAACTAAAATGGTAATCTTTACTTTCTGTTGCGATGGGAATAATATAATAAAGATAAGGCACCGGCGGAAGGCCAATCGTGGTGATTTGTTCTGCTAGTGTCGCCTAGGACCCGAGTTCTTTTCCGCTGATCCAAGACTGAGCACACTAACCACATGTGGGAGTTCTATGGGCCTCCCCGCAATCTATTACCGGATCCTCAAACCTGTCCAGGAGCCACAACTTAGTTCGGGTGTTTCCATTTGCGCGCATATTACGATGATGATGATGAGAAGGTAAGATGTTGATGGATACGTGGTTACTTACGGTAGGGTTGCGGCACGTGGCGTTTATCGCATGTGGAAGGAGGGGCAATCGTATGAGTGTTCCCTCCCGAAGCCATCCACGCAACGGTTAGGCCCACCTCGAAGCTTCGGCCGGACTCTCAAGGTGGATCAGACCTAGCTAGGTGGCTCCCTGGACTTGTTTGTATTGAAGGGAAGTATTGCGTCGAAACCTCCACCGGTACACCTCTAAGCGAGAGTTTCGATGCGTGTGGGTTCATTGGTGCATCCCTGCAGGGTGAAATCTTTTCGAAAAGCCGTGTCCGCGGTTATAGACGACTTGGTGAAATGCGTTGGCTAAAAAGATCATAGACAACTTGCACCTTATGAATATAACTTGACTAGTAAGATAGATCACTTGAATAATAACCCATAAAACTTGTCCACCGTGTGAGTGCCCGGACTTCTTCCTCGTGGACCGAGGATACGAGGGAGTCGTTTTAGGGCGGGTTTGTTTGGTGAGTAGTATAGTTGGTTCCTTAAGCGCTCTCTTACCTTGTCTCTGATAGACGAAAGTTGTAGTGTGTCTCTATAAGTTGTTAGTGCTGCTTGCCGCCTCAATCGCTAACCCTCTTTCCCCAGAACTCCAGCTTTGATATCTTGTGAGTATTACTTGCCAGTACTTCTACTAGTACTGACCCCTTCGGGGCTGCTATTCCAATGCAGCCAACAGATTTGAAGTCTGACGACGTTAGCTTGGGAATCCCTCCGGCTTGGCCTGGGCAGGGATATGGTGCCTTCGTTTATCTTCAGGACTCTTAGTCCAATTTGTATCTTGTCCGTAGTCGGACGCTACCCGCTTCCGTTGTTATTTTGGATCTTTGTATTGTATCTTTGCTCTTGACTCTGTGAGTCGTTGTTGTATATATGTTCTTTGGTGGGTTCCATCGAGAACTGTTGTAATGTTATCACAATTCCACCCGCATAACGTGTGTGTTGCGACCTGCATGTTATGCTTGGTGGGCGTCCTTTAGGATCGTTATTAAGCGGATTTGGCCGGATCGCTAAAATCTGCATACTACCGATCTTGGGGCGTTACAAAGTGGTATCAGAGCTCTGGTTCTTCGATACCCCGTTGGTCCAGTCTGCCTGTAGGAGACCCTAGCTAATGGTCGTTGTTATAGAGTGTCCAAACTATTTTACTAAAAGCTATTTGAAAATATCTCAATAGGATTCTTGTTTACTCCTTACCTCTACCTTCTTTCGTCTCTTACCTTATATGATTTAAATCTTCTCCCTTATCTATCTTCTGAGTCATAGCATCTTCGTGGGTGGACGATCTATACCTTTTATCCTAATAGGTTCAATCTTTGGAAGAATCTCGACAGACGGTCATCGCCATCGACGTGAGCAAAAATCTCTTGTTAGTGGTGTCGAGAAGATGAACATGCTGCGAGAAGATTCGATAGACTAACCTCCTCTTCTTCTCTCCGACGGTAGTGTGGATCTCGGGGCGAGATCCCTTGTTAGTGGTGTCGGTTGTAATGCCCCGGGGTTTTTCCCCAAATTAGATTTTGCCTGTTTTTATTTTTGCATCATCATGACATCAGCATCATCGCATCGCATATTTTTTGCAACAAAAATTATTTTTATTAAACCCTATTTTATTTTTCTAAAACTGTCGGAAAATATTTTATCGAGACAGTCATCTCCGTTTTCGAAAATTAAATTTGCCAAATCATTTTTTGCAAAAACAAAATAAAATGTTTTGAGTATGCGAGAGAGTAGCCTAAAATCTGGCCCAAAGCCCACCTAGCCTCCAAAACCCTAATCCTGCCCCTGGCTTTTTCCTTTCCCACGCCCTGCCTTTATGCAGCCACCCTCTCCTCTTTTTCTGCTTTCGCGAAACTACCCTTCCACCCCCTCTCCTTTTCTTTCCCCCCTCCTTTTCTTTCTCTCCCCTCCTCTTTTCCTTTCTTCCTTTTTCTTTTCCCCTTATCTTCTTTTTTCCCCGTGGCCTCTTCTTCCTCTTGCCCCGCTCGATCCCCTCACCACCGCCACCTCCCTCACCTTGCTCCCTCACCGTCGGCCCGCCACCACCTGCTCCACCTTCGGCATGGCTGCTCCCCCTCTCCCTGGTCCTCTTCCTCCCTCTCCACCGCGGCCTGCTCCTCCACCACGCCGGCCACCCACGCCTCCCCGAACCGGGTTGCCCCGTCGCCGACGTCCGCCTCACCTACCTCCCCCGTGCACCACCCCGCTCCGGCTCGGCTCCTCTCCCGACCGCTGCTCCTCTCTCTCCGGCCTCCCTGTTACCCCTCTGCCCGAGCTCGGCCTCCTCTCCTTTGGATCCTCCGCGCGCCTGCGGCCAGGACGCCGCCGAGCACCCTGCCTCCTGCTCCCCCACCGGCCGGCTCCCGTTCCCGTCGACCACCGCCCCGAGCAGCCGCCGTCCCCCTCCTTGCTCCTCCCGGCCAGCTCGCCTCCAACCCGACGCCAACCTCGCTGTGTCGCCCGTGCCTGTGCCGTGCCCGGCTGCTGCTGCTTTCTCAGTGCTGTGACCGTGTCTATGTGTCCCCGGTGCCGGTTTCCGTAGTGTTCCCGTTTCCCGGCATGTTTCTGACTCCGTGCGTGTCCCCGTGGTTGCCTGATGCTGCTGCTGTTTCCGTGATGTTTTCCCGTTCCTGATCCCCGTGTTCCCGTCCCCGTTCCCGGTGCCGCGTGCTTGTCTCCGTGTTCCCGGCGTCTCCCGGTTCCCTGCCGTGTTCCGTTCCCGACGGGAAAGTTCCCCGTTTCCTACCCCCGTTGGTTCCCCGAAGTTTCCCGATGCAATTTCCCGTCTCCGGTGTCGTTTCCCGATTCCCCGGTTGTCCCCGTCGTGAAGCGTCTTGATCTCCCGTCGTGAACCGAGTTCCCCATCCCCATCATGAACGACTCCGTGAAGCCGAAGACCCGCCAAGTGCTACACCTCCGTGAAACGTGAAACGACAAGGTCTTCTCCGACCGAAACCGCCGAGTTCTCTGATGTCCGATCCCCGACCACCGTCGACCCCGAAGCCTGGAACGCCAAGGTCCGCCACGACGACGACCCGAGTACGACTACTTCCCCGACATCGACTACTTCGACTCCGGACGGACGTCTACCTCGACTACTTCGACTACGACGACTACTTCGACTACGACCCGAAGACGACGACTTCCAATCCGAAGTTCCTCGATCCAATGTGTGACCCCAACCCTAAACCCCTATATGCTATATATATCCGTATCTTATAAAATCATGCATGCTTAATTAACATCGCCCCTTTATCCATTTAGTCGAATTAAATCAATTTAAATATGGGGTTTCGTCCGGTGCATTTATATTGTGCACCGATCCCATTTAAAATGTTTTGCCATGTGTTAGGGAATAAAATTGGACAACCTATAATTTGTCATGCATCATGTCATCAACATGCCGCTTCTTTTGCCATAGAAGTAAAATGCATCTTTTGCCTTCCAGTGTTTGTTGCTTCTTCGGGAATAGGACGTTGAGTTGATGTGAGCCACGACAGGTTCTGCTACCTCTACCGGATTGCAGGCAAGTGATACTCCCTTGCTATCTTTGCTTGTTTTCTGTCTCTTACTCGTCCTATCTTTTGTTCCTTGCTAGCCTTATGTCACGATGCTTGTGTCCCGATCCTATTTGCATGTTTACCTTGCAGCCATGATATAGCCATACCCCCACATCCTATTAACCTGTTGTTTGTTTACCTTGTTAGCCTTGCGAGTCCTAGTGCATGCTTAGATGCTTTGCTTGAGTCCTGTTATCTCTTTATCTAGTCTTGTTCTAACATGGTAGCTAGGCTCAACTAAAATGGTAATCTTTACTTTCTGTTGCGATGTGAATAATATAATAAAGATAAGGCACCGGCGGAAGGCCAATCGTGGTGATTTGTTCTGCTAGTGTCGCCTAGGACCCGAGTTCTTTTCCGCTGATCCAAGACTGAGCGCACTAACCACATGTGGGAGTTCTATGGGCCTCCCCGCAAACTATTACCGGATCCTCAAACCTGTCCAGGAGCCACAACTTAGTTCGGGTGTTTCCATTTGCGCGCATATTACGATGATGATGATGAGAAGGTAAGATGTTGATGGATACGTGGTTACTTACGGTAGGGTTGCGGCACGTGGCGTTTATCGCATGTGGAAGGAGGGGCAATCGTATGAGTGTTCCCTCCCGAAGCCGTCCACGCAACGGTTAGGCCCACCTCGAAGCTTCGGCCGGACTCTCAAGGTGGATCAGACCTAGCTAGGTGGCTCCCTGGACTTGTTTGTATTGAAGAGAAGTATTGCGTCGAAACCTCCACCGGTACACCTCTAAGCGAGAGTTTCGATGCGTGTGGGTTCATTGGTGCATCCCTGCAGGGTGAAATCTTTTCGAAAAGCCGTGTCCGCGGTTATGGACGACTTGGTGAAATGCGTTGGCTAAAAAGATCATAGACAACTTGCACCTTATGAATATAACTTGACTAGTAAGATAGATCACTTGAATAATAACCCATAAAACTTGTCCACCGTGTGAGTGCCCGGACTTCTTCCTCGTGGACCGAGGATACGAGGGAGTCGTTTTAGGGCGGGTTTGTTTGGTGAGTAGTATAGTTGGTTCCTTAAGCGCTCTCTTACCTTGTCTCTGATAGACGAAAGTTGTAGTGTGTCTCTATAAGTTGTTAGTGCTACTTGCCGCCTCAATCGCTAACCCTCTTTCCCCAGAACTCCAGCTTTGATATCTTGTGAGTATTACTTGCCAGTACTTCTACTAGTACTGACCCCTTCGGGGCTGCTATTCCAATGCAGCCAACAGGTTTGAAGTCTGACGACGTTAGCTTGGGAATCCCTCCGGCTTGGCCTAGGCAGGGATATGGTGCCTTCGTTTATCTTCAGGACTCTTAGTCCAATTTGTATCTTGTCCGTAGTCGGACGCTACCCGCTTCCGTTGTTATTTTGGATCTTTGTATTGTATCTTTGCTCTTGACTCTGTGAGTCGTTGTTGTATATATGTTCTTTGGTGGGTTCCATCGAGAACTGTTGTAATGTTATCACAATTCCACCCGCATAACGTGTGTGTTGCAACCTGCACGTTATGCTTGGTGGGCGTCCTTTAGGATCGTTATTATGCGGATTTGGCCGGATCGCTAAAATCTGCATACTACCGATCTTGGGGCGTTACACCTATCTCCCTCACCTTTCTCACCCCGAGTCCTGCCGCTCGCCCCCCGTCGCCCTGCTCCTCCGCCCCGCCGCCACGCCGGCCCGCCACCTAGCCACCGCTCCGCTCCACCGCCCCGGTCCCCTCTCTCTGTCGCCCCTCCGCTCCTCCGCCCCATCGCCCCTCCGTCCCGCCGCCCTGCGATGGATCTTGAAGGTTTCTCCAGTCCGGATTGAGGTCCAGTGACGGCGGCTCCGGAGCGGCTCGTCCACCAGCAGAATGGGCACACCTCCGTCCTCAACCTCCGTCAACCTCGTCCCCAACCTCCGTTCGGTCAGATCTAAACCGGCACACCTCCCTCAACTCAGGTCTAGATCTCACCTCGCCCCGCCCCGTCCCGTCCTGCCCTCACCACCGGCAGCACGGCACCCTGACGTCGTCCCTTCAGTTTGCACCGGCAGGATCCATTTCCCCCTCAACTCCACGCCACTACCTCGACCGGCAGGACCTCTCCCCTCAACTCCACGTCACTGCCTCGACCGGCAGGACCTCTCCCTCAACTCCACGCCACTGCAGATCTTCTCCTAGCTAGGTGATGCTTAAGTTCCATTATTTACACTGTTTTTTTCGTTTTATGAAATGACAGCACTAGGATGTATACTCCTGTTAGTAGTACAAATGCTGAATAATTGTTGTGTGGATGGATAATTGTTGTGTGCAGCAAACATGATATGTTCTTATTTTGTTTAGATGGATGATTTGGCAAGAAAACGCAGGCGGTTAATTGTGAAAGCAGCTGGTCTTGCGCTGTATTGGGTGCTTATATGGTGTTTATCTCAAGGAGAGCTAGGAAACAAACTCCAACGATTTCCATAGGTCGTAGGATTGACGTAGATGTTGTTAGGCAAGCAAATCTGAGATATATATATCATTCTACCGACACAAATTGCCTAAATCAGCTGAGAATGAAAAGAGCACCATTCTTTCGTTTGTGTAATTTGTTTAGAGAGAGAGAATTATTAATGGATAGTATTCATACTTCTATTGAGGAACAAGTAGCCATGTTTCTCCTAGTAGTTGGCCACAACACAAGGTTTAGGGCTCTACAACCTACTTTTAGGAGATCTATTGAAGTAATCAGTAGGTATTTTAAGGCGGTATTGTATGCTGTTGGAGAGTTGCGAGCTGAGATGATCCGGCCTCCCTCCACTCAAACCCACCCAAAAATTCAGCAAAACAACCGCTTCAATCCTTACTTCAAGGTAATACAATCTGTCATTTTGTGCTGATTTTGTTACTTTGTGCTGAAATCTGTCATTTTGTGCTGAATCTGTCATTTTGTGCTGAATCTGTCATTTTGTGCTGGATTATGTCATACTAGTGCTGAAATCTGTCATTTGGTGCTGAATATATGTCATTATGCTGTATTTTGTGTAGATGGATGAACATGGTGAGGAAGTTTCGGATGTTGGTGCTAAAAGCAAGAAGACCGGGAAGATGATGACTTGGACCCCTCCCATGTCAGCTTGCATGATGCGATGTCTTGCTGAAATAGCAGCGAAAGGTGTGAAGACTGACAAAGGATTCAAAGAGATCCATATTGCTCAAGCTGCGAAGGCTTTGACCCAACTCGTCGGTTATGAAGTGACAACCACCCAAGTGAGCAATCATCTCCGCAAGTGGAAGGTTAGGTATCAAAGAATTGAAAAATTGAGAGTGTTAAGTGGGGCACTTTGGGATGATGATCAAAAAATGATAGTCCTCGAAGAACAGCATTATTTGGGCCATACTCTGGTATGTATGTACATTCTGAAATCTGAATTATCTACATATGTGCTGAATTATCTGTCTTTAGTGTTGAAACATGCTGAATTAGCTGTCTTTAGTGTTGAAACATGCTGAATTATCTGTCTTTAGTGTTGAAACATGCTGAAATCTGTCATTTTCAATAATACTTGTAGGACTCTCCAAAGGATGCTGAATTTTTGAACAAACCACTTGTTAACTTTGATTATATGGAAGCTTGCTTTGCTGATAAGCTAGCCACGGGAAAGTTTGCAATGGGGTCGAATGAGCCTTTGGGAAAACCAATTAACGTGGAACGTCTAGGGATGCCTATTGATTTGGAGGGTCAAGACACACATGGTATTGGGGCAGCTACTCCTATTGATTTGGACTTTGATGCTAGTGGCGTTGGTGGCACTACTCCTTCACCTACTGCCTCAAATAAGAAGAGGAAGAGGGCTTCTATCTTGAGTGAAGAAGATTCAATTCAATGTAACAACATGTCTAATGCATTGCGTGATGTGGCGGGTGCTATCAATAACACATGCCATACGGAAACTCATCCTGATTTGTACAAAGCTGTTATGGACCTTACTAATTTCAACATGGATCAACGGTTGGCTGTTTTAGATTATTTGACGGAGCACAAAGGTAAAGGTCTTAATTTCCTGAAGATGGATGTTGATGTTCGTGAAGCCTCGTTCAACCGTATCATTGCAAAAAATCCTGATCTTGTGTGACATGTATTTGTCAATGAAACTTGAAACATTATCTCTTCTGTAATGCTAATTAGGACCTATGGATTCAGTCTATGTATTATGGATTTGCTATGGAGCATGTATTTTGGATCTGCTTATGTGTTGCCTAGTCTTATTTATAATGTTAAAATGTGTTATTTTGGTGCGAAAAGTTAATATTATGTGCTGAAATAATCTTATTTTTGTTGCAATATGCATTTTATATCAGTCGTGGCGGTATCCTCACCACCTCAGAGAGGAGGTAACCACAACTAACTCAGATACAGCCTACCAAACAAAGTATCAGCTCAGCTGGGCTAAACAGACACATGCTACCAAACAGCATCTCAACTCAGCATAGCTCATCACAGACAGGCTACCAAACACATGGCAGAATCTCATCTCAGCATGGCTAAGGTCAGCTTGTATCAGGGGAGATAGCCATGCCAGGATGAGACAGGCTACCAAACACACCCTCAGTCTTCGACTGGGCTGGCCTCGGCCGGTCGGGCCTTGCTGGGCTGGGTCGGCCATTTTTTTCTGTTTTCTTTTACAGCTTTTGAAATATAGCTCCAAAACAATTCAAATAAATTTGTAAAAATCAAAATAATAATTTTAAATACTTTGCAAAATTTTACAAAATATTTCAAATCTTGAATATTCAAATAATTCATAAAGGCCTATTTGACACCTTTATATCTTTTTAAAATATATGGTTTCATAATTTCTTTTTGGACCCAAATAAATCCAGAAAATTAGTATGAGTAATATCATTCAAAATGGTAAACTCAGTAAAAAATTGAGTCAAAACATTTTATTTACATAGAGTTTGATAAATCCTTTAAATACAAATACCCATTCAATTATGGGCTTTATAAGTATCAAAATGAATATTTTATTTCTAAATATTAAAATTTTGAAATTTGAAGAAAAGAAATATTTAAAATAATATACCTTTGAAGACTTTCTAAATTTGGTTTTCCCAGTTTTTGGAGACTTTAATTTATCCAATAACAAAAGTTTTAAATTTTTGTGATTTTTAAAACATTCCAAGTTTTGGGATGTTACATGTCGGCCTCTTCCTCCCTGAGTCGCATGTGAGGGGGGGGGGGGGTATATGTGTTTTGTACTAACCTTTTCGGACTTTTGGGATAGTTGGCTAGTGTGAGAAGCATGGATGTAATGTGTATGCTTTTGGCTGTGGAAGTATTATGTGAAAGTACCCCTTATATACAAAGGATGAACACAACTTTCAGATATCTGAATCCAACAAGAGAAGTGCAGGACACATCCCATTGCAAAATATCACATGCTACACAATCAGTCCATCATATGTAGAGCACACAATTACTTGTACTAGTGCAATCAGTTCTAACAGCAAAACGAAACACATTGGGTTACATCCGATAGAGCCAATTCAGTTAACCTCAAATTAGAGCAGATTCAGACCACCTGCCCGCCCCCGAGATCCTTGGAACAAGTGGCCACCTTCACAAAACGGAGGAGGCCCCGTGCCGTCGACCCTTCTGACCCAGGTAGGGTAGATGTGATGGGAAACCATGTCTTCGCCCTCCACTATCGGGGCACAGGCAGGGTGGCGGTTCACGGTCACCCCTTGGACATGCACCGTAACATTATGCTGGCTGAAACAAGGCAGTGCCGACTCTTCTGCTTCAAGTTGCGGCTCCACCGTAGGTACGTCAACACCGATGACCTTCGGGACGCGTGAGCCTAACCACTCCCACATCCATGCCATGACCTCAACAGACCAGCTGTCGGACGGTGGAGCCATCTTCACGAGGCCACCGCCCATGCTATTGAGCAGCTCGTTGAGGGACTATGGATTCAAAGCCTCTCTCGGCAAGCCATCGAAGCTCATCTTTGCTAAAAACAGATTGTCGGAGAACTATCCCAGGAACTGGGTGTTTCTCACTAGATAAGGAATCGAGTAAGGGGCTGAACACGGGATCAAACAACCCTCAACGTGCCTCGGCGACAGCGCTTGTCGAGATCGCTGTGGGACGGCACTGCAGAGATGAACACACGATGTTACCCAGGTTCAGGGCCCTCTTGGAGAGGTAAAACCCCTACGTCCTGCCTTGGTTGTATTGCACTGCTTGTAGAGGTTACAGTACAAGGAGAGGTTCGGGAGCTCGAGGTGGCTAACAATGGCTATCGCTAGAACAGCACTGGAGCTTCGGATCTCAGATCCTGGCTCCTTCTCCTTATCTCTCTCTCTAAACTCTCCAACACTCCAACCCCCTTTGCATGAACATGCTCCCCCTCCTTTTATAGGTGTCCTGGACATCTTCCCCCAAATATCTTGGCAGGAAGGGTTACCACATGGTGACAAAGGAGGAGGTCGGGTGCACGATAAAGGGAGAGTCCATGGACGCGGTCCATGGCAGGGAGCGGCGTCACCAGAGCTGCAAAAGCCACCGTCCAGCCAGGACGTTGGGCTGGCGCTGCCGGGGCTCGGGATGCGCCCCACGGTGACGTCGCCCATGGAGTGTAGCGGCAGATCTCCTTATAACCGAAATGGCAATTCTTGTAGCTCCTTTGCTTGGTGCAGCCTTGTTGACTGATTTATACACGAGAGTGGCAACTGCGGCGCTGTCGTCACCGCGCGTAGGCGCGCCCGTGACTCTGCGGAGGGCGCAAAACCCATGTGCGCTCTGTCACGGAGACTGAGCTTGCTTCGTGGGGAAGGAACCCCGCGAGGATGGAGGCCTCGCCGAGCCTTTTGGCATGATCCTTAGCAGAATCCAACGTAGCATCCGAGATGCCCTCTCGAGGAGAGGTCCCCCGTGAGGGGAAAACCCTCGCGAGGCTCGCCAGGCTTGGAGAGCCTGGTCCTTAGCGAAATCTTCTGAAGAGTGTCGTGGGCCCTGGCAGGCCGGCCCGTTGTACACTGGTTTCCATTGTGCCGACACAGATACTCACATGGCTTCGTGTCGTAAGCAGCTGGCTGCCACCAGGCGAAGCTCACCGGCACGCCTTTTCAGCGAACTATGACGGAAGATTCGAGCACACGCTTGCAATTGCGTGCGCTCTGGAATCTGACAAAGAAATCCGCCGGCAGCGCACAGACTTCGACGAGCACGTCACGGCGTCAGATGCCGTGCTTGGCCCGCAGAGCTCTGACCAGGTAGTCCGGGGATACTGGCGGCCGGTGCGCTCCCACGGTGGCCATGAGGACTTTCCGACAAAATTTATTTTGCAGCACCCTCAAGCCGCGGCTGCACGACAACACGCAGTGTCCTAAGGCTGGACGAGAGTCAGGGTCACTGCAGGGCGGGATTCTGCCTCGTCTGTGAAGAGTCTCCAGCAGGAGAGGGGGTCACATGGCAGCCTCTCTCAGTCTCAGCGTGGGGAGTTTTTCTTGACTATTGAAAGGCCGGTGGAACTGGAAGAGATGGAAAGAAATTGAGCCCCAATTTCAAGTGGGAATAGATACCCGCTTGATCGGTTTAAAAGGAATCGTATTTACTGCGGGAAGATGTGTTTTCGGGTGAAAAGAACACTCCCGCCGCCCCCAAAGTTTTAAACCGTCTGCCGGCCGTGGCCCCCTCCACGTGAGCTAATAAATAACTATATGCTGGTGCCTTTGGAGAGGAATAAATGGTTAAAAAATAGCTATTTCTCGCGACCTATAAAAGGTACATAGTTCATGCCTTCCGAGCTATAGCCACTTCTCCCCCCAGTCCGCTCAATCCTCTGCCATAGCCACAGTCCCACACTCCCACACTCCCACTTCCCTCCACTGCGCCAAGGCCCAAGCTAGGCAAGCAATTCCAACTAGTAAGATATTAGATCTGTTGATTTCTTCTCCAATGTTTTTGCTTGACCTGCTTGTTTTGGGGTAATTAATTAGCTCAACTGGGATTGGGGATTTGTTTTGTGTGCTCCCAGGATTAGCTTCGCGGGGATTGGGCATTCTTTGTTTGTTTAATGGCTTCTGCAATGCGTGTCTTTTAATGCTCATTCCCTTGGATATTGGTCAGATTTGGTATGGAGCACTATGGGCCATGGACGTCGACGAAGCACTCGGGCACTGATGCGGTCCGTGTCTGCAAAAGAGTATGTCTTCATCTACCTTTTGGCCGGTCCTGGAGTAGTGTCTCTGCATCCTCAATTTATCGATGTGCTTCTGTGAAGATGCTAAAAGTGTATTTCTGTCTGCATCCTCCATGTCCGGATCTTCTTATACAAAGCCTCTGTGACACCAAGTTCTCTGTATCGGGATGTACAGTCTTAGCACCACGTGGATCTGCAAAGGGGAAGGAGGTGAGCCACCACCCAACTGATGCAGCAGCCGATGCCGAAATCGAGCAGTACTCGATTAAGCGCAAGACCACTTGCAAGCTGGACATGGCGCACCTATTAAAGAGGATGGTATGTGTTTCTCAATTCTTGTACATTGATGTGGTCCGGATAGAAACTGTTGTTCATGTAGTCTCATATTATGGTCGGTTTATGTGATGCTTATCACTAGTTCAAACACATATGCCGGCACTGTATTTATCTGAATCCTAGATTCACACTTTCTCATACAGTCGTTATGTACGGTTATGTGGTCTCTGTTGCTGTTCATATGCGCAGACTTTAAGAAACTGTTGTCTGATATTATTGTCCGTTTATGTTATGCTTATTAGTAGTTTATCAACATATGCCGGCACCGTATTTATCTGAATCCTAGATACGGACTTTCGCATACAGTCATACTAGTATACATTTTATGTTTTCTCTGTTGCTATTCATATCCGCATGACAGTAAGAAACTGTTCTCTAGGCAGTCTGATATTATTGTCCGTTCATGTTATGCTTATCACTAGTTCAAAAACATATGCCGGCACTGTCTTTATCCGAATCGTAGATACAGACTTTCTCATACAGTCATACTATACAGTTTATGATGTCTCTGTTGCTGTTCATAAGCACAGACTATAAGAAACTGTTCTCTAGGTAGTCTGATATCATTGTCCGTTTATGTTATGCTTATCAGTAGTTCAGTCACATATGCCTGCACTGTATTTATCTGAAATCCTACAAACAATCTTTCTCATAAATACAGTGACGTGGTGTCTGTCACGATTAATATATGCAGACTGTAAGGGCTGATGCAAAAGCTGCAGTAAAGGCGGCTATGGAGCACTATGGGCCATGGACATCGACGCAGCACTCAGGCACTGATGCGGTCCGTGTCTACAAAAGGGTATGTCTTCATCTACCTTTTTGCCGGTCCTGGAGTAGTGTCTTTCTGCTTCCTCGATTTATCAATGTGCTTCTGTGAAGATGCTAAAAGTGTATCTCTGTCTGCATCCTCCATGTCCGGATATGCTTATGTAAAGCCTCTGTGACACCAAGTTCTCTATATTTATTATCTGTATCAGGGTTCTACAGTCTTAGTACCACATGGAGCTGCAAAGGGGAAGGAGGAGAGCCCCCACCCAACTGTGTAGTAGTCGATCCCGAAATCAAGCAGTACTCGATTAAGCGCAAGACCACTTCCAAGCTAGACAGGGTGCACCGCTTAAACATGATTGTATGTGTTTGTAAATTCTCGTACATTGATGTGGTCTCGGTAAGAAACTGCTGTCTGTGTAGTCTCATATTATTGTCGATTTATGTTATGCTTATCAGTAGTTCAGACACATATGCCGGCACTATTATTTGTCTGAATCCTAGATTCAGACTTTCTCATACCATCGTCATATACAGTTATGGTCTCTGTTGCTGTTCATATGCGCAGACTGTCAGAAAGTGTTGTCTATGTAGTCTAATATTATTGTCAGTTTATGTTGTGCTTATCAGTAGTTTGTAAACACATGCCGGCACCATCTTTATATGAATCCTAGGTACGGACTTTCTCATACAGTCATACTAGTATACAGTTTATGATTTCTCTGTTGCTGTTCATGTGCGTAGACTATAAGAATCTGTTCTCTAGGTAGTCTGAAATTATTGTCTATTTATGTTATGCTTCTTAGTAGTTCAGACACATATGCCAGCACTGTATTTATCTGAATCCTGCATACAGACTTTCTCATAAATACAGTGATGTGGTGCCTGTCGCTATTAATATGTGCAGACTGTAAGGGCTGATGCAGAAGCTGCAGCAAAGGCGGCTAACCTGATGCCCCCCCATGAGCATCCAGGGACGGTGCACACTCACCTGCTACGAATGGCCTTCGGCCAGCAAACTGTACCGTGTGTGGCCAGAAAGGCCATGGACACTGCGCTAAGCAATTGAAGATCAACAAATTTTTGCCATTTTTACCTTGGCCAGGGACACAAAGAATAGCATGTATGGTTTCGAACAAGTGGGTGAAAGATTTTCTGTTTCCATTTTTTCCTCCTGTTGTTTATTTTTGTTTCACATTCAGGATGTCCCCTGTACCATTCGGTCCAAGTTAGACATGTTGGCTGAGAAGTATGAGCACATTGTCTTGAGGTCCAAAACTGGGCGGCAGGGCATTCACCTTGCATATGTGGTGAATGTCCACAAGACAACTCTCAGTACCTATCTTCGAGGAAATGAGTGGATCAAGTTCATAGAAGACTACCATCTCAAGGCGGGGGAGAAAGTCCACTTCGTTTTGAAGAGAAGCGGATACATATGTGCATACGGTCTTAGATATGAAGACCGTAGAATAAACCGTTATGGTAACTTGACTTGTACTCATCAAATCTTGGTTACTACTTTGCAATAATTGTTGTAGTAATATACTTACATTTTCTCTGCTGTTCTAGGTGTGCCAAATATCAATGCTGTGAGACCCTCACGGGCACTACTGCCACTGCCACTAGAACTAGCACCACTGGCACTGCTACCGGCACTAGCATCATAAACGGCTCCTGCACACGCACCAGCACCAGCGCCAGCACCAGCTCCAGCACCGGCACCAGGACCAGCACTAGCATCAGCACCAGCACCAGCTCCAGCACCTGCTCATGCAACAGCACCAGCACCAGCTCCTGCACCAGGACATGTAATGGCGTGGATCACATCTTCGCTGGGAGACCCCAAGAGGAAGGTATGATGCAACAAAGCGGCAGTTTTCCCTGGATTACAAAACCAAGGTTGTCAGATCCAGTAGGACTTGGAGAAGGCTTAGCGAGGTGTCAATCTACTCTGGCGCTCATAGATCAACGCGGACCTGCACACAATCACAAACAAATACTTTGCCCCAATGAAAACAGAAAGGTTGTCAATCTCTCCGGCTTGCCGAACACAAAGAATTAAATGTGCAAGTGTAAAATATGAAGAGAGTGAAATATGACCAGCAAGTAATGATGATGAATGTCGCAACAGTGGAACACGGGGTTCCCCTGATGCGGTCAAAGTGGGTCCACCACCAGTGGGCCCACCAAAAAGGCGAGAAAAGCAGGGATCCAAGACTGGCAGATGGGCCCCCCATCTGCCCCATGGCAACCTAGCAAGGACGGCACCGACAACCACGACTAAGGGCTGGGGAACCTTCCGGGGTCACCCCCAAGCCGGCAGACGACGCGGGGGTCCCGGGGACCCGGAAACCCGGCAGGAGGCCAGGCTCACCTCCGGGTTCCAGCCAACGTACAAGTGAAGAGGATAAGCTTGCCAGCTCCGGCTAGAAGCTCCTAGAAGACTTGGGCGCCAAGAAGATGGAGGCGCCGCAGGGGGACACAGTCGGAAAACACGACAGCCTTTGTCCGCCTGCCCTGCAAAAGGTGGGCGACCGCACCTAACCCCGTCAGAAGAATACTTGGACGAGAAGAGGCCACGTCACCCCATAAGTAGAACCCGGTGGGGTTTTCCCGCCTAAAACCCCTCTGCCCCCAAAGGTGCCCTTGTGGGATCCCCTTAGCCTACAAAAGGAGGACCGAGGCACCTGATGGAAGGGACGAAATTCCAGAGAGTCGGAGGCTAGGCTAGGTAGCGCACCAGACGAGGGTAGCATAAGAGAGAGATGATCTCCTCCGGGATAGGATCTACTCATCTTCAACCTCTAGCCAACACCTCCCGGGTTCTCACCCGCAACCACCTCTGTAAGCTGCACCATGATAAACCACTCAATCCAGACATGCAGGAGTAGGGCTTTTAGCCTCCGGGCGGCCTGAACCTGGGTAAACTCCCTGTGTCCCTGTGTTACTTGGTAGTACGTAGATCGGAGGTCTCGACGAGGTTCTCCCGCAAGTAGGCGTCTCCCAGCCTCCTTCACGCCCCGTGCCAAACCTAAAAACGGGGTATCCTTTACTCCCGGTGTCCGTGATCCAAGACACGACATCTGGCATGCCAGGTAGGGGGTGCAAGCGCTGGATTCGTCTTCGTCGGCGTCGAGATCTTCATCGAGATCTTGATCGAGGTCTGCGTAGACCTCAGGTTCATCGACAAGGTCTACGTCGACCTCATCGCCAGGTTCTCCGACAAGGTCTGGGTCGACCTTGTCGCCAGGTTCTCCGACAAGGTCCGCGTCGACCTCAGGTTCTTCGACAAGGTGTGCGTCGACCTCGCCGCCAGGTTCTCTGACAAGGTCCGCGTCGACCTCAGGTTCATCGACAAGGTCTGCATCAACCTTGCCGCCAGGCTCATCGACAAGGTCTCTGTCGACCTCGTCTTCGGGTTCACCGACAAGGTCTGCGTCGACCATGTCGTCGAGCTCTGCGACAAGATCTGCCTCGGCGGCTTCGCCAAGTCCTGCGCCAAGGATGGCATGGAAGAAAAAGGCCAAGACCGATGTGGAGTACCTGCGGTACCCAGGGCTCGGCTTCGACCCTGAAGAATCCTTGACGACACCTTCTGCCCAAGGTCAAGCCCGCGGGATTCAGTTCTTCCCCCCAGCAGCACACGCCAGCCCGGTTGCCAGCGAAAAGAAGCCTCAAGGAAGTGCTACAAGCATCGATGTACGTCTTTCCCCGCGGACGCACGGAGCGAAGGAGGAACTCTGCTTGGAAACACCACCCGCAGCACGCCTCCAAGAGGAGGAGAGTCTGAGCCTGAGCAAGAAGAGCGAGCTTTCCGATAGAGATCCTGACGTCTATGTGCCGCAAGAGATCCAGATCCCTTTGGGTGAATATGGTCAGCCAGGACCCTGGTGCTCGTATCGTCAATCTGATAGACACAATGTTGATTACTACCGAGAGCTCAACAAACGCCCGAGAAGCGGGGAGTGCTACACTTGTGGGGAACTTGGTCACCTCAGTAGGGACTGTCCTCTCAACCCGAGACCAAAGAAAGCCAAGAAAAAGAAATCACTGAGAACCTTCGCCAACGTTTCCACTCAAACCGACAATTTGGACAAGATCATAGATAAAACATAACACAAAGATGAACAAAAGTAATGACTTCCACAATTCATCGGATCCATGCAAACACAATCATGTAGCAGTTACATATAGTAGGATCTTGATCATGATAGGCAGCTCACAAGATCTAAACAATGGAGTAAAAGGAGGAGAGACAACCATCTAGCTAGTGTTATGGACTCGTAGTCCCATGGTGGACTACTCACGCATCACACCGGAGGCAGGCACGGTGGTGTAGATGCCTCCGGTGTCGATTCCCCTCTCCGACAGGGTGCCGGGAAGAGCTGTAGAACCCTCCCGAACTAGGGTTGGAGATGGCGGCGGCCTCGGACATCTTCTGGAAATATCATCCAGCTCTCCTCGGTTTTTAGGTCAGGAGTGAATTTATAGGCGAAGAGGTGGCGCGAGGAGGTGAGGGAGGTGCCCAGGTGGGCCCCAGTCACGGTCTGCCCCTGGGTGGCACCTGGAGGCTGGGTGCCTCCCATCCGGCCGTCCTTTGGGTTCCGTCTTTGTTTCATATTGGAAATAATTCCCATAAATTATCAGCGCAATCCGAGAAACTTCCCAGAACAAATAGACAGCAGAAAACAGGAACTGGTACTGGGCATCTTGTTAATATGTTAGTTCCATAAATCATGCCAAAATGATATAAAAACATTATAAAAACATGTGGCACTGATATATAATCAAGCATAGAACATCAAAAATTATAGATACGTCGAAGACGTATCAACATGTCATAGAGACCTACACCAGTGTGGTCACCAAGGCACATCTGAGCACCAAGTTTGTGAGTATATGACGGCAGACCTCTCTACTTTTTATATCTGATGCTAAAGGTTCACACGATTCGATGCATTGCTCTTATTGTTGGGGTATATCTTGCTTTGAATCAGAAATTGCCAAGATCTATTGCCAAAGATCTCCATGCCGGTCGAAGAGGCGGAATACGCCTCGTCATGAGCACGAAAGGTGTGACAGTGAACGCACCGGCACGGTATGCCGTTAATCCCAAGGATGGCCACCTGGAAGTTACTTCCAGTTGGCATATGTTTAACGCAACAATCAAGCTTGTGATTGGTGATGTGATCAAAGTGGACATCTCTCGCTGCTGCCAATGCAAAGATCTGGTCTTCAAGTTCAGATTCGTCTAGTTCTATGGTCTCATGTTATTGTAATTATATGGTTTTATGAACTGTTGGTATCCGTGCAACTTCTAGGTCGGACTATTGCTACTACTATATTCAGTCGTCAGGTTAGTGGGGACTGTATCTCTAGTATGGGTGCTTTTGTCGCTTGCCCATGGGCGAAAATGGACTCTGTTCTTAGAAACCTTTATGCCTTGTTTGGATGTTTGCAGTGGGAGGCCAGGTATTGTAGTGTTTATGGAGTTTGTTTCCATTGGAGCTCCTTCATTGTAAAACAGGCTGAATCTCGGTTGTCGTGAACTCGACTTTTGCTCTCAGTATATATAAAGCAGTGACATTCTATGAAATCAACTTTTGCTATAGTTGTTGGGTCATTTCTTGTATATACTTACTGTAATCATGATAGGGTACCTTAGAAGGATTTCCTATAACCAAGTACGACCAAACTAGAACGCACTTGTACTTAAATTTGAGGAGACGGAGCTCATAAAGAAATTCACTCCAAAAATGGAAAATCTTTTTTATGACACAACAAAGTTGAAAAATTATGTTGGGTCTTTTGTTCGCAATGACAAGCCGCACACATTTGCCAAATATGGGAAAATCATAACAAAGCCGCAACTTGGTCATTTGCGTTCGAAATCCATGGAATTATAGCCAATAAAGAAGCTTCCAATTAAAAATTTGGGTTGTGTGCCGAGACATCCCGCGCATCCGATTCAGATCCCCCACCCAATTATTCCACAATGCGAAATTCCCCTTCTATCCCTGGTCCGGAGATAGCAACCGACAGAACCACTCAATGACCACTTAGGAATTGAGGGCTGCTTCGGTAACTTGTTTTCCCACACCCCTTAACTACTACCCCGGCCATTCGCTGCATCTACAAACTCCCCTCACACCAGAACCCTCCCCACTTAACCGCCCTAGATCTTCTTCACCTCTGGCCTCATTGTCCATGCCGTTGTTGCTTCACCGCTGGCTGCAACCTTCTCACCATCGTCCACCGCACCAGATCTTCTTCAGCGACGCCCAGTCCTAGGTGCCAGATCTACTGAAAGAGCATGGTTGCCCCCATGCATGGTTTTGGTAATTAATGACAATCTCTATGGACTAATATTTGCTTTGAGCTATACTTGTAGGTTTGGTCCATTAGCTTGCTTGATCTCCATATGTTGGAATCAAGGCTAAAAGAAGATCTTTTGTTGACCAAGGCCAAGGTGTTTCTCCATGGGCATGAATCAAGAGGAAGATCCTATGTAGCTCGTGGAGGATGGCATCATGGTGATCGCCATCACAAGATAATGGCCAAGTGAAGACGTGCCGAAGAAGTGGTTCTCCCATATTGGTGTATGGGGGAGCAATATGTGAGTCTTCACCGAGCGGAGCGCAATCAAGAAAGATGGTCCAACTTGAGGGAGTCAAGATCGCCATCATCTAGATCAAGTAGTTTATGCGCAAGGCAAAGGTATGATCTTGATAGGTTTTCTATTTTACCGGTCTCATGATGTTAGTTGCGAGACCGGGTTATAGGATAGATAACCATACTATCAAGAGGGGCTCTCGAGCGAGTATCTTGGTCGTATCGTCGTACATAGCTCAAACCTTTGCATCCTTGGCATCATCTTTCTTGGTTCTTATCTGGCTCTTATCATGGTGTGGTCTTGGTGCTTGTCGTGCTTGTCAAGGCAAGGCCAAGTTCACCGAAAACGGTTTTCATATGCGTCTTCTATTGCGTTTTCGGCGCTGGAGATTTTGCCGGTTCATCCATGTGGAAGGTTTCACTCTTCCATTTATTTGCAAAATCTCCCTTGCTTGTTTGCAATATTTTCACTTTTTGTAGGGTAGCCCTTGTCGTCTGATGATCGGTGATGGTAGCGTTGAGTTGTGCCCCAAGCGAAGGCGTGGATGTAGTAAGTAGCAGTTTTCCCTCGTTAACAAACTAAGGTTTATCGAACCAGTAGGACTTTGAAATCAACAACAAAGTGAAAGTTGAAGATCTCTGGCGCTTAATCTTCAACAGACGTGGACCTGCACACACTCAACCAATTACTTTGCCCCAACGGCGGAAAGGTTGTCAGTCTTTCCGATCTCGCAGAAAACAAAGCGGTTAATTGTATAGTGAAATAGATGAAAATACGAAAGTGGACCAGAAGAGTAATGATTATGAAAATTGATGAATGAAGGTTGCAATCAATGTAAAAAGATGGACCGGGGGCCATGGGTTCACTAGTGGAGTCTCTCAAGTAAATAAAACACTCATATGATGGGTAAACAAATTACAGCTAGGCAATTGACAAGATTATAACACAAACTTAATCAAGCTATGATATAGAGAACATGATAATATTTATGTAGGAATCACGACAATGAACAAAGACCGTTGAGTCCAACTACATCTTTGTCTAAAAAGTCCATCGTGGGATCGCTATCCAGCCTGTCACCCAACGGTATTAAGTTGCAAGCAACAGACATTGGCATTAAGTAAAGCGCGTGAAGTAAGCAATACTAATATCAAAAGAGAAATTAACACCGCTGTTTTACCCTTAGTAGCAACAACACACCCTCGCCCTTAGACGTTTCTGTCAATCATGCCCAGGAACAAAAGGGGGCATGGACCCACTATCTGGCATAAATACTCCCTCTTGGAGATACACACAATTACTTGGCCAAAGTAACTACGCACATCAGAGAGAATGGAAGAACATAAATCAACATATAAGAATCATGCACAATATGATCATAACTTCATAATCCATCAGATCCCAGCAAACACATCACATAACATTACAATAATCGATCTTGATCATGTTAGGCATCTCACAAGATCATAATACATGAAGCACAAGGGAGATAGACTACCATCTAGCTACTGCCATGGACCCGTAGTCCAAGGTGGGACTACTCACAAATCATCCCGGAGGAAGGCATGGCGATGAAGAGCCCTCCGGGATCGATCTCCCCTCCGGCAGGGTGCCGGGATGAGCTTCAGAATCACCCCGAACTAGGGTTTATGGTGGCGGTGCCTCGGGGTGACTTTTCTAGAAAATAATGGCCACCTCGATGTTTTTGGGATTAATCTGATTTTATAGGCGTCGGAGGGGGCCGAGGGGACCCACCAGGAGCAGGGCGGGTCCCACCCGCCGCCCTAGGGCAGACCGTGGCTGGGGGTCGTCCCTGCCCTGTGGGTGGCCCCCAGGGCTGCCCTGTGGACTGAAACTCCGTCTTGGCGAACAAAAAATCCTCGTAAATTTTCAGCGCATTCCGAGAATATTTCCTATGGTAAGTTTCTGAAACGAAAAGACAGCAAAAACAGGAAACTGGCACTAGGCATCTTGTCAATAGGTTATTCCGACAAAATGCATAAAAATGATGTAATAATATAGTAGAAACATGTGACAACAACACAAAACTAGCATGGATCAATAAAAAATTATAGATACGTTTGACACGTATCAACATCCCCAAGCTTAACTCCTACTCGTCCTCGAGTAGGTAAGTGATAATAAAATAATTTTTGATGAGACATGCAACCAACACAATCTTGATCAAGATAGTAATGTAAAGCATAGGACGTGAATGAAGTGATACAAAACAATTGTCTATAGTTGATAGCAAGAAAGCAATGAATAACCAAGTTGAATCATTAAAGCAAAACCTTTCATAAATTGTACATTAAAGACATGAAAGCAATGTGACCCACATATTTGACTAATTGTCAAAGGTAATGGTTCCACGACAAAAGTGTTTGAGAATCAACACAAAGGAAGATGTAAGTATTAGCAAAAAGCTTCAACTTCCAACGACTTATCTTATAGATAAAGTCAATATAAAGATTCATGTTTAATCTGACGATGCAATATGATCAATGATACCCAGGGTCAATGTTGTATGTTTGCTTTGGTGGAGATAGAAGGAAAAGGAAAACTGACTCAACATTTAAAAGTAAAAGAAAGCCCCTTCGCAGAGGGAAGCAGGGATTAGTCATGTGCTAGAGATTTTTGATTTTGAAAAACAGAGATAAAAGCAATTTTGAGAGATGCATAATTCCGTCAACGATTCCATAGCTCGGAAGCTCATTTGTCCCCTATGTCAAGCAAGGTCTTTAGAGTTGTGAGAGCGGCTGGTTTTAGAGGAACGAGTACAATCCTCTTTCTCCTTTGTTTCACCACTAACCAATGTTTGAGCTGATTTCTCAGATTTTCATTGTGCGGAGGAGAATGGTTAGTTATATTTATATTTTGCTTAAGCCGCTCTTGGGTTGATTCAAGTGAGGACGTAAACCATCAACACCGGGTGAAATAGAGGGGAAAAAAGAAAATAAAAGAAAAACCTTGCTCGACATAAGCTATAACGAACCCCCTCCTTACTTCGTCATGAGCTTGAAAACAGAGGCACCAAAACGAGAATATTTTTAAGGTTTTAAAGGTAGCACATGACAAATTTACTTGGAATGGCAGGAAATACCATGCATAGGTAGATATGGTGGACTCAGCTGGCAAGATAGTTTTGCTTTAGGATTTGGATGCACGAGTGGACATCACACTCAGTACAGAGTTTTTTGGCTTAGCAAAAATGGTATTTGAAGCAAACATCCAACATTAACCGGTAACAGAGTAACATAAGACATCAGTCAATCATAACCATAAACACTCCACACTGTCTCCCTTGTTGACCAAACAGTTCTTTTGATGGAAAGATGAGTTTATGAATTAACAACTACGAAACACCACACAGTTTCAACCTTTTAACTTTATTTCTTTACTAATCAATTTCCACTCAAATAACCAGCAAGTTTAAGCATTCATCTTAATATCTCAAAACAATTGAGAAGCATCAAGTATCCACACAATGATCTACAAGACTATGCAGGCTTTCATTTCATTCCAATATCAGATGGATAGCATTTTGTCACTTTGACAATTCAAGCAATTTATCAATAACAACTCTCCAACAAGTATAAGTGAAGAACAAGAGAGTTTAACATCAACAACTAGCAGCTCTAAACAAGATAAAAGCTAAAAGCAAGAGCTTACTAGCAAACAAACAGTAGCTAAGAATACTCAACAAGATATAAGCGAAGCAAAGGAGTATTCAAATGAAAAAGCGGAGCGTGCCTCTCTCCCACACAAATAAAGCTAGGATCCAACAAGGATATGACCAGCAAAAAAAAAAAATTGAAAGCAAAAAAATGCTCCAAGCATAGCACATAATATGTAAAGTGATAAAAACATAGTTCAACGAAGACGACCTTATGATAGTCGATGAAGAGGAGGGGATGCCTTGGGCATCCCCAAGCTTAGATGCTTGATGGTTCTTGATATCAGAGGGGGTGTCATGGGGGCATCCCCAAGCTTGAGCTCTGATCCATCTTCAATTTCTTCATTATCCTCTCCTTTGGAACTTAAAAACTCCCTTCACACAAAACTTCTCATAAACTGATTAGAGGGTTAGTGCTCATAAATTAAAATGCACATGTGTTCAACTCAAGAAAAATTGCAAACAACTTTATTGGGCATTAGCTAGTGTTTACTAAGCCTCAATATGACACTCCACCTCTAGAGTATCACATTTGACGATAGTAAAAGAGACGAATACAAAATAAAAGCAGAATCTATCAAAAACTGAACAGTCTGTAAAGATCGAATTTTTCAATGAACTTCTGTAGATCAAATCAGAAAACTCAAAACTAACGAAAGATAGATAAAAGTATCAGGCTTGCTGTCTAAAAATATCAGAAAAAGATAAAATTCAGGGATTATTCAAGATTTTCTGCAACAGGCGCATAGAATCTGTTTGTGGACAGCAAAACAATATCTCGCACTTTCAATGCATTAGAGGCTAAACTTGGTACAAAAAACCAAAACAAAAAGATACAATGAAGTTGCTACAGAGGCAACAACTCCATGACTAAGGAAAACTGAAAGGAAAAAGATAATGGGTTGCCTCCCAAAAGCGCTTTTCTTTAACGCCTTTTAGCTAGGCGCAATGATTTCAATGATGCTCTAATAAGAATAAGAGTTGACAAAAGAGAGCATCAAGAAATAAATACCAAACATATTTAAGCCTAACCCACTTCCTATGCATAGGCATCTTGTATGAAAATAATTCATTGGAGCATAAAGCTAGTAGCATAGGAAGAAAAAGCAAGTGCAACTTCAAAACTTGCAACAAAAAGAGAGGTGTCTTAGTAACATGAGAACTCCAACAACCATATTTTACTCTCTCATAATAATTTTCAGTAGCATTATCAACAAATTCAACGATGTAGCCATCACATAAAACATGCTTTTTATTATCATAAATATCAATTGGAGACATAGATAAAGGAGTATCAGTAAATTCATCACAAATAATAGTAGGAAAAGCATTTGATAGTTTATTTTTGTCTTTCTTGAGCCATGGAAGTTGTTGCATATCATACAAAGTAAGAGTTAAAGAGTTACTTTCATTAGAAGGTAGGTCCTCCTTTTGTTCCTCACTCTCCTCCTCTTTTTCACCTAATGGGATCTTAGTTTCAGCAATTTCCTCCTCCATAGGTTCCTGCAAAGCATCGGTCTCTCCTTTTGGAAGAGAGACTTTCTTAACATATTCAGTAATATAATAATTATCATTGTAATTTTCAAAGCAATATTTTAGTATAGTAAAATTCTCAGTTTGATAATGAGCATTATCAATGTTCTCCAGCAAAGAAGCAATTTCATAGGCACCTTTAAAAGCAACAAATTCTTCAATCTGTTCAACATCAAAGAAATCAAAATTTCCCCTAGCATAAGAAGCTAAGGTTTCATTTTCATTGTCATGACATTGGAAGCGGAGGTGTGGAGTGCGCCTCCCACAAGAACATTTTATATCATAGAGGAAACTTATATTTTCAGCATACAAGTTCACTTTTTCAGAAATTCCCAAAGTTGTTTCCCTTTTTGCGACAAGCGGTGTTCCTTATAGTATTTTTGCTGATCTTCTGTAAAACCACAAAAAGATCTAGTTTCAAATAAAGTAGCCATTAAGAACAACCAAAGAACTAAGCACACTAATAAAATAGGATAAAATACTACACTAATTTTTTGGGGTTTTAAAAATTTGAAACAAGAAAATAAACTAAACGAGAAATAAAGCAAGCAAGACAAAAACAAAGTAAAGTGATTGAGAGTATGAGACTCCCCTTGCTGTAGCTCCAAAGTCCCCGGCAACGGCGCCAGAAAACTGCTTGATGATCGGTGATGGTAGCGTTGGGTTGTGCCCCAAGCGAAGGCGTGGATGTAGTAAGTAGCAGTTTTCCCTCATTAACGAACCGAGGTTTATCGAACCAGTAGGACTTTGAAATCAACAACAAAGTGAATGTTGAAGACCTCTGGCGCTTAATCTTCAACAGACGTGGACGTGCACACACTCAACCAATTACTTTTCCCCCAACGGCGGAAAGGTTGTCAATCTTTCCGGTCTTGCAGAAAACAAAGCGGTTAATTGTATAGTGAAATAGATGAAAATACGAAAGTGGACCAGAGGAGTAATGATGATGAATAGGGATGAATAAAGGTTGCAATCAATGTAAAAAGATGGACCGGGGGCCATGGGTTCACTAGTGGAATCTCTCAAGTAAATAAAGTACTCATATGATGGGTAAACAAATTGACAAGATTATAACACAAACTTAATCTAGCTATGATATAAAGAACATGATAATATTTATGTAGGCATCACGACAATAAACAAAGACCGTTGAGTCCGACTGCATCTTTGGCCGACATAGAGAAGGCTGGCGCATCGCTGGCCGACATAGAGAAGCGTCGCATCTTACTGGAAGAACAGGCAGCTAAAGTCGTGGAGCGCGAGCTAGATCTCACTAATAAGGAAACGGAATTCATCAGGAAGCAAAGGCAAAAAGGGGTTGACGATGTTTTCCGTCCACCTCGTGACAAAAATTTGCACAAAAAGCTGGATTTCCGCATCAAGTGGGAGGCCGACCATGTGAATTTAGTCTGGAGAAGGTACCACCATCGACGTGATCCAGTGACCAACTTGTGTTACTTTAACACCCCAGCCAAGAACATGGAGGCAGCCCAAGAGGTCATGTTCGACAAATCGTTGGACCGCGACGCCCGCATCAAGTACTCGGCTTATCTATTGGAGGTAGCACAACAGCAGCAAAACGACTCACAAGTTAAGTGGGGAAGGCTATTCGACGATTCTCGTCTTTGCAACTCGACGGCGAAGAAGGCGATGGCTGTTGCACCTCCAGACCCAAACGATGATCCAGCTGGCTCAAGCAGCCACAACAAGGGCGGCGATAAGGACCCGAAGGACAATCAACCACGTAACAATGGTGCTGAGTCCCAGACAGGTTCATCTCGTCATCGTGAAGCCGGCAACAATTATGACGGACATCGGAGCCGGGAACAAAAGGAGTACCCTCGCAAGGAGAAGGCGGCACCACCTCGTCAAGAACGACGACGGGAAGGAGAGAATACGCCTCGAAGGGGGGCAATAGGGATAATATGCCACCTCCACTGCATCCTCCACCGCGCAAAGAGGGAGATAACCCCTCCAAATACATACCCCCACCACGTCGAGAAAGGTCTCCAAGCCCACCGCGTAACGCGAGTCGGGTGAGCCAAAGCTGTCATAGGGATGATCCAAGGCGAAGTAAGTCAATTAATGACAAGCCGCCCACAATTCATGATGTTCGAAGCCTAATTGAGGAGAGGAAGTCGGCCAGAGATGCCCAATACCTCAATCCCAAGTGTTTCGGCAGAACAATCAGAGAACAAATAGTACCGCCGACTTTGTCTAACGTCACAAAGATGGTAGAGAAGTACAGCGGCACAGCAAATCCTGAGACATGGGTTTCATATTATGTGAGTGCTTGTGTAGCGCCCCGACCCTAGAACTATGCAATGAAGCTTTGTGCAACCGGTCGTGCTACACAATCGAATGTTACTGGGTTTACCAATCCCAGGCCAAAACCTTTGGCAGGCGTGCTCGGAATGGATCATCGGCACGCAACACTTCGATCATGCCATAAGCTCAGACATAGCTATCATGCATAATAAAGAGATCAAGACTTGTGGAACAACTGGCACATCACAGACTCTACGACACCAAGATTCATATAGCAACTCATATATGAGAAAGATACAAATATTACACACAAAAGGTCACAGACCCAGCAATTCATCATGCGGAAGCGAAGTAGTGTTGTCTAACAACAAGATCCAAAATATGGCCTAAGAGGCCAACAGATAAACAATCCCAGCCAGCTTGTTCCATGGTCCCAAGCTGCTACCTGGGAACCCCGGACTACTAGTCGACGTCCACGAAGAAACCACCTAGCTGCTCGGTGTCGTCCTCCTCTGAAACAAATTATAAAAGTAGCAAAGAGATACTGAGTACGACGTACTCGCAAATTTAGTAGGGCGATATAGGCCGAATGCTGATGGAGGCTCTAAAGCTGTATGTAGCTACTTTGCATAAAGCTAGATTTTCTTTTCAAAAGATGTAAAAGACCCATGGCATCGACTACTCAGAATATTTTCTAGAAAAGGGATAAGAGAGTAACTTTTCCTTCGGTTCTCATCGAACCAAATAGTACCAAGAATCAACACTCATCACCACCAAGGCACTCCCCCGAATCACCCTCGAGGAAATGAACCTTTTGTCACACGTTGTAATTGCAACCTCTAGTTGCCAAGTTTTAATTAGGTTAAAGTTGTTTATGATCCCGTAAATCCATTCCCAAGGCATCCATAACCGCGGACACGGATTTTCGAAAAGATTAACCCTGCAGGGGTGTACTAATTTACCCATTGGTACCGTCCGGCTCACCTGATTGGCCCTCTTCCGGGGAAGGCCGGCGAGTGGCTGCGGTTAAACCTTTACCTCGCATGACACTATCCAAGAGTCATCTGTGGCGACAGGGCAAGTTTACCAGCCTATTTCAGCCCCTGCCCCCATCGCCACGTCCTAAACACAAATCATCCTCATCTTTTTCTTTTCCACTCACACACCCACACGCAAATGGAAAATCCAACTAGAGGACCCTTGGATACGCTCGCACAACTTATTCAGTTAGTAAGGAGCCCATACCCCCACCAATGGCAGCACGCTCAAACCTTGAGTCCGAAGACAGGAACTCGCACCTAGGGGCAAGAGTGAGGCAAAACACCATCCCCAATGGCAACTCACCCAAGCCTTTTATGCAAATTAATTAAGTACCAACAACAACCACCATGTCCAAACATTCCATCCTCATTCATCAATATGGAATTTAATCAACGAACATAAATAGAAAAACGACTAAGCATGGCTAAGCATAGCTAAGCATATGACCACAAATATAATTTTGTATCCGGCCAACACATCATACCTATGGTTCATAGGAGGGGAAACATGTATTGGTTCGGAGAAAAACATGCATTCATAGGATACTCTAGATCTTGATCAAAAGTGGCATTGGAATCGCATGCAATATTATGCTGGATAAAATAAGTTTGTAAAAACAATAGGATTCTAGATGCCAAGAAGGTTAGGTTATCTCTTGCCTTGCTGTCGGGGCGTGTAGTACTGCTCATCGGGGTAGATGGGGTTAACCTCCACTCCGGAATCTATCGATACCCAAGCAAATATAGAAGAACAAATAAATCACCCGAAGACAAGGTGAAATACATAATCACATGATGTCATGACAAGTTATGCAAATATATCATCATTTAAATTATCTAACAAATTAAATGGAGTTCCAAATAATTAGTGCAATTATTTGGAAACAACCCCATATTTATATTAGTGACCACATTATTTATAAATTAGTACACTACAAAAAAAGTGGCTTAAATATGCATGAACATGACATGATTAAGTAGGGTTTGTTCTTCCGATCATTTTGGTACCTTATTTGTAATTTTCCGAGTTTCGTTGAATAAGTAGTGAATTAAATAAATAATTGAATTTAATTCTTTTAATCAATTTATGTCTAACATCAAATAAATATTTGTGATCATGATTTCGTATTACCATGATTTTATAGCATTTGAAACACTGATTGACGTGGGGTTACCACGCCACATCCCTCGGATGACATCCTCGGGTTGAGAGAATAGGAGGAGAAGATGGTGGTACTGGTGGATTCGTCAGCTGGCAAGAGAGATTTACCCAGGTTCAGGCCCCCGAAGGTAAAAGCCCTACGTCCTGCTTGTCTGGTATTGATGATGGAGCTTACAGATTGGTTACAATGGCGAGATCGTGGGATGCGATCTCGCTAGGGTTTCTTGCGGTGAGTCTCAACGTACCCTAGGTCGGCGGCCCTCCCAGTCTTTAAATAGTGGGACTGGGTCTCAGGTCCTTTACCGACTAGGTTTACATCTGGGCCTACCGACCTTATATCTCTAGTCTTTCCTTCGGGGCCTCCTTCCTAGGCCTGATGACAGATGGGCCTTTTATTCTCTTCCGCACCAGGGTAGTCCACGGTGGCACACCCGAAAGGTGTACCCACGTCAGTAGCCCCCGAGGACCTAGTAGACTTGGAGAGTCTGGTAGGGACTCCTCCACATTGTATCGTCCTGGTGCGAGTTATGCTTTTAGTGATTCATTCGTATCCGCGTTTCAGGACGCTTAGTGGTAGAACTCGGATAATAAGCCTGGTACTCTCGACGGATCGGGACCAGTTAAGTGCTCTCGGGCACAAACGTTACTAGCGTACATCAAACTCGAGTCCCCAGGCTCGAGCTTGGAGGCTAGTCCCTTCGACTCCAACCGTTCGGGATCTTACGGAGTCGAATTCGGCCTGAAAGGGTACCCAACGCGTCCGTCGGGATTTTTCTTCGCACCTGCTGGTACGGCATATCTGTCAAGCTACCACGGCTGCTGCCAGTGGGCCTGGCCCTACACGACGGATCGGTGGGTCTTACCTTTTTACTTCAGAGTGCAGCATCCGAGGGTCAGCTGTATTTGATTCATCTCGGGTATGTTGCTCGGGTTAGACCGGAGTCGATAACCTTTCGAGTGTTGCACAGTCGTGCTTCCTTCGAGTGCGTGGTGACGCTCCTGAGGTTAGTGCTTCCCAATTTTATGCTGAATTTATTTGAGTCTGGGGATAATCTCAACCCATTTATTCTGTCGAGGATCGAGGGATTTCTCTCGCTCCCGATGGGAGTGAACAGATGCGAACTTTGTTCCGTCTGACAGCGTATGGGAGTCGATACTTTTTCGACTACGACCACGCCTACGCCAGTCTGTATCTTTATGCGTCATGAATGGCGTCACGCGCGTGCGCTGTGATACCGAGGCGTTCTGCCGTTTGGCCTGAGAGAAGTGACAGTATGAAACGTCACGTTGGTTTGACTGGTGGGCGCGAAAATTTCGCCACGCCTTGATGGTGGCCTCCTCGTTTCTCGTGCGTAGTGGGCGACGCGGCCGGCGACGGTTGCCCTCCACGCGCTCCACGTGTAGGGTTAGATGCACTCCGTTACATCCGACGAGTATCGGACGGCGCGGATCGCGCTGTCCCATGGATAAGTAGGGGGCGCCCTGGCGGTGAAAATGTACAATCCCCATTCTCACCGCCGGAGCTTTCCTTCTCCTCTTACGCCCTGCTTCTCCACTCGTAGCNCGCTGTCCCATGGATAAGTAGGGGGCGCCCTGGCGGTGAAAATGTACAATCCCCATTCTCACCGCCGGATCTTTCCTTCTCCTCTTACGCCCTGCTTCTCCACTCGTAGCCACCAAAACGCGCTTCCCCATCTTCGCCATGAAGAAGACCACCGGGAAGAGGAAATCTGCGAGCGCCGGCCGCCGCCGGTACGGCCGGCGGGTTGAAGAAGGTTCACGGCGACTGGCAGAGGTCGTCCGTGGACGAGCGCCAGCTGGATGCGCTCGGCCGCGACGGCCTCCTGCCGCCGCTGGAGAAGGTGGCGACGTGGGCGCCCGGCGACGAGGTGGCCCGTCATCCCCGTGACGGCGAGCGCGTCTGCTTTGTCGATTTCGTGAACAGGGGATTCGCCTTCCCTGTTCATGAATTCGTCTGTGGGCTGATGTAAGCATACAACGTCCAGCTCCACGACTTCACGCTGAACTCCATCCTCCACATCAGCTGCTTCATCGTCCTGTGCGAGTGCTTCCTCGGCATTCACCCGCACTGGGGGCTATGGCAGCGAATCTTCAATGTCAAGCGCAATGCCGGCGCTCACGGAGTGTACCCCGTCGGGGGCTTCGGCATCCAGTCCCGTGGGGACATCGAGTACTTCAACCTGAAGCTGCTCGAGTCTGCGCAGAACTGGAGGAAGAGGTGGTTCTACGTCACCGACGTCCACCAGCCTGGGCAGAAGTACGGGGTTCCCCCATTCCGTGCTGGCGTTACGGTGACGAAGAGGAGGTCGTGGACGCACCGCCCCAATTCCCGAGAGACCAAGGAGTCTGAGCCTCTCCTGTCTCGGGTGTCAGGCCTGCTGAAGACCGCCGGCAAGGAGGTAAGTGGCGTTCACCTCATCGCCACTTTTATCAGAAGGCGGGTGCACCCGATTCAAGCTCGGGCGCACCCGTTGTTCGAGTTTGCCGGAGCCGCCGACGGGACGCGCATGTCCGCGGGGGAGTTGTCCGCGGGCGAGGTCGAATCTCGCGTTTGCGCGCTGACCACGCTCAAGGTCGGCGAGGCGAACACCCTTGAGTCGCCCGTGACTCCTTTCAGCCTCAAGAACCCTGTTCCGGAGGTATGTGCTTCATTCTTTCGTACCTATTTTCTGTTTGCTGTGCTTTTCCGATATTCTAATTTCTGAGAAAGATGCTTTGCTTTTCTGTTTGAAGGGCTTCTCGACTTTTTTCAGCCTTCCTCCTCTTCCCGAGGGGAAGGGTACTTCTGCGGCCCCTGACTTGCGGGATGATCCTGATGAGCAGGACATTTCTGTCTGTTCCGCTGCATCGGTCGACGATGCAGAGGCGACGGAAAGTGATGACGTTCCTCTCCTGGCCCGCAGGCGTGCCCTCGATGCTGGCTCCAAGGCAGCGGGGAAGTCGAAGCAGGGTTCTGCCGCAGAAGGCTCCAGCACCTCCTCGCCCCTTGCTCACACCAACAAAGAGGTACGTCCGACGCACGATCCCCTAGAGCCTCCTCCGAAGAAGGCTCGCGCTGCTCCGGATTGCTTTGACCCTGCCACCCTGCTGACTGTCCTCAGCTCGTAAGTTCGCGACTTCTTCTTTTCCTGTCTGATTACATAGAGTTGCTAACTGTGATTCTTGGCTTATCTGCATGGATTCTTCCTCTCGTGCGTCGCTGCCGCCCAATGCTGGCGAACGAACGGATGAGGGTGACAGCGCGGGGGGCCGTCGTGCGGAGACTAAGGCTCCTCCGCCACCGTTCGTCTCCGGCACTGCGCCAGCCACGACTGCCTCGACTCCCGGCGACGCCCTCGTCACAATCGCTAGCGCTCCTCCGCTTGATTCAGTCGAGCATGTGAGTAATGAATACTTTTTGTTTATATCGGGTGCGCGACAGTGCTCCCGATGGGAGTAGCCCCCGAGTCTATAGTCAACTAGGAACAGTTGGGTATAGACTCTAGACTGATCTTTCTCCTTTGTTCCTTTGCTTTCTGTTTATGTTTTATCGGGTGCGCGATAGCGCTCCCGATGGGAGTAGCCCCCGAGTCTATAGTCAACTAGGAACAGTTGGGTATAGACTCTAGACTGATCTTTCTCCTTTGTTTGGCGCAGCCTATGACGCTCGAGCCTTTGGGTATTGGCCGCCGTTTCGCGGCCATGGAGGTGGAGAAAACTTTCCTGGAGCGAGAGTCCGCCGAGCTCCGAGGTTTGTCCTTTATCCCCCACCATTTTGGATTGTTTGTGTTGTTGCTATTTGTCCGAACGCCCGTTGTTTGCAGATTTGTTGGCGCAGTCGCGACGCGAGGGGGAGAGTGCCTCGCAACAGGCTGCGACCCTTAAGGAGCAGGTGGATGCCGCCGTGCTCGCGAAGGAGGCAGCCGATGCCCGCGAGCAAACCTTGGTGCAGCGCCTCTGCACGGCGAGCAATTCTTGTTGGGTAAGTGTGCACTATTTTGTTCTTTTGAATCCTTCTGCATCTTGGTTTAATCGAGTTCTTTTTTGCCGTTTTCTTCAGGTAGCCTTGACACTGTGGCATGTTCCCAGCGCATAGGCTGCCGCCGGCGATTTGGACAGCGCAGTAGTGTTGCTGTAGAGGGTGCTGGCCAACGGGCCAGTGGTCTCTTGGAGAAGGCTGCTGATGCGCTGAGGAGTCTGCACGGACGCGTGTTTCCCCAGGGACAGCTCCTGCTTCCCTCGGGGAACTGGTTGAGCTGTTTGGCTCCGACGGCTTCAGACGCGAGCACACGGTACGTGGCTCTCAGCGGCTTCGCCGAGCGGTCTCGCGAGTTGGCACAGAAGCTGACCGAGACCTTGGAGAATCAGGTTGCAAAGCGTGCGGAGAAGGCCAAGAAATCCGCGGGCTCGTAGTAGCTGCTTATCTTTGTATTTTTCATATTTTGTAGTTTGTCTTTGGCGACGCCAGTCGCTCCTTTGTAATGACTGGGCCAGCTGCAAACTTTAGATAACATTTTGCATCTAATCTGATGTATTTGTGCCTTGCGACTTCTTCCAGCCCCCGTGCCTTCTTCCAGAAGGTTGTCTCACACCTGTCTGCTTGGCTTGCTAATAGGTCAATCCCACGATCGCCGTTTTACCTTCCGATGCGGCACCCCATGTCCATGCGGCCTCGACTGCTGGTTGTTCTTCTCGGAACCGCGACTCCGAAGATTTTCGGCTCACAATGCTCCGGGATCGCTGCTCTAAGCTTGAACAAGACCTGCGGGTGGCACGGGGTGCTTTGGCCGTACTGAAGTCGAAGCAGCCTCGCCCCGCTGAACGGGAGGCTTTTCTCCTTGAGGAATTGGAGAAGGCCAACAATGACTTACTGTGTAATTGGCTGTGAGCCCTCGAGTCCTTTAGCGCTGCTTGCTTACGCAGTTGCCTCATTTTTCCTTTGTATGCAGGTGTACAACAGGATCCTCAAGCTGAGGCCGTCGAGTGGAGAATCGACTTCGCCGTATTGCTGAGGTTGTCGGGCGAAACACCACCTCGTTTTGGTCAGACCCTTCCCGAGGTCGAGTGCTGGCCGTTCTTCAAGATCGCATAGGCCAGGTGATGTCCTTTGCTGGGGCGTGGCGTTCTGCACTGGCGCTTGTGTACAAAGCGCTGTTCCCCTGGATCCGCAGCCGCAAGGTCTTGGCGCCCTCATGGCGCGATTCCGCAACAGCAGGGCTGCAGAGAGTTTTATCCGGACGCAGCTTGTCAGCGGTGCGACGTACGCCTTAGCTTTTGTTCACCGGCGGCACCCGTATCTCGTCCTGAGGGGAATAGAAGAAGTCCCCAACAGGGAAGACGGGGGGCCCACACCGATAGACGCCCATTATCGTGCCGTAGAAGACGTAGCTGTCAAGTTGGTTAGGAAGCTAGAACGTGATACCGAGGTTTTCTCGGACTATGTGGCGTCGCGGGTTCCAAAGGACGAGCCTGTAGACTGATTTTTCCTTTGTACAAGCACTTTGTATACTTGCAGAAAACTTCTATGCTTGCTCTGTAGAGCTTGGAGTTGTTCTGTATATCTGGTTTGTTTCGTCTTGGCCTAAGCGGCGCAGCCCCCGAGTATGGGGTGCCACGGAGGCGATTTTCCTTGTTTTTTGTTTTGCTCGACAGTGCAGCCCCCGAGCGCCGGGTGCTGTCTGGAGTTTTGCTTTTGGTTGGCCAAACCGCGCAGCCCCCGAGTATCAGGTGCTGCGGAGGTGTTTAGCTCAACGGTGCAGCCCCCGAGCGTCGGGTGCTGCTCCGGAGTTTGTTAGTGGTTAGCCATACGACGCAGCTCTCGAGTATCGGGTGCTGCGGAGGCGATTTTCTTTGGCGTGCGGTATGTCAACTCCGAAGATAGGGGAACATTGTGCTTTTATTATGGGAGACAAAGTCTCAAGGATTACATCAGTGGCTGAATAGCCTTATCATCAGTTTTTCTACGCGTAAAAGCGTCTTAGTTGCGCCGTATTCCATGGGTTGCGGATGAGTTCACCTGTCTTCGGGTCCTTCAGGCGGTATGCGCCTCCGTCGATGACCTCGGCGATGATGAAGGGTCCCTCCCATGGGGAGGCGAGCTTGTGCACCTTCTTCTGTTTGAGCGTGAGTACCAGGTCTCCTTCAACAAAGGCTCTTGTGCGCAACCGCTTGATGTGGTAGTTGCGGAGGTTCTGCTGGTAGATAGCCGTTCGGGAGAGTGCTATGTCCCGGGCCTCGTCCAGCAAGTCGACGTCGTCTTCGAGTGCGGCTTCAGCGTCATCTTCATCATACGCGACGATGCGAGGTGCGTCGAAGCGTATGTCATGTGGCAGGACTGCTTCTGCTCCGTACACCATGAAGAATGGGGTGTACTGAGTTGATCTGTTTGGCGTGGTGCGCAGGCTCCAAAGCACAGAGGGTAGCTCCTCCACCCAAGCACCCGCTGCACGCTGGAGCGGCACGAAGAGGCGTTTCTTGACTCTGCTGCAGACGAGGCCGTTCGCTTTTTCGACTTGTCCATTGGACTGCGGATGTGCGACCGAGGCGTAATTGAGCTTGATCCCTTGCTCTTTGCAGAAGTCTTGGAACTCTTCGGCGGTGAAGTTTGTTCCGTTGTCGGTGATGATGCTGTGAGGCACTCCAAAGCGGAACATGATGGACTTGATGAAGTTGACAGCTGAGGTAGCTGCGCAGTTGGTAACTGGCACGGCCTCTATCCATTTGGTGAATTTATCGACAGCCACCAGCAGATGTGTGTGTCCTCCTCTAGACGACTTGCGCAGTGGTCCGACCATATCGAGTCCCCACTGGGCGAAAGGCCATGCCAAAGGTATTGTCTTCAGTTCTGACGCCGGTGCATGAGGTCTTGTTGCAAATTTTTTGGCAGCCGACACACCGCTTGACGATGTCCTCAGTGTCCTGCAACGTCGTGGGCCAGTAGAATCCAGCACGCAGGGCCTTGGCGACTAAGGCTCTGCTGCTAGCATGGTGTCCGCACGTGCCAGCATGGATCTCGAGGACTAAGGCCCGGCCGTCCTCTGATGCGATGCACCTCTGGAGGATGCCTGATATGCTGCGCTTGTATAGCTCTCCGCCGATTATTGTGAATGCTTTTGATCGGCGAGTGATGCGCCGTGCTTCGACTGTGTCCTCTGGAAGCTCCTGCCGGAGCATATATGCCAGGAATGGCTTTGTCCAGATGGGCTCGACGAGGAATACTTCGATTGAAGGTTCTGCCGCTGCAGGTGCGTCCTCGCTTGTGGTTTCGGTCCCGGTTGCTGGTGTAGAGGGAGCCGCAGGCTGCTTAACCTTGATAGATCTTTTGTTTATCTTCTCCAGGAAAACTCCGGGGGGCAGCTTGAGCTTCAAGGACCCAATGTTGGCGAGGGTGTCGGCCTCCTCATTGCTAGCTCGCCCGACGTGGCGAAGCTCGCAACCATCAAAGTTCCCCTCCATGATGTTGTACAGGTTCCTGTATGCTATCATGTTCTGTGTTGTCGCGTCGCACTCCTTCATGGTCTGTTGCACGACCAGGTTCGAGTCTCCGTATATCATGAGGCGATCAGCACCGCACTCCTTAGCCATCTTCATCCCATGGATCAGGGCTTCGTATTCTGCTTCATTGTTGGATGGTTTCTCGAAGTCCATCTGCAGCACATAATGGAGCTTGTCGCCTTTGGGTGATATGAGGATAACCCCTGCTCCTGCTCCTTCGTTCTTCTTAGACCCGTCAAAGTACATAGTCCATGAATTGGACGTATCGGGTACCGATGGGAGCTGCATCTCCATCCACTCTGTGGTGAAGTCAGGGAGGACTTGAGCCTTGGTTGCTGTTGGGTGTTTGTATGTTAGGTCTAGAGGACCTAGTTCGATGCTCCATTTGGCGACTCTGCCTGTCGCTTTGGAGTTGTTGAGTATGTCGCTTAGGGGAGCCGCGCTCACCACCGTGATGGGGTGTTCTTGGAAGTAGTGTGCCACCTTGCGTGAGGTCATGAATACCCCATACGCCAGCTTCTGATAGTGCGGGTATCTCTGCTTCGACTGCGACAGCACCTCGCTGAGGTAGTATATTGGTCTCTGCACGCCGTGATCTTTTCCTTCTTCAGCCTGCTCGACTACCAGCACCGTACTGACCACTCGGTTTGTGGCCGCTATATAGAGATACAGCGGCTCCTTTTCGCGTGGTGCCACTAAGACTGGTGATGTTGACAGGGTGCGCTTGAGGTCGACGAAGGCGGCTTGGGCTTCCTCGGTCCACTCGAAGCGGTCCGTCTTCTTCATCAGTTGGTAGAATGGAAGTGCCTTCTCCCCCAGCCTGCTGATGAATCGGCTGAGTGCCGCTATCCTTCCAGAGAGCTGCTGCACATCCCTGAGCTTCGACGGTGCCGGCATCTTCAGGAGTGCCTGTATTTTCTCCGGGTTTGCTTCAATGCCTCGTGCAGACACGAGGTAGCCTAGTAGTTGCCCGGCTGGTACGCCGAACACGCACTTTGTAGGGTTCAGCTTGATGGTGTATTTCTTCAGTGTGGCGAATGTTTTGCGGAGGTCGTCAAGAAGCGTGTCTTCATGCTTGGTCTTGATGACGATGTCGTCGACGTAAACCTGGACATTGCGTCTGATTTGCTCCTTGAGACAGTTCTGCATCATGCGTTGGTACGTGGCACCCGCGTTCTTCAGCCCGAAGGGCATCGTTGTGTAGTAGTAGACACCAAAGGGTGTGATGAATGCCGTTTTCTCTTCGTCCTCTTTCTTCATCCTGATCTGGTTATAGCCTGAATAGGCATCCAGGAAGTAGAGGCGTGCGCAGCCTGCAGTCGAGTCGACAATCTGGTCGATTCGAGGCAGTGGAAAATGATCTTTTGGACAATACTTGTTTAATGAAGTGAAGTCGACACACATGCGTAGTATGTCCGTGTTCTTCTTTGGCACCAGGACTGGGTTTGCGACCCAGTCAGACTTCTTAATCTCCCGGATGAAGTTGGCTGCCAGGAGCCTATCGACTTCTTGCCCAATGGCGAGGCGCTTCGGCTCCGCAAAGCGGCGCATCGTTTGCTTGACGGGCCTTGCGTTGGGTAGGATCTGGAGAGCGTGCTCGGCAAATTCCCTGGGTATGCCTGGCATGTCGGCTGGACACCAGGCGAAAATCTCCCAGTTCTCACGTAGGAACTCGACGAGCGCGCCTTCCTATGCGGAAGGCAAGCTCGTCGATACGAGGACCGTCTTCTTAGGATCCGTCGGGTGCACCTGATGCTCCCTTGTGTCGTTTGTCGCGTTAAAGGCAGAGCCTGACGCTGATTGTTTGCTCTCGGGAAAGAGGGTGCGGTCGTTGGTGAGTGCCAAATCCTGGAGCTGCTCCTGCGCCCCGAATAACTCAGAGATCATGTTGAACTTGCGATCGCACTCGTCGGATCGCTCGAAGTTTCCGCTGACGGTGATTGTCCCGTAGGGCCTCGGCATCTTCAGCTTTAGATAGGCATAGTGCGGTACCGCCATGAACCGCGCGAACGCTGGTCGTCCCAGGATGACATGGTACTGCGACTTCCAGTCAACCACCTCGAACTCTATGCGCTCCTTCCGGAAGTTAGCTGGCTCGCCAAAGATCACATCGAGTGAGATCGTTCCCAAGGGATAGACTGGTCTCCCTGGTACTATGCCGTGGAAGGTGTTGACGGAGGGCGCTAGGCTTGACGTCAGTATGTTCATTCCGCGCAGCGTGTCGGCGAACATGATATTGATTCCGCTGCCACCATCCATGAACACGCGGCTCATAGCGAAGCCTCCTATCTGCGCGTCCAAAACGAGGGCCGCGTGACCCGGCCGCGGGACTTGAGGTGGGCGATCGTCCCTGGTGAATGTTATGCTGGCATGTGACCAGTTGAGGTACTCCGGTACCGCGGGTGGTGATTTGACGGCAAGGTGGACCTGCCTTGTTATGAGTTTTTGGTCCCGATTTGAGAGACGTCCTTTCTGGATCATGAACATGCGGCCCACAGGTTTTGGATAAGCATCTCCATCAGATCTTGGTTCTTCTATCCGTGGCTGATACTGGATTGCACCCGCCATGTGTCCCGGAGGCAACGGTGGACCGTGCGGTGCTCCCACAGCCAATGCCCCCGGTACCCCCTGCGCCTGCTGCTGCTGTTGCAAAAGGAGCCGTGCGTACTGCGCATGGAGGTCTTGAAACTTTTCGCAGTCTTTGAGGAGGTGTTTGGATGTGAGAACACCGTTCTCATCCCTGAACATGTGGAATCGGCACGCGTCATGAAGCGTTGGAGGAGGTCGTGGAGCTCGGCCATTTCGTGACTCTCGCGGTCGCCATTCGCGCTTGACTTCTTTGCTGCTCTTGTAACCGGTTGTTCGACTATCACGCTCATAGCGATTGTCGTCACGGTTTCTTTGCTCGCGGCTGTCAGTAAAGCCTGCCGCCACGAGTTCCATGCCCTCCGTGTCCTCGTAGACGCGCGACTTCCTCTTGCGACGGCGGTCGTTGTTACGGCGACTCCAAGAACCTTGATCACCGTTGACGCCAGGTGTGCCGGCGCGCTCGTTGCGTATGGAATCTTCGCCATCTGCCCACTCATTGGCTATCTGCATGAGGTGGGCGACGGTTTTGGGCTTCACTCGGCCAAAGGTCTCCCGAGCTCAACTCGATAGACTCCTCGGGTGAACGCGTATATGGCGTTGTCTTCCGATATCTTCTCCGTCGCGTTGCGGAGGAGAGTCCAACGCTGGATGTACTCGCGCAGCGTCTCATCTTCACGCTGCTTGCAAGCTCGCAGCTCCTCGAATGAGGCGGGTCTCTTGTACGTGCCGATGAAGTTGCGGACGAAGTCCTCTTTGAACTCCTCCCAGCAGATGTATGCGCCTCTCGGTAGGCTTTTAAGCCAGGCTCGAGCCGATGCCGAGAGCATGAGTTGTATGTACTGCATGGCAGTAGACGTCGATCCTCTTTGGCAGGTTACTGCCGTCAGGTAGTCCTCCAACCAGGCGGACGGCTCTTGCAGGCCATCATACTTGGGGGTTTCCGAGGTTAACCTGAATCCTTTCGGCATCCTGGTCTCCTGAATGCGTTGACTGAAGCATAGTGCGCCGCAGGGTTCGACGTCGTCCTCAGATGACGAGCTGTCGCTTTCCTCCTCTTACACTGCTCGCCTGGAGCGGTTCCTGGTGACCTTGTTGTGCGTGATGGCATTGCGCGCATCTTCACCCTCGGTGAGCTGGTAGCGCTCCTCGTGCCCGCGATTACGGCGGTTTCGCCGGTCGCGGGTGATGCGGTTTTCTTCTTCTGGAGCTGCTCGCTCATTGTTGCCGCGTGTGACGCGGTTTTCTCGATCTCGGGTGCGGTCGCCCGCTTCCCGAGTTCTTGCCTCCCGCCGCGGACTCAACTGACGGCGATTGGCCGCGTTTTTCCAGCTGCTACGATTGCAGCTGGTTGTGGCTCCTCAGGTATCAATGTCGTCCCCATTGTACTGAGGAACTTGATTTGTTGGCGATGCAGGGCTGCCCGCGGATCGCTTTCTGGCGGCTGTGTAGCCTGCAGGTATGTGGCCACTGACATTAGTACACCAGAGGCAGTCTTGGGGATAGGGATTCCCTGCTCGTCCACAGACATGAAGGACGCCTCCAGATTACGGGTGACGAGGTTGGGACTCGGCAAATCCCTGGGTTGAGCTCCCCGGGTTGATTGAGGGGGAGAGAGATGAGCGCTAGTGATCACGACGGCTAACAGGCGAGGTTTTACCCAGGTTCAGGCTCCCGGAGGATAACACCCTACTTCCTGCTTGTCTGGTATTAATGTTGAGCGTGGCTACAATGGCGAGATGGCGATCTCGCTAGGGTTAGAACTGGCGGCTGTGAGCTGGGGTTGAGTTCGTTGCCCTAGACGAGGGACCCTCCCAGCCTTTATATGATAGGCTGGGTCTCGGGTGAACAGTGCAGATGGCACTTACAGGACGATCAAGGCTGATGACCTAACGTCGACTATCTTGGGCCGCATGTCGTCCTTCTTGGGCCTTCCTTGGACCCTCGCCATAGGGTGGATGGACTTGGCGTGACCCAGGTATCACCACCGTGGGGTAGTCAAAGAGTAACCCCATGACAATGGGTGACGTTGTTCCGATCCGCCGAACCTGAAGATGATCGACCTGATGAAGTTAACCGCCGAGGATGCAGTCGAACTTGTGATGGGCGCGGCTTCGATCCACTTCGTGAACTTGTCGACTGCCACCAGGAGATGAGTGTGTCCGCCCGGAGAAGACTTCTTGAGTGGACCCACCATGTCGAGCCCCCATTGAGCGAAGGGCCACGCGAGTGGTATGGTCTTCAGTGCTGATGCCGGTGCGTGCGGCTTGTTGGCGAACTCCTGGCAGCCGATGCATTTCCTCATGAGTTCTTCTGCGTCTTGCATTGCGGTGGGCCAGTAGAACCCTGCTCGTAGGGCTTTGGCCACCAAGGCTCGACTGCTGGTGTGGTGTCCACAGATGCCGGCGTGGATCTCGAGTAAGATGGCTTGACCATCGACTGGGTCGATGCACCTTTGGAGGACTCCTGAGATGCTTCGCTTGTAGAGTTCCCCGTTGATGACGGTGAAGCCCTTGGACTGGGTTCGACTGGGTTTGCTGGCACCTTCTGATGCAGTATGTAGGCCAGGTATGGGCTTGTCCATGTGGGTTCGACCAGCATTACCTCCATGGGTTCTGTCTCCGTGCTTGGCGGGTTGGTGGTGCTCGTTGTCGGTGTAGAGGGTCCCGGTGCAGGCCGGAGCTTGATGGAGAGTTGCTTGGTGCACTCGAGGAAGACTCCGGGTGGCACCGGTGCTTTGTCTGAGCCTAGGTTGGCGAGAATGTCGGCTTCCTCGTTGCTCTCGCGGCCGATGTGTCGTAGCTCGCAGCCGTCGAAGGTGCCTTCCAGCTGGTTGTATAGGTCCCTGTAGGCTATCATGTTGTCGGCGATGGCGTCACATTGCTTCATGGTTTGCTGCACGACAAGGTAGGAGTCTCCGTAGATCATGAGGTGAGTGGCGTCGCAGTTTTTGGCCATCCGCATGCCGTGGATCAGGGCTTCGTACTCTGCCTCGTTATTGGAGGGTGTTGGGAAGTCCATTTGCAGTACATACTTCAGTTTGTCGCCTTTGGGTGAGATGAGGACGACTCCCGCCCCTGCTGACCTGAACTTCTTGGACCCGTCGAAGTACATTGTCCATGCGTTGGACAAATCGGGTACGTCTGGTAGCTGGGCCTCTATCCACTCTGTGGTGAATTCTGGAAGAACTTGGGCCTTGATTGCCTTCGGATGCGCATACTTCAGCCCCCAGGGTCCTAACTCGACGACCCACTTGGCGACTCGTCCTGTCGCGGCTTGGTTGGTGAGGATGTCGGAGAGCCCAGAGGAGCTTACCACCGTGATGGTGTGCTCGGAGAAGTACTGGACGACCTTCCTTGATGTCATGAAGACTCCGTATGCTAGCTTCTGGTAATGCGGGTATCGCTGCTTGGAGAGGGTTAGCACCTCGCTAAGAAAGTATACGGGTCGCTGAACAGGGTGGCTGTGCCCTTCTTCTCCTCGTTCGACGACGAGTACTGTGCTGACCACTCTGTTCGTGGCCGACACGCAGAGGTACAGCGGCTCGTTCTCCAGTGGCGCCACCAGTACTGGAGGAGTCGTGAGGGTTTTCTTGAGCTTGTCGAACGCGTCTTGCGCTTCTTCTGTCCACTCGAATTTATCCGACTTTTTCATCAGTTGGTAGAAAGGCAGGGCCTTTTCTCCCAACTTACTAATGAACCGGCTGAGAGCTGCGACTCGGTCGGCTAGGCGTTGCACTTCATGAAGCTTGGTCGGTGCTGGCATTGCGAGTATGTTTTGCACCTTCTCAGGGTTGGCTTCGATTCCTCTTGCCGAGACGAGGTACCCGAGCAGTTCTCCGGCTGGCACGCCGAAAACACACTTGTCCAGATTCAGCTTGATCTGATACTCATTAAGTGCGGCAAAGACTTTGCGGAGGTCAGCAATTAAACTGTCATCCGTTCGAGTGGTGATGACTACGTCGTCGACGTAGACTTGTACGATCTTTCCTATTAGCTCCTTCAGGCAAGCTTGCATCGTGCGCTGGTATGTGGCTCCAGCGTTCTTCAACCCGAAGGGCATCATTTGGTAGCAGAACACACCATGGGGTGTGATAAATGCAGTCTTCTCTTCATCTTCGACTTTCATCCTGATCTGCTGGTACCCGGAGTAGGCGTCCAGGAAGGATAGGCGCGCGCAGCCTGCAGTCGAGTCGATGATCTGGTCTATCCGCGGGAGCGGAAAATGGTCCTTGGGGCAGCACTTGTTAATGGCGGTGAAGTCGACGCACATGCGAAGTTTCTTCGTCTTCTTCTTCTCCACCAGGACCGGGTTCGCTACCCAGTCCGAGTCCTTGATTTCCCGAATGAATCCGGCGTGGAGCAGCCGGTCGATCTCCTTGCTGATGGCGTCTCGTTTGGGACCCGAAAAGCGTCGCATGGTCTGCTTGACGGGTCTGGCGTCCTTGTGGACGCGTAAGGAGTGCTCGGCGAGTTCCCTGGGTATGCCTGGCATGTCAGAGGGTTGCCAGGCGAAGATCTCCCAGTTCTCACGTAGAAACTCGACGAGCGCGCCTTCCTATGCGATAGGCAGGCTTGTCGACACCTTGACTGTCTTGCTGGCATCCGTCGGGTGGACTTGATGGGTTCTTGTGTCGTCAGTCGTGTTGAAGGCGGAGCCCTTGGCTGGCTTCTTGGATGGTGGGAAAATGGTCTTGTCGTTGTCGACTGCCATCATCGCAAGGTGCTCCTCCATTCCGAAGAACTCAGAGATCTGGCTGAATTCGCGGTCGCAGCTGTTGGAGCGGTCGAAGTCGCCGTGCACCGTGATGACGCCCTTGGGTCCAGGCATCTTGAGCATCAGATAGGCGTAGTGAGGTATCGCCATGAATCTGGCAAAGGTTGGGCGCCCGAGTATCGCATGGTACTGCGACTTCCAGTCGACTACCTCAAAGTCGATCGCCTCCCTCTGGAAGTTGTCGGGTGTGCCGAAGATGACGTCGAGTGTGATTGCTCCCATGGGCGTGACTGCTTGCCCTGGTACTATGCCATGGAAGGTGGTCCCTGATGGCGCCAAGTTTGTTGTTGGCCTGTTCATCCTTCTGAGGGTGTCGGCGAAGATGATGTTGATGCCGCTGCCTCCGTCCATGAACACCTTTTTCAAGGTGTAATCCCCGATCAGAGCTTCGACTACCAGAGCGGCGTGCCCGGGTCGTGGTACCGCAGGCGGATGATCTGCTCTGGAGAACGTGATCGGTGTCTCTGACCCTCTCAGGTATTCGGGTACTGCAGGTGGACAGGTGACAGCCTGGTAGACTTGGCGGGTGATGATCTTCTATGTCCTGTTTGAAGGGCGTCCCTTCTGTATCATGTTGAGCTGTCCGCGTGCCGCTGGATATGCGTCAGGGGCTTCTTGCTGCGGCTGCTGCTGCGGATAAAAAGCTCCCGCTGCCTGTGCTGGATTAGCGACTGCAGGTGCGGGTGCGGGTGCTGCTTGGAGAGCCAACTGCGTGACTGGCTGTGCTGCGGGTGCTGCCTGGAGAGCCAACTGCGTGGCTGGATGAGCGACTATCTTCTGCATTGCCTGGTATATCCTGCGTGCCTTCTTGCAGTCCTTCAACAGGTGACGGGATCCGCACTTGCCCGTTTCCGGGTTCCTGAACATGTGGTGCTTGCAGGGTTGCTCTAGCTCTTCCTCCGGAGTCAGCGTGCGCCTCTGCCACTCTCGCTTGCGGCTCCCATCGCCACGGTAGGTGCTGCCACCGCTTCGGTTGAATTTCCCTTGGCTGTATTGGCGACTCTGGTCGTCGCCGATTCGACTGTACTGCATTTGACTGTACTGGCGATTGCTGTCGTATGCTTCATTCTCGCGGGGGGTTTCGAATCCCGCCGCTACTAATTCTATTGAGTCATTGCCGTGGAAACGCGGCTTCTTCTTCTGGCGTCCTTCCCGCCAGTTGCTTGGTCCGGCCTCGTCTCGTGGAGTATCACGGACTGAGTCCTCTCCGTCTGCCCACTGGTTGGCTATCTTCATGAGGTCAATCATGTTTCTCGGCCGGAGCCTACCAAATTCCTCGCGGAGGTCGCGGCGGTAGACGCCGTGCATGAAGGCATCCATCACCCGGTCTTCCGAGGTGGCTTCCATGGTGTTGCGGAGCAGGGTCCATCGCTGGATGTAGGACCGGAGTGGCTCGTCCCGTCCTTGTTTGCATGCTTGGAGCTCGACGAAAGTTGTCGGCCTTGAGTATGTCCCCAGGAAGCTCTTGACGAAGGCATCCGCGAACTCGTCCCATGTGCTGAAGGCGTCCTTGGGTTGAGTGTTGAGCCACCCGCATGCAGATCCTGTGAGCATCAGCTGGATGTACTGCATGGCTGTAGTCGAAGTACCGCCCTGGCAACTGCAGGCTATGAGGTAGTCCTCCAGCCAGTCTCTCGGGTCCTGCTTTCCGTCGTACTTGACCGCTTCTGCCGTGAGCTTGAAGCCCTTAGGCATTCTTGTGTCGCGGATGTTGAAGTTGAAGCATGGGGCACCACGTGGCTCGAAGTCGCTATCGTCGCGGTCGTCAGCATTGGGTGTGCTGACAATCCGCTGGGTGCGGTTGCGGTCTACCGTCCTCTGTGTGATGACATTGCGGAGGTCTTCGCCTGGCTGCAGCTGTCACGGCTGTCTTGGAGCTGGGTCTGCGAGCGCTGCGGGTTCGCGGTCGCGGCGACCCCGATTTTCTTGCGCCCTTTCTGCTGGTGTCTTGTTCGCCAGAGCCTCTTCAACTGCCTTGATGGACATGATTTGTTGCTTGTGGAGGAGAGCGTGGGCGTCACCCTCAGGCGGCTGCGTCAGTCGCAGGTATGTTTCGACTGCCATGAGGGCAACTCCGGGTGTCTTGGGGACGGGTATCCCGTCCGCGTCTTCAGTCATGTATGACGACTCGAGGTTGCGGGTAATTCCGGCGCGTTCGGCCTCTGTCATTCGGGGCACGCGGGGCCTGTGGCACCTTGCTCCTTGCGAGACTTCTGTCGAGGCAGCAGTGAATGAGTAAGCGGCCCTCCTGGCACTCGCCGCGTCGGCCTCCTCCTTGCGTCGGAGTAGCTCGGCCTTCTCTGCGCGGAGTCGTTCGCCTTCCTTCCGCAGCAGGTACTGGACCACCATAAGGTCCTCTTGGTGTGCGTCTGGTGGAGGGTACGTGCCCTCCTCAACGTGCTTCAGGGCTCTGATTGCCATGTCGCGGGTGATGGTGAGTCGTGTCTGATCCGGCATGACCACCTCCAGTGGATAAGCGGGTTCGTCGCCGTTGGCCCGCGCCGGGCCGGTCATGTAGACTTGTGCGGAGTAAATCCGGGGAGTGGGGCTGATACTTCCGCTGCTGCTTCCTTCATCCGAGCCATGCTCGGAGTCGAAAATTGCTCCAACATGGTGGGTACCGCAGTTGCCGTTGGGGTTCTTTCTGTAGAGTTTTGCGGCCTTCACGGCGGACGTGAGGAATGGAGTCGCTGTCGTCGACGCGGGTGCGATTGGCTTGCGGATGATCTCGCGACGCAAAGGTGTGGCCGACGTAGTCGGAGTCGATCTAGATCTTGGCCTTGCCCGCGACGCGACCAAGGTAGTCGAAGTAGACTCGATCCGCGCAGGGGTCACCGCCGATGCGATCTCCTTGGCAGCCGGAGGTGCGGGTGTCGTGGTTGTGTTGGGCATGCTCTTCGTCATGGAGGCAGTTGGCGTAGTCGAGGCGGGCGCGATCTTCGCGGCAGTTGAAGATGCGATCGCCACAGTTGCGGTAGATGCGATCACGGCAGATGACGCGGTCGTGGTAGATGCGATCTTCGCGGCAGTCGAAGATGCGATCGCTGCATTCGCAGCAGATGCGATCTCGGCGGCAGGTGAAGGCGTGGTCGACGTAGTCGATGCAGACGCGGGTGTCGTCTCCGCGCGTAGCGCGGCCACCGTCGATCGGAGCATTCCGTAGCTGTTTATGAGGTAGCGCATGGTACCAAAGGTGATCCACGTACCTTCACTCAGTTCAGCGTACGCCGAGCAATGAGCCGGCGGGTGGCTGACGTACTCGAGGGAGCCGGACCGGATTGGCTCCCTGGTGCAGGCGTCGGTCTTCAAGGTTGATGGAGCCGGAGCGACCATGGTTCCAACGCTCGTTCTTTCCCACAGATGGCGCCAATTGACGAGGTTGGGACTCGGCAAATCCCTGGGTTGAGCACCCCGGGTTGATTGAGGGGGAGAGAGATGAGCGCTGGTGATCACGACGGCTAACAGGCGAGGTTTTACCCAGGTTCAGGCTCCCGGAGGATAACACCCTACTTCCTGCTTGTCTGGTATTAATGTTGAGCGTGGCTACAATGGCGAGATGGCGATCTCGCTAGGGTTAGAACTGGCGGCTATGAGCTGGAGTTGAGTTCGTTGCCCTAGACGAGGGACCCTCCCAGCCTTTATATGATAGGCTGGGTCTCGGGTGAACGGTGCCGATGGCACTTACAGGACGATCAAGGCTGATGACCTAACGTCGACTATCTTGGGCCGCACGTCGTCCTTCTTGGGCCTTCCTTGGACCCTCGCCATAGGGTGGATGGACTTGGCGTGACCCAGGTATCACCACCGTGGGTTAGTCAAAGAGTAACCCCACGACAGTAGCCCCCGAGTGCTTAGTCGAATCGTAGAGTCGGATAAAGGACTCCTTCCTTCTGGGCACGCCAGCGGGTTCCTGAAAGAAACAAACAAAATGGTCGACTCCGGCCATTCAGGGCTTATGGAGGATTTCTTAGTCGAAACATCGACTGCAGGGTGAAAACTGCGAGTGTTGTTCTGGTCGGTGATTTTTCGACTGCGATTGTTCTGAGTCATTCGGGAGCGCGAACAGCGCTCCCGATGGGAGTAGCCCCTGAGATTAAGCTGAATTGCTTGCAATTGAGGTTAAACTCAATTTTTCCTTCAGTCGAAAAGCCCGCTCCCGATGGGAGTGAAGAAGGGACTCGAATTGACGGAGTCGCAACTTGCTTTGCATGACTTACTTTGTACTCGGCCGGTTTGGCTTACTGCTTAAGTTTGCTCAGCTCGTGGAGCTTACTGTATTTCTTTTGCACTCGAATGGACTTGTCGAGTCGACTCAGCTCTTAGAGCTTACTGTATCTTTGTTGCACTCGAATGAACTGTCCGGGTGCTCCATCAGCCCATTGGCTTGCTATGCCTCCGCGAATGACGTCAGCGCTGACGTTTTCGGCGTGCTCTGCATCCGATGGGACGCGACATGGTGGTCCCAGTGCCAGCATTGACTGATCTGACCGTTGGGCGTGAACTTTTCGCGGCGTGATGAAGACGCCCCGATTCCCACGCGTAGTGGGCGGCGTGGGCGGCGACGGTTGGCATCTCTGCGTGACGCGTGGACGGACAGATGAGGTTGTGGAGAGCGGTTTCGTGGGGAACGGCCAGGATGAACTGTCCCCGCGGTATATGTTTTTCACCGCGGTGGGGAACAGTTCACCCCATCCTCATTTCGCCGCCATCTCCACTGCTCTCTCCTCCATTGCTGCTCCTCTGCCAGATTCTTCTCCACCCACCATGAGCAAGGTCACGATGAAGAGAGGAAAGTCTGCCGCCGGCGCCGTCGCTGCCACCAAGGCTGGCGTGATGAAGAAGCCCGAGGGCGACTGGACGAAGTCGTCGGTGAAGAAGGCCGATCTTGAGGGCCGCCGCGCGCAGGGGCTGCTGCCGCCGGCGGACCAGGCGGCGGTGCGCGCTCCAGGGAAGGAGGTATTCCCTGCCCCTCGCGAGGGGGAACGCATGTGCTTCGTGGATTTCCTTCCGCGGGGTTTCGGGTTCCCCCTCCACAATTTCGTTCGTGGTCTCCTGTATGCTTATGGGATTCAGATCCACGATCTGACTCCCAATAGCGTCTTGAGCATCGCGAGCTTTATCATGCTTTGCGAGTGCTTCTTGGGGATCGCACCCCACTGGCTGCTATGGAAGTCGCTGTTCCTCGTCAAGAGGAACGTGGGGAAGAGCGGGCAAGTGTACCCGGTGGGCGGCTTCGGCATCCAGGTGCGTGGCGACACCACCTTCTTCCAGATGAAGAAATCCGACTCCGTCCAAGGCTGGCGGAGGAAGTGGTTCAACGTCAGGTGCGACCAGGAGGGGCTTCTTCCCTTCGCGGCTAATCGCGAATTGCGGAAGACGAGGGCATGGGCGCACCCGCTGTCGAAGGAGGTCAGGGAAGCGACTCAACCCCTGCTGGCGCTTCTCCGTAGCCTGCTGAAGAGCCTTGGGCGTGAGACAAGTGGGGTGCAACTCATTGCCACCTTCTTCAGGCTTCGGGTGCAGCCGCTCCACGCTCGCGTCCACCCGATGTGGGCGCTTGAGCATGGTAATGAACTCGGCGATGACGAAGTTGAGTCGAAGGTGAGGAGCATCACCAGTCTCCGAGCCGCCGATCCGTGCAACGTCAAGTGCCCGGTCCAGCCGTATGGGCCGAACAACCCTGTGCCTGAGGTAATCTTCCTTTATGTTTTGCTTTTGTCTTGTATGTTCTGCCGAAATCTTTGTTTGTCTGACCCGAATTTTTTTCGACAGGGTCGTTCCAGCTTTGTTAGCCTTCCTCCGTTGATGGAGAATGGACCTCATGAAGAGGCAGAGTTCCCTGAGGATGAAGAGGTTGATAACGATGAAGTCCCCTCCGCCAATTCTCCAAGTGAAACCTTGGAGGAGGATGACGAGGATGAGGAGCCGCTGCAGAAGCGGCAGAAGCGAAAGAGTGGCGAGTCTGCTTCGGCTTCGTCACCCGCAAAGCAGGTGGAGGTGGAGGACGTGGACGAGGCGAGCGAGTCGTCCTCGGGTGCCAGGCACACGAGCGACCCGACGGAGCCTTTGGTCGTGCCTCCCCTTAACTCTGCACCGCCAACTGGGTTCGCGAGGATGCCCTCCATCTCCCTGGGCAGCGATGATGATCTGGACGTCACCAGGTTAGTCTTGCAACCATCACCTTGTTTTGTCGAGTGCCCTTTTTGCCTTTGCGAGTATTTGAATTGAATTATATTGTCGCAGCGACCGTACTGGCGCTGTCGGTTCTTCGCCTCCAGAGATGGAGCACACTTCTGCTCCCGTGTTCGAGCAGACCACGAAGGCGACCGAAGAAGAGCCGCAGGCGGGTGATGCGTCGACCTTGAAGGCTTCGACTTCCTCCGTGCTAGAGAAGACTGCTGATGCGACCTCGGTGGACGCTGGATTGCTTGAGCATGTAAGTGTCCCTTAACTCAGTCTGCAAGATCTGTATCGGGTGCGCGAACAGCGCTCCCGATGGGAGTAGCCCCCGAAGATGTGCGTGACTAGAATAGTCGGGCGCAGATTGATGTCTTGTTCTTTCCACAGCCGTTTTGTCGCCAGCTGATGGAGGGAGCCGCAGCCTTCGTGCGAATGGAGAAGGAGGGGGGTCGACTCCGCACTGCTCTGGAACAAGCAAATAGTGAGTACTAACCCTTGCGTTCAAGAGGTGCTTCGACTATCTTCATTTTTAACTTTGCTCCGGTGATCCACAGGAGAAAGGGAGAGCCTGGCGAAGCGGGTCGCGGAGCTGGAGAAGTCACTGGGCGAAGCTCAAGAGCGTGAGCGAGCCCGGGATGAACTGGAGAAGGCCCAGGTTGAGCATTTGCTCTCACTCGCCGATGCCACTGGAAGTAAGTATCTCGACTGTTTGCCTACTTTTTCTTGTGTCGACTTCTGGTGTCTTATCAGTGTTGTCTTTTTGGAGCAGAGACTTACGGAGGTGCTCCTCCCGAAGGAACTTCCAGTGCCAATGTCAGCTTAACGGAAGCTGTTGGCTTCGTCGATCGCGTCTGTGCGTATGCCTCGACGGCGCTGCAGAAGTCGACAGGCGCCTTGGCGACTGTGCACCGGAGCATCTTCCCCAATCAGCCATTGCCGGTTGCTGTTGACGCGCTTGCGGCTCCGTTTGAAGGCGACGCGACCACCATGGCGGACTACACGCGTGCTCAGACGGTACGCGGCTCAGAGCTCACTTTCTAGCTCCTACTTGGTCACCAAGTCGTAGGTGATTTTGATAAGGTTGTCAGCGACTTCCCTCGGAGGCCTGACGGCAAAACCGCGTCCCTTAGCGGTGTGAAGGCGCGGGCGAGTCAGCTGGCTGTGAAGTTGGTTGCCACCTTCGAGAAGAAAATCGCCAAGGCTGCAGAGTTGGCTGCTAGGAAGAGCCGTTCTCGTTCGAAGTCTGCGATGTAGATTCCTTTATTTTAAAATTCCTCTACTTTTGGTCTTGGTCTGTAATGAACCATATAGTTTGCGGGTCTTCTGGCCGCGAACATGCTGATGTTGAAATGTGAATATGTGCCCTCGAGTCTTCTTTCATATCCATGTTTGAATGTCTTCCTCATTTGCCACTGTCGAATTTGGCAGTCTGAGATGGGCGAGGCTCCTGTGGTTGCTGGAGCGACTGGTGTGGACGATGAGGAGGACACCTCTTCAGCCGCACCTGATCGCCGTTGCCGTCGAACTCCTCTGGCTCCTGCGCGAAGTGTAAATTACCAGCGAGTGATCGCCTTCATGAGAAACAAGATTGTTGAGCTTGAGTCGAAGTTGAAGACCGCCGAGTTGGAGTTGGAGCGCTTGAAGTCACGGCCCGCTGCGCCGTTCTCACAGCGTGAGGAATTCCTTCTTGGCCAGATAGACTTGATCAGTCGACAGCTACAAGGTTGGGCTTCTAGCGCTTTGCTTCGGCTTCTTTATGCTTTCACTGTTCTAAGTGCTGGGTCTTGATGCAGATGTGAATCCTGACTGGAAGGCCGAGCAGAGTCGAGTGGACGAGCGGGTGGCACAAGAGGCCGCCAGCGACTCACCCGAAGCGCGTACGTTTTGGTCGGACAAATCCAAAGGCAGTGTATTGGCTAGGATGCTGGACCGTACCTGGCGGGCTGCTTTGCTCCTGCAAGGTTGTAGAAAGGCCTTCTATCAGATCAACAAGGTGTACTTTCCGCACAACGAGCAGCCTAGTGGATTGGCTGCGCTGCTGGAGAGGTTCCGCGGAGGCAAGGCGTTGAAGGAAGTCATGCACGCCCAGCTTGTTGGCGGGGCGAACGTGGCGCTGGCGTACGTTCGAATGCACCGGCCTCATCTTCCTTTGGACAAGGTGCTTGGCGGCCTGCCTGGAGCAGATGACTACGTCGATACTCTTGCGGCTGCGTGCCAGATGATTCAACAGGTCCAGAACTTCAGTGAGCAGCTTGTAGGGCCACTCGATGCGCCAAAGGATGAGCCTGTAGAGTAAGACTACTAGACTGTTGTTGTGTAGCATTAGTTTGTAAAAGATAATTTTCCCAAGTGGGAGCATGAGTGTATGTATGCCGAGGTGGGGGTAGCCTCCGAGTGAGTAAATTGTATCTTGTAGACTTCTGCAAACCCGTATGGCGCAGCCCCCGAGCGGATCGGGTGCGGCCGAGATGTGTCGAGTCAGGCCTGTGCGGCGCAGCCCCCGAGTGCTTCGAGTGCGGCCGAGGCGTTTTCGAGTCAGACCTGTGCGGCGCAGCCCCCGAGTGCGTCGGGTGCGGCCTAGGATGTTGACTTAGACCTGTATGGCGCAGCCCCCGAGTGCGGCGGGTGGCGGCCGGGGATTTTTCGAGTTAGACCTGTATGGCGCGGCCCCCGAGTGTGTCGGGTGGCGACCTAGGTTGACTTAGACCTGTACGGCGCAGCCCCCGAGTGCGTCGGGTGGCAGCCGAGGATTTTTCGAGTTAGACCTGTATGGCGCAGCCCCCGAGTGGTTCGGGTGGCGGCCTAGGTTGACTTAGACCTGTGCGGCGCAGCCCCCGATTGGTTCGGGTGGCGGCCGAGGATTTTTAGGGTTGGACCTGTATGGCGCGGCCCCCGAGTGGTTCGGGTGGCGGCCTAGGTTGACTTAGACCTGTGCGGCGCAGCCCCCGAGTGGTTCGGGTGGCGGCCGAGGATTTTAGGGTTGGACCTGTATGGCGCAGCCCCCGAGTGGTTCGGGTGGCGGCCTAGGTTTACTTAGACCTGTGCGGCGCAGCCCCCGAGTGGTTCGGGTGGCGGCCGAGGATTTTAGGGTTGGACCTGTATGGCGCAGCCCCCGAGTGGTTCAGGTGGCGGCCTAGGTTTTGTCTTGGACCTGTACAGCGCAGCCCCCGAGTTGTTCGGGTGGCGGCCGAGGATTTTAGGGTTGGACCTGTATGGCGCAGCCCCCGAGTGGTTCGGGTGGCGGCCTAGGTTTTGTCTTGGACCTGTACAGCGCAGCCCCCGAGTTGTTCGGGTGGCGGCCGAGGATTTTCGAGTTGACTTGTATGGCGCAGCCCCCGAGTGCATCAGGTGGCGGCCTAGGTTTATGTTGCTTGCTGACAAAAGTAAAGGGGAGAGCTTGTTCCTCAAATCACTTTATTGATTTTTGCGAGCAGACCGCCTCATTAAAACCCTTCCAGTCCCCTCGGGTACCCTGGCGAGGGAAAGAGTGCGTCTGAAACCTGCCGCTTCTTGACATTGTACTGTTACAAATTGGGGTCAGTCAGGCATAGAAGCGGCGCAGTTGCGCAACGTTCCACGGGTTGCTGCAGACTATCCCCGTCTTCGAGTCCTTCAGGCGGTAAGCTCCGCCGCCGATTGCCTCTGTCACGATGTATGGACCCTCCCACGGGGAGGCAAGTTTGTGCACCTTCTTCTGCTTGAGACGGAGGACAAGATCACCAGGGACGAACGCTCTGGGCCGGAGTCGCCGCCCGTGATAGTTGCGCAGGTCTTCCTGGTACACAGCTGTGCGGGTAAGGGCGATGTCGCGTACTTCGTCCAGGGTGTCCATGTCATCTTCGAGTGCTTCCTCTGCATCAGACTCCTCGTAGGCCACCACTCGGGGAGCGTCGAACTTGATGTCGCACGGCAGGACTGCTTCAGCGCCATACACCATGAAGAATGGCGTGTACTGGGTAGATCTGTTTGGCGTGGTGCGCAGACTCCACAGCACAGATGGCAGTTCTTCGACCCAGGCACCTGCGGCGCGCCTCAGTGGCACTCGCAGGCGCATCTTTACGCCCTTGCAGACTAGGCCATTGGCTTTCTCAACTTGTCCGTTGGATTGCGGGTGCGAGACAGATGCGTAGTTGCGCTTGATGCCTTGGTCAGAGCAGAAGTCCTTGAATTCTTCGGCTGTGAAGTTCGAGCCGTTGTCGGTGATGATGCTGTGTGGCACGCCGAACCTGAAGATGATCGACCTGATGAAGTTAACCGCCGAGGATGCAGTCGAACTTGTGATGGGCGCGGCTTTGATCCACTTCGTGAACTTGTCGACTGCCACCAGGAGATGAGTGTGTCCGCCCGGAGAAGACTTCTTGAGTGGACCCACCATGTCGAGCCCCCATTGAGCGAAGGGCCACGCGAGTGGTATGGTCTTCAGTGCTGATGCCGGTGCGTGCGGCTTGTAGGCGAACTCCTGGCAGCCGATGCATTTCCTCATGAGTTCTTCTGCGTCTTGCATTGCGGTGGGCCAGTAGAACCCTGCTCGTAGGGCTTTGGGCACCAAGGCTCGATTGCTGGTGTGGTGTCCGCAGATGCCGGCGTGGATCTCGAGTAAGATGGCTTGACCGTCGACTGGGTCGATGCACCTTTGGAGGACTCCTGAGATGCTTCGCTTGTAGAGTTCCCTGTTGATGACGGTGAAGCCCTTGGACTGGGTTCGACTGGGTTTGCTGGCACCTTCTGATGCAGTATGTAGGCCAGGTATGGGCTTGTCCATGTGGGTTCGACCAGCATTACCTCCATGGGTTCTGTCTCCGTGCTTGGCGGGTTGGTGGTGCTCGTTGTCGGTGTAGAGGGTCCCGGCGCAGGCCGGAGCTTGATGGAGCGTTGCTTGATGCACTCGAGGAAGACTCCGGGTGGCACCGGTGCTTTGTCTGAGCCTAGGTTGGCGAGGATGTCGGCTTCCTCGTTGCTCTCGCGGCCGATGTGTCGTAGCTCGCAGCCGTCGAAGGTGCCTTCCAGCTGGTTGTATAGGTCCCTGTAGGCTATCATGTTGTCGGCGATGGCGTCACATTGCTTCATGGTTTGCTGCACGACAAGGTAGGAGTCTCCGTAGATCATGAGGTGAGTGGCATCGCAGTTTTTGGCCATCCGCATGCCGTGGATCAGGGCTTCGTACTCTGCCTCGTTATTGGAGGGTGTTGGGAAGTCCATTTGCAGTACATACTTCAGTTTGTCGCCTTTGGGTGAGATGAGGACGACTCCCGCCCCTGCTGACCTGAACTTCCTGGACCCGTCGAAGTACATTGTCCATGCGTTGGACAAATCAGATACGTCTGTTAGCTGGGCCTCTATCCACTCTGTGGTGAATTCTGGAAGAACTTGGGCCTTGATTGCCTTCGGGTGCGCATACTTCAGCCCCCAGGGTCCTAACTCGACGACCCACTTGGCGACTCGTCCTGTCGCGGCTTGGTTGGTGAGGATGTCGGAGAGCCCAGAGGAGCTTACCACCGTGATGGTGTGCTCGGAGAAGTACTGGACGACCTTCCTTGATGTCATGAAGACTCCGTATGCTAGCTTCTGGTAATGCGGGTATCGCTGCTTGGAGAGGGTTAGCTCCTCGCTAAGAAAGTATACGGGTCGCTGAACAGGGTGGCTGTGCCCTTCTTCTCCTCGTTCGATGACGAGTACTGTGCTGACCACTCTGTTCGTGGCCGACACGCAGAGGTACAGCGGCTCGTTCTCCAGTGGCGCCACCAGTACTGGAGGAGTCGTGAGGGTTTTCTTGAGCTTGTCGAACGCGTCTTGCGCTTCTTCTGTCCACTCGAATTTATCCGTCTTTTTCATCAGTTGGTAGAAAGGCAGGGCCTTTTCTCCCAACTTACTAATGAACCGGCTGAGAGCTACGACTCGGTCGGCTAGGCGTTGCACTTCATGAAGCTTGGTCAGTGCTGGCATTGCGAGTATGTTTTGCACCTTCTCAGGGTTGGCTTCGATTCCTCTTGCCGAGACGAGGTACCCGAGCTGTTCTCCGGCTGGCACGCCGAAAACACACTTGTCCAGATTCAGCTTGATCTGATACTCGTTAAGTGCGGCGAAGACTTTGCGGAGGTCAGCAATTAAACTGTCCTCCGTTCGAGTGGTGATGACTATGTCGTCGACGTAGACTTGTACGATCTTTCCTATTAGCTCCTTCAGGCAAGCTTGCATCGTGCGCTGGTATGTGGCTCCAGCGTTCTTCAACCCGAAGGGCATCATTTGGTAGCAGAACACACCATGGGGTGTGATAAATGCAGTCTTCTCTTCATCTTCGACTTTCATCCTGATCTGCTGGTACCCGGAGTAGGCGTCCAGGAAGGATAGGCGCGCGCAGCCTGCAGTCGAGTCGATGATCTGGTCTATCCGCGGGAGCGGAAAATGGTCCTTGGGGCAGCACTTGTTAATGGCGGTGAAGTCGACGCACATGCGAAGTTTCTTCGTCTTCTTCTTCTCCACCAGGACCGGGTTCGCTACCCAGTCCGAGTCCTTGATTTCCCGGATGAATCCGGCGTGGAGCAGCCGGTCGATCTCCTTGCTGATGGCGTCTCGTTTGGGACCCGAAAAGCGTCGCATGGTCTGCTTGACGGGTCTGGCGTCCTTGTGGACGCGTAAGGAGTGCTCGGCGAGTTCCCTGGGTATGCCTGGCATGTCAGAGGGTTGCCAGGCGAAGATCTCCCAGTTCTCACGTAGAAACTCGACGAGCGCGCCTTCCTATGCGATAGGCAGGCTTGTCGACACCTTGACTGTCTTGCTGGCATCCGTCGGGTGGACTTGATGGGTTCTTGTGTCGTCAGTCGTGTTGAAGGCGGAGCCCTTGGCTGGCTTCTTGGATGGCGGGAAAATGGTCTTGTCGTTGTCGACTGCCATCATCGCAAGGTGCTCCTCCATTCCGAAGAACTCAGAGATCTGGCTGAATTCGCGGTCGCAGCTGTTGGAGCGGTCGAAGTCGCCGTGCACCGTGATGACGCCCTTGGGTCCAGGCATCTTGAGCATCAGATAGGCGTAGTGAGGTATCGCCATGAATCTGGCAAAGGTTGGGCGCCCGAGTATCGCATGGTACTGCGACTTCCAGTCGACTACCTCAAAGTCGATCGCCTCCCTCTGGAAGTTGTCGGGTGTGCCGAAGATGACGTCGAGTGTGATTGCTCCCATGGGCGTGACTGCTTGCCCTGGTACTATGCCATGGAAGGTGGTCCCTGATGGCGCCAAGTTTGTTGTTGTCCTGTTCATCCTTCTGAGGGTGTCGGCGAAGATGATGTTGATGCCGCTGCCTCCGTCCATGAACACCTTTTTCAAGGTGTAATCCCCGATCAGAGCTTCGACTACCAGAGCGGCGTGCCCGGGTCGTGGTACCGCAGGCGGATGATCTGCTCTGGAGAACGTGATCGGTGTGTCTGACCCTCTCAGGTATTCGGCTACTGCAGGTGGACAGGTGACAGCCTGGTAGACTTGGCGGGTGATGATCTTCTGTGTCCTGTTTGAAGGGCGTCCCTTCTGTATCATGTTGAGCTGTCCGCGTGCCGCTGGATATGCGTCAGGGGCTTCTTGATGCGGCTGCTGCTGCGGATAAAAAGCTCCCGCTGCCTGTGCTGGATTAGCGACTGCAGGTGCGGGTGCGGGTGCTGCTTGGAGAGCCAACTGCGCGACTGGCTGTGCTGCGGGTGCTGCCTGGAGAGCCAACTGCGTGGCTGGCTGAGCGACTATCTTCTGCATTGCCTGGTATATCCTGCGTGCCTTCTTGCAGTCCTTCAACAGGTGACGGGATCCGCACTTGCCCGTTTCCGGGTTCCTGAACATGTGGTGCTTGCAGGGTTGCTCTAGCTCTTCCTCCGGAGTCAGCGTGCGCCTCTGCCACTCTCGCTTGCGGCTCCCATCGCCACGGTAGGTGCTGCCACCGCTTCGGTTGAATTGCCCTTGGCTGTATTGGCGACTCTGGTCGTCGCCGCTTCGACTGTACTGCATTTGACTGTACTGGCGATTGCTGTCGTATGCTTCATTCTCGCGGGGGGTTTCGAATCCCGCCGCTACTAATTCTATTGAGTCATTGCCGTGGAAACGCGGCTTCTTCTTCTGGCGTCCTTCCCGCCAGTTGCTTGGTCCGGCCTCGTCTCGTGGAGTATCACGGACTGAGTCCTCTCCGTCTGCCCACTGGTTGGCTATCTTCATGAGGTCAATCATGTTTCTCGGCCGGAGCCTACCAAATTCCTCGCGGAGGTCGCGGCGGTAGACGCCGTGCATGAAGGCATCCATCACCCGGTATTCCGAGGTGGCTTCCATGGTGTTGCGGAGCAGGGTCCATCGCTGGATGTAGGACCGGAGCGGCTCGTCCCGTCCTTGTTTGCATGCTTGGAGCTCGACGAAAGTTGTTGGCCTTGAGTATGTCCCCAGGAAGCTCTTGACGAAGGCATCCGCGAACTCGTCCCATGTGCTGAAGGCGTCCTTGGGTTGAGTGTTGAGCCACCCGCATGCAGATCCTGTGAGCATCAGCTGGATGTACTGCATGGCTGTAGTCGAAGTACCGCCCTGGCAACTGCAGGCTATGAGGTAGTCCTCCAGCCAGTCTCTCGGGTCCTGCTTTCCGTCGTACTTGACCGCTTCTGCCGTGAGCTTGAAGCCCTTAGGCATTCTTGTGTCGCGGATGTTGAAGCTGAAGCATGGGGCACCACGTGGCTCGAAGTCGCTATCGTCGCGGTCGTCAGCATTGGGTGTGCTGACAATCCGCTGGGTGCGGTTGCGGTCTACCGTCCTCTGCGTGATGACGTTGCGGAGGTCTTCGCCTGGCTGCAGCTGTCACGGCTGTCTTGGAGCTGGGTCTGCGAGCGCTGCGGGTTCGCGGTCGCGGCGACCCCGATTTTCTTGCGCCCTTTCTGCTGGTGTCTTGTTCGCCAGATCCTCTTCAACTGCCTTGATGGACATGATTTGTTGCTTGTGGAGGAGAGCGCGGGCGTCACCCTCAGGCGGCTGCGTCAGTCGCAGGTATGTTTCGACTGCCATGAGGGCAACTCCGGGTGTCTTGGGGACGGGTATCCCGTCCGCGTCTTCAGTCATGTATGACGACTCGAGGTTGCGGGTAATTCCGGCGCGTTCGGCCTCTGTCATTCGGGGCACGCGGGGCCTGTGGCACCTTGCTCCTTGAGAGACTTCTGTCGAGGCAGCAGTGAATGAGTAAGCGGCCCTCCTGGCACTCGCCGCGTCGGCCTCCTCCTTGCGTCGGAGTAGCTCGGCCTTCTCTGCGCGGAGTCGTTCGCCTTCCTTCCGCAGCAGGTACTGGACCACCATAAGGTCCTCTCGGGGTGCGTCTGGTGGAGGGTACGTGCCCTCCTCAACGTGCTTCAGGGCTCTGATTGCCATGTCGCGGGTGATGGTGAGTCGTGTCTGATCCGGCATGACCACCTCCAGTGGATATGCGGGTTCGTCGCCGTTGGCCCGCGCCGGGCCGGTCATGTAGACTTGTGCGGGGTAAATCCGGGGAGTGGGGCTGATACTTCCGCTGCTGCTTCCTTCATCCGAGCCATGCTCGGAGTCGAAAATTGCTCCAACATGGTGGGTACCGCAGTTGCCGTTGGGGTTCTTTCTGTAGAGTTTTGCGGCCTTCACGGCGGACGTGAGGAATGGAGTCGTTGTCGTCGAGGCGGGTGCGATTGGCTTGCGGATGATCTCGCGACGCAAAGGCGTGGCCGACGTAGTCGGAGTCGATGTAGATCTTGGCCTTGCCCGCGACGCGACCAAGGTAGTCGAAGTAGACTCGATCCGCGCAGGGGTCACCGCCGATGCGATCTCCTTGGCAGCCGGAGGTGCGGGTGTCGTGGTTGTGTTGGGCATGCTCTTCGTCATGGAGGTAGTTGGCGTAGTCGAGGCGGGCGCGATCTTCGCGGCAGTTGAAGATGCGATCGCCGCAGTTGCGGTAGATGCGATCACGGCAGATGACGCGGTCGTGGTAGATGCGATCTTCGTGGCAGTCGAAGATGCGATCGCTGCATTCGCAGCAGATGCGATCTCGGCGGCAGGTGAAGGCGTGGTCGACGTAGTCGATGCAGACGCGGGTGTCGTCTCCGCGCGTAGCGCGGCCACCGTCGATCGGAGCATTCCGTAGCTGTTTATGAGGTAGCGCATGGTACCAAAGGTGATCCACGTACCTTCACTCAGTTCAGCGTACGCCGAGCAATGAGCCGGCGGGTGGCTGACGTACTCGAGGGAGCCGGACCGGATTGGCTCCCTGGTGCAGGCGTCGGTCTTCAAGGTTGATGGACCCGGAGCGACCATGGTTCCAACGCTCGTTCTTTCCCACAGATGGCGCCAATTGACGAGGTTGGGACTCGGCAAATCCCTGGGTTGAGCACCCCGGGTTGATTGAGGGGGAGAGAGATGAGCGCTGGTGATCACGACGGCTAACAGACGAGGTTTTACCCAGGTTCAGGCTCCCGGAGGATAACACCCTACTTCCTGCTTGTCTGGTATTAATGTTGAGCGTGGCTACAATGGCGAGATGGCGATCTCGCTAGGGTTAGAACTGGCGGCTATGAGCTGGAGTTGAGTTCGTTGCCCTAGACGAGGGACCCTCCCAGCCTTTATATGATAGGCTGGGTCTCGGGTGAACGGTGCCGATGGCACTTACAAGACGATCAAGGCTGATGACCTAACGTCGACTATCTTGGTCCGCACGTCGTCCTTCTTGGGCCTTCCTTGGACCCTCGCCATAGGGTGGATGGACTTGGCGTGACCCAGGTATCACCACCGTGGGGTAGTCAAAGAGTAACCCCACGACAATGGGTGACGTTGTTCCGATCCGCCTCTGGTATCCTCAAGTACCGAGGCTGTGCTTGGGGGTCGCGGGATCGCCCTGAAGATTGGACGGACAGACCTGCCCGCCGCACACTCGATATGCTGGCCTGCCTTCTGCGCTCTGCTAGCTCCGCTCTCGTGGCTTCCAGCTTGAGGCTTTCTTGCCACAGCAGGTACTGGTAGCATGTCAGGTCTTCTGGTGTCGCGTCGGCTGCCGGTTGGCCATCCGCTACAGCCTTGATTGCTTTTTCGCCCATAGCCTGGTTGATGTGGAGCTGCGTCCGCCCATTTTGTAGGGTGACGACGTATGGGTAGCTCTGCTGGCCACCCCTGTTAGGTGGAGCGTTTACTTCGACCTCCGTGTCGGTGGCTGCTGTCCTTGTGGCGGCGGCGGCTGCTGCTGCGGCTGCGGCTCCTGCCGCGGTCGTCTCCCCGAGTCCTGATGCTCCTCCTCCTGCAGGCACCGTCATGTATACCTCGATCGGCGAGAGATACGGCGTCTGATCGTCGGAGTTGTCGTTGAAGGCGGACTCGAAGGATGCCAAGGCTCCTCCGATGGAGTACACAGGGCTTGGCGGGGTAGATGAGATGTATGGCGCGACCGGTGTCATGGTCGTGTGCGCGAAGTTGATAGTTGGCGATGTAGATCGCGATGTTGCGGCCAAAGGTGACGCAGGTTCATCGAGCGTTCCCCCCGCGAGATCCGCGCGGGGTGACAGGATGTCCACCGATGCAGTCGATGAAGTTGCGACTTCCGCCGATGAAGTCGATGAAGTGGCGAGTTCCTCCGATGCGGAAGGAAGTGCGTCCGTGAGACGGAGCGTGCCCCACTTGTTGACGTAGAAGCGCAGCTTGCAAAAGCTCGTCTCCACGCCAGCTTGTAGGTCCTCGAAGGCCGAATGCACGACCGGCGAGTGTGGGTGAAAACCCAGGGAGCCGAAGTAGATCGGCTACTGCAGATCCAGTGCGTCGCCGATGGTCGCTGATGAAGCCGCTGAATCCGTAGATCCAGCACCAGTCTTTCCCACAGACGGCGCCAATTGACGTGGGGTTACCACGCCATATCCCTCGGATGACATCCTCGGGTTGAGCGAATAGGAGGAGAAGATGGTGGTATTGGTGGATTCGTCAGCTGACAAGAGAGATTTACCCAGGTTCAGGCCTCCGAAGGTAAAAGCCCTACGTCCTGCTTGTCTTGTATTGATGATGGAGCTTACAGATTGGTTACAATGGCGAGATCGTGCGATGCGATCTCGCTAGGGTTTCTGGCAGTGAGTCTCAACGTACCCTAGGTCGGCGGCCCTCCCAGTCTTTAAATAGTGGGACTGGGTCTCGGGTCCTTTACCTACTAGGTTTACATCTGGGCCTACCGACCTTATATCTCTAGTCTTTCCTTCGGGGCCTCCTTCCTGGGCCTGATGACAGATGGGCCTTTTATTCTCTTCCACACCAGGGTAGTCCACGGTGGCACACCCGAAAGGTGTACCCACGTCACTGATCATTTTGATATTTTATTCATAATTTTTGGTTAAATATTTATCGAATTATGATTTTCCCAAATTAGGTATTATTTATACCATTTTAGGAATTCTTAACAAACAGCAAAAATATAATCTCAAAATATCATTTCAGAGATTCTAACTTGTGGAGTTTGTTTTTCTGAACAATTTGATATTTGATTTGTCAAATTTGGAATAATAGTTAAAAATATATCAAATATTTAAATTAACTCTATTTCCAAAAAGGAAATTGCAAAAGCCAGACAGGCCGGCCTTGTGCCGGCCAGGCCGGGCTGCAGGCCGGGTGGGCTCCCGAAGCCACTGGCCTTTGGGCGGCCCAGGCTGTGCGAGGAGGCCGGGTGGGCTCCCGAGGCTGCCGGCCTCGTGGCCGGACAGGCCGGTGCCCAGGCCGGCTCACGGGAACGGTGACGCGGCGGTGACCGCCGGCTAAATAACGGCGAGCGAGGGGGAGAGGGGGAAGCGGCGGGGCGCGCACGCGGAAGGGAACTCACGCTGAGCAAGCGGGACTGGTCAGCGCGGCGAGGGGGGTCGGCGTCGATGGGGATCGGCTGGCGGAGCGCGGCCGAGGTGGGGGACGTCAAGGACGATTCTGTCGAACCCGGGCCACCACGACTTGATTTCGTCGGTGAGGAGGGAGAAGAGGATGCGGCGAAGTAGATGGCATCGTCGGCTTGTCCCGGGGAACTCCAGCACGCGGCGAATCGACGGCGACGGTGTCGGCACCACGGAGGACGGCGAGGGAGGCGAGGGTCGGTCTCGATCCGGAAATTTGGGGAGGAACGGGGAGGAGAGAAGGAGGGGAGCAGGTGAGCGACGACGGCAGCCTCCTTAGTCGCCCGGGACCACGGCATGGTGCGGAGCAGCTCGGCCTGCAACGCGACATGGCACCAGTGCCGACAGGCACTGTTGAGAAGAAAAGATTTTCGCGGAAACCCCCTGGCACAATTTCCAGTAATTGCAAAAAGGTCCAACAGCCCTTTTAGCGATTTAATTGGGGCCTTCAAACAATTTTATAAATTCTGTAAAAATTTGTAAAGCCTCCCCATGACATGTAGGAGCTCCAGAAAAAGTGGAGCCCCAAAATACAATGTTTTGGCCAACCAATTGTTCGTAGGTTTTAAATAAGGCCATTTTTAATAATTTCCAAATTGTAATTATTTGAAGCACTTAAAAATTTCCAAAAAATAATGAAATTAATCATGGAGGCTCCTAGTATGAAAATGAAGCTACCCATAATTTTAGTTTCAATTTTTGGAAAGGTTTAGCTTCGTTTCAAAATAGGATTTGAATTTAACCAATTTCGGATTCTCAATTTCATTTCCTTGCTTGCTAATAATTTGCATTTACCAAATAATTATAATTTGCAAAAGTGGAAAAATTATTCGTATTTTTCATTACAAAGCTGGGGCTGTTACAATTCTACCCCCCTTACAGGAATCTCGTCCTGAGATTCTAGGCTTGAGTGAAGAAGGTGGGGTATTCCTGTCGAAGTCTAGTTTCTCGCTCCCAAGTCGCTTCTTCCTCGGAATGGTTAGACCATTGGATTTTGAGGAACTTGATGGTCTTGTTGCGGGTTTTCCTTTCCGCTTCATCCAAGATGCGGATAGGATGCTCGCGGTAGGTCAAATCCTCTTGGATGTCTAACGCCTCATGATCAACCCCACGGATTGGATCCTTGAAGCAACGCCAGAGTTGGGAGACATGAAACACATCATGCACATCCGGAAAGTTGGAGGGTAGCTCGAGTTGATAGGAGAGATCTCCTCGCTTGGCTAGGACGATGAAAGGGCCAACATAGCGAGGTGCCAATTTGCCCTTGATCCCGAATCGACGAACGCCTCGGAGAGGAGAAACTTGAAGATAGGCTTTATCACCAATTTCATAGTGAACCTCTTGATGATGCTTGTCATAGTAGCTTTTCTGCCGGGATTGAGCAGCCTTGAGATTATCCCGAATGATACGGACTTTCTCTTCAGCCTTATTGATCACATTAGGCCTGAAGAGTGGCCTCTCTCCGGTTTCAGACCAATTTAGAGGAGTCCGGCATTTTCTCCCATATAGAACCTCAAAGGGAGCCATTTGCAAACTGGCTTGGAAACTGTTGTTGTAGGAGAACTCGGCGAGGGGGATATATTTTTCCCAACCCTTACCGAAGGAGATGACATGCCCAAAGCATGTCCTGAAGAACTTGGTTCACCCTTTCAGTTTGACCATCGGTTTGGGATGATAGGCGGTGCTGAAGTTGAGGCGGGTTCCCATAGCATTTTGGAAACTCTGCCAAAATCTGGATACGAATAGGCTCCCACGGTCTGAGATGATCCTCAGTGGAACACCATGGAGTGGAACAATGCAGGCAACATACAACTCAGCCAATTGATTTGCATTTATGTCCTCGCGAACCGGAAGGAAATGGGCTACCTTGGATAGGCGGTCGATGACGACCCAGATGGCATTATTGCCCTTTTGTGACCTTGGAAATCCGGTGATGAAATCCATGCCTACTTCATCCCACTTCCACTCGGGAATGGCTATGGGGCGAAGGGTACCAGCAGGCCTTTGATGTTCAGCTTTCACCCGGCGACAGATGTCACGTTCAGCAACATACTCGGCGATCTCGCGCTTCATGCAAGACCACCAGAATTGACGGCGAAGATCTTGGTACATTTTGGTGCTACCCGGATGGATAGAGATGGGTGACTCATGAGTCATGAGCTTCTGAGAGGATTAACTCTTTTGTGTTCCCACTCTTGGGCACCACTAGACGGTCACCGAAGTAGACAACACCATTGTCATCCACAAAAAAACAGTTGGCCTTCCCATTTGCTATTTTCTCTTTGATCTCGAGGATTTCGGCATCATTTTGCTGGGCGGCCTTGATTTCATCCTCAAGGGTGGATTTGATCTCCAGGTTAGCTAGAAATCCGGAGGGAACAAACTCCAGATTCAACCTAGCAAATTCCTCATGGAGGGCAGGTTGGGCCTTTTCAACCATCAAGGTGTTGCAATAGGCCTTGCGACTCAGAGCATCGGCCACGACATTGCCCTTGCCGGGCTGATAGTTGAGGGTCACATCATAATCTTTGATCAATTCCAACCATCTTCTCTGTCTCAGATTCAGATCCGGCTGGGTGAAGAGATATTTCAAACTTTGATGATCTGAAAAGATTTCACAACGGTTGCCCAACAGGTAGGGCCTCCATTGCTTCAGAGCATGAACCACGGCAGCAAGCTCTAGATTATGAGTTGGATAATTTTGCTCATGTGGTTTGAGTTGACGTGAAGCATAGGCGACAACATGGCCTTCTTGCATCAAAACACAGCCCAAGCCTTGGAGTGATGCATCACAATAGACGACAAAGTCTTTGTCGGTGTCAGGAAGGACAAGCACCGGGGTGGTAGTGAGCTTGACCTTGAGAGTTTGGAAGCTCTCTTCAGCTTTGTCGGACCACACAAACTGTTTGTTCTTCTTGAGGAGGTCAGTCAACGCTTTGGCTATTTTGGAGAAGCCCTCGATGAATCGGCGGTAATAACCCGCCAACCCAAGGAAGCTTCGGATATCTTTGACGGACTTGGGAGTTGGCCAAGGATTGCCTGAATCTTGTCTGGTATCACCGCCACTCCAGCAGCTGACACCACGTGACCGAGAAAAATGAGCTCCTTTAGCCAAAACTCACACTTGGAGAACTTGGCATAGAGGCGGTGATCACGAAGCTTGGTTAGAACTAGCCGAAGATGCTCAGCATGTTCTTCTTTGGTTTTGGAGTAGACAAGGATGTCATCGATGTAAATAATGATAAACTTGTCGAGGTACTCGTGAAAGATGGAGTTCATTAGTCTCATAAATGTAGCCGGAGCATTGGTGAGGCCGAAAGACATGACGGTGTACTCATATAACCCATAACGGGTAGTGAAAGCCGTCTTCGGAATATCCTCCTTTCGGATTTTGATCTGATGGTAGCCTGACCTCAGATCCATCTTGGAGAATACTGTTGCACCAGCTAGCTGATCGAACAAGTCAGTTATTTGAGGAATGGGGTACTTGTTCTTGATGGTCACCGCATTCAAAGGGCGGTAATCAACAACCAGCCGAGGAACATTTGTATCCCTCTTCTTGACAAAGATGACCGGGCAGCCCCAAGGTGAGCTACTCGGCCGGATGAATTCCTTTTCTAGCAGCTCATCAAGTTGCTTCTTTAGTTCACTTAGCTCTTCCGCTGGCATGCGGTAGGGCCTTTTGGAAATTGGGCGGTTCCCGGAACCAATTCGATGACAAATTCCACGCTTCGATCAGGTGGCATGCCAGGCAATTCCTCCAGGAAGACATCGGGAAATTCACATACCACTGCTACTTCCTGCTTCTCAGGTGGGGTAGTTCCTTCCATGAAACAGAGGCTGATCTCCGGAGAGTGCGGAGTGGCTGCGGCTAGAGTGGCAGAAGTTGGGGACTAGTAACGCACTAGTCCATAGACCGGGTGGATCACTGTGACAGTCTTGGCAGCACAATCCAGGTTGGCCTGATATTTGACTAGCCAATCCATACCCAGAATAACATCGATCCCATCTGACTTCAGGGCTATCAATGAGAACGGAAAGGGTATTGGCCCTACGGAAATCTGAACCTCAGGAGCTATCCAATTTGTGTGCCAACTAGAGCCTGGGGTCTTGACTACTAGCGGGGAGTCCATATTTGCAAATGGTATTTGATGGTTGTGTGCATATGATATGGATATGAATGAATGCGATGCTCCAGAATCAAATAATACTGAAGCTGGATATGCATTGATTCGAAGCGTACCCATGAGAACTCCGGGGTCCTCCTCAACTCCTTCAGCCGAGACGTGGTTCAGGCGGCTGGTGTAGAGGGAGCCGGTGCAGGTGCTGCAGTAGCCGGTGCCTTCTGGGGACACTCCCTGGAGTAGTGCCCCGGCTGGCCACAGCTGAAGCAAGTGAGCCTCAGCGGTGGTGGAGGTAGCTGAGGGCGGAAGCCACTCCCAGTTGCACCCAAGGTCGAAGTAGTTGGGCGAGGCGGAGGTGGCCTGAACCCTGAAGGCCTTGCACGATGGGTGCACGAGGTACAGCGCTGAAGGGCACAAAGACCCTGCGCTTCTTGCCCTCAGAGGAAGAGGAGCTCTGGTTGTCAGTGGGAGCTAGCCTCTTGGAAGCCTCCAGCTCCTTCCTACCCTGCTCCATAGTGAGAGCCTGGTTGTAGAGCTCCTGGTAGGACTAGAACTTGAAAGGCAGGAGCTCGTATCGGAGACGAGGGGCGAGCCCCTTGCGGAAGAGGTATTGCTTGTCCTCATCATTTGTCACGTCCTGAGGGGAGTAACGCGAGAGGTGGTTGAACTCACGCCCATAGGCTTGGACGTCCATGCGTCCCTGGGTTAGATCCAGGAACTCCCTCCTCTTGAGGTCCATGACGGGCTTGGGGATGTAGGCCGCACGGAAGGTGGTGCGGAACCCCGCCCAAGTGAAGACATGGCCAGCGTCGAACATCGACACATGGCTCTCCCACCAGGAGCCGGCGGCTCCATTCAGCAGGTAGGTGGCGAAGTTGACTTGTTCCGCCACCGGAACGTGCAAGGCTGCGAACTTGCGTTCGAGAGCCCGAAGCCAGTCATCCGCATCAAGCGGCTCTTTGGCTTCAGAGAATGTGGGAGGTTGGGACCGCAAGAACTCGGTGAGAGTGTTGCAGTCGTTGTTCCTCCTAGCCCCTTTTTGAACCAACTGCTCGAGCAGACGCTCATTTCGCAGCCGGTTCTCCTCGATGGCCATCAGGACCTCCGCCGTTGAAGGTGGCGGCGGTGCATCAGGATCACCGGGGTTACCACGACGGGTGGGAGACATTCTGAAGAGTTGGAACAAGGACATAGTTAGTAATCAACTCCGAACAATTAGGATAGATCATTTGAGTCCTTGCAGATATGGAGAATTAAGATAGCACAAGCACAAAACAGATTTAGTCATCCACGGGTGACATCACGACATCGCGGCGATAGCAAACGGAAATAACTGACTCAAGACAAACACCGGACGGTAGAACCCAACCCCGAGAACCTAAACTTCGACACCAAGCTTAAAACAATAGAGATAAGAGGTCACCACCAAGGCACTCCCCCAAATCACCCTCGAGGAAATGAACCTTTTGTCACACGTTGTAATTGCAACCTCTAGCTGCCAAGTTTTAATTAGGTTAAAGTTGTTTATGATCCCGTAAATCCATTCCCAAGGCCTCCATAACCGCGGACACGACTTTTCGAAAAGATTAACCCTGCAGGGGTGAACTAATTTACCCATTGGTACCGTCCGGCTTACCTGATTGGCCCTCTTCCGGGGAAGGCCGACGAGTGGGCGCGAGCGACTGGGTCGATACAACTAAAAAAAACTGCTTACTTATCCCATGATATGGGGCAAAATTTAGGAATCTGTCTTCTCATCATTGAGTTGAGCTCGAGTGATCAAGTCATGACGTTATTTGATCTGAGATACCAAATATCCGCGAGGAGAATGTGCGACCTCCAAGCCAAGAAAAGGCTTAGGGCGCTAAACCTTTACCTCGCATGAGACTATCCAAGAGTCATCTGTGGTGACAGGGCAAGTTTACCCAGCCTATTTCAGGCCCTGCCCCCATCGCCACGTCCTAAACACAAATCATCCTCATCTTTTTCTTTTCCACTCACACACCCACACGCAAATGGAAAATCGAAATAGAGGACCCTTGATACGCCCGCACAAGTTATTCAGTTAGTAAGGAGCCCATACCCCCACCAATGGCAGCACGCTCGAACCTTGAGTCTGAAGACAGGAACTCGCACCTAGGGGCAAGAGTGAGGCAAAACACTATCCCCGATGGCAACTCACCCAAGCCTTTTAAGCAAATTAATTAAGTACCAACAACAACCACCATGTCCGAACATTCCATCCTCATTCATCAATATGGAATTTAATCAACGGACATAAATAGAAAAACGACTAAGCATGGCTAAGCATATGACCACAAATATAATTTTTTATCCGGCCAATACATCATGCCCATGGTTCATAGGAGGGGAAACATGTATTGGTTCGGGGAAAAACATGCATTCATAGGATACTCTAGATCTTGATCAAAAGTGGCATTGGAATCGCATGCAATATTATGGTGGATAAAATAAGTTTGTAAAAACAATAGGATTCTAGATGCCAAGAAGGTTAGGTTATCTCTTGCCCTGCTGTCGGGGCGTGTAGTACTGCTCGTCGGGGTAGATGGGGTTAACCTCCACTCCGGAATCTATCGATACCCAAGCAAATATAGAAGAAAAAATAAATCACCCGAAGACAAGGTGCAATGCACAATCACATGATGTGATGACAAGTTATGCAAATATATCATCATTTAAATTATCTAACAAATTAAATGGAGTTCCAAATAATTAGTGCAATTATTTGGAAACAACCCCATATTTATCTTAGTGACCACATTATTTATAAATTAGTAAACTACAAAAGAAGTGGCTTAAATATGCATGAACATGACATGATTAAGTAGGGTTTGTTCTTTCGATCATTTTGGTACCTTATTTGTATTTTTCCGAGTTTCGATGAATAAGTAGTGAATTAAATAGTTAATTGAATTTAATTCTTTTAATCAATTTATGTCTAACATCAAATAAATATTTGTGATCATGATTTGGTATTACCATGATTTGATAGCATTTGAAACAGTGATCATTTTGATATTTTATTCATAATTTTTGGTTAAATATTTATCGAATTATGATTTTCCCAAATTAGGTATTATTTATACCATTTTAGGAATTCTTAACAAACAGCAAAAATATAATCTCAAAATATCATTTCAGAGATTCTAACTTGTGGAGTTTGTTTTTCTGAACAATTTGATATTTGATTTGTCAAATTTGGAACAGTAATTAAAAAGATATCAAATATTTAAATTAACTCTATTTCCAAAAAGGAAATTGCAAAAGCCAGACAGGCCGGCCTTGTGCCGGCCAGGCCGGCTGCAGGCCGGGTGGGCTCCCGAAGCCACTGGCCTTTGGGCGGCCCAGGCTGGGCGAGGAGGCCGGGTGGGCGCCCGAGGCTGCCGGCCTCGTGGCCGGACAGGCCGGTGCCCAGGCCGGCTCACGGGAACGGTGACGTGGCGGTGACCGCCGGCTAAACGACGGCGAGCGTGGGGGAGAGGGGGAAGCGGCAGGGCGCGCACGCGGAAGGGAACTCACCCTGAGGAAGCGGGACTGGTCAGCGTGGCGAGTGGTGGTCGGCGTCGACAGGGATCGGCCGGCGGAGCGCGGCCGAGTCGGGGGAGGTCAAGGACGATTCCGTCGAACCCGAACCACCCCGACTCGATTTCGTCGGTAAGGAGGGAGAAGAGGATGCGGCGAAGCAGATGGCGGTGTCGGCTTGTCCCGGGGAACTCCAGCACGCGGCGAATCGACGGCGACGGCGTCGGCACCGCGGAGGACGGCGAGGGAGGCGAGGGTCGGTCTCGATCCGGAAATTGGGGGAGGAACGGGGAGGAGAGAAGGAGGGGAGCAGGTGAGCGACGACGGCAGCCTCCTTAGTCGCCCGGGACCACGACATGGTGCGGAGCAGCTCGGCCGGCAACGCGGCATGGCGCCAGTGCCGACGGGCATTGTTGAGAAGAAAAGATTCACTACTGAAGAATAGGTTACCAGTGACAGGCTGAAAAGGCTCATTAGTGACGGGCAAAGCGCCTGTCACTGATGACAAGTCACTGGTATGATGTTATTAGTGACGGGCAAGTGCCTGTCACTAGTATGTTCACCAGTGACAGGCATTTGCGCATGCCTGTCACTAGCATGTGTAAACTAGTGACAGGCAAAAGAAATGCATGTCACTAGTTGAGATCAAAGGCTGCAGCCTTGTGGGTTTTGTAGTGACAGGCCCATTATTTTGCCTGTCACTGGTTTGAATTTCGGTAATAAAAAAAAATTAAATCCATGTATTAGATCTCGAATTTGCTCACAAAATGTCAACTTAACATTGCAGCTAGCACAACACTTCACAATACTTGGGCAATCCTAAAGACATACTAATTGATTCCCAAATGGTGAGTTGAAAGAATTGATAAAAGAAAAGTCAAATGTACAATAGTTTATAATAATCACTATGTTAGTGGCATTCCAAAATAATCTTCAGTTGCATTAGCCCAGCACATCCGAATGGTTAGTAGGTGCAAGTTCTCCAAGCAGAGTATTACCAGCTTGCTCCTAAACTTCAGTCCAGTCACCTAAAATATGAAAATGATACAAGTATGAAGTATATGACTATATATGCTAGCAGTAACTTGCACGTCATTGTACATGACACATTAAAATTTATTTAGCTACAAGTTTCTTAACAATTAGTTGTCCTAAACAGATGATTCCAAGTATCAAGGGTAATAGACCTACATACCACATCATTGAAAGAAAAGATAGCCTAGATAGGAAATCAAAACCAAAAGCATTATCATACATTTAGCTATACTATGCAGCACTCAGAATCTGAATCTGTTGAAATATACATGCACTATGATACATTTAGCTAGCCGAGAGTGGATGATAGAACAATTGTTGTCCTTTCGCATGCAAACATACATCTAACAGTAGAATCAAATGCACAAAAGAAGTTGCAGTGTACCTTGTACTACAACGGCATTAATTGTGCAAGTGGAACTAAATTCTGAACCTTGTACTGCAGCAGTATTAAGCTTGGAAAGTCATCAGTTGGAAAAAGAGCTGATATGCTGATTGTATGCAAGCCAAGATTTTAAGCAATTAGCACATGAGAACATGAAACAAAATATTCAATCAGAAACTAAAAATCAAGTGGTATGCATGTGTTGAAACTAAACTAGCCATGTCATGTAAAGTTTGGGAAGGGCCTCAAGACGTACCCAGTTTTGGGCTAGAAGTTATCCTTATGAGCTGAATGAAATTATGTGCCAGGATTGTAACCTTTCCATGAATTAATCTAATCTCTTTTCCCCACAAAAAAAAAGCTTCAGAATAGTCATTTGGCTGTACAGAACTACAGATCTAATTAACTTTCCCTGTTGTTGCATATCGGATCCATGTGTGCTGCTAAGCCATGTCATAAACTCATAATACACAACAATATATAGTTTGCATGTTTTACTGGAAAATGGCAATACCCCAAACTGAAACATGGAAATCGGATGTAGAACCCAGACATTTATCACAAATCTAAATTCCTACTGGAGCATTCTTGTTTCAGAAAGGTAAAGGTACAAGGGGAGAGAAATAGAACACCAACCTAAAGTGGACCGTTGGAGCTTCGCCTCGGACTTGAGCACCAATGCAGCAGTTTACACTGCCCAGCAAAACGGCAGTGACCACGACGTGCAAATTCGTAATTGATGGGGACAAAACAAAGTGTTCAGCTTGAATTTCCTAACATTGTTTCTCCGTTTGATTCTTCCCCCGTAACATGTAATTGCAGAAAACAAAGATCTTCTGTAAGAAAGAAGGCAAGCATGCATATGATTTTATGCTACAATCTGACAAGCCCAAATGTGTATTTATGTCACCCAAAGACGAAAACAAACCTAAAGAACCTCCAACATCTCCAAACTGAAATAATCCTATGAATACACATACAATTCATGCGAGAACAAACTCATATTTGAGCAGGTCAGCCTATTTGCAATGCGATCAATGCTTTGTGGACAAAGTTATAATTTTCCTCATTGAAGTTAACTAGTTGAGTGAGCATCCTCAAGGCATATTTACCAGAAAGCTTTGTGCAGCATAAACAATACAAGATGTACTTTTACACTAACTTACAGCAAATGAGCATCCTCAAGGTTCATCTAATGAATAATTACAAGAAATGGTATACATCATCTTTTACACTAACTTAAGCAACTATCAGAGAACACATGCATCAAATGAGGGGATTGCTATGAAATTCACACCATGCTGTACTCAACCCAGCCATCTTTCAAAGAAATAAAATCAACCTTTATTCGTGGAATATTGGACAAATAGTTCTATACAAAATATTTGATTGAATTTAGCCATCGGTACCTCTAAAATTGATCTGGATTTAGCCAGCCAAACTCTTTGCACTCCATGTTCTCATCCCTTCACGGCCATCTCCATGACTCTAGGCAATAAAATGTTCTAGCCATGCCTTGGTCTGCTCAGTGCAACACAAATTATCTCGTCAGTTTTCAGTACCGAACAGGACTTAACAGGGACAGAGCTGGAAAATATTACTACTACACCTAGACAAACAGGACAGTGTCTTTGCTCGTTCTTTCATCCTTTCTGTAGAACAATGGACACTAAATGTTGATAAAGTTATAAAGCAGAACTAGCATAGAACAGAGTATAGACTATAGAGGATATACCGTACTTTTGGACAAGCCATTAGCCATGGAACTTTGGTTATTTCTTTAGCTCAGTCATACTTTACACTGTATTACCCTTAATTCTAGCCACATGGATGCTAGCTACGAACTAATTTACCCAGAAAACAACACCTAATCTGCACCTAGATCATTTACATTGTTCAATATTTATGTCTGCAGGGATATAATGAAAGCATGCACACAACCAGATCCTAAAAAACAAGAAGCAGAGTCTGTAGTAGATAAGTACCTTGCGGGCTTGAGGCTAGAGTAGAGTAGCATTGGAGGCGCACGTATGCTTCGCTCAGGCTGCGTGTAGGCGGAAACGCATGTGTTACTTATTGTCATTGAAACTGAAATTGAACAGAACATACATGTGTTATGTAGGACACCAATCATTCGTAGTTTCATGCCAATCATTCAGATCTGCAAAATAGAATGATACCATTGTATATTTTTTAACCCTCAAGACTGCACTTGGCCATGCCCCCAAAGACTGCAAACAAAAAGAAGAATATAAGAAGCAAACCACGGAGACAAACGAGCCGAAAACGTAGCACTTAGTCTGTTCAAAATGGGATGAGAGGAGGGATTGGGAAGGCCTAAGGGCATAAGGGGGTACCTTGCTGTCGACTGGCACTGGCGGCGGAGGCGGCGGCACGCTCATGCGGCCAAGGCCTTGCTCGAGGAAGAAGATGCAGGAGCACAAGGGGGCACGCTGGCGTCCATGGCGCCGCCACGCCGGAGCTCAAGAACGGAGAGCAGGGTCATCGTCGTCATCGTTGAGAGCCACCACAGATCCCTCCGGTGCCGTCTCCACCGCGTGCGTCCACCGAAGAGAAAGGAGAGGGCAAAGGCGGAAGGAAAGCAGAAGGAGCCGATGGGATCTAGATTGGGATAGGATGGGAGAGAGAATGGAAGAGAAAAGGGTGAAGGGATAAGGTAAAGAGAGGGGAATTCGCCCGTGCAATTTTTCAGTTACGCGCCGAAATCTTTTTGGACGCGCGGGGGAGTCCGCTGGCTTTGTTAACCGAGGCATGACTCTATTCGGTTATTTTCTTTCGATGTGCGGGTCAAGGGGAGTTACATGTGGATCGTAGGGTTACCGGTGACAGACATTTATACATGACCGTCGCTAAATAATTTTTCCTTTCGGCGTCACTTCACAAAAAATATGAGTGACGGTCATTTTTATGAGCCTGACACTAGTATTTCGTACTAGTGACAGACTTATTCTTGCCCGTCGCTGCTAATATTTACTAGTGACAGACACAGTTTTGATCGTCACTAACCGCCTGGCGTCTATAAGCCTTTCTACAGTAGTGATTTTCGCGGAAACCCCCTGGCACAATTTCCAGTAATTGCAAAAAGGTCCAGCAGCCCTTTTGGCGATTTAATTGGGGCCTTTAAACAATTTTATAAATTCTGTAAAAATTTGTAAAGCCTCCCCATGACATGTAGGAGCTCCACAAAAATTGGAGCCCCAAAATAAAATGTTTTGGCCAACCAATTGTTCGTAGGTTTTAAATAAGGCCATTTTTAATAATTTCCAAATTGTAATTATTTGAAGCACTTAAACATTTCCAAAAATAATGAAATTAATCATGGAGGCTCCTAGTATGAAAATGAAGCTCCCCATTATTTTAGTTTGAATTTTTGGAAAGGTTTAGCTTGGTTTCAAAATAGGATTTGAATTTAACCAATTTTGGATTCTCAATTTCATTTCCTTGCTTGTTAATAATTTGCATTTACCAAATAATTATAATTGGATGATTGAACTTCCTGGACAATTTGTAAGTTCAAAATTACTTGTTTGCTAAGTTGAGCAATTGCATTTGGTTTGGATGTGTTTGGGAAGTTTGCCTCCCCATTGTAATTGCTTGCATATGTTGGTTGTTAGAAATAGCAAATTCATATGGATGCCATGATGCAAACAAGAATGCAAAAAGTGAAAAAATTCTTCGTATTTTTCATTACAAAGTTGGGGCTGTTATAGCTTGCGACATCTATGAAGGCAGTGCCGACTCCGAAGTACGCTTCTTGCCCCTGATGTTAACCGGAACGGCACGCATGTGGATCAAAGGCTTGCCGGAAAGGACTGTTCATACCTGGAGTGACATGAAGCGCATCTTTATCCAACACTTCCAGGGTACGTATAAACGCCCCAAGTCGATATTCGACTTACAGCGGTGTGTACAACAGAAGAACGAGTCCAGCCGAGAATTCGTTTCATGATGGAGCGAAATAAAAAACGCTTGCGAGGGCGTCTCAGAAACACAGGCAATTAATGCCTTCAATCAGTCTCTGAGGAAGGGGACGACTTTCCGCTTCATGATCTATAGCGACGAGTCGGAAACTTTGGGCGGCTTATTGACCTGTGCAAACAAGTACGCCGCTGCTAGTGATGACAATAGGGAAGAGGGCGAATCCTGGCGATGCAAATCTGGGAAGAAAAAGGTCGAAGACCCAGCTGGCCCCTCACATGATGTTGCTGCCACCTTTGGAAAAGGCGGCTCAAGCAGCGGAAAGTGGCAGGACAAAAAGCCGGCAAACAGCCGACCTACCCGACCGGCAACAGTGAAGTACGAGAACATCAAAAATAATCCTTGTGTACATCATCTGAGGCCAGGCGGGACGAGTTCCCACACGATCCAGCAATGTCACATCAATCAGGACATCGCCAAGGACCCCAAAGCTGGCAAGTCAAGAAACAAGCACAAGTCTCGGAAGGACGGCAAAGAGAAGGATGACACTGCATCAGAGTCTGATGACGCGGCCTCCAAAGAAGGAAAAAGCACTAAGTTCCCCAAGCACACTGAAAGTCTCATCGTCAACTTAGCGACTGACTCGTCTCGCAAGGAAAAGGCGGCTTGGCGAGAACTTAATGCCACGGTACCTGCAGTACCACAATTTTTGGATTGGTCCGACACTCCCATCACATGGGACCGCAGCAATCACCCGGATAGAGTCCCTGCCACGAGCACCTACGCTCTGGTCGTTAGGCCTATAGTCAACAAATACAAGTTGACAAAGGTGCTCATGGAAGGAGTAAGTAACATCTATATACTCTACGCCGTGACATTAAAAAGGATGCGACTCTCCGAGTCACAACTCAGCCACATCAACGTGAAGTTTCATGGGATTGTGCTGGGATGACAAGACTCTTCTATGGGAAGGATCACCCTGAAAGTCACCTTTGGTTGCACAGATAACTTCCGGACAGAGGACGTCTCTTTTGAGGTGGTTCCTTTCAAAAGCGCGTACCATGCAATCTTTGGGCGTCCAGCTTTCGCCAAATTTATGGCTCGGCCATGTTACATCTACAACAAGCTTAAAATGTCGGGGCCCAATGGGATCATCACAGTTCAAGGGGACTTCAAAAAGGCAAAGGAGTGCGAAGATGCTAATGCCGTCCATGCTGAAGAAGAAATCTCTAGAGAGGAACTGGAAGACCTCAAGAAAACAATGGGTCCTAATGAGATGCCGGCAATAGAAAAGAGGTCCTCAAGTCGACTCGAGTTTCAAGCCAAAGGATGACACCAAGAAAGTCAAGCTCACAAAATACGGCCCAACAAAGGAGGCCATCATTGGTGCCGGCCTCGACGAAAAATAGGAAAGCGAGCTCATCAAGTTTCTTCGTGAGAATCGGGATATCTTTGCCTGGTCGCCTTCCGACATGCCAGGTGTCCCGAGGAAACTTGCCGAGCACTCCTTGAAGTTCAGCAAAGACGCTAAGCCGGTTAAACAAGGTCTCCGGCGGCTCGGAACAGAGAAGCACAAGGTGGTAGGAAAGGAGATCCTAAGGCTCACTGCAGCCAAGTTCATCCGAGAAGTCGTCCACATTGGCAAATCTCGTCCTCGTCCCAAAGAAAAACACCTCCGAGCTACGTATGTGCATTGATTTCACCGGCTTAAATAAAGCCTGTCCTAAAGATCCGTTCGCTTTACCGCGTATCGATCATGTCATTGATTCAACTGCCGGCTCCGAGTTACTATGTTTTCTGGATGCTTATTCGGGTTACCATCAGATAAAAATGAAGGAATCAGATCGAATCAAGATGTCCTTCACCATGCCATATGGTAATTACTGCTATGTCACAATGCCTTTTGGCTTGAAAAACGCCGGTGCTACTTGCCAAAGGTGTATGCAACGTTGTTTAGACAAGAAGATCTACCATAATGTTCACGTCTATGTCGACGACATTGCAGTCATGTCGAAGAAGCGAGGCGATCTCATCGCCGATCTGTCAGAAACATTTGCAAATATAAGGGAGTACCAGATGAAGCTTAATCCGGCAAAATGCGTCTTCGGAGTTCCCGCAGGCAAGCTTCTGGGCTTCATTGTTTCCCAAAGGGGAATTGAAATTAAACCGGAAAAGATAAAGGCGATTAAGAACGTCGAGAGGCCGACTTGTCTTAAGGACATACAGCGGCTTACGGGTTCCGACGCGGCTGTTAGCCGATTCATTAGCCGGTTTGGTGACAAAGCGCTGCCTCTATACAAGCTTCTCAAAAAGTCGGACAATTTTGTTTGGACAGAAGAGGCGAGGCAGCCTTGGCACAGCTGAAGTATACATTGACACATGCTCCAATCCTGGCGGCTCCAAAGTAGAAGGAACCACTCTTGCTCTACATGTCGGCCACCAATTTTGTAATAAGTGTCGTCATTGTAGTTGAGCGCCTGGAGGAAGGAAAGCAGCGGCCGGATCAACGCCCCGTCTATTTCATTAGCGAGGTCTTTTCAGATTCGAAGCAACGCTACCCTTACTAGTAGAAGTTAGCTTATGGCGTGTTCTTTGCCGCCAGGAAACTACGGCATTATTTTCACGATCACACAATCACGGTGGTCAGCAAAGCTCCATTGAAGGATATCATCAACAATGCCGATGCAACGGGCCGAGTCGCCAAATGGGGCATTGAGTTAGCAGCCTTTGACATCCAGTACAAGCCGAGAACTGCTATCAAATCTCATGTCTTAGCCAACTTTGTCGCAGACTGGATAGAAGCGATGGAAAGCACACCTTTGCCGGATTCTTAGTATTGGATAATGCACTTTGATGGCTCAAAGATGAAAGAGGGCTCGGGGGCTGGAGTGGTGTTAAAGTCGCCTAAAGGTGACAAACTCAGCTATGTCCTGCGAAGCCACTTCAACGCTACCAACAATGTGGCAGAGTATGAGGCTCTCCTCCATGGTCTTCATATGGCTAAGGAGTTGGGAGTAAAACACATTCTCTATTATGGCGACTCGGATCTTGTTGTTCAGCAACTCGACGGAACATGGGACACGAAGAGTCCTACAATGGCGGAATACAGACGAACAGTCGACGAATTCGGCAGATATTTTGCTGGCCTGGAGGTTCGGCATATTTCTCGAGACGACAATGACGCTGCCGACGCATTGGCCAGGATAGGCTCAAGACACGAGGCGGTCCCATTAGATGTATTCCTCCATCATCTGCATAAGCCGTCGATTAAAGGCGGCGATGAAGACTACCCCTTGTCGGCAGAATCGGTCCATGTCTGCTTGGTAACCCCAGATTGGACTACGCCATACATCAACTTCCTGGTGAATAAAGAGTTGCCGAAAGACGATGAAGTTTTGAGCCATCAAATCGAGCGACGATCAAAGGCATACATGATCATTGACGGACAACTTTATAAACGAAGCACATCCGGCATCTTTCAACGATGCATCTCCCCAGAGGAAGGGTGACAAATTCTCCAGGATATCCACTCCGGCGAGTGTGGACATCACATGGCGGCAAAAGCACTGGTCGCCAAGGCATTTCAGCACGGTTTTTTCTGGCTGGCGGCTAAGGAAGATGCTATCGACATCGTCAAAACTTGTGAAGGTTGTCAACGCTATGCAAAGCAGGCTCATTTATCGGCACAGGAGCTCCGGACGATCCCTATAACCTGACCGTTCATGGTCTGGGGGCTCGACATGGTGGGACGTTTCAAGACTGCAAGAGGAGGCTTAACTCATCTGCTGGTAGCGGTCGACAAATTCACAAAGTGGGTGGAGGCAAAACCCATCAAAAAATCGACGGAGCTACATCTACAAAGTTCATCGTCGAGATAACAACCCGGTTTGGCATATCACATAGCATTATGACTGACAATGGCACAAATTTCACCGTCGGTGAGCTATCAAAGTTTTGCAGCCGGTCGAAAATCCAGCTCGACGTGGCATCGGTGGCACATCTGCAATCCAATGGATAGGTAGAGCGCACTAACGGCATTATTCTGCAAGGTATTAAGCCGAGGCTTGAAACCCCTTTTCATCGAGCAGCCGGCGCTTGGGTTGAAGAATTGCTGGCCATCTTATGGAGTATTCACTACCACAAGCTGATCAACCGGCTTCACCCCATTCTTCCTTGTCTACGGAGCAGAAGCAGTATTTCCAACCGACATGATCTACGATTTGCCTCGAGTCACAGCCTACGTCGAAGAAGATGTAGAAGAAGCACGTCAAGACGGCTTAGATATCCTCGAAGAAGAAAGAGAGCTCGCTCTCCAACGATCCGTCATCTATCAGCAAGATCTACGTCGCTATCAAAGCCGTAGAGTGCGGAATTGATCTTTTCGAGAAGGCGACTTAGTGCTTCGGCTTGCACAAAGCATGCATCACAAGTTATCCCCTCCATGGAAAGGACCTTTCGTTATTAGCAAAGCACTGAAAAAGGGGCCATACTATCTCCTCGAGTTAAGGGATTCAAAGAAAGATCCCAGGAAGAAAGGTTGCAAGAGGAAACGGCATGTGGACGACGACTTAGATGAGATGAAACGTCCCTGGAATATCGCTCAGCTACGTCTCTTTTGTAACCATGTCAATGTGATCATGAAATGAAAATTGGTTCCTCTCATGTGCAATTCGAGAATCTGTACCATCTTTATTTCCCAATGATCTTATTGTTATATAATGTTTACCCGAAATTGCCTATGTTGCTCGTTGGTAAACTATACTTTTAATTATTAATCCGCCTTAAGGCGATGAAAAACAACATTTTTGCCAAAATAATGTTCTTCTGAAAGCTTTTTGCGCCGGGTTGCTTCAAAGCGTTTTGGCATCGAAAGGCGGCGCTTGTTCTGGGTCTAAACAGATTGGTTCTAAATACCGTGTTGTTCCGCAATAGGTTTGCCGGCGCTTAAAGACTAAGGTCTTAAGGCCAGAAAATTGATGGCATAAAATTTGCAAATTTGCATCTGAAAAGCTGACTTAATATATAGACTTAGTTGCTTTACAAACAGAAATAAATATTGTTTGGACGACTTAACAGCTTATGATTACATCTTTCAGGAATAGCCGGCTCAAAGAGCAAATTTGGCTCATGCAGTTTTATCCGCCTCTTCGCCTTCGTCTTCAGACTGGACGGGAGTCAGCGGGCATGTCACTTCCTTAAAGATGGTGGTGACGGAGACCATCTTCGCGACCTTGCTGGCATACTCGGAGACGAGGTGGAGAATCCCATTTCGATCCATCTCCTTCAAAGGAGTGCCGTCCTCTTTCTCAAGAGGAAAGCCGGCCGCGACACGCCAAGCTTCCGCCTCTGGATAGTGCGCCATCATCAGGCCGAAAGCCGTCTTCACGCCTCCCCGGATGCTGGATCGAAGCCGTTCATCAAAAGATGACGTTGCTTCATCCAGCTCAGCTGGCAGGCTTGCGAGGTCGGCCGGTGGCTCGGGGTTGCCGGTAAAGTACTTCTCGAGAAACTTCCTACCCGAAGAAAGGATCCTTGGGAGAAGTTCTCCTACCTCCAAAATACGTTCAAGCCGGTTATGCGCTGTTAGCTCATGGCCGTAACCCGCCGGAGCTGGCATAAGCGAAGATAAGTTACAATCTCAAATGGTTTCGGCAAAAGCAATGAGTACAGTGTCTTTAAATAAGAACTTACTCAAAAGCTGGTCGTCAATGGCCACCGACTTGTCAAGCCGTTTGTCGAGCCGATCTTGGACTTCACGGAGAGCATCATTATGTTTTTGCCTCTCCGTCTCCAAGGCTTGCTTGGCATTGAGAAGGCTCTCCTCGGCCACCTTGAGCTCCGCCGACATTGATTCATTTATCTTATTAAGCTCAATGTTCTCGTTGCGAAGCCGGTCGATGCTGGCCACATTTTCGGCAGATTCCTTGGCCTTGTTGATGGCGTCTGCGGTAGACAAAATGTCAGCAGTATAAAGAAAAGCCAGATACACATGACTAAGAAGTTGCAGCATTCGTACCTTGGTATGTGACGCGATCAGCCTCAAAGTTGGCAATAATGGCATCCTTGGTTGCCAGCTCGGTCTTCAGCCGGCGTACCTCCTGATTTCGCACACCCAAAAAATTGATGGTTTCCGCACCAATGCAGTGATGAATCTATATAGGGAGGCGCTAAAAGCTTAAAGCTACATTAAAGAATAAGTCTACTACAAGATGATGTCTTGTCGCTTGGGGGCTAAAAGTCTGCATGCGCAGTGACTTGGACCACTATGTCGACTTGTCAGAGAACGGAACCCGACATAGTGCTCGGGGGCTGATACATCTCAAACGTATCTATAATTTTTGAGTGATCCATGCTAGTTTTGTGATATTGTCACATGTTGTTACTGTCATTTATATCATTTTTATGCATTTTTTTGGACTAACCTATTGACAAGATGCCCAGTGCCAGTTCCCTGTTTTTGCTGTCTTTTTGTTTCGGAAGACGGAGTCCGAAGGGCAGCCTCGGAGGCAACCCACATGGCACACGCGGGTACCAGCCGCGGCCCAGGGGTGACCCGCGGGTGGGGCCCGCCCCTGCCCTGTGGGCACCTCCTCGGCCCCCTCCGACTCCTATAAAATCACAATTAACCTAAAAACGTCGAGGCGGCGATTATTTTCCAGAAACTCGACTCCGACGCGCCGTCACCGAAAGCCCTAGTTCGGGGTCCAATCTGAAGCTGATCCCGGCACTCTGCCAGAGGGGAGATCGATCCCGGAGGGCTCTTCATCGACATGCCTTCCTCCGGGATGATTTGTGAGTAGTCTCACCTTGGACTACGGGTCCATGGCAGTAGCTAGTTGGTAGTCTCTCTCTCTTGTGCTTCATGTCTTATGATCTTGTGAGCTGCCTAACATGATCAAGATCGATTATTGTAATGCTATGTGATGTGTTTGCTGGGATCCGATGGATTATGAAGTTATGTTCAGGTTGTGCATGATTCTTATATGAGTAATTTATGTTCTTGCATGCTCTCCGATGTGTGTAGTTACTTTGGCCAAGTGATTGTGTGTATCTCCAAGAGAGGGTATTTATGCTAGATAGTGGGTTCATGCCCCCTTTTGTCCTGGGCACGAGTGACAGAAACGTCTAAGGGCAAGGGTGTGCTGTTGCTACTAAGGGTAAAATAGCGGTGTTAATGTCTATTTTGATATTAGTATTGCTTACTTCATGCACTTTACTTAATGCAATTGTCTGTTGCTTGCAACTTAATACCGTTGGGTGACAGGCTGGATAGCGATCCCACGGTGGACTATTTAGACAAAGACGTAGTTGGAATCAACGGTCTTTGTTCCTTGTCGTGATGCCTCCATAAATATTATGATGTCCTTTTTGTCATAGCTAAATTGGGTTTGTGTCATGATCTTGTCAATTGCCTAGCTGTAATTCGTTCACCCATCACATGCATATTTTATTTACTTGAGAGACTCCACTAGTGAACCCATGGCCCCCGGTCCATCTTTTTACATTGTTTTCAACCTCATTTACTTGCTTTTAATCATCATTACTCCTCTGGTCACTTTTCATATTTTATCTCTTTCATCATACAATTAACCGCTTTGTGTTCTGCGAGACCGGAGAGATTGACAACCTCTCCGCCGTTGGGGGCAAAGTATTTTGGTTGAGTGTGTGCAGGTCCACGTCTGTTGAAGGTTAAGCGCTAGAGATCTTCGACATTCACCTCGTTGTTGATTTCAAAGTCCTACTGGTTCGATAAACCTCGGTTCTTTAATTGAGGGAAAACTGCTACTAGCTACAATTCTGCCTTCGCTTGGGGCACCACCCAACTTATCAATATCCACCATCAAGCAGTTTTCTGGTGCCGTTGCCGGGGACTTTGGAGCTACAGCAAGGGGAGTCTTATACTCTCAATCTCTTTACTTTGTTTTTGTCTTGCTTGCTTTATATCTCGTTTAGTTTATTTTCCTGTTTCAAAATTTTAAAACCCAAAAAAATTAGTGTAATCTTTATTTCAGTTTTGTTTATCTCTTATCTAGTAGCTATGTTCCCTTCTAGTTTTGGTATGAAAGATGTTAAGGTAGGAAGTTGGGATGTCATTGGAAAAGATAATATTGAAGAATTCCTCACTTTTGTTAGCAAACTCTATACTCGTGATAAAAGATCAATAGTTGAGCTAACTAATAGTTATGATTCCGCCATATCTTGTTTGGTAGCTCGTCTAGAGAAGAGGTTTGTTAATTTAAATCCTATACTACAGCAAATGTTTCTTAAGCTTGATGGCATGGAGAGAGGAGAGGAAACAGATTTTATATTAGAAACTCTTCTCCATGAATTTGATGATATAGTTAAAGAAGCTAGGAAAATATTTGCTCGTTATGGTGCTCTTGGTTCATATCCTAATATTCACTATTCTTTGGATGTTAGGTATGAAAATCTAAGGAAGTACACTCGAAACACAGAGGTAAAGGAGAAAGTTGAAATTTCTGTACCATTTAAGCTCCTAGGGATGGCCGATGCATTGGAAGATAATTTTGGTTGGATTGCTCCCCAAAACCTATTTGATGAGAGCAGTCAACCAAAGAGAAAGGAGAAGGGTGATTCTCAGCCCTATATTGGTAATATCCAATGCATCTATGATAAATTTACTGGTATTTGCTTGAAAGATGATAATGCCTTTGATCCCAAAAAAACTTGATATTTGGCATTGCGCCTAGCTAAAAGGCGTTAAAGAAAAGCGCTTGTTGGGAGGCAACCCATCTTTTACTTTCAGTTTGCTTTTTGTTTTTCTTGAGTCATGTTATTAGCTCTGTAGCAACTTCATTGTATCTTTTTCTTTTAGTTTTTTGTGCCAAGTTTAGCCTCTAATGCATTGAAAGTGCGAGGTATTGTGTTGCTGTCCAAAAACAGATTCTGTGCGCCTGTTGCACGAAAATCCTAAAATCTAGAATTTTAACTTTTCCTGATAATTTTTGAAAGCAAGCCTGATGCTTTTATCTATCTTTCATTAGTTTTAAGTTTTTTGATTTGAGCTGCTGAAGTGCCTCGAAAAATTCAATCTTTACAGACTGTTCAGATTTTGACAGATTCTGCTTTTATTTTGCATTTGTCTCTTTACCATCGTCATATGTGATACTCTAGGGGTGGAGTGCCACATTGAGGCTTAGTAAACTGTAGCTAATGTCTAATAAAGTTGGTTTGCAATTTGTCATGAGTTGAACACATGTGCGTTTTAATTTATGAGCACTAACCCTCTAATCAAATTATGAGAAGTTTTGTGTGAAGTGAGTTTTTAAGTTCCAAAGGAGAGGAATATGAAGAAATCGAGGATGGATCAAAGCTCAAGCTTGGGGATGCCCCCATGGCACCCCCTCTGAATATTAAGAACTATCAAGAGTCAAAGCTTGGGGATGCCCATGGCATCCCCTCATCTTCATCGACTATCATAAGGTCGTCTTCGTTGAACTTCATTTTTATCACTTTACATATTATGTGCTATGCTTGAAGCGTTTTATTTACTTTCAGTTTTATTTTTTTTGTTTGCTAGTCATATCTTTGTTAGATCCTAGCTTTATTTGTGTGGGAGAGAGACACGCTCCACTTTTTCGTTTAAATAATCCTTTGCTTCGCTTATATCTTTTTGAGTATTCTTAGCTACTGTCTGTTTTCTAGTAAGCTCTCGCTTTTAGCTTTTATCTTGTTTAGAGCTGCTAGTTGTTAAGTTAAACTCTCTTGTTCTTAACTTATATTTGTTGGAGAGTTGTTTTGGTTGCTTGGCTAATGTGTTAGATCAGAAAAATGCTATGCATGTGGCAGTAGTATGAAATAGAAAAAAACCTGCATAGTCTTGTAGATCACTATGTGGATAATTTGATACTCTTCAATTGTTTTGAGGCACTAAAATAACTAATGGTTAAAATGTGTTGGTTAATGGTGTTAGAGCTGATTAGTGGAGAGGTGTTATTAAAGCATGGAGCTGTACTTTTCTGAACTCAACAACCTAAGTCAACAATGCTAATGTGTCATGAATTCTACTAAGTTGAAAATAAGTCCCTAGTGGGTAGTTACTGCAACGGTCGGGGAAGCCAACGGGGCACTTGTGTCGCCGCCACGATCCCTCTCGGGGTGTCTCTAATCATTTGTGGAACATTGAAACTGCTAGTTGTTTGCAATATACGAAATGCATTGTGAGCTTTGGTTTTTGGCACTTCCACTTCCATATTTTGCTAGCCTCTTCGGTGCTGCGCAATGCCCTCTCTCACATTGAGATTGGTGCATACTTCGCGAGTACATCCAACTCCGTGGGAGAACTTCATCCTGTTCTCCTACACATAAGCCAACTATCTTCCTCAAAATAGCCACCATTCCTACCTACCACGGCATTTCCATAGCCGTTCCGAGATACATTGCCATGCAACATCCATCATTACATTATGACTTGATGTCGTTCTTCATTGCCATATAGTTTGCTTGATCATTTGAGTTAGTGTGTAGCGTGGCTTGCCACATGTTCTACATTTTTTCCACACTAGGCTCGATCATGCATATCTTCTTTTATACATCATGTATTAGTCTTATGAGTTATGAGTACCAAAACTGTGATGATCATCTTGTAAAAATAGAGTGTTGCCCCTACCTGTGAGCATATTGAAAAGAGTCCAAAGTGGCCACATAAAAGAGTCCAAAAGAGAACAATGAGAGAAAATTTAAAAGAGCCACGGAGGCCACAATTAAAAAAAAAGAAGAAGAGAAATATAAAAGAGAGAGGGGGCAGCACTACTATCCTTTATTCCACAGTTGTGCTAGTAGCACCTACACTTCATTATAGAGAGTTTTCATGTTTTCATTTGTATAACTATGTGGGGAATTAATGTTATAGAACTTGGCTTGTATATTCCAAGGATGAGCCTCCTCAAATGAGCTCTAGGTCTTCATGAGCAAGCAAGTTGGATGCACCCCCACTAGTTCCATTGGAGAGCTTTCATACACTTATAGCTCTATGTGCATCCGTTGCATGGAAATCACTACTCCTCATACAGTGTCAACTACGGGACTTCCTTCTGTCTTGTGATTACCTTCTCCACTGTTTGAGCCTTTCTTTTTTACCTTCCAAATCTCCATTATTGTTCTCTTTGCCATAACATCATGGTGCCAAAGCCACTTCTTATTTGCACTAGTTGAGTAGACTTCAAAACAGTTGATTTATGAAGTAGATGGATTAGGACACCTGACTTGAGCTTGGCTATTTTCATGAATGACTAATTGGATGCTTTGAAGAATTATTGATACCTTACATTGGAGACGTAATTCGCAATTCTTCTTTCTAAACCGTATGTACGGTTCCATGTCTCCAACGCACTTATTCATGAAAAGTTTCTAGCATTTGTTAGCTAGCAGTTGTTAATCATTGTTTGCTTAATGTCAACTATAGACAATTGTTTTGGATCACCTTATTCACTTCATGTGCTTTGCATTACTATCTTGATCAAGATTGTGTTGGTATCATGTTTCATCAAAAATTATTTGTTATCACTTACCTACTCGAGGACGAGTAGGAGTTAAGCTTGGGGATGCTGATACGTCTCAAACGTATCTATAATTTTTGAGTGATCCATGCTAGTTTTGTGATATTGTCACATGTTTTTACTGTCATTTATATCATTTTTATGCATTTTGTCGGACTAACCTATTGACAAGATGCCCAGTGCCAGTTCCCTGTTTTTGCTGTCTTTTTGTTTCAGAAATTTACTTCTGGAAATATTCTCGGAATTGGACGAAAATTTACGGGGATTATTTTTACGCCAAGACGAAGACGGAGTCCGAAGGGCAGCCTCGAAGGCAACCCATAGGGCACACGCGGGTACCAGCCGCGGCCCAGGGGTGACCCGCGGGTGGGGCCCACCCCTGCCCTGTGGGCACCTTCTCGGTCCCCCTCCGACTCCTATAAAATCACAATTAACCTAAAAATGTCGAGGCGGCGATTATTTTCTAGAAACTCGACTCCGACGCGCCGTCACCGAAAACCCTAGTTCGGGGTCCAATCTGAAGCTGATCCCGACACTTTGCCGGAGGGGAGATCGATCCCGGAGGGCTCTTCATCGACATGCCTTCCTCTGGGATGATTTGTGAGTAGTCTCACCTTGGACTACGGGTCCATGGCAGTAGCTAGTTGGTAGTCTCTCTCTCTCTCTTGTGCTTCATGTCTTATGATCTTGTGAGCTGCCTAACATGATCAAGATCGATTATTGTAATGCTATGTGATGTGTTTGCTGGGATCCGATGGATTATGAAGTTATGTTCAGATTGTGCATGATTCTTATATAAGTAATTTATGTTCTTGCATGCTCTCCGATGTGCGTAGTTAGTTTGGCCAAGTGATTGTGTGTATCTCCAAGAGAGGGTATTTATGCTAGATAGTGGGTTCATGCCCCCTTTTGTTCCTGGGCATGAGTGACAGAAACGTCTAAGGGCGAGGGTGTGCTGTTGCTACTAAGGGTAAAACAGCGGTGTTAATGTCTATTTTGATATTAGTATTGCTTACTTCATGCACTTTACTTAATGCAATTGTCTGTTGCTTGCAGCTTAATACCGTTGGGTGACAGGCTGGATAGCGATCCCACGGTGGACTATTTAGACAAAGACGCAGTTGGACTCAACGGTCTTTGTTCCTTGTCGTGATGCCTCCATAAATATTATGATGTCCTTTTTTGTCATAGCTAAATTGGGTTTGTGTCATGATCTTGTCAATTGCCTAGCTGTAATTCATTCACCTATCACATGCATATTTTATTTACTTGAGAGACTCCACTAGTGAACCCATGGCTCCCGGTCCATCTTTTTACATTGTTTTCAACCTCATTTACTTGCTTTTAATCATCATTACTCCTCTGGTCACTTTTCATATTTTATCTATTTCATCATACAATTAACCGCTTTGTGTTCTGCGAGACCGGAGAGATTGACAACCTCTCCGCCGTTGGGGGCAAAGTATTTTGGTTGAGTGTGTGCAGGTCCACGTCTGTTGAAGGTTAAGCGCCAGAGATCTTCGACATTCACCTCGTTGTTGATTTCAAAGTCCTACTGGTTCGATAAACCTCGGTTCTTTAATTGAGGGAAAACTACTACTAGCTACCATTCTGTAACAGCCCAGATTTGGTACCCTAAAATATGGGCCAAATTTTCACTTTTTCTTTTCATTGCATCATGGCATACATTATTAAATTGCTAAATTTAATGAAAGCAACAAATGGAAAACATTAAAGGGAAGCAAAACACTTGTTCATAAATTCCAAACCCAAACGCAATTGCTCCAAATTGGCAAAACAAAATAATCTTGAGTTTCCATATTTGTCCAGGAAGTTCCAAGAATGCATTTCATAATTATTTGGCAAAGTCAAATTCTTGCCAAACAATAAAATAAATTGGGACTTCAAAATTGAGTTACACAAATTCTTAATTTGAAACCAAGTTAAACATTTCAAAAATTCAAAATAAAATTATGGGGAGCTTGCTTATCTTATTATGAGTCTCCATGAATAATTTCAATTATTTTGAGGATGTTTAAATACCCCAAGTAAATGGATTTTGGAAATTATTAAATTTTGCCTTAATTAAAACACTATGAACAAATGTTATGCAAAACTTTTTATTTTGCAGCACAAATTTTTGTGGAGCTTGGAAATATTATCAGGAGCCTCCCTAAATAATTTCCTAATTTTTGAAAATTTTTAAATTCCTCAATTAAATAGGAAAAGGGTGTTGTTTTCAAATTTGAATGAAAAGCAGAAAAGAAGAAAAGAGAGAAGGGGGTTTTCGCAAAAATCCATTTTTCCTGTCGCCACAGGAGCTTCAATGGCGCCATGGCACGGCTGCCGCCGTGTCGACCCCCTGCTTCCTCGCTGCGCCCCCCCCCCCCCCTGTGTGGATGAGTGGAGAACCCGAGCCCCCTGCTTTCCTCTCTCCTCCCCAGCTCCCTCTCCCGAACCCTAACCCTAGAAGGAGCGCCCAGCCGCCGCCAAGTCCGCCTCCGGCCGCCACACCGTGCCGTCGACTCCGGCCGCCCGGATCCAAGCCGACGACGTCATCGGCTCCGCCGACCTCTCCTATGTCTCCCCGCCGACTCCCGCGTGCTAGAACGCCGCCGGTCGTGCGAATCGAACCCGACTTCCCCGCCTCCGGCCACCGTGTTCGAGCACCGCTGCCTCGCCGTCTGGCCTCCTCCAGTCTCGCCGCGCGTGCCGTTGTCTTCCTGGTGAGCTCCTGACCGGCTAGTCTTCTCGTCCCTCTTCTTCCCGCTCTGTGCCGTCGCCCCACCGTGCACCGCCAACCGCCGCCACTCCGATGCTCGCCGCCGGCCACTCCGGTGACCATATGGCCTGTTCCGCCGCCCCCCGACTCCCCTCTGTCCCCTCTAGCGCATGGAGCAAGTGCCCGCGTTCAATTTCGACCGGAGCCGACAGATTTTTGATTGACAGCGCCGCAGTTCATCGGTGACATCATGATGACGTCATTGTTCTTCAATTTTGGAATTTCCAGATTTTAACAGAGAGTTAAATTTTGAAATATCTTTTAATCCAGAAATCCAAACTAAAAGTGTTATATATGAAAGTTGTTCATAAAAATAGGCTCTACCTGTTAGTGTCAATGTCATGATCAAATAACTAATTTTTGTTGCTAATTAATTAAATTTACAAAAATGGCAGATTATATTTGGAAATTGGAAATTGCATAACTTGAGAATTAATTATCCAAAAATCATGTGTGAGCTATCAAAATGTTTAGGATCTCATAACCTAACCAATTATGTAACTCATCCATGCTATTGAAATTTAAAAACTTGAATTTAATTTGTGAAATGCAAATCATGTGTGAGTTATTCAAATTTTGGGAAATTCATAACAATTTGAATATTGATCCAAAAATTGCAAAGAAGATCTTAAAATGTTCAGGAAAACAACATCTAATTGTTAGTGCTATTTCCATGAAATAATGGACCTTTTAATTTGCTGTTTATTTAAAATTATTAAAATGGCAGATTTAATTCCAATTTTGGGAAATTCATAACTTGAGAAATAATCACTCAAAAATTGTGAATAAAATGTCAAAATGATCAACAAGGCAATTGCTATCTATCTATGTTTAGTTCACAGCAAGAAACCAATTCTTCCTTTGATGTTAATTTCGAATTGGGTAAAATGATCTAAATTGCATAACCGTTTAAATCACCATTTCTTCATCGTTAATCAGAAAATTGCGAACGAAGTACCAAAATGATCAGTGGAACAATACCTATCTAATAATGTCATTTTCATGCATTTAGGACCCATATTTCAGTACTGGCATTTTGGATAATAACGAAGTTCACTAAGTTAAATATAGAGTTTTGACCCGTTAATTGCAATATTTATTTTAGGGGTTCCATTTAACTTGTGGGACATGCCCAATATGATTTCAGTGCATAAATTGACCATCTCATCATGATTGTGCATTTCACCTTGTATTCGTGTTATTTATTTCGTTTCCTGTTATTGTTGTGTTTCGTTAGATTCCGGAGTCGAGGTTCCACCACAATACCTCGACTATCAACGCGCCCAGTACTATCAGCAAGGCAAGAACTAACATAACCTTCTTGGCATCTAGCATCCAATTGTTTTTACAAACTTATTTTATCCACCATAATATTGCATGCGATTCAAATGTCTCTTTTGACCAAGATGTAGAGTATCCTATGAATGCATGTTTATCCCCTGAACCATCACATGTTTCCCCTCCTATAAACCCTAGGTTTGATGTGTTGGCCTGAGACAAAGATATATTTGTTGTTAGCTATTCTTAGCCATGCTTAGTCGTATGCTAGTTATGTCTGTTGTTTAAATTCCATAACTGATGATGTTGATGGAATGATTTGGGCATGGTGGATACGTGTGATGCTTAATTAAATTGCTAAGAAGGCTGGGATGAGTTGCCATCGGGGATGGTGTTTTGTCCCGTTCCTGCCCCTAGGTGTGAGTTCTTTACCTCTTGAACCAAGACTAGCGTGCTACCAACGGTGAGGGTATGGGCTCCTTACTAACTGAATAACTTGTGCGGGCGTATCCAAGGGTCCTCTAGTTTGCTATTTCCATTTACCGTGTGTGTGAGCGGAAAAAGAACTGATGAGGATGGTGGTGTTTAGGACGTGGCGATGGGGGCAGGGGTTGAAATAGGCTGGGTAAACTTGTCCTGTCGCCACAGATGACTCTTGGATAGTCTCATGCGAGGTAAAGGTTTAACTGCGCCCACTCGCCGGCCTTCCCCGAAAGAGGGCCAATCAGGTGAGCCGGACGGTACCAATGGGTAAATTAGTACACCCCTGCAGGGTTTAATCTTTTCGAAAAGCCGTGTCCGCGGTTATGGACGACTTGGGAATGGACGATAAGATCATAGAGAACATTAACTTAATTGATATGGCAGCTAGAGGTTGCCTAATCAACATGTGGTAAAGGTTCATCTCCTCGAGGGTGATTTGAGGGAGTGCCTTGGTGGAGATGAGTTGCTTCTGTTTACAAAAGGGTTCGTTGAGAACCACAGATGAAAGTTTACTCTCTTACCCCTTTTCGGAAAACATTCCGAGTAGACGATGCAAAGGGTCCTGATGTCTTTTAAAATGGAAAACTAACTTTATGCAAAACCAGCTACATTATACAGCATTAGAGCCTCCGTCAGCATCGGGCCTATATCGCCCTACTAATTCTTGCGAGTACGTCGTACTCAGCCTTACTTTGTTGATTATTATTTTGTTTCAGAGGAGGACGCCACCGGGCTGGAAGGTGGGTTCTTTATTGACATCGACGAGTAGTCTGGGGTTCCCAGGTGGCAGCTTGGGATGTCTTGGAACAGGCTGGCATGGGATGTTTATCTGTAGGCCTCTTAGGCCATAATTTGGATCTTGTTGTTTAGACAACTAAATTTGCTTCCGCTTGATGTAATAATGGGTCTGTGACCTCTGATTGTGACTTTTGCTATCTTTCTCATATATGAGTTGAACTATGATCTCTTGTGTCGTAGAGTCTGTGATGTGCCAGTTGTTCCGCGGTCTTGATCTCTTTGCTATACGTGAAAGCGATGTCTGAGCTTATGGCATGATCGAGGTGTTGTGTGCCGATGATGTATTCCGAGCACGCCTGCCAATGAGTTTTGGCCTGGGATTGGTAAACCCAGTAACCCTCGATTGTGTAGCATGACCGGTTACACAACGTTTCACTGTATAGCTCTGGGGTCGGGGCGCTACACATTCTGCCTTCGCTTGGGGCACCACCCAATTTATCAATATCCACCATCAGGGGCTAATGGGAGAAGCTAATTACCTGGTAGTGCTCGCGGAGAAGGGAGATGCCGGCTTCAAAGCTTTCTGCAAAGTAATTTTGCTGATCTTCAAGGATGTCTATGACATCACATGTGTAATAGGACGGAGTTTCATTCGGCTCATCATCCCGAAGAGCCATGCCCCTCTTCCGGGGTAGTCCTGGAGCTCGCATAAACCGTCTTATGAACTCCGGCTTAATGCGGCTCTCTTCATCAAAGGCCTCCGCCTTTATTGAAGGGAAAGTTGGGGCATCATTAGCCAAAGCTTCAGCCCTAGGTGGAGGGGAAGGCTCGGTCACCTTTCCCGTCATCTCTGTCCACTTGTCGGGAGATGTTATTTCAGCTCTGCCAAGAGATTGACCTCCCGGCATGGTGTGAGCGGAGCGTTCCTCCGCTGGTGTCGGCTTAGATGCCGAAGGAGTTGAGGGAGGAACATCGGGAGAGAACTTCTTCCGCACAGCCAACAACTTTTGTTTCAAAGGTGCGGCTTTCTTCAGCCTGCATATTCAAAGAGTTAAGAATGGAAAATCCATAAAATCTACAAGCAAAGAGAGAAGTAATATGACCGACTTACTTCTTGCTGGGAATGTTAAGCCCAGCAAGGCCCTCATCGTCCTCGGACGACTTGGCGCCAATAGTGAGTGATTGGCTTTTCCTCTTCCGGCTTTCTGTAGAGGCCGAGGAGAAGGAGATAGCCCGTTTAGCCGCCTTGATGGATGACGATGCAGGGGCGGGATGAGCGGTGGAGACTTCGGGAATCTAGCGCAGAATGCACGTTAGTCTGTCAAAATAAACCCGAAGCCCCAAGGAATTGAACTTTGATTCGTCTTAGGGCAAACTACCTTTGGGGGAGGGTTGGCGGCCGTGTACATCGGCCGCGATTCTTCATATTGCTGGCATTCGTTAGGCCGAGCTTTGATCAAATTTATGAAGCGAGCCTCAAAGAGGTCTTCCAACAAGTCGTCTTTGCTGGTCCGCATTGGATCAGACTTGTTATCCGTGTACTCGCATAAGAGGCGAGCACGATGTTGGAGGGGCTGGATTCGTTTCTTCATCAAGGGAGGAGAGCCGGAGGTTAACTCCGTGATCCTTGCCTTAATGGCGGCAAGGTCAGCCGGCATCTTTGTTGCCGGTTTCTTCTTCCATGAGTGCAGGGGCGCGCCGGCTCTGTCCTCAAAGGCTGCGAGCCCCTGCAATCTGTTCGGAGGCACCACATCATTGCAATAGAAGAAGGTGGATGCCCACCCTTTAGCTGAATCAACGATCGGCACCTGAGGGTACCAATCTATGTCCCGGCGCATGTTGAAGCTGAAAGAGCCGACAACCAGTAGCTCCTTGTTGACAGTCTGCCTCTTGACTCCGAAGAAGTGTTGGAAGAAGTCTAACCTAGGAGCTAATCCTAAGTATCCTTCGAACAGTGCTACGAAGCCGGAAATGTATAGGAGGCTATTGCGAGTGATGTTGTGGAGCTGGAGGCCGTAGTGGTCTAGGATCTCTATCAGGAAAGCCGAAGGCGGCAAAGAAAACCCCCGGGCGACGTGGGAAGAAAGCAATACCCGTTCGTCTTTAATTGGCGTCGGGGATGGGTCGCCAAAGGCGGATCGCCAAGTCGGTGCAGTCTCTAAGGATGGAGGAATGACGCCGTCTGCTGCCATTCCTCCCAGCTCGCCCTCCTCCACTCCTGATCAAACCCAGTTGTGGGTGGGGTTGCTGGCGGCGCCTTCGTTGTCACCGGCTTCCTCTTCTTCTTCCTCGGTGGCCTTAGCCTCCTCGGCCGTGTCGTCGATGGCCGCAGAAGCTGATGCAACCGTAGCCGCGACTTCTGCTGCAGCTTGAGCAAGGGCGAGTTCATCGCGGCTCGAAACCGCAGCAGTGGAGGAGATCGGTGCAGCGGAAGAAGAGATCGGAGCAGCGGCGGAGGAGGTCGTACCAAGCGGCGACGACAGAGGATGTCGCGGCTCCCATCGGCGGCACGGTGTCGAGCGGAACAGGAGATCCCGGAGCACTGAAAGCCATGGAACTCGAAAGAACTCGGAGCTTGGGAGTGAGATCTAGAGGACGCGAGAAGGCTAGGGCTGCAGCGAATGGAAGCGGTTGCCTTGACGAAAACGAGGAGACCCCTTTTTATAGCGATGTGCCGAGATTCATGCAGGTGGTTACGGAAGCAAAATTTCCGCCACGTGTCACGAGAACGTGCTGCTATGGGGATATCCTTTTCTCCGACGCCTCGTTTCTTACATGGGAAAACGCAAACTAGTCCCCGCATTCAAAGATGCCATTCAACTCGTTCTGCCGAGTCTGATGGACCCGTCAAATCGTCGGACGCGTGTCAGTAGGCACTCAAGTGTTTTCCCGACATGAGAAGCCGGCACACAAGGTTCGACAAAGTTGTTCGACATGTCTTGAAGACTACAAGATTCTGGGAATGCTCCAAGTTGAAAAACGGATGAAGAATTTGCTGGACGACTCATTGCCGTGAGACAAAAGCCAACCGTTGAAGAACCTGAAGCTTTCTGGGGGCTACTGTTGGGGATATACCGAACAGGTACCATTACGGAGGTGACTAAAAGCCAGCATACCCGGGTGGCCCATAGTGGCGGTAAGCCAAATCCGGCTTACCGGGCGACCCAGTACGATGAAGCGCAGGAGGCCCATCCGGCTAAGGGAAGGTTCCAGAAGGTGGCCTGCATTGAAGTTGACATAGCTCCCAAGGAAAGGCCCAAGCCGAATTAGAGTAGAACTCTGTAACTTAGTCGGTTAGGTTCCTTCCTGTAAGCCCTAGGTCCGGACGCCTTTATAAGCAGGCCTAAGGGACGCCTCAGGGCACGCTCTAACTTTCATTGTAATCGGCTCATATTGCCTTATAGTGAATGTAACAGCCCCAGTTTGGTACTGTAAAATTTGAACCAAATTTTCACTTTTTCTTTCTATCATTTCATCATTGCATCGTGGCATCCATACTTAAATTGCTTAACATGAAATAATGATATGGCAACAATTAATAAATCAATGATGGTGAATGTTGTTGGATAAACAAAATTCAATTTGAACTTCATATTTGTCCAGGAAGTTCCAATAGTTTCAAATATAAATCTTGCAAAGGAAATCTAATTGCCAAATTAAATAACTTAACAAAGACCCCAAAATGCTTGTGAGCATTTTTAAAATAAGTTACACATAAAATATTTACCAAATGGGCTGAAAATTTTATGACAACCTCTTAATATAATATAAATGCTAGGTGAATTTTTTCCATATTTTTCAAAAATGTTTAAGTGCCTCAATTTAAATCCTTAGCATACTGCTGGACCAAAACACAATAAACTTTAATTGAGCTAGGGGGTTTCTGCAAAGATGTCGTCTTCTTCCTGTAGCTCGCCCCTGTAGCGACCGAGCTCGCTCCCGTCATCCCTGCCGCACCAGCTCACTACCGTTGAGCTCCCCCTGGTGGATAAGAACCCCACCGATGCCTACTCCCTCTCTCCCCTCGCCCATTTTCTGTTTCCCGAAACCCTAACCCTAGTCGCCATGGCCGAACCCTAGCTCAAGTTCGCCGTCGCATCGCCGTTGTCTAGGGCCGCCCCGAGCAGATCGAGGACCACCATCAGCTCCGCTTCGACGTCGTCTACCTCCTCGTCCAAGGAATCAAAGAGGGGCGCCGGGAATCGACCGTGCCGCCCGTTCTCCCCCGCCTCCGGCCGACCAACGGCCGCCGCACGTCGAGCACGCGCTCGCCGCCTTCCGGCCTCCCCAGCCTTCCTCGACCCCTCCAACGCGCTCAGGGTGAACTAACGGTCCTTATGGACATCTTCGCCCTCCCTCTCTCTCGCCATAGCGCCGACGTGCCTTAGCCCGCCGCCATCCGCCGCTGGAGCTCGTCGCCGACGTGGCTCCGGTGACCTAGAATGGGCGGCGCCGCCACCATTAGGTAGGCCTCCTCACGTAGAACCCGTAGGGCAAACTAGGTTGTGCCCTCGGGCACTGCAGCGCCGCCGCCATTTCCGTCCGTGCCGCCGCCGGTGGACACCGCCGCGCGCGTGCCGGTCGTGGTCTCGGCTCGGTCAAACCGACCGTGCGCTAGCACCGATGTTAGAGCTGGTAGTACCGACCAGACCATGGACGGTAGTACCGAGCGTAGTTCCGGGATAAGAATTTTCGGTACTGGGTACCTTCTGTTAATTTCCGGAAGTGGCTCGGAAGTTGCTCCGGAAGTACCGACTTGTCCGGTCCTACCGGATTGTTTTCCGAAAGTACCGACCGTAAATCTTTTCGGTACTGGATACCTCCTGTTAATTTCGGGAAGTGGCTCGGAAGTTGCTCCGGAAGTACCGACTTGTCCGGTACTACCGGGCAGTTTTCCGGAAGTACCGACCGAACCATGGTCGGTAGTACCGGGCCTTGTTCCGGCCTACTGTATGGTTAAACTAATTAATATTTGGGAAAATCATAACTTAATAAATATTGGTTCAAATTTTGCAAATGATATACCAAAATGATCAGCAAATCAAACGCTATCTAGTTATGTTAATTTCACAGCATGACAACAAATTTTCCTTTGATGTCATTTTCGAAATGGTTAAAAGGATTAAATTTGAATAACCGTTTAATTCACCATTTATTCATCGTTAATCGGAAAATTGCAAACGAGGTACCAAAATGACCAGCAGAACAATACCTATCTAATAATGTCATTTCCATGCATGTAGACCTCATATTTTAGTACTGTACATTTTGGGTAATAACTTAATTCATTAAGTTAAGTATGAAATTTTAACCCGTTAATCGCGATATTTATTTTCGGGGTTCCATTTAACTTGTGTGTCATGCCCAAGACCATTTCAATGCATAATCTGACCATCTCATCATGAGTGTGCATTGCACCTTTTGTATTCATGTTATTTATTATTCTCCTGTTATTGTTTGTCTTTCGGTAGATTCAGGAGTCGAGGTTCCACCTCAATACCTCGACGATCCGTGCTATCAGCCCCATCAGCAAGGCAAGAGATAACCTAATCTTCTGTGCATATCTCATCCTATTGTTTTACACAAGTATTTTATCCACCATAATATTGCATTCAATTCCAATGTCAATTTTGGTTGATGAGTAGAGTATCCTATTAATTGCATTAGTTCCCTACACCGTTACCGGTTTTTCTTCCTATGATGCATAGGTTTGATGTGTTGGCCAGAGTTAATTTATATCTGCTGAATATATGCTTAGCTATGTTTAGCCATGCTTAGTCGAATGCTTAGTTGTCCGGTGATTATTTCCATGATTGTGAAGTTGATGGAATGTTCAGACAAGGTGGAAACTTGTGGTACCTAATTAAAATGCTTAAAGGCTTGGATGAGTTGCCATCGGGGTTGGTGGTGTTTTGCCTCATTCTTGTCGCCTAGGATAAGAGTGCTTTTAGCTAGAACCAAGAACCGAGCGTGCTTCCATCGGTGGGGGTATGTGCCTCTTACTAGCCGAATAAATTGTGCAGGCGTATCCAAGGGTCATCTAGTTTGCGCTTTCCATTTGTGTGTGAGTTGCAGGATGGATGAAGGCGCGATGAGGACGGTGGTGTTTAGGATGTGGCAATGGGGTAGGGTGTTGAAATAGGCACTGAACTTGTCCTGTCGTCACGATGATCCTTGGATAGTCTCATGCAAGGTAAAGGTTTAACCGCGCCCACTCTGCCGGCTTTCCCCAGAAGAGAGCTAATCAGGCGAGCCGGACGGTACCGATGGCTAAAAACAGCACACCCCTGCAGGGTTTAATCTTTTCGAAAAGTCGTGTCCACGGTTAAGGACAAATCTTGGGAAAGGCGGATTAGCTCATAGAAAACTGAACTTAAATTAAAATTTGGCAACATGTGTTAAAAGGTTCATTTCCTCGAGGGTGATTCGAGGGAGTGCCTTGGCGGAGATGAGTGGTGGAATCTAGATACTGTTGGTTCGATGTGAACTGAAGAATGAAAGTTTTACTATCTTATCCCCTTTCGAAAAACCTTCTAAGTAGTCGATGCCATGAGTCATGTCTTTAAAAAGGAAAACTAGCTTTATGCAAAACAACAACTATATAGCTTTGAAGCCAATCATCTGAGCGTATATAGCTCTAGTAACCTTGCGAGTACGTCGTACTCAGCCTTGCTTTGTTGATTATTTCTGTTTCAGAGGAGGACGTGACCGCCCAGCAAGGTGGGTTCTTTGTTGACATCGACGAGTAGTTTGGGGTTCCCAGGTGGCAGCTTGGGACGTCACAGAACAGGCTGGCTGGGATATGTTATGGTAGGCCTCTTAGGCCATAATTTGGATCTTGTTGTAATGTTGGGTCTGTGACCTCTGATGTGTATTTTGCTATCTTTATCATTATATGAGTTGAACTATGATCTCTTTGTGTCGTAGAGTCTGTGATGTGCCAGATGTTCCGTAGTCTTGATCTCTCTATTATGCATTGATAGCTATGCCAGTGACTATGGCATGATCGAAGTGTTGCGTTGCCGATGATCCATTCCGAGCACGCCTGCCAAAGGTTTTGTCCTGGGAGTGGTAACCCCAATAACCTTTGATTGTGTAGCATGACCTGTGGGTTACATAGCATCTCTGTATAATTCCGGGGTCGGGGCGCTACAGTGAATTATAGCAGCACGTAGGGTTTCACCACCGTTGCGAGTCCGAAGCTGGGTAAACTCATGCTCATCCCGTCTCCGGAATTACCTACATCTCCTACACCCACCTCTCTACCTAGCCGGATGGCACCCCTGGCTAGGCTAGATTCGACAATACCACGACAGTACCTCTCTGAGGTACCGCAGCCGCTGGCTGTAGTGGTACCCTGGGTACCGCCTGGATGCCAGCCAACGGTAGTACCGCTACGCCAGCGGTAGTACCGCTATGTGCGTTTTCTGCACATAACGGTCATATTTCTTAGTGGCCTATTTAAGGGGCCTTCTTCCCCAATAGGTCACTAGCTTTGCCAAGCACGTTTTTCTCTCTCTCTATCTCTCCCACCATTGTTGACCTTGGAAAGCTTGGCCTCCTCTCAATCCCTCCAATGAATCTTGCATATTTTGGGGGGAAAAGTGAGAGGAGATCTAGATCCACATTTCCACCAATCCATTCCTCCTCTAATTGAGGGGAACCTAGTAGATCTTGATCTTGGAGTTTCTTTGTGTTTCTCCTTTGTTCTTCCTCTCAAATCCCTCCCTAGCATTAGCTGCTTTGGTTGGATTTCGGAGAGAAGAACTTCACCACTTAGTGTGCTCTTGCCATTGCATTTGGTGCATCAGTTTGTGCTCTCCACGAGATTCGTGGAAGTTGAAGTTCGAGAAGCTTGTTACTCTTGGGTGCATTGTGTTCCCAAGAGCTTGTGTCTCTTGGGTGGACTGTGTACCCTAGACGGTTGGTGGTGTCACAAAGACTTTGAGTTGTGAAGCTTCGGGCAAGGTTTGGGAGCCCCCGATTGAGTTGTGGGTGTGTGCCCCAAGATCGTTGTAAAGGCTCCGGATTCTGCCTTGAAGGATTCCGATAGTGGAAGGTGAACCCAACCCTTGGGGTGAGGTTTATCGGAGAATAGGGTGAGGCCTTTTGTGGCGTCTTGAGTAGGCCTTTGTGGTGAGCTCACACCCCTCCAACGAGACGTACTCCCTTAAAAAGGAGGAACTCGGGAATACATCCTCGTCTCAGCGTGCCTGGGTTATTTCTATACCCGAGCTCTTTACTTATGCACTTTACATTGTGATAGCCCTCGTGCTTGAAGTATTATATCTTGCTATCACCTTTTTGTTATCTTGCTTAGCATAAGTTGTTGGTGCACATCGGTGAACCTAGTATTTTAGGTTTTATGTTCTTCATAAATTAACCGCTAGTTTTATTCCGCATCTATCAAGCCTAATAGTGAAAGTTTTTAAATCGCCTATTCACCCCCTCTAGGTGACATCCTTGTCCTTTTAATTGGTATCAGAGCTAGGTTCTCTCTTTTTTAGGCTTTGCCGCCTAGAGAGTAAAGATGTCGTTTAGTGAATTAGTGCACGATTCCACTCTTTTATTCGATGGCACAAATTATGATGTTTGGAAAATTCGCATGCTTAATCTTTTTAGGGACATGGGTCCAAATTATATAAAGAGTATTGTAGATGTTGGTTTTTCTCCTCCAAAGGATTCCCAAGAATTATCTTTAGAGGATCAGGAACACTCTCATCTCGATACTCTAGTATCTAATGGTCTTATTTGTATTTTTAGCGATGTAGTTCTTGCATCAATCATGCTATTTTGGAATGCACATGAGCTTTGGACCAAGCTTCAAGATAAATATGAAGTGCCCAACATTATTGAGGATGATTGTTCTCCCTCCACCTCCGGCCGTGATGAGTTCTCAACTTCGTCTACTTCACCAAAGTGTGGTAAGCCACAAACTAATGTGATGGTGAGTAGTGATAGGCTTTGCAATTTTGATGTTGATGATCTTTCATGTCTATCTCATTGCAATACTCTATCTTTGGACTTAAACTCTTCTAGCACTTCAAATGTCTTACATGCTAGTGTTGATAGTCCTTGCATATCATGTAATATTTGCTTAAATAAATCTCATGATGATATGTTTGCTTTATCTTGTTGCCATGATAAAAATGCTTGTATTTCCTCTAATTCTAGTATTATTAATAATGTTGAGGAAACCCAATTTTCTATGGAACAAGAAGTGAACTTGAGTAGTTCTCAAATTATTTGTTCATCTTCATCAACCAACTTTTGCCTTATGGCTAAATATTCTAGTAGTGATGATGATGAAAATAATGATAATGATGAAGATGATGATGCTTCCTTTCATGAGAAATGTCTAATGGTTATTAATGCCCTTCCTAAAAATAAAAATGCTCATGCTAACCTCTTTGAAATTATGGAAACTCTTATTGAGCGTGGGCTTACTATTAAGGCTTTGGAAACAAGCCTTGAGGAAAAAGGAAGGATTGAAAGAGAGGATGCTATAGAAAAAGCATCTTTAGAGGTTGCCCTTGAGGAAGAGCATGAGACTTGGGTTTCTCTTGAGGAGAAACTGCAATCTATTGAGGAGTCTCATAATGAAATAATTGCTAAACTCATTAAAGAACATGACCATGCTCATGCTAAATATAAAGTGTTTCAAACAGAAAACGCTAGATTGAATGATGAGCTCATCAAGTTGTCTTCTTCCATTCCTAATGTTAATGATGCTTGTGCTACTAACTCCATTTCTTGTGAAACATCTATTTTGAGGGAGAATGTTGAGCTAAATTCTCAACTTGAGTTGCTAACTAGCAAGTATGGGAAATTGGAAGAAAATCATGAAAAGCTCTCTAGCTCTAATGAGGATCTTCTAGCATCCCATGCTAGGCTAAGGTTAGCTCTTGAGGCTCACTACCACAGAAATGGCTATCAGTGGCGCACCAAATTGGAATTCTGTGGCGCACCCCCAGGTTTGCTGGGTGCGCCACAGAATTCTCGCCACAAAAATATTTTCTGTGGCGCACCTTGCTTGGTGCGCCACAGAAATGTGAGAATTCTGTGGCGCACCAAGCAAGGTGCGCCACAGAAAATATTTCTGTGGCGCACCTGGCCTGGTGCGCCACAGAATTCTGAAAAAATTCAAAAAATGCAAAAAAATATAAAAAGTTTTCAAAAAAATTCAGAAAAATCAAAATATGAAATAATATGAAAAATCCTAATTATTTGAATTTTTTCAGATTTTTTGCACATTTTGAACTAATACCTTCCCGCTAGGTCACCCATCCTCAGATTGCTCCAACCCTAGCACGCTTAACTTCTAAGTTCCACCCACTTCACCTACCCTTCTGCTACTCAAGTTCTTATTGATATATATATCATATGAATCCTCTTAAGTCTTGTATGTGTATATGTTATGTATATGTTATAAATGTGTGTTTTTAAATTTCAGATTTTTCAAAAACTTCTAAACTTTCAAAAGGAGATTCAAAAGTTTCAAAAGATCCAAAAAAATTCAAAAAACTTAAATTTTTTTAAAAAAACTTTAAAAAAATCAAAATTTTCAAAAAACTTATTTTTTTTAAAAAACTTTAAAAAATAAAAAAATCCAAAAAATTCAAAAAAGAACTTTAAAAAATCCAGAAAATTCAAAAAACTTATTTTAAAAAAAAACTTTAAAAAATTCAAAAATCCAAAATTTTCAAAAAACTTATTTTAAAAAAACTTTAAAAAATCTAAAATTTTCAACAATCTTCTTTGTTATAATTTTTTGGGAATTTTCGAATTTTTTTCTTTTTTATTTTTTTTTGAATTTTTGAATTTTTTGATTTTGTAGAAAAAAATCGTCTGTTTGAAATTCTGTGGCGCATCCTTGGCATTGGTGCGCCACAGAATTATTGGGCGGGATTCAAATTTCGAATCACGCCCAATAATTCTATGGCGCACCAATGCCAAGGATGCGCCACAGAATTATTGGGCGGGATTCAAAATTTGAATCCCGCCCAATAATTCTGTGGCGCATCCTTGGCATTGGTGCGCCACAGAATTGTTTTCCCTTTTTTTGATCTTTTTTTATTTTGCTGGGAAAATTCTTCTGTTGGCCATAACTTTTTTTTGGTTTGGAATTTGAGGATTCTGTGAATTGCTGACCGGATAAACCCCCGGTGGGATCGAATCCGAAATTTTCTCTAGTTTTTTTTAAGGTATTATACGCATTTTTTCGACGTCGTATGCAAAAGTTATGCCCGTTTTACATTTTTAACGGGTTTTTGCAAAAAAGGTCAAAATTCATATTTCAAAATTTCTATACCTACTAGACACTCAAACCTAACTACATGTCAAAGGATTTTATTTATTGAAATTTTTATCATTTTCTTTTACTTCCTGCAAAACTAAAAAGGCGATCCACTGGGGGGGGTGGGATTTGGAAAAAAAAATCTGTGGCGCACCAAACTTGGTGCGCCACAGAAAGTCAGCTTTCTGTGGCGCACCAGCCACGGTGCGCCACAGAATGTCACTTTTCTGTGGCGCACCAGCCACGGTGCGCCACAGAATGTCCCCAGATGGACCCTAGCACAATGATTGTACGTGGGACCCACAAAAATTCTGTGGCGCATGGGTGGGCATGCGCCACAGAAATCTGGCTTTCTGTGGCGCACCGTGGCTGGTGCGCCACAGAAAGTCACATTTCTGTGGCGCATGTGGCCAGGTGCGCCACAGAAATATGACTTTCTGTGGCGCACCAAGCACGGTGCGCCACAGAAACATATTTCTGTGGCGCACGAATTAACGGTGCGCCACAGAGTGCCAACCTCACTATAACCCATTCTGTGGTAGTGGCTATCACTACCAAGGTAACATCTAGTGAGCCTCATGTGGACAATGACACAATTTCTAGTAGAATTGGTATATTGCCATGTGCTAGTCCTAGTAGTTCATCCACTCATAATGTTGGTACATCTTGTGATGAATTACTTTCCTTGCCTTGTTGCTATAACAATGATGCATCTACCTCCTCTAGTACTTGTGTTGTTACTAACCATGTAGAGGAAAGAAATGAGCTCGAGGGACAAGCCACTTCCTTGATGAAAGGCTTGAAAAAGAGTCATGTTGGGAAGAGTGCACTTGACAACATGTTGAGTGTGCAACAATCCCCCAATGTCAAGAGTGGACTTGGATTCAACTCCAATATCAAGAACAAGTCCAAGAGTAACAATAATAAGGGCCAAGAACAAATCAAGAAATCGACCAAGATTGTTTGCTTCAAGTGCAAAGTTGAAGGGCACCATGTTAGATCTTGCCCAATGAAGAAGAAGCCTCTTAGTGAGAAGCAACTAGGGAAACGGCCTCTTGTTCAATCTCATGCTCAACCACGAGTTAAATAAAGGCCACCTCCTAAGAAGACTCAAGCCAATGCTCCTCAAGTTGACGAGACTTTTAAGAAGAAAGAGAAGAGTCAATGTTGCTACCTTTGCCGTGGCAAAGGTCACTTTTCTTCTTCATGCACTATCGGTAACCCATCCAACCCCATCTTAATTGATGATGCTTATTCACTTAGAAAGGATAGAGTTGGCAATGTGTTTGCCAAATATGTGGGAACTCAAAATGGCGTCAGGAAAGAACCATTTGGGTTGGCAAACCTACTGTGACTGAACTCTTCGGACCCAACTTGGCTGGGGACCAACAAGCTCAAACTTGATCAATAGGTTGTATTGGAGGACATTGGAGACTTGGCTATCGTTGAATAATTAAAGGATCTTCATGATTATTATTTTCTCAAGCCAAGTCATTTGGATTATATTGTCATATCTCATATCCTATGTTCCTCCTTGCGATAACTTGTATTTAAATTATATATACATTGAAAGTTGCTTGCTCCCTTGCATGTGTTAGTTTTGTTCCTATCATGTGCTTGTATATGTGTGGTTCTTACTTACCTTGAGCAATCAAGATTGTGTATGTTAATTTGCACACCATATATGTTCAAACTATGTGTTGAGTCTTTTTTGGATCTTGTGTTGATTTCAATTGGCTCCTTTGAGAGATTAATGGACTATCCCATTTTGGGGGAGTGATATACTTTGTGCACTTCAGAATCCAAAAAATTTGTGTACATGAGGCACACCGCCTAGTATTGATATTTCAATATTATCTAGTCACTATGTGGTATGTCATATTCGTGAGAAAATCAAATTCTATAATGTCCATTATTTTCTCTAGTTCGTGTTTATTTTCCTCTTGATGAGAAGAAATGAATTATCACATTATGGGAGAGTAATAAGCTATGTGCATATTACAATCCCATAAAATGTGAACATTTGAGGTTTTGCCACTTAGATTTGATATTGTAAATTATCTTATTCCTGTGTGGTATGTTAGCCTGAACAAGTTCCAATATTCTTTTTGGTTATCTTTTGGATCTTGTTTGTGTGATTTTTCTTGGTGTGGTTTTTCTAGAATATGTATTCAATATATTATTTGAGAAACCATTTGCTCCATATTGTTCTAACCATGGCTTTGCATGTTGGTTCGAATAGTTGAAACTACCAACAAACCTTATTCAAAATATGGTGTTTATTTCTTATCTCTTGCCATATGTTTTATCTTGTGTGGATATTCTTGGCTATCTCTATCACCGGGAAAATAATTCCAAATGGTCATTGTCCTTGGACAATCCATATTTATGTTTGTGGTAGAATATTTTTGATTATCCCTACATTGGCATTTGCTATTATTTGCCCCATCTCTTGTCAAGTTTTTGTTCTTCTACTCCCATTGTCTTCGTTGCCTCTTGTGGACCTTTATGTCCTATTGATCTTGTTAGTATTTTTAAATGACATATGAAGAGTAATGATCCCTTGTGTGTGCATTTTGTATTCAAATGCAAATCCGAAAGATAGTGCATGAATCATGGGGAAGATTTTCTTTATTATTTAGGACACTATCTTATCAATTGACATTTGATCCTTTCAATTGGCATTTGATTTCTATCTTATGTGTTTATGAAAGACAAACCTTTTTTCTTTTGATGCTTTGTGCCATCATGAAAAGTGTAGAGAGTGTTTGGTTTATTTGTTGTAACCTTGCTCTCTCTAGGGAGTTGCTTTCTCATTTCTTTATTTTTGTCTTATCTTCTTAAATGAGAAATGCCTTTTGAGCATGTGTCCTATCTTTATCTTCCATGCTCTTTGGCTTTGCTTAGGTACCGTCGATTGGTATTAATTGGAACTTGATGTCTCATCCATAGATATTTGTTTCAATTGATGTCTCTTGTGGGAGTTTTGATACCTTATTTCTTTATTTTACTTTAATTGATTTCGGTCAAGTATTGTCCTCTTCTTGGTATCTTTTCTCCTAGTTGGTATCTTATTTTCAATTGGTGTCATATCGATCATGTGTTGTTTTGATTCAATTCCTATTGGTATCTCACTTCATGTGTTGATGTGTTTTGGAATCAATCATATGTTGATTTGATTTGTCCTCGACCATGTGTTGATTTGGATTTTGATTTAATTTGGACAACCATTTCTTGTCACACCTTGGTGTGCTCTCTTGGTTCACTTGGTGTTTTTGTCCAAATTGTATCTCATTTGGTTCTAGAAAGTCTTTGCATGCACGGTTACTAATTTATATTGTCATAGCATGCTTATCTTTCTTGATCCAATATATAGGGTATACTCCACCGAATCCTAACTAGGCTAAGATGTGCATGAAATTCAATTTCATATCTATATGCACATATTTATGTGGAGTGTGTCCTATGTATTGTAGTATATCTAACTACTATGGGACCCAATGAGTTTGGGAACCATGTTCTACTTGAATTTTGTTTTAGGTACAATGGAGATGCATTGGATGCTTGCCTCATTCATAAGGAAGGTGTTCTCACCATGTGATTATTGGAGTCAAGCTTTGATGATAAAGAAACTCTCATCTTCTTCATCGTCAATGTATCTCGGTAACAAGTATCTACCTCATGCATACTTTTCTAGTTTCCAACCTTGTGTAGGTTGCTTCTTGGCATGAAAGCTCCTATTTGCAATTGTTGTTGTTTTGGCTTATTTCTTTCACTTGGTATATCTTTTTGATATTTGTGACTAAATGGCAAAAACTATTCCTTCAATTGGTATTCTTTCGCTATGATACTTGTTGCCTATCTCAAAGCATCTTCACTAGCTCTTGTTCCCTTAGTGATATGTGTGATGTCTTTGATGTGTTTGAAGTTCATAAATATAAAATAAGATAAAATTGAGCTATGTGCTATGCTTTCAAGCAATAATCTTTTGTGTATTTATGACTTCCCTTTGGATACCTTGATCTCATTTTCATTTAACCATTTTCATATGTACATGTTTCTTTGTGGATGTATATCTTCAACGGTTTGTCTACTTTGAAACTTATACATATGAGAGAGGTCATCCTTTTAATTGGTATCCTAATTCTTTTGAATCACTTTTATTTTTTATCTTTATTTCTTTAGCGACTCCAAAAGGAATTTGTCTCATGAGTGCTTGTCTTGTTTATTTTCATCTTCACGCACTCATATTAATTTTAAGATCTTTGACCTCATGCTTACCATGGTGAGTATGTTGATATTTATTGGCTAAATGTTCTCACTAGCTTTTGTCTTTTTCAATTGGTTTAGTTTCCAATTTGTATCCTTGAGCTTGGGAACATTTTTTTTCAAGATCTTCTTTGTATCTCGGTTGGGCCTATCTTATGTTGATTTTTAAAATTGATATCTTCTATGGCTTAACCATATCTTTGTTACAAGTGCTATGGTGTGTTTTTAAGCGTTTTTTGCTCTTGCACTTGTTGTGTGTTCTAGATGACTTTGGGGGAGTGAGGATTCCATATTCGTGCACTACTTCACATGGTGCATGAACATTGGGGAGCTTCTCCATTTTTATTTAGAACACTCGTTTGCTCAAATCATAAAACATTGTGTTTTATTTTGTTTGTTGGATCTTCTCGATTGCTTGCCTCCTTTTGGGGAGATGTTTAGAGATATATCTTTTATTTGCAATCTTTGATCCTCAATATAGTTTGATTTCCTCCAAATAATATTCATTGGATATGTGCATTTGATTTCACTCATATCTTGAGAAATGCATACTTTATGGAGGAACTCATATTATATTGGCCTTCTAAATTTTTCTTCCCATTTCGCAATCGATGCTAATGGGGGAGAAGTTTAGAGGGTTCAAGGGAATTTGGTTTTATGCTTTTGTTTGGTTCTTCAGCATTTGCCTCTCTTGCATCCTTTCTTGCTTGTCTTGCAAGGTTTCTTAATTCATTATATAAACCCTCTTAAAAAGGGATTCTCATCAATTACCAAAATGGGGGAGATTGAAAGAGCATGGTTGCCCCATGCGTGGTTTTGGTAATTAATGACAATCTCTATGGACTAATATGTGCTTTGAGCTATACTTGTAGGTTTGGTCCATTAGCTTGCTTGATATCCATATGTTGGAGTCAAGGCTAAAAGAAGAAGATCTTTTGTTGATCAAGGCCAAGTTGTTTCTCCATGAGCATGAATCAAGAGGAAGATCCTATGTAGCTCGTGGAGGATGGCGTCATGGTGATCGCCATCACAAGATAATGGCCAAGTGAAGACATGTCGACGAAGTGGTTCTCCCATATTGGTATATGGGGGAGCAATATGTGAGTCTTCACCGAGCGGAGCGCAATCAAGAAAGAAGGTCCAACTTGAGGGAGTCAAGATCGCCATCATCTAGCTCAAGTAGTTTATGCGCAAGGCAAAGGTATGATCTTGATAGGTTTTCTATTTTACCGGTCTCATGATGTTAGTTGAGAGACCAGGTTATAGGATAGATAACCGTACTATCAAAAGAGGGGCTCTCGAGCGAGTATCTTGATCATATCGTTGTAGAGAGCTCAAACCTTGCATCATTGACATCATCTTTATTGGTTCTTATTTGGCTCTTATTGTGGTGTGGTCTTGGTGCTTGTCGTGCTTGTCATGGCAAGGCCAAGTTCACCAAAAAAGGTTTTCATATGCGTCTTCTATTACGTTTTCGGTGCTGGAGATTTTGCTGGTTCATCCTTATGGAAGGTTTCACTCTTCCATTTATTCGCAAAATCTCCCTTGCTTGTTTGCAATATTTTCACTTTTTTTAAGGTAGCCCTTGTCGTCCTCTTTCCAACAAAATTGGATTCACCTCGATCGAACTTTCCTGGCAAAAGTTATTCAGTTCTCGTGTCAGTTGTTTCCTCTGGTCCGGCGGTAGTACCGCTGGTGCGGCGGTAGTACCATTCCTTCCTGGAGTGGCATTGCTTCTGCACCGCGTGTATCACCTCTGGCGGTAGTACCACGGAGGTACCGCTGCTTCCAGGCAGCGATACTACCGCTGGTGGTACCGTCGGAGGTACCGCTGGACGTCTTTTTGCTTCGGGTATCCCTCCGGTACCCTGGCGGTAGCAGCCACGTTCTACCGCTGGAGCCCGTCGAATTTATTTGAATGGCACCAACGGTAGTACCGGCCGTCCACCGGTATTACCGCTCACCTGAAGTGCAGCGGTACCTCTCAGAGGTACCGCAGCTGCTGGGTGCAGTGTTACCCTGGGTACCGCCCGGATGCCAGCCAACGGCAGTACCGCTACGTCAACGGTAGTACCACTGTGTGCGTTTTCTACACATAACGGTCAGATTTCTTAGTGGCCTATTTAAGGGGCCTTCTTCCCCAATAGGTCACTAGCTTTGCCAAGCATGTTTTTCTCTCTCTCCCACCATTGTTGACATTGGAAAGCTTGGCCCCCTCTCAATCCCTCCAATTAATCTTGCATATTTTTGAGGGAAAAGTGAGAGGAGATCTAGATCCACATTTCCACCAATCCATTCCTCCTCTAAGTGAGGGGAACCTAGTAGATTTTGATCTTGGAGTTTCTTTGTGTTTCTCATTTGTTCTTCCTCTCAAATCCCTCCCTAGCATTAGTTGGTTTGGTTGGATTTCGGAGAGAAGAACTTGACCACTTAGTGTGCTCTTGCCATTGCATTTGGTGCATCGGTTTGTGCTCTCCACGAGATTCGTGGAAGTTGAAGTTCGATAAGCTTGTTACTCTTGGGTGCATTGTGTTCCCAAGAGCTTGGGCCTCTTGGGTGCATTGTGTACCCTAGAAGGTTGGTAGTGTCGCGAAGACTTTGAGTCGTGAATCTTCGGGCAAGGTTTGGGAGCCCCTGATTGAGTTGTGGGTGTGTGCCCCAAGATTGTTGTAAAGGCTCCGGATTCCGCCTTGAAGGATTCCGATAGTGGAAGGTGAACCTAACCCTTGGGGTGAGGTTCATCGAAGAATAGGACGAGGCCTTTTGTGGCATCTTGAGTAGGCCTTTGTGGTGAGCTCACACCCCTCCAACGAGACGCACTCCCTTAACAAGGAGGAACTCGGGAATACATCCTCGTCTCCGCGTACCTCGGGTATTTCTATACCGGAGCTCTTTACTTATGCACTTTACATTGTGATAGCCCTCGTGGTTGAAGTATTATATCTTGCTATCACCTTGTTGTTATCTTGCTTAGCATAAGTTGTTGGTGCACATAGCTGAACCTAGTATTTTAGGTTTTATGTGCTTGATAAATTAAGTGCTAGTTTTATTCCGCATTTGTCAAGCCTAATCTTAAAAGTTTTTAAATCGCCTATTCACCCCTCTCTAGGCGACATCCTTGTCCTTTCATCTACTTCGGCGACGCCCGCATCCACCGCGTCGGATTTTCTTCACCGACGCCCGCGTCCACCGTACCGGATCTACTTCACCGGCGCCCGCGTCAACCGCACTGGATCTACTTCCGCGACGCACGCGTCCCCCGCACCAGATCTACTTCTGCGACGCCCACGTCCACCGCACCGGATATACCTCACCTTCTCCCACTTCCACCGCACCGAGATGCCTAGCCGCCACCCCCGACTTAACCAGTGCTCCGTAATACTCTTGCCTGCATCCTCGACTGCATTCGTTATTGTTTGCATATCATTGATGTTGCTATCTTATTTTGTACACATGCGCACCTGATTTCATAACTATGTCCATGTGCGTGTTAGCTCCTCGATGTTGCTGCTCGTTAGCATGTCCTGCCTGATTGTATTTCTATGTTCATGTGCATTTTAGCTGCTCGCTATCATTTCCTACCTGATTTCATAGCTATCTTCATGTGCATTTTAGCTGCTCGCTAGCATTTCCTGCCTTGTTGCATAGCTATGTTCATGTGCATTTTAGCTGCTTGCTATCATTTGCTGCCTGGTTGTGTAGCTATGCTCATGTGCATTTTAGCTGCTCGATATCATAATCTTCCTATTTATATAGCTATGTTCGTGTGCTTTTAGCTGCTTGCTATCATTTTCTGCCTTGTTGCATAGCTATGTTCATGTGCATTTTAGCTGCTTGCTGTCATTTCCTGCCTGGTTATATAGCTATGTTCATGCATTTAGCCGTTCGCTATCATTTCCTTCCCGGTTGTATAGCCATGTTCGTGTGCATTTTAGGTCTTCCTATTTTGCAACACTGACTCGTTGACGTTTTTTTTTGAGTGCTCACCTGGACCGAACAAAGCATCCATAGATCCACTACTACTAACCATCCGACGTCCATCAAGGTTGAAACCTCAGGCGTAGGTTGGTAACTGTCCTAAATTGCTTGTCATGTTATAAGTTTTAACCTGTATGCATGATACTTCAAACCTTGCCAAGTCCTGCAAATCATGTGCTAGAATTATTTGCAGCTTGTTTGAATCTCGAAGTATGTGCAGATATACTTCATGCAGCCTATCCTTCTAGTTTGTTATTTCCAACTTACAAGTGCTTTTGTACATCAAACCAGCTGACTTGGTTATACTTCTGAAACTGTGCAATAAACCAGGCTGTGTGCATCAATTGACTTGGTTGTAAACCTGTTAGTACCTAAATGCAGAACATTGACAATATAGCACAACATGATTAATTGCAGAGACTGACTTCTGGTATGTTAGGCCCGTTGACCAGTAACCGAGGCAAGGGTAGTCAGCATGCTAACCTTGTATGACAAACTACTGTAAGTCCATGCACACTTTGGGTCTTTCCCTTTACCTGATGGGCTTGGTTATGATTTTATTTCTGATGTGCTATTTCATGTATTTGGCCAATGATTACAACAGTGGCAACTTCTGAAGTACTATGTGATTGTTATAGCGTGGATAAGCTACAACTCATACATGCTACATGCACAAACTGATATGTATGTAGTGCTGTTGTGAAAATGGTCACATATTTGATGGCTCATGATTTAAAACAATGCCACGTTATTTATTGAGATCTGACATCTTTCATAGTGTAGTTCTGTTGGTTCTACTGTAATCTGTTTCTCTCATCATATGCCAACATTTACATGTTTCATAAAGAAGTTGTTTACTTATTGTTGGTTCCGTGTAACTGTCTGAGTTATAGTTCATTGCTATAACCTTTTAACACTATTTTCAGGCTGAAGTTGGAATGACAATAGCTTCCTCTGAGCGGACAGGACTAACATGTTCTGAGGCACCTTCCAAGGATAATGTTGAAGCCCTCTACCTGCCTTCCAAGGATACTTTCTGTACGAACTGTGTGCTTCATGATCTCAATTGTAATTTTAATTTGGTTAACGTGATGTAATAATTATTTCAGGTTCGAAATTAATTTGGGCTACCCACCTACCGCATATTGTTGAGTCGCTGGAAAACAATTCTCTAATGGTGGTCCATCAATTGGGCTTCCTACGTGGGCCGAAAATAGACAATCGAATGAACGGGCCATCCTAACTAATCGAAAATCACCGACCCGTCTGTAGGTGTTGGGCCGGCCCATATGTTTAGGTTGGGCCGGACCATATTTAAATGGGCCGGCCCGTGTAGCGCGAACGAACCGGTCCATCCAGTCAGATGGTAGGCCCATTTGTTAGCATGGGCCTACATATCTATTAGAAATGGCCGGCCCATCTACTGCAATGGGCTGGCCCATCCAGTTTGATGGGCATGTCCGTCTATCGCATATGGGCCGGCCAATCAATTCCAATAGGCCAGCCCATCATGTGATAACGGGTCGGCCCATCATGCGCTGACCGGCCGGCCCATCACGTTCTGGCGAGCCAGCCCATCATGTGACAAAGGACCGGCCCATCATATGCTGACTGTCCGACCCATCATGTTCTGACGGGCCGACCAATCATGTTCTGACGGGCCGGCCCATCATGTTCTGACGGGCCGGCCCTTCATGTGCTAACGGGCCAGCCCATTCTGTGCTGACGGGTCGGCCCATCATGTGCTGACGGGCCGACCCGCCTAATCCTAAAAGTCGTCCCGTTTCGGGGGTGCCACATCACGAAACGGGATGACGTCATGTTGTTCTGGGATGACGTCATGGCTAACGCTGTTAACTTTCATCCATTCGGGGGCTCCGCTACATGCATCTACCATGCCTGGTTTCGCGTGGTGGATGGTAACTTTCTACCATGATTTCGGCCATCCGTGGTAGAACATTTTGCCAAATGGATTCTACCACGGTACCCCAGTCCTGGTAGAAAACTTTCTACCACGAAAAAGGGCCTTTCTACCACGAAAATCCAGCGTGGTAAAAAGCAACTTTTCTTCTAGTGACATGAAATTTGTCCCACTGGTCTTAAGCTTTTCTTTCTCAAGAAATAGACCTAAGTTGAATGTGGAGCGAGCCATCTACAATGGTATTTGCAAAGTTTATAAGATTGTGTTCAAAATACGATTCCATGTTTTATCTCAATAAAAAATACGAGAACTCCCACTCAAAAGGACATCCTCCACCATCCTTTTAGTGATCACATGATCTCCATCCACCAACACTACCCCCGATCATCACGGTCGATAGCATAAGTTTCAAAAGTAGACATCTCCATGTCAATCACATCTCCATGTGACTCATGCTCGACCTTTCGGTATCCTGTGTTCCGAGGCCATGTCTGTACATGCTAGGCTCGCCAATTCAACCTTAGTATATTGCAGTGCATACATGGCTTACACCCACCGTATGTGAACGTAGATATGTTCGACACCCGATCATCACGCCGTGTCTCATAACGGCGAACTTTCTTGGTGGTGCATACCAAGGGAGAACACGACATTGGTATTTTTCTTGAGGGATCACCAATATTATTACCGCCTTATATCTAATACAAACAATATAGGTAGCACACAACATCTACTAACATCTAATGTAATGTGTGTGTGATGGTGGATATTGATAAGTTGGGTGGTGCCCCAAGCGAAGGCGGAATTGTAGCTAGTAGCATTTTTCCCTCAATTAAGAATCGAGGTTTATCGAACCAGTAGGACTTTGAAATCAACAACGAGGTGAATGATGAAGATCTCTGGCGCTTAGGGATACCTTCAACAGACGTGGACCTGCACACACTCAACCAAATACTTTGCCCAACGGCGGAGAGGTTGTCAATCTCTCCGGCCTCGCAGAACACAAAGCGGTTAATTGTATGATGAAATAGATAAAATATGAAAAGTGACCACAGGAGTAATGATAATTAAAAGCAAGTAAATGAAGTTGAAAACAATGTAAAAAGATGGACCGGGGGCCATGGGTTCACTAGTGGAGCCTCTCAAGTAAATAAAATATGCATGTGATGGGTGAACGAATTACAGCTAGGCAATTGACAAGATTATGACACAAACCCAATTTACCTACGACAAAAAGGACATGATAATATTTATGGAGGCATCACGACAAGGAACAAAGACCGTTGAGTCCAACTGCGTCTTAGTCTAAATAGTCCACTGTGGGATCGCTATCCAGCCTGTCACCCAACGGTATTAAGTTGCAAGCAACAGACAATTGCATTAAGTAAGGTGCATGATGTAAGCAATACTAATATCAAAATAGACATTAACACCGTTGTTTTACCCTTAGTAGCAATAGCACACCCTCGCCCTTAGACGTTTCTGTCACTCGTGCCCAGGAACAAAAGGGGGCATGAACCCACTATCTAGCATAAATACCCTCTCTTGGAGATACACACAATCACTAGGCCAAAGTAACTACGCACATCGGAGAGCATGCAAGAACATAAATTACTCATATAAGAATCATGCACAATCTGAACATAACTTCATAATCCATCGGATCCAAGCAAACACGTCACATAGCATTACAATAGTCGATCTTGATCATGTTAGGCAGCTCACAAGATCATAAGATATGAAGCACAAGAGAGAGAGACTACCATCTAGCTACTGCCATGAACCCGTAGTCCAAGGTGAGACTACTCACAAATCATCCCGGAGGAAGGCATGTCGATGAAGAACCCTCCAGGATCGATCTCCCCTCCAGCAGAGTGCCGGGATCAGCTTCAGATTGGACCCCAAACTAGGGTTCTGGGTGACGGCGCATCAGGGTCGAGTTTCTAGAAAATAATCGCCGCCCCGACGTTTTTAGGTTAATTGTGATTTTATAGGAGTCGGAGGGGGCCGGGGAGGTGCCCATAGGGCAGGGGCAGGCCCCACCCACGGGTCACCCCTGGGCCGCGGCTGGCACCCGCGTGTGCCATGTGGGTCGCCTCCCAGGCTGCCCTTCGGACTCCGTCTTCGTCTTGGCGTAAAAATAATTCCTGTAAATTTTCGTCCAATTCCGAGAATATTTCCAGAAGTAAATTTCTGAAACAAAAAGACATCAAAAACAGGGAACTGCACTGGGCATCTTGTCAATAGGTTAGTCCGACAAAATGCATAAAAATGATATAAATGACAGTAAAAACATGTGACAATATCACAAAACTAGCATGGATCACTCAAAAATTATAGATACGTTTGAGACGTATCAGTGTGACACGATATGGTTTCCCGCGCCATGATCTCCATCATGCGCTCCGACGTCGCACTAGGTCTCCGTGCCTTCATGCCAGTAATAAAATATTTTGCTAAATACTTACCGTTACCATATCACATCACGCGCCCCTGCATAATAAAGTTAGACGCCTCTACTCTATCTTTTGGAAATTTTACGTGGCTGAGGGGCTTTCGCAAAAAGAACTGCCTTCTAACTTACGAATCTGCAACCAGAACACTGATAAAATAATTGTCTCTATTACACCCCTTTCAGGGCCCTCCGTTGAAAATGCCATAAAACCATTGCGAGAGAGACAGACACCTGCCAGCCGCATATATGGTACAAGCCATATGTTAATTGCAAAACCAGTCTCGTGTAGGAGTACGCGTCTCAAACAATCCAACAGTATGACAAGTGCATGTGAGAGGGTAACAATTATATCATCGAGTGTCCACATATTTATGTGTTCTAATCCGTACTCTATATCTACGCATAGATCGGCTCTGATGCCACTGAAGGGGTTCGTGTGCAGAAAACAAAAAATTTCCTAGCAACGCGAACGATAAACTAGCCAAGATCTATCACTATGTAGACATAAAGTAACGGAGGGCTTCGGTATTCGTACCTTTTGAAGATTGAAAGCGTTACATTCCGAGAACATTGTCGATGGAGTCGTACGACGCCGACCTCAGGGTCGTGGATTCATACCGGCGACGAGTGCTGCAGAGTGCAGCACCTCCGTAGTTCTACACACGTACGGTGTAGCGACGATCCCCGAGCTCCGGTCCAGCGGCAGCAGCAGAGGATGAAGAGCTTGACCGAAGCACCAATATCACGGCGGTGGTATACGGTGGAGAAACCCCTCTACCAAACGCAGCTCCGAAATGCAGAACCACGCTCGAGGTGAGAGAGAGAGAGAAATTGGGATGGCCTCAAAGGGAGAGGGGGCACCTCCTTATATAGGAGGAAGGGGGTGGCCAACCCCCTTGGCTTAGCCATGTGGGACTATTTCCACATGGTTCGGCCGGCCATAGGGGCAGCCAGCCACCTCATGGGCCCCATTCAGCTAGGCCCATGTGGGGTGCGGCCGGCCCCTCCTTCCTTGGGGCGCGGCCCCCACTTGGGCCTCCCCTTTCGGGTGAGGCCCATTTAGGTGGGCTGCCCATTAAATATTAAATTAAATATTATTCAATTATTAATTACTTTAGTTAATATTAAATACATATCATCTAATATTTCTCGCATCAAAACTCCTTTCGTTGCCCTCCGATCTCCATCGGATACTTCTCCCTTATTCCAACACTCCTTCGGAACCTTCGATCTCCATCGGATAAATCTCGGAACAATTCCGGAATTGGTCTCTCTAATTTCTTCGGTGCCAAAGATATTCCTAAGCGTCTTCTACCCTTAAGTGTGCCACCCTACGGTTCAGGATCACTCCAGACATGATCGAGACCCCTCTCCGATCAATGACCAATAGCGGGATCTGGAAACCCATGATGGCCCCTGTGTTCCGCGAAGTTCTTTGTCTCTTGAACCTTATCGTTGTTCACCATTCCTTTTGTCACACGATATCAAGTTTGTTCGAGATCCCCATCTCGTTACCCGACAAACTTATTTACTCGTTTCCATGATATTACATCTCCGTGACCTAGTCACATGCTTGCAAGACTTTGATGTAATATCACCGAGTGGGCTCAGTGATATCTTTCCGTCACGCGGATGGACAAATCCCGCCCTTTATGCATACCCCTCAACATATTCCTTTAGAAAACCTGATAGACACCTTTATGATCACCTTGTTACGGTGTGACGGTTGATGCAGTCAAAGCTTCCCTCCAGAACAGTGATTAAATATGATCTCACAGTCTAAGGACTTGGTTACTACTACGTTTCTACTTAAGTTATTGAAATGCCGATATTCGTGAAAAATCTTATTGCGCTAACTTACTTTGGGTGGCACTAGTAGGAAAAGGGCTATAGCCGCTGGGCGGTCACTGGCGCACCAAAATAGTTGTTCGCCAGTGGTAAATATCACTAGCGCACTAGAATAGTGGTTCGCCAGTGGTACTTGTCTTACTGCTGGCGAACACATTTGATGTTGCGCCAGTGATAAACGCGAGCCCGGGCGTCCCCAGGGGGGCCAACTACCGCTAGCGAACTTCCTGGCTTGATCACCAGCGATAACAACCATACGGCGATTACCACTGGCGCACAGTCAACACGGTTCGCTGGTGGTAATTTCCACGTCCCGGGCGCCGCACGAACACACGTACGCACACGCTATCTCTCTCTCTCTCTCTCCCTTATCTTTTTTCTCCACCGCTCATCTCCCCTCACCTCTCCCTTCGTCCCAGGCACACCCAAGAAACACGGAATCTATGTGCTTAAAGCCTATGTGTTGGTTGATTGATATGCTGAAATCCTATTGGCCGGTGGATGGAGTCATGGATCGGTGACATGGCACTTGAGAAAAAATATCCAAGGAAACTGCCCGCACAGTACTCTGTGACCCCACACACAACGCACGCACACCCTTGCTCCATCAAACCCTTCGTCCTCCTCCATATCCTTGATGCACCGCCGCACACTACGCCTCTCTCCTTCCTCGCTCTCCACCTCCCGAGCTTCCCTCCCTCACCTACTCTTCTTCCCCGCCACCAGACTCGACGCCACTGCCCCTCTCCTCGGTCAAGCTCGCCTCCCACCGCCGGCGGCCATCTCATCCGCATCTCGGTTCCCCCTTGCTGCCTCCCGATGACCATCGCGCCTCCATCTCCGGCGACGAGGGCCGCAGTAAGGCCGACACCTCTTCCCCAAGCTTGACCCAATGCCCTCCCGTGCTGACGACCTCCTCCGTCCCGGTCGCACATCCACGTCGAAGACAGGCAGATGCAGGGGACAGGAGGGGCGGCGCCAGAAGTTTGGAATGGGGCAACATTGGGGGAGTAGGAGGCAGGACGGCTGAACTCGAGCCAGGAAAAGGGAGCGGCGTCGCCGGCCGAGCACGAGCTACGGGAGGGCACCACCTCGCTGCATGGAGATCCGGGGAGGCCTCGGGCAAGGAGATCCGGGGAGGCCTCGGGGAAGACGGATTTTTTTAAAAGTTGAAAAAGACACCGCTGGCGAACAAGACAGTGGTTCGCCAATGGTACATGGGCTACCGCTGGTGAACAGGTTGTTCACCAGCGGTAATCTGTTACCACTAGGGAAATGAGCGCTGGCGAACCACATGTTCGCCAGCGGTAGCATATTTAGGTTCGCCAGCAATAGGCATTTTCCTACTAGTGTGGATGTCCATCATGTCATTCCCTAATGACTTGACTCCATTGTCAATGACATAAATGCCCATGACCAGGAAACCTTGATCATCGGTTGACCAATGGACTAGTCAAGTAGAGGCTACTAGGACCAATACTACGTGTATTAATATTTCCGCTTAATATAGTTATAGCATGACATAAAACTTATTATGAACACTTTGAGATAGGATAATAAAAACTCCTTTATTAATTGCCTCTAGGGCATATCTCCAATAATACAATCGTTCTGATCGCCGACCACACTCACCTCGCGGCTAGGCAGCAGATTCCAGCGAGGACCACGGCGCCCACCATGCTGTCGCGCTCCCCGAGATGGGCATGGTCATGGATGACGTGAGCGAGATGGGGTGTGGTCATAGACGACATGGACGAGATGGGCATGATTGTCGACGATGGACCTCCGCGGCATCCGGCAGCGCGGCAGGGCGAGCGCGCAAGTGGTGGAGCATCCCACAGCGCGGCCGGGCGACCTCCGCAGTCGGGCGAGCGCCGGAGTGTTGGAGCGGTGGAGGCATGCGAGGCGATGATACGTGTCAAACGTATCTATAATTTTTTATTGATCCATGCTTGTTTATTACCATTGTTATATGTTTTTACTATCTTATTATGTCATTTTTTATAGCAAGACTAATCTATCTTTCATTAGTTTTAAGTTTTCTGATTTGAGCCACGTAAGTGGCTCTTAAAATTCGATCTTTACGGACTGTTCTATTTTGACAGATTCTGCCTTTATTTCTATTCGCCTCTTTACGAGCGTTATTCGCGGTACTTTTTGGAAGGAGTGCCACAATAAGGCTTAGTAAACAGTAGCTAATGTCAAATCAAGTTTGTGCAATGTGTCTTGGTGGAACCCAAGCGGATTTTATTTTATTAGTTCTAACCCTCTAATCAGTTTATGAGAAGTTTTGTGTGAAGGGAGTTTTTAAGTTCACGAGAGAGGATGATGAAAGAAATTGAAGGATGGACAAAAGCACAAGCTTGGGGATGCCCCCATGGCATCCCCCTGGACATTCAAGAAGACTCAAGCGTCCAATCTTGGGGATGCCCAAGGCATCCCCTCTTCTTCATCGACAATCATCAGGTCGTCTCCGTTGAAAATAAGTTTTTATCACTTTACATAGTATGTGTTATTCTTAGAGCGTCAGTTTGTTTTTGTTTGTTTGCTGGTCATATGCATGTTGGATCCTAGCTATCTTGTGTGGGAGGGAGACACGCTCTGATTTTTCATTAGAATACTCTTGTGCTCCGCTTATATTTTGTAGAGTATTCTTAGTTGCTTTTTGTTTGCTAGTAAGCTCTCGCTTTTAGTTTTTATCTTGTTTAGAGCTGCTAGTTGTTAATGTTAAACTCTCTTGTGCTTCACTTATATTTTTTAGAGAGTTATTTTGGTTGCTTGGTTGATGTGTTAGAACGATAAAAAGTCGTGCATGTGGTAGTGGATTGAAATGAAAAAACCTGCATAACCTTGTAGATCACTATGTGGATAATTTGATACTCTTCCATTGATTTGAGGCATTAATATAAGAGGTATATATACTTTTCATCCCACAACTTGCATGGTGTGAGCAATTTAGTCCCACATCTTGCAAACCGTGCACCGTGCATACCCGGGACAGTTTAGTCCAAATTAACCAAATTCGATGTTGTTTTGCTAATTAACGAGGCATTAATTACAACAATTAGTGGGGACGTTTTGCGTAAATAGAGGGAAATATAAGAAATTTAGAGTTTCAGATGGTGAACATGGGGACTGGATGGACATGGAGAGTGAATGCGTACTGACAAGGAGGAGCATACAGTAGAAAGTGACGGCGCCGGCGAGCCACTCGCGGTTTGGAAGGCGTAGGGCAGGCCAAGCACCCCGGTGCCGATGATGAAGATGATGAGGAGTGGATGGACATGGAGAGTGAGTCTGTATTGACAAGGGGAGCATGTAGTAGAAAGTGGTGGTGCCGGCTCCAGCAACGCCGAGGCCGTCGATGAGCCACCCCGCGGGGCGGAAGGCGTAGAGCCGGCCAAGCACCCCGATCCCGATGATGAAGACAACGACGACTGGATGGACATGGAGAGTGAGTGTGTAGTGACAAGGGGGAGCATGCAGTAAAAACTGGCGCCCCTGGCTCCGGCAACGTCGAGGGCGTCGGCGAGCCACCCCGCGGTGCGGAAGGCGTAGAGCAGGCCAAGCACCCAGGTGCCGACGATGGAGACGAGGACGTTGTGTTCACCGTCTAAAACTCTAAATTTCTTAACAGCTTCAGTCAACCTTTTACTATGATTAATTGTTCGTCTTAGTCTATTCTATCAATTACTCTCATCGAGATTAATCGCGTGCTAAAAATCCCAAAAATCGTGCCGATCGTGCTGCATAGTCCCTAAAATCCAGTCAATTGAGAAAAGAAGAAAGAGGAGAGAGCACAAAATTGAGTACCGTTGTCCGGGGGGTCCTGACCATGCTCCCATAACACATCATCGGAGAGATCGAGGCGTAAACGCCCCTAAGCGTAAGCTCGCCGGACGGATTCGTTGGGTGATGCACACACGAATCGATGCGTATATAAATATACAGACATAAAACCAGGGGATAGCAGCGAATCAGAGATGATATGTTGCCATATATGTGCTCGGAATTAATACATACCCCGCTAATTAAGCAAACATCCCAGCTAATTGTTATAATTAATGCCCTCTAATTAGCCAAAAACGTCAAATTTGGACTAAATTATCCCGGGTATGCAAGTTGTGGGACCATCGGTGCACAATTTCCAAGAAGTGGGACTAAATTGCTCTCACCGTGCAAGTTGTGGGATGAACAGTGTATATACCTCTTAATATAACTAGTGGTTAAAATGTGTTGGTTACCATTGTTAGAGCTGATTAGTGGAGACGTGTTAGTAGAGTGTGGAGTCGTACTTTTCTGAATTAAAAATAACCTAAGTCAATAATTTTCTTGTATCATGAATTCTTCTTAGTTGAAAAGAAGTTCCTAGTGTTTGGTTACTGCGAATGTCGGGGAAGCTAACGGGGCACTTGTGTCCCCGCCACGATCCCTCTTGGGGTGTTTTAATCACTTTTGGAACATTGAAACTGCTAGTTGTTTGCAATATACGAAATGCATTGTTGTGTTTTTTGTTTTTGCCACTTCCACCTCCATATTTTGCTAGCCTCTTCGGTGTTGTGCATTGCCCGCCCTCACATCGATATTTGGTGTATACTTCGCCAGTACATCCAACTCTGTGGGAGGACTTCCTCTTGTTCTCCTACACATAGGCCAATTATCTTCCTCAAAACAGCCACCATACCTACCTACCACGGCATTTCCATAGCCGTTTCGAGATACATTGCCATGCAACATCCATAATTATATTAGATGACTTGATGTCATTTCTCATTGTCATATAGTTTTGCTTGATCATTGAGTTAGTGTGATGTGTGGCTTGCCACATGTCCTACATTTTTTCCACACTACGCTCGATCATGCATTAGTTTCTTTATACATCATGTATTAGTTTTTATGATTTATCAGTACCAAAAAGTGTAATGATTCATTTGTAATATAGAGTGTTGCTCCTACCTGTGAGGATGAAATAAAAAAATAGAAAAAAAAGAGAAAAAAGAGCCCAAAAGAGGCCAAATGAGAGAACATCTAAAAGAGCCATGGAGGCCATAAAAAAAGAGAGAGGGAGCAGCACTACTATCCTTTTTACCACACTTGTGCTATGTTAGCACCTACACTTCAGTTGTACAGAGTTTTCATATTTTTAGTTGCATAACTATGTGGGTACCTTTTCGGTATAGAACTTGGCTTGTATATTCCAAGGATGAGCCTCCTCAAGTGAGCTCTAGGTCTTCATGATCAAGCAAGTTGGATGCACCCCCATTAGTTCCATTGGAGAGCTTTCATACACTTATAGCTCTCTGTGCATCTGTTGCATGGCAATCACTACTCCTCATACAGTGGCAACTACGAGACTTCCTCTTGTCTTGTGGTTACCCTCTCCACTGTTTGAGCCTTTATTTTTGACCTTCCAAACCATCATCATTAATCTTTTTGCCATAACCTTTTGTTGCCCAAGCCACTTCTTACTTGGACTAGTTGAGTAGACTTCGAAACAGTTGATGTGGGAAGGAAGTAAATTAGATCACTTGACTGCAGCTTGGCTATTTCATGAATGACTACTTGATGCTTTGTAGAATGATTGATGCTTTACATTGGAGACATAATATGCAATTCTTCTTTCTAAACCTTATGTATGGTTCCATGTCTCCAACACACTTATTCATGAAAAGTTTCTAGCATTGTTAGCTAGTATGTGTTAATCATTGTTTGCTTAATGTCAACTATAGACAATTGTTTTGGATCACTTCATTCACATCATGTGTTGTGCATTACTATCTTGATCAAGATTATGTTGGTTGCATGTCTCATAAAAAATTATTCTTTTTACCACTTACCTACTCGAGGACGAGTAGGAGTTAAGCTTAGGGATGCTGATACGTGTCAAACATATCTATAACTTTGGCTTGATCCATGCTTGTTTATTACCATTGTCACATGTTTTTACTATCTTATTATATCATTTTAGGCATTTTTATTGGACAAACTATTGACAAGATTCCCAGTGTCAGTTCCCTGTTTTTGTTGTTTTCTATTTTAGAAAATCTACTGTCGTGGTATTGTCGAATCTAGCCGCGGCAGGGGTGCCATCGAGCTAGGTAGAGAGAGGGGCTTTGGAGTCGTGGGGTGATTCGGCGACATAGAGGCGAGTTTACCCAGCTTCGGATCTCACGTCGGTGGCGAGATCCTACGTGCTGCTATAATTCACTATATGGCAATATCGCCGAGTTACAGTGGATTGAGGTTGAGATTGTACGTGCCCTAAGGCATCCCAGGGGCCGGCTTATAAAGACGTCCAGACCCTGGGCTTACAGGAGAAAATCTACCGACTAAGTCAGAGTCCTAAACTAATCCGGCTTGGGCTTTGTCTTGTGGGCCAAGTCCTCCGCAATACTAGCCGCCTTCTGGAACCTTCCTTAGCCGGATGGGCCTCCTGCGCTTCATCATACTGGGCCGCCCGATAAGCCGGAATTCGGCTTATCACCACTATGGGCCACCCTGGTATTCTGGCTTAGCTTCATATCCGTGAGGGTACCTGTTCGGCATAATCCCAACATTAGCCCCCGGAAAGCTTCAAGTACTTCAGCGATTGGCTTCAATCTTCCGGCAATATGCTGTCCGGGAAATTCATCATCCATCTTCAGTCTTGGAGCATTCCCAGAACCCTGAAACTATGTCGAACAGCTTTGTCGATTTCAACTGTGTCGGCTTATATATGCCGAAAAAACACTTGAGCGTGCAACGACACGTGTCCGCCGATTTGACAGTTACGTCAGACCCGGAAGTGTGAGTGGAGGAGCATCTTTTGAATGCAAGGGCTAGTTTCCGTTTTTCCTGCGCTGGAACCGAGGCGTCGGATAGAAGGAACCGTCACCAACGGCTTGATCCGAGACACGTGGCGCGAAACCCGGCTACGAACCGTTGCACACATCTCGGCGCAGCACTATAAATGACAACCGCATCGTCTCCGCGGTCTCCACGCCATTCGCAGCCCTAGCTCCAACTCCTCCAGATCTCATCTCACTCCCGAGCGCCATCTTCATCTCTTCTTCGATTTCCATTGCATCTAGTGCTCCGAGCTCTCCAACGCTCGACGCAGCCGCGGCCGGTCCGACTCCGCCGATGGGAGGAGCCACTTCCATGTCTACCGCCGCCGCCACCGAGCCATCCGCCGCTACTCCTGCATCCTCACCAACTCCGGTGAGTTCTTCCGCCGCCTCGGGCCACGATACAGTGGCGTTAGCGAAAGCCGCAGCAGAAGCCGCTGCCACAATGGCTTCTACCGCTCCAACTGCTGAAGCCGCCATCGATGATGCAAGTGTCGGTGAGGAAGAGGAAGAGGAGGAAGCCGGCAACAAGGACGCGGCCAGCAATCCGTCCCGCAACTGGGCCTGCTCGGCCGTGGACGAGGTCGAGTTGAAGGGGATGGAGACCGACGGAGCAATTGCTCCAACTTCTGAGTCGAATCCGACTTGGCGATCTGCTTGCGGTGATCCCTACCCGACTCCTATCAGAGACGAGCGGGTACTACTCTCTTCCCACGTGGCCAGGGGATTCTCCTTGCCGCCGTCGGCTTTCATGATAGATCTCTTAGATCACTACGGCCTCCAGCTCCACAACATAACCCCGAACAGCCTGCTGTACATCTCCGGCTTTGTAGCGCTGTTCGAAGGATACTTAGGCATAAAACCTAGGTTAGACTTCTTCGAACGCTGCTTCCTAGTCAAGAGGCAGACCGTCAACAAAGAGCTATTGGTGGCCGGCACAATCAGCTTCAATTGCCGCCGAGACATCGACTGGTACCCTCAAGTGCCAATCGTGGATTCGGCAAAGGGATGGGTGTCTACATTCTTCTACTGCAAGGATGTGGCGACGCCAAACTGGCGGCAGGGACTCGCCCCTTTCACAGACGAAGCCGGCACGCTGCTGCCCTCCTGGAAGAAGAAGCCGTCAGGTGTGATGCCGACGGAACACGCCGCCCTCCAAGCGAGGATTGCGCAACTGACGTCCGGCTCTCCACCCCTGACTGGGGAGGACACCATTATTTGCTAGATGAAGAGACGAATTCAGCCCCTCCAACATCATGCTCGCCTTCTCTGTGAGTACACGGATAATTCTGATCCTATGAGGATCAACGAGAAAGACTTGGGGCAGGGCCTCTTTGAGGCTCGCTTCAACAAGCTTATCAAAGCCCGACCTGGATCAGGCCGGCAATATGAAGAATCGTTGCCGATGTTTATGGCAGCCAACCCTCCCCCAAAGGTACTTTGACCTAACCAAAGTTCAATTCTTTGAGAGATTCGGGTTTACTTTTGCCGGCCTAACATGTAATATGTCAGATTCCCGGAATCACCGATGTCCGCCCTGCTGGCAAGCCATTGTCCAGCAAGGCGCCCACGCGGTCCATCACCTTTTCCTCGGCTACTGCAGAAAGCCGGAAGAGGAAGGGCCAGTCGACCGCTAGCAGCGCTAAGTCGACTGAAGACGACGATGCACTTGATGGGCTCAATATCCCCAGCAAGAAGTAAGTCGACTGATAACATCTCCTTCCCTTGCAGCAAAGCCGGATCTGCTAAACATCTTTTACCTTTGCAGGATGAAGAAAGGCGCTCCGTTGAAAACTAAGACGGTCGCCATGAGGAAGAAAACCTCTCCTGCCATCCCTCCACCAACTCCTCCGGTTCCAGAGCCACACCCGATAGAGGAGAACACACGTGCCATGGTGACGGCTCCACCTGTTGGGAGAGCCGGGGTCACTCCCCCCCACAATGGACGGAGATGACGGGGAAGGTGACTGAAACCTCTTCTCCAAGGGCTGAAGCTCCGGCTGATGATGCCCCAATCTTTCACCCGATCAAAGCCGAAGCCTTCGACGAGGAAGGGCGCATCAAGCCGGAATTCATGAGCCGGTTCATGAAGGCACCTCGGTTTCCCCGGAAGAAGGGAACGACCGTCCGGGATGACGAACCGGATCATACCAAGGCCTATGATACCTTTGATGTCATAGAGATCCTTGAAGATCAGCAAAACTACTTTGCTGATAGCTTTGAGGCCGGCATGACGCTTCTCCGCGAGCACTACCAGGTAAAATATCTTACCCAGTAGCCCCCGAGCACTATGCCGGGTTAAGTTATTAAGACTAGCCGTCATAGTGATCCGAGTTAATGCGAATGCACACACTTAGCCCCCTAGCCATGAAATGTCGCCATGTAACCACCTTAACTTGTAAACATAGCTTTAGGCTTTTTAGCAATTCCTTACGCAGATCCACCGAAAAATTGGCGCTGAAACCCTCAATTCTTTGGGTGTGCGAAATCAGGAGATGCGCCGGCTTAAGACTGAACTGGCGACAAAAGACGCCATCATCGAAGGGCTTGAGGCGGACCGGGTTCAATACCAAGGTACAAACGCCGGATCTTTAGCTTTTGAGCTCTAGGTTTTCCTTTATACTGCTGACACTTTTGTTTTGCAGACGCCATTATCAAAGCCAAAGAACTTGTCGAGAACGCCGGCATTGTCGATCGGCTCCGCGACGAGAATATTGAGCTGAATAAGCTCAACCAATCGATGGTGGCAGAACTAGAGACGACCAATTTTTATTTCATGATCACATTAACATGGTTACAATAGAATTTGCTAAGTGTAAAAAGGATGTAGCTGAGCGATATTCCACGGACGTTTCGTCTCATCTAAGTCGTCATCCACATGCCTTTTCCTCTTGCGACCTTTCTTCCCGGGATCTTTCTTTGAATCCCTTAAGTCGAGGAGATAATATGACCCGTTTTTCAGGACTTTGCTGATAACGAAAGGTCCTTCCCATGGCGGGGATAATTTGTGCTGCCGGCTTTGCACAAGCCGAAGCACTAAGTCGCCTTCTCGAAAAGATCGATTCTGCACTCTAAGGCTCTGGTAACGACGTAGATCTTGTTGATAGATGGCGGATCTTTGGAGAGCTAGCTCTCTTTCTTCTTCGAGGATATCTAAGCCGTCCTTGCGTGCTTCTTCTGCGTCTTCTTCGACGTAGGCTGCGACTCTAGGCGAATCGTGGATCATGTCGGATGGGAGCACCGCTTCTGCACCATATACCAGGAAGAAAGGGGTGAAGCCGGTTGACCTATTTGTGGTAGTACGAATACTCCATAGGACCGCCGGCAATTCCTCAACCCAAGCGCCGGCTGCTCGATGCAAAGGAGTTTCAAGCCTCGGCTTAATACCCTGCAGAATAATGCCGTTAGTGCGCTCTACCTGTCCATTGGATTGCGGGTGTGCCACCGATGCCACATCGAGTCGGATCTTTGATCGGCTACAGAACTTCGCTAGTTCACTGACGGCAAAGTTTGTGCCATTGTCAGTGATAATGCTATGCGGTATGCCGAATCGAGTTGTAATCTCGACGATGAACTTTGTTGCTGTAGCTCCGTCGAGTTTCTTGATGGGCTTTGCCTCCACCCACTTCGTGAATTTGTCGACCGCCACTAACAGGTGGGTTAAGCCTCCTCTCGCCGTCTTAAAGGGTCCTACCATGTCGAGCCCCCAGACCGCGAACGGCCAAGTGATAGGGATCGTTCGGAGCTCCTGAGCCGGCAAGTGAACCTGCTTTGCGTAGCGCTGACATCCTTCACAAGTCTTGACGATGTTGATAGCATCCTCTTTAGCCGTCAGCCAAAAGAATCCGTGCCGAAACGCCTTGGCGACTAACGCCTTTGCCGCCACGTGATGCCCACATTCGCCGGAGTGAATTTCTTCTAAGATTTGCCGTCCTTCCTCTGGGGAGACGCATCTTTGGAAAATGCCGGATGTGCTCCTCTTGTAGAGTTGTCCGTCAATAATCGTGTACGCCTTTGCTCGATGCTCAATTTGACGGCTTAGCACCTCGTCGTCCTTGGGCAGTTTCTTATTAACCATGAAATCAATGTAAGGTGTGGTCCAATCTGGGGTTACCAAGTACACCTGAACTGATTCTGCCGACAAAGGGTAATCTTCATCGCCGCCTTTGATGGACGACTTGTGAAGGTGATGGAGGAATACGTCTGGTGGCACTGCCTTCTTCTTGGATCCTATTCTGGCCAAGTGTGGCACCCCCCTCTGACACATATCGCCAGAGGGGTGGTCGCCCCGTGCGCCAGCCCAGAATATCTAGACGCACGTTACGACAATGCAACATAGCGAAAATATCATTACACAATCAGGCCCAAAGGGCTACAAACGGTTTTACATGGCCATCGAGGCATGAAGATTTATCATGGCCAAGTATGGCACTGGACAGAGTTTAGCTGGCAGCGGAAGACATAGGTATGGCAACGGCTCGGTGCGGCTACGGCTTGATGCGGCTCCATTCCACAGGCATCTGGCTGGGCTACTGGTCCTAGCACGCTCTTGCTCCCTCTCGTAGAAGATGGATCCTCTCCAGTCTGGCCACATGAAAAGCCAGTCTGAGTACAATGATGTACTCGCAAGAGAATAACCACAAGACATGAACGGTCAAGCAATCAGGCAACAGACAACCAGCAATGATAATAACCTAACATGGCAAGTATACTCATGGCATAAAAGTAGCATGTCATTGACAACCCAAACATGTCATAAGCAAGTAACAGGGGTATCACCAGTACAGAGCCCAAGCCAGGTGGGGTTGGATCGTGTACCGGCAATCATACAACGAGCTTACCTGTGACGAGTAGACGGGGGTAACAGTTGGTACCAGATCTTATGACTACTCCTGTCAACACACTCAGGCTTCCAAGCCTCTAGCCAACTCCGGCTATCAATCCAGCCAACTCTGGCTATCTCCCGGGGCATGCACGGTTGATGTTGGCTCTGGCCTAACTATAGGCTTCCAACGCATCACACCGCCATCCCATTCACCTCACAAGTAACATTCCCTGCAGCATCTTATTGTTCATTTAGTGAATTCAGGTTGTTCAACTTTCTTTCAAACAAATCTTAAGTTTAACCTCCGGACACGACAAAGACACATAGTGTGACTGACACTGAACTGTTGTTCCATATCCCAGGAACGGGGCTAGCTGGCTAGGTTGACGCTCTCGAGAGTTTGCTTTACCACCTATCAGAGTGCACTCCACTCAGCCGACACCTCAGGTTTGTCACGCCCAAAGTCGTACTAAGCAAAATACACTCTCGCGACGGTCCACTTGCTAAGACACCCTCCTGCCCCACCCTATACGCATGGTACAACGGGCAAGTGAGCCCGGCACATCCCCCGGCGCTACCGGGTATGCCTAGCTCCGGACTCCTTATCGCAGTCGAACCCGTGCCTGTCGACCTCTCCCCTCGGACAGCACAACCGAACGACTGCGCCCAACGGATGGCACAAAAGGGGCTCAACAACCTACTAGGTCACGGTTTCCATGGGACAACGGTGGTATCGCGTTCAAGGGTTCAGATTAGTGGCACTATGAATAGACCTCATCGTTGTTTGGAGGGGTGTTTCCTTTAATCAAGTTTCAGCATTAACATGTTCAAGCAACAAAAGATTAGTCCAACACTATAACCACAACCAACAAGGCATTAGCAACACAAACAAGCACAACCAAACATAGCCTAGAACATGCCTAACACTTGCATGAACAAATAATCACATCACAATAATAATACCCGGGTGACTGTGGCGGGCAACCCGGCCGGTGTCACACGGGGGTTAGTGTCACAGAATAACAAGAACACCCGGGTGACGGTGGCGGGAGACCCGGCCGGTGTCACTCAGGGGTCAGAGTCACAGAATAATAATAAGCATACCCGGGTGACTGTGGCGGGCAACCCGGCCGGTGTCACACGGGGGTTAGTGTCATAATGTAGCACAGGCGGAGTCTGTTACGCATCCGTTCCTCCACGCGCAAGTCTTTGGCGGCGTATTCGTCCGACCGTTGACCAGGAAGTGGGGAGTTGGGCATATAGTCTCCAAAACTAAACCGAAAAGCAATCATAAGAATGAGAGAGCATCCATTCCACTCGAGGGTTCCCTCGACGTGGTGTCAGCAATCTCGGCAAAAAGAACCAAATGGAAAGTCAGCTCCCAAGCGTCGCAGTCCGGGTGGTCTATGCCAACCATATTTGACGGAGGGACAAGAAGCAAATAACTCTTTTGGCAAATGCCCCCAACCCCGAGGATCACGGGCCGACATTTGTCCGCACCTAGCCTCGGCGTTGAAGAAGAAGCAAACAATCAACGCATGTTTTTGTTATTTAGTTGTCAAAGCCACGCAAGTGCGAGGCGCACAGATGATTCATACATCAATCTACTGCATACATGGGTGATGAATAAAACATGGCAATAAATAATAGACCGACATAATATAAATACCGAATGCAGACAGATATAAGCACTAAGTGAATAACAAACAACTTTGCGGGACTGCTCATAACAAGGGGTTAGCTTGCCTTCGACGGTCGACGCCATTTGGCTTGGAGGTCACGGGCACGTCGCGGGTCAGGGTTTCGATTCGCCGGTACCGCGGAACACCTATACATACATATGCGGGCGCTAAGCATCTAAGCATCTCACAAAAATATACAACATATACCACTGGATAGAGCTCTTAAAACTAGGAATTTACAAATTTGAATCACTGAAAACGGACTTACGGTTTAAAAGATATTGCCGTTTGAAAATTCCAGCAGCAGGAAAAGAAAAACTGCCGCGGGAAAAAAAACGGACGGGCCGCAAATGGGCCGCTTTCAGAATCGACCGGGCTGGATGCGCATTTCCCGAAATACGCCTTCCGCGTAGGAAGACGGAAAACGGAGAAGGCGCCATGACTTAACCTGACAGTGGAGCCGGGCCGAGGCGGGGCCCGCCTGTCGGCGTCACGAGGACGCCACGCTGGCCGCCACGCTGGCAACCTCACCCCGGCGTCGACCACGCGCGGGACGAGCCCGACGCGGGTGTGCCAGGGCAGGGCCGGCCGCCGGAGCTGGTCGCGCCGCCGCCACTGCCCTAGGGCTTGCGGCCAGCCGCTAGGGTGATGGGAGGACCGCCTCGTCGCGCCGCCTCCGGAGAGGGCGGTCTCGACCGCGGGGGAGCACGGGGCGCCGCCATGGAGCCGGGCTCCGAGAGCTTGCCGCCGGCGGGAGGTGACGACGCCGAGGCTACGGCGCATCATTTCCCCAAATTTCATGTCTGGGAGATAGAGGGGAGCAAGAGGAACTCCTCTACGGTTTTAATCGGAGGATGGGACGGTAGGAAGCTCGCCGTGGTCCGTGGACCGGCGGCGGCATCCACGGCCGAAACGGAAGCAGGGCTCCGCCATCCTGCAACCAAAAGGCAGAGGGGCTCCGAGGGGGAAAAGAGTGGGGGGTGCGGGGCGCGAGGGAGCTTGGAGGTGGTCTCATATAGGCAGGGGAGGGAGAGGTAGGTGGCGGCCGGTCTTGGCCATTGATGGCCACCGGTGCACCGGCCTGCGTCCAAGCCATGAATGGGGGGGGGGGGGGGATGGTCGGTGCTAGTTCGAGCCAGAGGAGCAGGACGAGCTCGGAACGAGCACGTTTAGCTCGAGCCCGAGAGCAGCGGCGGGGGGGGGGGGGAGCTGACACGCGGCTGGGCGGCGCCTACTTCGGCCAGGGGATTTAAGGGGGAGGGTAGGGGCGGCTCCGGTCCGAGCTAGAGAAGCAGGAGAGGGTGCGGCCACTGCTGGTTTGGTCCGGGACCGAGGAACAGCGAGGAAACCTGAGGAACAGGAGAGGTCGACGCGTGAGGGCGCCGGCCAGTGCGCGCCCTGGCGTCCGGAGCACGCCGCGAGCGGCATGGACGTGCCAGGGGGGATTCCAGGGGAAAGGGAGCTACCACACTGCACCACTAGGGCTACCAGGACACGACCAACTCGACTAAGCAAGAAACACTCAAGAACTCGATGCTTTGCAGAGCAAAATTTTCAGAAAACCGAATGCACATAAGGTGCTCGACGAAATGACAGGGGCCTTCCTTAACTCAGAAAAATTCCCACAAATTTCCACTGAGTTTACTTGGTACCAGGGGAGTGTCTATGGAGTTTGAGCTCAAATGGGTGCTGGGAAATTGGGTTTTGATATGGTGTCCAAAAATGGACATAAAGGCATGGTCATGGCAAAGTGATTTTTCCCACTTCACCATGGGGTGATCTTCTGGATTTGGGTGTCTATGGTCCATGTGGTCAAGGTGACCAAGTCTCATGGTCATAGGATTTGTCTAAATATAGGTTTGCTTGAAGATCTTAAAAAGGCATGAAAATGGCCTTACAAAGGAAGTACCTCAAAAGTTGCTCAAATGAGGTTGGGCCAATGGAGTGAAATGATCAGGAGGTCAAATCATGCGCCTCACCAAAATTTCAGAATTTTTGGATGAGTGGAAGGTGTCTAAACAATTTCTGGATTGAAAATGGCATAATGGAGAATATGTATAAACTTGGAAATATTGCATTGAAGTATGCAATATTTTTGGATGGACTGTCTTTGTATGAGGAGGGGAGTCTCTGGTATTTTTGGTGGAATTTTTCCAGCTTTGGAAACAGGCTTTTCTTTGGTAGGTGGAGTAAAGGGTTTAAAAGGGTTCGATAATCAGGGCTAGGGTTTTCGAGAGAAAACCTAAGCATAAAAATTATCACGGATGCTGGAGTGGTTCGTAGATCACCGGGAAAATTCTGAGAGAGAAATTCCAAAGTCAAATCATCCTCAAAAGATTTGAAGAAATATTTAGGTAAAGAGAAAAAGTTTTTCAGGTGTCAGAAAACACCGCTAAAATTAGGGACGAATTTTCGGGGTGTTACAAACCTTTCCCCCTTAAAAAGAATCTCGTCCCGAGATTCGGAGACTAATAGAGATTCCCGGGGTTATACAAGATATTTCTCGTATGGTTTGATCTACCCCTATATTTAAAATATTTTAAAACTTTTTCTACAAAACATTGGAGTTTTATCATTCAAAACGATCAGCACTCAGCACGATATTTCTAGAACAACCATTATCAAGGTGGGATACTTTTGTCCCACTTAATGCATTCTAAGGATGGCATGGCCGGGGCTCACACAACTCAATCAACATAGGATCTACCAGCATGTTTATTAAATTAAATCTAAGGTTTTTGCTCAACCAGACACAAACATGGCAAGACTAAACAAGATCTACACACCGATCATCAACCAACAACCAAATTTTGCTAAACAAACCGATTAGGGACATGCCAATCATATCCCCTGTCTAGGGTTTTTATTTTAGAAAAGCTGTATATACATTTCCATGTATACACAGGTTTTGAAAAAGAAAAAGGTTTCTTTTCAAAAGAAAGCATCTGTCTCGCCAATAATTGACTTACAGACCCTGTGGGGGTAGGGCCATCCCCAAAATTATTTTGGCGAAATTTTCCCTATGAACAGAGGAGAGATGAGGGACTGATCTGTTGAGAAAAGGGTAGAAGCACACAGAGGGTCATTTCTGGCTTGCTGTCATGTGGGACCGGGTCCACCTGCTAGTCTCTTTCTTCCTTTCTTCTTCTTCTTCCTCGCCGCTTCTCCCCTTGTACCTGGCTGATTCCGAGTGCGCGAAGCACTCCCCTGCGGCACTGCTGTGCGTGCTCTCCATTGACGCGGCGGCCATCACGGCTTTGGGCACCTCGGTGGTTTCGCGCCAATTGGCCGAGCATGGCGCGCGATTCTCTTCCTTTCCCGCGTGAGGCTGAGCAGTGTGCGGCATCCGAGCTTGCGGCTATAAACGGAGGTCTCTGAAATTCCTTCCTCTTCCATTACCACCATGGGTTTCCTTTCAGCCATCTACGACGAATTTTACGCGCACCGAGAGGGAGCGGGATTCTTCAAGCAGCTGTTCGTGATCATGATCTTCTGGGTCATGGCTTCGGTGGTGGTGGCACTGCTGTATGCGGCGGTGGTTCTCTTGTTGGTGGCTCTGTACGACTGGTGGTGCGGCACTGGCGGTGATGCTGCTGCGGTGCCGGCAGTGGGCGAGCTGGCGGGGCCGGCTGCGGACGAGCAGGTGGTGCTGCCGCAGGTGGCTGATGCGGTGGTTCCCTTGGCTGGAGGGCAGCTGGCGGCTCATGCCATCCGTCGTCGTCGTCGTGCGGCTCGCGGTGAATCAGGCTCATCTTCAGGTGATGCCACTGAGCGCGAGAGGGAGTAGGATTTTCCCCGGGGTGCTCTCCTGTATCTGCACTGAGGTAGTGGGAGTGTCGTATGTTGGAGTGGAACTTGTATCCTCTGTTTCTGAAATTTTCCTTATGTACTGAACTCTGTTGATGTTTCAAGCTTGTCTTCACTGTTGATTTGGATCCAGATTTGCATTCATGAGATCTTCCCTGAGCTGTCACAGATCTGTCCTTGCAGCAGAGAGAATTGCAGAGGCACTTTCACACAGATGGTAGAACTTGCTACTCGGGGAAAAATATCATTTTCGAAAGTAATACTTCACTTTTATGGCCCTAAAAACTTGAAGCAACATGGAGCACACAACGGCTACTAAACACTCGACACAACACCAACACACGTACAAGCAAGCATAGCAATTACAAACAGTCTCACAAACTCTCAGCTACAACTCACAAGCGCCATTCCGGCTAAACTAAACAGATCTCACTTCACTTGGCGGTCCTTCACAGATGGTGGAGTGCGGCCAAGCCGGACAGTGGTGTCCACGTCCCCTTCCTCCGCAAGGTCGCCGGACATAGGAACGCCTTCGAGGATCGGAACCTGCTCGGGAACTCTTCGGGATGGGCCGGGATCTGGAAGTGGAGGTCTGCCACTTCGGGCTAGCCTGCGGGAGAGTGTAGGTGTGCTTTCCCCTAGGTATTGGTGTAGGCGGGCACGGCTGAGGTTCCTCCTTGTAGCCACGAGCTCCTCCATCAAGAGGTTGTTGAGGTTCGTCATTGCGATGGCGTAAGCAACTTGGTTGATTAACGCTGGGTCAGGCTCCCTCGAGACGTCGGCTTGGATCATCTCTCCACGGGGTCGTGGTCTGGCCGGGAGGTAGTAGAACTCTCGAGTTTCAGCTAGCAGGGGTTCGGAGGACCGAAGACGAACGAGGCATTCCCAGGCTGCTACCTGGATGGCTAGCCCCAGAGTGGGCATGCGGCCTCCTTGGATTAAGTAGGGCTGGTTCGTGCCCCGAGGACACGGGCTGATCCTCACATCGGCCCGGAATTCATCTCCGGCCGACGAGAGTGAGCTCTGGAACACTACATACACAGGGCGAACGGAGCTACCGAGGATATGGCTGACGGCCCTCCAGAGAAGCAAACGAAAGCTCGAATGCTCCTCGGCAGTGGTTTCCAAGATGGCATTAAGGGTCGCCATCGGAGGTTCTTGGGGTTCTAGATTTTTGGTGGGGATAAGGATGCGAGGTTCCTCTATGGGATTCTACTTTAAAGGAGTTGGGTTGCCAGAGAGCTGGCGAGGGTGGGTTATAAAGCAACTAGGACTGGGTCTCAGGTTCACTGGGTATGGTCGGCTCCTTCTCAGGGAAGAAACCGGCTCGGCTTGTTGGGGAAGATTGGGACAGGTTTTACTGCACCATACTGTGACCGACACCAGCCATGCCGGTTAGGCGGAGATGGGTTAATCCATCGGGCTCACTGTCGGGCAAAAGTAGGGCGGGGTTTTCCGTGCTAGGGTAGTCTACAGCCAGCCTGGTGCTCTGATACCATGCTCTGTGGCACCCCCCTCTGACACATATCGCCAGAGGGGTGGTCGCCCCGTGCGCCAGCCCAGAATATCTGGACGCACGTTACGACAATGCAACATAGCGAAAATATCATTACACAATCAGGCCCAAAGGGCTACAAACGGTTTTACATGGCCATCGAGGCATGAAGATTTATCATGGCCAAGTATGGCACTGGACAGAGTTTAGCTGGCAGCGGAAGACATAGGTATGGCAACGGCTCGGTGCGGCTACGGCTTGATGCGGCTCCATTCCACAGGCATCTGGCTGGGCTACTGGTCCTAGCACGCTCTTGCTCCCTCTCGTAGAAGATGGATCCTCTCCAGTCTGGCCACATGAAAAGCCAGTCTGAGTACAATGATGTACTCGCAAGAGAATAACCACAAGACATGAACGGTCAAGCAATCAGGCAACAGACAACCAGCAATGATAATAACCTAACATGGCAAGTATACTCATGGCATAAAAGTAGCATGTCATTGACAACCCAAACATGTCATAAGCAAGTAACAGGGGTATCACCAGTACAGAGCCCAAGCCAGGTGGGGTTGGATCGTGTACCGGCAATCATACAACGAGCTTACCTGTGACGAGTAGACGGGGGTAACAGTTGGTACCAGATCTTATGACTACTCCTGTCAACACACTCAGGCTTCCAAGCCTCTAGCCAACTCCGGCTATCAATCCAGCCAACTCTGGCTATCTCCCGGGGCATGCACGGTTGATGTTGGCTCTGGCCTAACTATAGGCTTCCAACGCATCACACCGCCATCCCATTCACCTCACAAGTAACATTCCCTGCAGCATCTTATTGTTCATTTAGTGAATTCAGGTTGTTCAACTTTCTTTCAAACAAATCTTAAGTTTAACCTCCGGACACGACAAAGACACATAGTGTGACTGACACTGAACTGTTGTTCCATATCCCAGGAACGGGGCTAGCTGGCTAGGTTGACGCTCTCGAGAGTTTGCTTTACCACCTATCAGAGTGCACTCCACTCAGCCGACACCTCAGGTTTGTCACGCCCAAAGTCGTACTAAGCAAAATACACTCTCGCGACGGTCCACTTGCTAAGACACCCTCCTGCCCCACCCTATACGCATGGTACAACGGGCAAGTGAGCCCGGCACATCCCCCGGCGCTACCGGGTATGCCTAGCTCCGGACTCCTTATCGCAGTCGAACCCGTGCCTGTCGACCTCTCCCCTCGGACAGCACAACCGAACGACTGCGCCCAACGGATGGCACAAAAGGGGCTCAACAACCTACTAGGTCACGGTTTCCATGGGACAACGGTGGTATCGCGTTCAAGGGTTCAGATTAGTGGCACTATGAATAGACCTCATCGTTGTTTGGAGGGGTGTTTCCTTTAATCAAGTTTCAGCATTAACATGTTCAAGCAACAAAAGATTAGTCCAACACTATAACCACAACCAACAAGGCATTAGCAACACAAACAAGCACAACCAAACATAGCCTAGAACATGCCTAACACTTGCATGAACAAATAATCACATCACAATAATAATACCCGGGTGACTGTGGCGGGTAACCCGGCCGGTGTCACACGGGGGTTAGTGTCACAGAATAACAAGAACACCCGGGTGACGGTGGCGGGAGACCCGGCCGGTGTCACTCAGGGGTCAGAGTCACAGAATAATAATAAGCATACCCGGGTGACTGTGGCGGGCAACCCGGCCGGTGTCACACGGGGGTTAGTGTCATAATGTAGCACAGGCGGAGTCTGTTACGCATCCGTTCCTCCACGCGCAAGTCTTTGGCGGCGTATTCGTCCGACCGTTGACCAGGAAGTGGGGAGTTGGGCATATAGTCTCCAAAACTAAACCAAAAAGCAATCATAAGAATGAGAGAGCATCCATTCCACTCGAGGGTTCCCTCGACGTGGTGTCAGCAATCTCGGCAAAAAGAACCAAATGGAAAGTCAGCTCCCAAGCGTCGCAGTCCGGGTGGTCTATGCCAACCATATTTGACGGAGGGACAAGAAGCAAATAACTCTTTTGGCAAATGCCCCCAACCCCGAGGATCACGGGCCGACATTTGTCCGCACCTAGCCTCGGCGTTGAAGAAGAAGCAAACAATCAACGCATGTTTTTGTTATTTAGTTGTCAAAGCCACGCAAGTGCGAGGCGCACAGATGATTCATACATCAATCTACTGCATACATGGGTGATGAATAAAACATGGCAATAAATAATAGACCGACATAATATAAATACCGAATGCAGACAGATATAAGCACTAAGTGAATAACAAACAACTTTGCGGGACTGCTCATAGCAAGGGGTTAGCTTGCCTTCGACGGTCGACGCCATTTGGCTTGGAGGTCACGGGCACGTCGCGGGTCAGGGTTTCGATTCGCCGGTACCGCGGAACACCTATACATACATACGCGGGCGCTGAGCATCTAAGCATCTCACAAAAATATACAACATATACCACTGGATAGAGCTCTTAAAACTAGGAATTTACAAATTTGAATCACTGAAAACGGACTTACGGTTTAAAAGATATTGCCGTTTGAAAATTCCAGCAGCAGGAAAAGAAAAACTGCCGCGGGAAAAAAAACGGACGGGCCGCAAATGGGCCGCTTTCAGAATCGACCGGGCTGGATGCGCATTTCCCGAAATACGCCTTCCGCGTAGGAAGACGGAAAACGGAGAAGGCGCCATGACTTAACCTGACAGTGGAGCCGGGCCGAGGCGGGGCCCGCCTGTCGGCGTCACGAGGACGCCACGCTGGCCGCCACGCTGGCAACCTCACCCCGGCGTCGACCACGCGCGAGACGAGCCCGACGCGGGTGTGCCAGGGCAGGGCCGGCCGCCGGAGCTGGTCGCGCCGCCGCCACTGCCCTAGGGCTTGCGGCCAGCCGCTAGGGTGATGGGAGGACCGCCTCGTCGTGCCGCCTCCGGAGAGGGCGGTCTCGACCGCGGGGGAGCACGGGGCGCCGCCATGGAGCCGGGCTCCGAGAGCTTGCCGCCGGCGGGAGGTGACGACGCCGAGGCTACGGCGCATCATTTCCCCAAATTTCATGTCTGGGAGATAGAGGGGAGCAAGAGGAACTCCTCTACGGTTTTAATCGGAGGATGGGACGGTAGGAAGCTCGCCGTGGTCCGTGGACCGGCGGCGGCATCCACGGCCGAAACGGAAGCAGGGCTCCGCCATCCTGCAACCAAAAGGCAGAGGGCTCCGAGGGGGAAAAGAGTGGGGGGTGCGGGGCGCGAGGGAGCTTGGAGGTGGTCTCATATAGGCAGGGGAGGGAGAGGTAGGTGGCGGCCGGTCTTGGCCATTGATGGCCACCGGTGCACCGGCCTGCGTCCAAGCCATGAATGGGGGGGGGGGGTGGTCGGTGCTGGTTCGAGCCAGAGGAGCAGGACGAGCTCGGAACGAGCACGTTTAGCTCGAGCCCGAGAGCAGCGGCGGGGGGGGGGGGGAGCTGACACGCGGCTGGGCGGCGCCTACTTCGGCCAGGGGATTTAAGGGGAGGGTAGGGGCGGCTCCGGTCCGAGCTAGAGAAGCAGGAGAGGGTGCGGCCACTGCTGGTTTGGTCCGGGACCGAGGAACAGCGAGGAAACCTGAGGAACAGGAGAGGTCGACGCGTGAGGGCGCCGGCCAGTGCGCGCCCTGGCGTCCGGAGCACGCCGCGAGCGGCATGGACGTGCCAGGGGGGATTCCAGGGGAAAGGGAGCTACCACACTGCACCACTAGGGCTACCAGGACACGACCAACTCGACTAAGCAAGAAACACTCAAGAACTCGATGCTTTGCAGAGCAAAATTTTCAGAAAACCGAATGCACATAAGGTGCTCGACGAAATGACAGGGGCCTTCCTTAACTCAGAAAAATTCCCACAAATTTCCACTGAGTTTACTTGGTACCAGGGGAGTGTCTATGGAGTTTGAGCTCAAATGGGTGCTGGGAAATTGGGTTTTGATATGGTGTCCAAAAATGGACATAAAGGCATGGTCATGGCAAAGTGATTTTTCCCACTTCACCATGGGGTGATCTTCTGGATTTGGGTGTCTATGGTCCATGTGGTCAAGGTGACCAAGTCTCATGGTCATAGGATTTGTCTAAATATAGGTTTGCTTGAAGACCTTAAAAAAGGCATGAAAATGGCCTTACAAAGGAAGTACCTCAAAAGTTGCTCAAATGAGGTTGGGCCAATGGAGTGAAATGATCAGGAGGTCAAATCATGCGCCTCACCAAAATTTCAGAATTTTTGGATGAGTGGAAGGTGTCTAAACAATTTCTGGATTGAAAATGGCATAATGGAGAATATGTATAAACTTGGAAATATTGCATTGAAGTATGCAATATTTTTGGATGGATTGTCTTTGTATGAGGAGGGGAGTCTCTGGTATTTTTGGTGGAATTTTTCCAGCTTTGGAAACAGGCTTTTCTTTGGTAGGTAGAGAAAAGGGTTTAAAAGGGTTCGATAATCAGGGCTAGGGTTTTCGAGAGAAAACCTAAGCATAAAAATTATCACGGGTGCTGGAGTGGTTCGTAGATCACCGGGAAAATTCTGAGAGAGCAATTCCAAAGTCAAATCATCCTCAAAAGATTTGAAGAAATATTTAGGTAAAGAGAAAAAGTTTTTTAGGTGTCAGAAAACACCGCTAAAATTAGGGACGAATTTTCGGGGTGTTACACCAAGGCATCAGCAGCTTCATTGTCATCTCGGGAGATATGTCGAACCTCTAAGCCGGTAAAGCATCGGCCGAATTTGTCGACTGTTCTTCTGTATTCCGCCGTTGTGGGACTCTTTGTGTCCCAACAACCGTCAAGTTGCTGCACAACCAGATCTGAGTCGCCATAGCAGAGGATGCGCTGTACTCCCAATTCCTTAGCCATGTGAAGACCATGAAGGAGAGCCTCATACTCTGCTACATTGTTGGTTGCGTTGAAGTGGATTCGGAGAACATAGCTGAGCTTATCACCCTTAGGCGATTTTAGAACTACTCCAGCCCCCGAGCCTTCCTTCATCTTCGAGCCATCGAAGTGCATTATCCAGTACTGAGAATCCGGCAAAGGTGTGCTTTCCATCGCCTCTGTCCAATCTGCAACAAAGTCGGCTAAGACCTGAGATTTGATGGCGGTCCTCGGCTTGTACTGGATGTCGAAAGCTGCTAATTCGATGCCCCATTTGGCGACTCGACCCGTTGCGTCGGCATTGTTGATTATTTCCCTTAACGGAGCCTTGCTGACCACCGTAACTGTGTGATCATGGAAGTAATGACGCAGTTTCCTGGCGGCAAAGAATACGCCATAGGCTAACTTCTGGTAGTGGGGATAGCGCTGCTTTGAATCTGAGAATACCTCGCTAATAAAATAGACGGAGCGCTGATCCGGCCATTGCTTTCCCTCTTCCAGGCGCTCAACTACAATGACGGCACTGATAACAAAGTTTGTGGCCGACAAATAGAGCAAGAGTGGCTCTCTTTCCTTTGGAGCCGCCAAGATTGGAGCATGCGTCAATGTATACTTCAGCTGAGCTAAGGCTGCTTCTGCTTCCTCCGTCCAGACGAAACTATCCGACTTTTTGAGGAGTTTATACAGAGGCAAAGCTTTATCTCCAAGCCGGCTGATGAAACGGCTGACAGCCGCAGCGGAACCCGTAAGCCACTGTATGTCCTTCAGACAAGTCGGCTTCTCGATGTTCTGAATCGCCTTTATCTTTTCCGGGTTAACTTCAATTCCCCTTTGGGAAACAATGAAGCCCAGAAGCTTGCCTGCGGGTACGCCGAAGACGCATTTTGCCGGATTAAGCTTCATCTGGTACTCCCTTAGGTTTGCAAAGGTCTCTGACAGATCGGCGATGAGATCGCCACGCTTCTTCGACATGACTGCAATGTCGTCAACATAGACGTGAACATTGCGGCCAATTTGTTTGTCCAAACACCGCTGCATACACCTTTGGTAAGTAGCACCGGCATTCTTTAAGCCGAACGGCATTGTGACATAACAATAATTGCCATACGGCGTAGTGAAGGATGTCTTGATTTGATCTGACTCCTTCATCTTTATCTGATGGTAACCCGAATAAGCGTCCAGGAAACATAGCATCTCTGAGCCGGCGGTTGAATCAATGACCTGATCGATGCGCGGTAAAGCGAACGGATCTTTAGGGCAGGCTTTGTATAAGCCGGTGAAATCAATGCACATACCAGCTCCGAGGTGTTCTTCTTTGGGACTAGCACGGGATTTGCCAACCAATCAGTGTGGACAACTTCACGAATGAATTTGGCGGCTGTGAGCCTTAGGATCTCCTTTCCCACCGCCTTGTGCTTCTCAGTTCCGAGCCGACGAAGGCCTTGCTTGACCGGCTTTGCGTCCTTGTTGACTTTTAGGGAGTGCTCGGCAAGTTTCCTCGGGACACCTGGCATGTCAGATGGTGACCAGGCAAATATGTCCCGGTTCTCACGGAGAAACTTGACGAGCTCGCCTTCCTATTTGTCGTCGAGACCGGTGCCGATGATGGCCTCCTTTGTCGGATCCTCCTTTGAGAGCTTGATTTTCTTGGTGTCATCCTTTGGCTTGAAGCTTGAGTCGACTTTAGAGGACGGCTTTTCAGTTGCCGGCATCTCATCGGGACCAATTGTTTTCTTGAGGTCCTCCAACTCTTCCCTGCAGATTGCTTGTTCAGCATGGACGGCATTGGAGGCCTCGCATTCCTTGGCTTTCTTGAAGTCTCCCCTAACTGTGATGACGCCATTGGGTCCCGGCATTTTCAGCATGCTGTAGATGTAGCGGGGCCGAGCCATAAACTTGGCGAAAGCCGGACGTCTAAAGATTGCATGGTATGCACTTCTGAAGGGAACCACCTCAAAAGAGACGTCCTCAGTCCGAAAATTATCGGCTTCACCAAAGGTGACCTTCAGGGTAATTTGCCCCATGGAGGAAGCTTGTCGTCCTGGCACAATCCCATGAAACTTCACAGTACTGTGGGTGAGTTGTGACTCGGAAATACGCATCCTCCTTAACGTTGCGGCGTAAAGTATGTTGATACTACTGCCGCCATCCATGAGCACCTTTGTCAACTTGTACTTGTTGACTATTGGGCTGACGACTAAGGCGTAGGTGCGCTTTGCAGGAACTCTATCCGGGTGATCGCTGCGATCCCATATGATGGGTGTGTCGGACCAATCCAGATATTGAGGGACTGCGGGCACCGTAGCGTTGAGTTCTCGCCAAGCCGCCTTTTCTTTGCGTGAAGAATCTGTTGCCAGGTTGACGATGAGACTTTTGGCATGCTTAGGGAATTTGCTGCCTTTTTCTTTGGAGGCGGCATCATCCGACTCTGAAGCAGCTTCTTCCTTCTCTTTGTCGTCCTTCCTGGACTTGCGCTTGTTCCTTGACTTGCCGGCCTTGGGGTCCTTAGCGATGTCTCGATTAATGTGACATTGCTGGAGCGTGTGGGAACTTGTCCCATCTGGGCTTAGATGATGGACACAGGGGTTGTGCTTGATGTCGTCATACTTCACCGCCGGCGGCCGGGATGATTGGTTATTTGCCGGCTTCTTGCCTTGCCATTTGCCATTGCTTGAACCACCCTTTCCAAAGGCGGTAGCGACCTCATGAGAAGGGCCGGCTTGATCTTCAACCTTCTTTTTCCCGGACTCGCTTCGACGGTTTTCGGCATCCTCCCTGTTGTCATCATCAGCGGCGGCGTACTTGTTTGCACAAGCGAGCAAGCCCCCCAAAGTTTCCGACTCGTCGCTGTAGATCATGAAGCGGAAAGTCGTCCCCTTCCTCAGAGATTGCTTGAAGGCGTGGATCGCCTGAGTTTCTGAGACGCCTTCGCAAGCGTTCTTGATTTCACTCCATCGTGAGACGAATTCACGGCTAGACTCGTTCCTTTGCTGCACGCACCGCTGTAAGTCGAAAATCGACTTTGGGTGCTTATATGTGCCCTGGAAGTGTTGGATAAAAACACGCTTCATATCACTCCAGGTATGAACTGTCCTTTCGAGCAGGCCTTCAATCCACATGCGTGCCGTCCCGGTTAACATCAGGGGCAAGAATCGCACTGCCGAGTCGGCGCTGCCTTGATATATGTCGCAGGCACTAACATAATCTGAGAGCCAGGTCTCAGGATTAGCCGTACCGCTGTACTTCTCAACCATCTTTGTTACGTTCGACAAAGTGGGAGGTAGAATTTGCTCTCTGATTGTTCTGCCAAAACACTTGGGACCGAGGTATTGGGCATCTCTGGCCGACTTCCTCTCCTTGATTAGGCTTCGAACATCATTGGCTGGTGGCGGTTTAGCAACCGACTTTTCTTGTCTTGGTTCTTCCCTGTGACGGCTTTGGCTCGCCCGGCTTGCATTACACGGAGGGCTTGGAGTCCTTTGTCGTCGTGGAGGGGGTATGTATTTGGAAGTGTTATCTCCCTCTTTGCGCGGTGGAGGCGGCGGTGGAGGTGGCATATGACCTCTGTTTCCCTCCCTTCGGGGTTGATTTTCCCCTTCACGTCGTCGCTCCTGACGAGGTGGAGCCACCTTTTCCGTGCGAGGATCCTCCTTTCTTTCTCGGCTCCGATGCCTTTCCTGACCGGCTTCACGATGGCGTGAAGAACCTGTCCGGGATTCCGCACCTCTAGGCTGCTTGTCCTTCGGGTACTTGCTGCCTTTGTTGTGACTACTTGAGCCGGCCGGGTCGTCATCTGGGTCGGCAGGGGCAGCAGCAATTGGCTTGTTAGCGGTTGACTTGCAAAGGCGAGAATCATCAACGAGCCGCCCTGTTTTGACTTGCGAATCATTCTGCTGCTGCTGTGCAACCTCCAGTAGATAAGCCGAATATTTAAGCCGAGCGTCACGATCCAGAGATTTGTCAAACATGACCTCCTGGGCAGCCTCCATATTTTTGGCTGGGGTATTGAAGTAACACAGATTTGTCACCGGGTCACGTCGGTGGTGGTACTTCCTCCAGACTGAATCTACATGGTCGGCTTCCCACTTGCTACGGAAATCCAGCCTCTTATGCAGGTTCTTATCATGAGGCGGACGGAAGACATCGTCAGCCCCCTTTTCCCCTGCTTTCGGATGAACTCCGTTTCCTTGTTTGTGAGCTCAACTTCACGCTCTACTATCTGGGCGGCTTGCTCCTCAAGTAGGGCGCGGCGCTTCTCAATGTCGTCCAACGATGCGTTTGGAGGGAGTGGCGTCAACAGTTGCTTGCAGCTTGCCATCTTTCTTTCATGTTCCCTCTGCGCTGCGTCGCCGGTCTTAACGTCAATGTCGTCTCCTCCGGCCGGCCTTCTATCTGCCCCCTTTGATGGAGCCAGTGGTGGTACGAAATCCACCTTGAGATTTCCGGCTTGCGGAGTTTTTTCTTCGCCATTGGCGGTTTTCGAGGTGTTGGGGTCGGCATTAGGATCCGAGATGTTTCCCATCAAAACCTCGACAGGGCGTCCCAAGCAGGACGCAACCTTCCGACTGAAATCGTCGGATTCTCCTTCGGATTCAGGGTCTTGCTCCATAGGAGCGGTGTCCACTGATCCGGCTTCTGAATCTGCCTCCATCTGCAAGGCAGGGAGGATTGACTCAGGTAATGTCGTCGACTCGTTTGAGCCGGATTCTCCAGCCATGCCGACGAAGTGGTAACCCGGCGCTGCCCCCGAGGTTGCGTCATCTTTGGAGTCCTCATCGTCAGCATCAAACGCTAGATCCAGATCAGCGAGCTCTTCAGAGTCCAGATCCGATCCGTCTTCAATGTTGTAGGGGTGGGTGGTGGGCAAACTCGATGTGAAACCGAGATCGTCCAAAGCCTGGGCGGTGAAGCCGACGAAGATGTCAAAGCCGCCGATGGAGATAGTGGACCAGCCGGCGGGATCCTCCTTTGCCGGCGTCCAGAGGCCGTCATTGAAGACGTGGCCGGCTCCCGATTCGTCGAAGTAGCTCACCATGCCGACCGCGATGGTGTCACCGATTCCGCCTGCAGCTCCTGGACAGATCGAAACCCCAGAGGTCTCCTGCCCCACGGTGGGCGCCAACTGTCGTGGTATTGTCGAATCTAGCCGCGGCAGGGGTGCCATCGAGCTAGGTAGAGAGAGGGGCTTTGGAGTCGTGGGGTGATTCGGCGACATAGAGGCGAGTTTACCCAGCTTCGGATCTCACGTCGGTGGCGAGATCCTACGTGCTGCTATAATTCACTATATGGCAATATCGCCGAGTTACAGTGGATTGAGGTTGAGATTGTACGTTCCCTAAGGCGTCCCAGGGGCCGGCTTATAAAGTCGTCCAGACCCTGGGCTTACAGGAGAAAATCTACCGACTAAGTCAGAGTCCTAAACTAATCCGGCTTGGGCTTTGTCTTGTGGGCCAAGTCCTCCGCAATACTAGCCGCCTTCTGGAACCTTCCTTAGCCGGATGGGCCTACTGCGCTTCATCATACTGGGCCGCCCGATAAGCCGGAATTCGGCTTATCACCACTATGGGCCACCCTGGTATTCTGGCTTAGCTTCATATCCGTGAGGGTACCTGTTCGGCATAATCCCAACATCTACTTCTGGAAATAGTCTCGGAATTGGAAGAAAATTTACGCGGACTTTTTATACGCCAAGATGAAGCCAGTGACTAGAGGGCAACCCAGGAGGCCACCCAGGGGCCAGGGCGACCCCTGGCCGCGGCCCCACCAGGACCCATGGGTGGGACCCGCCCCTTCCCCTCGGGCATCTCCTCGGCTCCCTCTGACGCCTATAAAATCATATATACCCTAAAAACGTCGGGGTGATGATTATTTCCATGAACTCCACCCGAAGCCGCCGCCATCTCGAAACCTAATTCGGGGAGATTCAGAAGTCAATCCCGGCACCCTGCCGGAGGGGAGATCGATCCCGAAGGGCTCTATATAGCCATGCCTTCCACCGGGATGATGCGTGAGTAGTTCCACCTTGGACTACGGGTCCATGGCAGTAGCTAGATGGTTGCCTCTCTCCCTTGTTCTTTATGTTTATGATCTTGTGAGCTGCCTAACATGATCAAGATCGACTATTGTAATGTTATTTGATGTGTTTGCTGGGATCCGATGGATTATGAAGTTATGATAAGATTGTGTATGGTTCTTATATGTTAATTTATGTTCTTGCATGCTCTCCGATATGCGTAGTTACTTTAGCCAAGTGATTGTGTGTATCTCAAAGAGAGAGTATTTATGCGAGATAGTAGGTTCATGCTCCCTCTTGTGCCTGGGCACGAGTGATAGAAACATCTAAGGACGAGAGTGTGCTGTTGCTACTAAGGGTAAAACAATGGTGTTTATGTCTATGTGATTATAAATATTGCTTACATCATGCGCTTTACTTAATGTAATTGTCTGTTGCTGCAACTTAATATCGATGGCTGACTGGCTGGATAGCGATCCCTAAGTGGACTTTTTAGACAAAGATGTAGTTGGACTCAACGGTGTTTGTTATTTGTCGTGATGCCTACGTGAATATTAACATGAACTCTTTGATTTGGCTAGATTAAGTTTGTGTCATAATTTTGTCAATTGCGTAGCTGTAATTTGTTTACCCATCATATGAGTATTTTGTCTTATGGAGAAACACCACTAGTGAACCCATGGCCCCCGGTCCATATTTTTCCATTGATTATTACACCATTTACTTGCTTATCATAATCATTTGCTCGCTGGTCCGTTTCCATATTTTCATTCACTACACTATACAATTAACCACTTTGTTTTCAGCAGACCGGGAAGATTGACACCCTTCCTGCCGTTGGGGGCAAAGTAATCATTTGAGTGTGTGCTGGTCCGCGCTCATTGACGGCTAAGTGCCAGAGATCGTCGACCTGCACCTCGTTGTTGTTTTCGAAGTGCTACTGGTTCGATTAAACCTTGGTTCTTCACTGAGGGAAAACTGCTACATCCACACCTTCGCTTGGGGTACCACCAACGTTGTCAAACTACGCCATCAAGTTTCCGGGCGCCCACTCTTTCACCACCAGTCAGTAGTAACAGTAACACGGAAGCAGTAATGATGAAAGATGGACCAGGGCCCAAGGGTCACTAGTGGTGTCTCTCCATAAGATAAAATACGCATATGATGGGTAAACAAATTACAGCTAGGCAATTGACAAGATTATGACACAAACTTAATCTAGCCAAATCAAAGAGTTCATGGTAATATTCATGTAGGCATCACAACAAATAACAAAGACCGTTGAGTCCAACTGCATCTTTGTCTAAAAAGTCCACCTAGGGATCGCTATCCAGTCTGTCACCCATCGGTATTAAGTTGCAAGCAACAGACAATTGCATTAAGTAAATTGCATGATGTAAGCAATATTTATAATCACGAAGACATAAACACCGCTGTTTTACCCCTAGTAGCAACAACACACCCTCGTCCTCAAGGACGGAGCTTCCATAGTAGCATTAGGGTCAACTGACCCCTATGAACATTGGAAAACTCTTCACTAATTAGTACTAAGTAATGTTATTTTTGCACAAGATGACACCAGTGCTCCGTCCCTGCTAGTCCTTAGACGTTTCCTTCACTCGTGCCAAGGCACAAGAGGGGGCATGATTCTACCATCTAGCATAAATACTCTCTCTTGGAGATCTAAACAGATAATGGCATAAAAGGACTGCAACTTAAATAAGTGGGGGAGGCCACAGCACACGCGCTCTCACAACTAGTTATTACACGTCTATATGATTGAAGTGTTAGCAAGCATCCGCATATACTAAACATTCATTAAGGCAAAACCCAACCACGGCATTAACAAACATAAAAGGTCCTCCTTCATCCCATACATCTCAAGAACTAACTAGGGGGTTTCACGTTTCTGTCACTCCGGCAAACCCTACCATTAGTTCTATCAACATACAACAAACCCTAAGATGGGATTCCATTAACCAATAGATCGGAGAGCATGCAAGAATATAAATTAACATATAAGAACCATGCACAATCTGATCATAACTTCATAATCCATCGGATCCCAGCAAACACATCATATGGCATTACAATAGTCGATCTTGATCATGTTAGGCAGCTCACAAGATCATAAACATGGAGGCACAAGGGAGAGAGACTACCAACTAGCTACTGCCATGGACCCGTAGTCCATGGGGGAACTACTCACAACACATCTCGAAGGCAGCGATGGCGATGAGGATGGCTCCGGGGGCCAATCCCCGCCCCGATAGGGTGCCGGAACAGGAACAGGAACAATCTGACCCCCGAAACTTGTTGGCGATGGCGGCGGAGCTCTGTATCGTATTTGGGAAAATCCTTCGGGGGCCTTCAGTTTTAGGTCACGACGTAATTTATAGGCGAAAACCCTCGCGGAGGCGAGTCCCAAGAGGCAGAATGGTAGGGGGCCGCGCCCCCCCCTCAGCCCGTGGCTGGGGGTCGCCCTGGTCCCTGGACCTCTCCTGGGGTCGTTCTTCAGCCAGTATCTTCGTTATGTTCCATAATAAATTCCCGTAAATTTTTGTCCAATTCCGAGTATTTTTCCAGAAGTAGAATTTCGGAAATAGAAAACAGCAAAAACAGGGAACGGGCACTGGGCATCTTGTCAAAAGGTTAGTCCAATAACATGCCTAAAATGATATAATAAGATAGTAGAAATATGTGAGGATGACACAAAACAAGCATGGATCAATCAAAAATAATAGATAAGTTTGACACGTAGCTTAACTCCTACTCGTCCTCGAGTAGGTAAGTGATAAAAAAGAATAATTTTGATGAGACATGCAACCAACATAATCTCAATCAAGATAGTTATCTAAAGCACATGATATGAATGAAGTGATCCAAAACAATTGTCTATAGTTGATAAGAAGCAAATAATGAATAACCAAGTTGCATTATCTAGGCAAAGACCTTTCATGAATAGTACTTTGGAGACATGAAAGCATAAAGATTGGCATAAATTGTTAGTCCTCAAGGTAATGTTTCCGTGTGAGTCCCTCGAGTCTGTCCTTCGAGCTCCGGTCTTCATTTGTTCAATAAAAAATCTCCGTAAATTTTCATCCAATTCCGAGAATATTTCCAGAAGTAACTTTCTGCAACAAATACATGACAAAAACAGGGAACTGGCACTAGGCATCTTGTCAATAGGTTAGTTCAATAAAATGCCTCAAAATGATATAATAAGATAGTAAAAACATGTGACAATGTCACAAAACAAGCATGGATCAATCAAAAATTATAGGTACATTTGACACGCATCAGCATCCCCAAGCTTAACTCCTACTCATCCTCGAGTAGGTAAGTGATAAAAAAGATAATTTTTGAAGACATGCTACCAACATAATCTTGATAGAGATAGTAATGTAAAGGCATATGAGTTGAGATGAAGTGATCAGAAATAATTGTCTGTAGTTGATATGAAACAAACAATGAATAACCGAGTTGAATCATCTAAATAAAAACTTTCATGAATAGTACTTTGGAGACATGAAAGCATAAAGACTGACATAACTTGTTAGCTCTCAAGATAATATCTTCAAGTCAAAAGTATTTGAAGATAATACTAAGGAAGATGCAAGTTTCAGCAATGCTTCAACTTTCAACATTCTTATCTCATGGATAAAGTCAATACAGAGAATCATGATTAGCCATAAAGATATAATATAATCAACTGTACCGGGTCAACACAACATGTTTGCTTGTGGAGTTAGAGAGAGGAAGGAAAACTGACTCAACATAAAAGTAAAAGAAAGGCCCTTGGCAGAGGGAAGCAGGGATGAATCATGTGCTAGAGCTTTTTAAGGTTTTAAAATAGAAGTTAAACAATTTTGAGAAGTGTATGCTTTCTTCAACGAATCTATAGCAAAGAAATCCATTAGTCCCCCATACCAAGCAAGGCTTTTAGACTTTTTTAGAACGGCTCCCATAGAGGAACGAGAACATTACTCTTTCTCCTTTGTTTATCACTAGCCAGTTTGACTGATTTCTCAGGTACAATGTGTGAAGGAGATATTAGTTTTGGTTGTATTTATATTTTGCGGGCTGGGAACCCATGCCAGCTCTCGGCAAATTTAAATGAGCACATATTCCATACTCATCAGGTGATAGAGGGGGAAATGACCTTGCTTGACATAGGATATAACGAACTTCTCTACTACTTCCTCATGAGCTAAAAACAGAGGCACAAAAAGGAGCATTTTGAAAGTTTAAAGTTAGCACATGACAAATTTACTTGGAATAGCAAGAAATACCATGCATAGGTAGGTATGGTGGACATTGCTGGAAAGATATTGGCTCAAGGGTTTGGATGCACGAGCAGCATTCCCGCTTAGTACAGAGTTTTAGTCTAGCAAAAGATTTTATAGCAAACATGCAATGTTAATCGGTAGAATAACTATGCAACATACATTAAGCATAATCACAAGACTCCACACTGTCTTCCTTGTTAACCAAATAGTCTCTTGATGAAAATACTAGCCTTAGAAACTACCAAGTTTTACAAACCAAATAACTTCAAGCTTTAACGGTAGTTCTTCGTTAATGAGCTTCTACTTAAATAACCAACAAGTTTAAATATTAATCTACTCAATACCTCAAAATGTTTGAGAAGCATCAAATTATCCACATAGTGATCTACAAGACTATGTAGGTTTTTCTATTTCATACCACTACCACATGCACAACATTTTATCATTCCAACATATCGAACAAGCAACCATAACAACTCTCTTACAAATATAAAGTGAAGCACAAGAGATTTTAACAACAACTAGCATCTCTAAACAAGATAAAAGCTAAAAGAGAGAGCTTACTAGCAAACAAACAACAGCTAGGAATACTCAACAAGATATAAGCGAAGCACAAGAGTATTCTGATGAAAAAGTGGAGTGTGTCTCTCTCCCACACAAGAAAGTTAGGATCCAACAAGCAAATGACCAGCAAACAAACAAAAACAAACTGAAATCAAAATAAAATAACGCTACAAGAACAACACATAATATGTAAAGTGATAAAAACTTAGTTTCAACGGAGACAACCTGATGGTTGTCAATGAAGAAGAGGGGATGAATTGGGCATCCCCAAGATTAGACGATTTAGTCCTCTTGAATGTATAGGGGGATGCCATGGGGGCATCCCCAAGCTTGTGATTTTGTCCATCCTTCAATTTCTTTCATCATCCTCTCTCGTGGAATTTAAAAACTCCCTTCACACAAAACTTCTCATAAACTGATTAGAAGGTTAGTACTCATAAAACAAAATCCACTTGGGTTCCACCAAGACATATTGCACAAACTTGATTTAGTATTAGATATTGTTATAAGTACCGCGAATAATGCTCATAAAAGAGGCAAATACAAATAAAGGTAGAATCTGTCAAAACAGAATAGTCTGTAAAGATCAAATTTTTAGAGGCACTTAAAACTAATAAAAGATAGATAAAAGTATCTGACTTGCCTTAAAAAAATTCAAGAAAAGATCAAGTACTGGGATTTTCAAGATTTTCTGTAACAGGGGCACAAAATCTGTTTCTGGACAGCAAATCAACACCTCGCACTTTCAATGCATTAGAGGCTAATTCTTGGCACAAAAAACAAAAGAAAAAGATACAATGGAGTTGCTACAGATGCAACAACATTCATGACTCAGGAAATAAAAAAGGGACTGAAAGATAAAAGGGTTGCCTCCCATAAGCGCTTTTCTTTAAAGCCTTTTAGCTAGGCCTAGTAATTTCAATGACTCTCTTATAAGAATAAGAGTGTAACATCCCAATTTTTAGATTGGAATGTTTTCGTATAGTCATGTGCATTTCGTCATGGCATCATTTTAAAACTTGCATAGGTTTGACTTGCACTCAAATGCAAAAAAAAAAATTTCCAAAAAATCCTACTTTAAAAATTCCCAAAACCCTCTATAAAGCTTATACATGCTTAGGGATATTTTGTATTTTCTAAAGATCAAAAACTATCCCAAGTTACTCAATTATGACTGGGGACAATCTTACAAAATTTGCACAATTACTTTGGATCGTTTTGGACTTCAAAATCAGAATTTATAAAGAAAACATACATCAGAAAAAAATAGATAAGAAGGAAAAAGAAAAGGATCGGGCGAGCCAGTTGGGCCGCAGCCCAACTAATCCACACCGCGCATGCTCGGGCAGGCCAAGCAGGCCGACCGGTCTAGTAGGCATGAGCCAGGACGCTCAGTCGATCGTTCGATCGAAACCTTTCCAGAAAAAATTGTTTCAAACTTTGCCTTATTTAAACTTTTTTATCTTTAGCTAGGAGAGTCCAAACTCGAATCCGTTTGTTTTTCCTTGTTCCCTACTCCAAGTAGCACCTCTCCACCTACCTCTATGCCTATGAATACCGCAGCCCCGGCTTCCAACTCGTCCTAAAGCCGAAACTTCGATTTTAGATATCGTTTTAAATCTTCTACTTCTCACGGTTCGAGCATTGCTCGGCTGCTGTTTAGTCCTTCGCGAGAGTTGTATGTCTCATCGGTATCTTTCCACCCCGATTTTTTTTTACATAAGGTAGATCCCATCGTTCTCCACAACTTTCGTGTTGAACGTTTTTCGTTTTGAGGCACGGTTTTGTCTTAACAAAACATATCTTTTTGTGAGGTATCAACCAATCAGAAATCAACATGTGTCGTCCTCGTCAGCGCCTCGTCTGCATCTACGTGGCAGCAACGTCATCGCCGCGTCACCATCCAGTCAGCAGAGGAGTCAACAGTGTGTCACGCTGATGTCATCAACGTCAAGCCACGGTCAAAGATTCTTGTCAGAAAATTTCAGAAATTGATTAAACTTACGAAATTCATATTAATCCAACCGTATGTCCAAAAATTAAGTTTAATATACCATCTTGTTCATAAAATTGAGATATACCCAGATCTGTAATAAAATTGGTTTTTACCGAAACTATATTTTTTGTTATTTAAAACCATAGATTGTTGTATTTTAATTGTAGTTTTAAAACTGTAACTCCTTTTTAATAAAATCTTTTTTGCTATTGTTTTTAAATTGATTTTTTTGTCCAGAGAATTGGAGATCTAAAATTTATGACCCGAGTTTGATGGAAGTTAGCAAAACTCTAATCAACTCTTTTAAAAGTGTTTTAGTTGAAAACTAAATCCTTTGTTGCATTAAAAATATTTTTACATGCATCATATTATATCTAGACAACCAGGGAACTAAATAAAATTGTTTGTGTGATTATTAATATGACATGCATGCATATGTTGCATACTTGTTTGCCTTGTCTTGTTGTTTATATTGTGGCTTGTTCGTTACGTTTAGATTACGAGAGGTGTGATCATTGCTACAGTTGTGACAAGCGCGCAGAGTGCAAGAACAACTACAATAAATAAAGGAAAGTGGTGCTACATGATCCTATTATTTTCCTATGCATATTAGTCTTTATTTTTTGTAGACTTGCATGTGTAGCAGTTGTGTGTTTATGCTATGCTAGATTATTCCATTAACACCCAAGTGGAATAATCCTATGTTTCCTCTCGTGAATGATATGCTAGTCAACCATCGTGGATTAGATTGATTAGTTGTGCTAGTAGATGTGGATGTGATCATCATGCTATGTCTATATTGAGTATTGGTATATTTCTTTAAAATGCTTAATAAAACAACTTAAAAGTTAATCTACCACTGGGCGGATTGCTAGCTTGTCATCTGAGTTAAATTTTATGGTGGGAACCGCCGCCTAGTATCATGAGAATAGTTTGGTTTCATTGTGTAGTAGCTTTTTGTGCAACCATATGTCGTATAAGTATGGGCTTGACTGAACTTAGTAGGTTATGTAGAATAAGAGCAAAATATGCTCATCAATTCCAAGCTTGGCTGCAAATACACCTTTAGTACTTTTATTTTTTCCAATTTTTTGAGGAGGCAAATCTGTACATATATTGTATAAAATCTCTTTAATTTAAAAATTGCAGTGGGATCTTCTCCCACTGTTTTGCCCTTTAAAAAAATTTCAGCACGTCTCCATACTTCTACCGAATTAGATCGATCGCCTTCACTTAGTTAATCCATATGAGGTGTTTCTTCTTCAATAATAACTCTTTTAAATCTAAGCCGTTCGCTTTTAGATGCTTAATCTGAGCCATCAATTGTCTTCTATTTTAATAATATAATAGATAAAAACTTTCATGAATAGTACTTTAGAGACATGAAAGCATAAAGATTGACATAACTTGTTAGCTGTAACGCCCCAAGAACGGTACTATGCAGATTTTAGCGTTCCAGCCAAATCCGCATAATAACGATCCTAAAGGACGCCCACCAGGCATAACGTGCATGTCGCAACACACACGTTATGCGGGTGGAATTGTGATAACATTACAACAGTTCTCGATGGAACCCACATAAGAACATATATACAACAACAACTCACCGAGTCAAGAACGAAAGATACAATACAAAGATCCAAATAACAACGGAAGCGGGTAGCATCCGGCTACGGACAAGAAACAAATTGGACTAAGAGTCCTGAAGATAAATGAAGGCACCATATCCCTGCCCAGGCCAAGCCGGAGGGATTCCCAAGCTAACGTCGTCAGACTTCAAACCTGTCGGCTGCATTGGAATAGCAGCCCCGAAGGGGTCAGTACTATAAAACAGTACTGGCAAGTAATACTCACAAGATATCAAAGCTGGAATTCCGGGGGAAGAGGGTTAGCGATTGAGGCGGCGGCAAGCAGCACTAACAACTTATAGAGACACGCTACAACTTTCGTCTAAAAGAGACAAGGTAAGAGAGCGCATAAGGAACCAACTATACTGTAACATCCCAATCTTTTATTTGGATGTTTTGCATTTAGATCATTTGCATTTCATCATGGCATCATTTGAAAAAATTGCATTTGCTCGTTTGCATCTTTTCCCAAAAGAAATAAACCCTAAACTCTATTTTGAATTATAGCAAATTCAACAAGCTAATTATATAGGCTTGGGGTTTTGTGCAAAAATGCCCTTTTATAGTCAATTATGACAGAGGGGAATTTTACAAAATTTTCAAAATTGGTTTGACTCAATTCCGAGTTCAAAACCAAAAGTTATAGCTAAAATAGTTTTCAGAAAAGGATAAAAGGAAAAGATTAAAAAAAAAACGTTTCGGGCGAGCTAGTGGGCCGCAGCCCACTAACTCACCGCGCGCGCAGCCGCACCGGGCCAAGGCCGGCCCGTTTCCTTCTTTTCTTTTCTTATTTTCTTTTCCGCCGCTGACAGGTGGGTCCCACCTGTCAGGTTCTTCTAGAACCGCCGGAATCCGTGTTCATCACGAACTCAACGTCCCGGTGCAAAATCCCAACGAATCCGTCCCGATTCGTGCCCCGTTTCGCAAGCCAAATTCACCTATAAATACTCCACCCCGAGCTCCACCGAAACCCTAAAAAAAAATTTGAGGTTTAGCCTTGAATCGAGCTCGATTTTGAGCTCGGAAAACTCGCCGCCGCCGCCGCCAGTTCGAGCTCGGGAGCTCGGGCACCGCCGCCGTTCCACACCTCGGGAGGAGCCGCCGAGGACGCCATCGTCATCCCCAGGAGCGCCGCCGCCGCCGAGACATCGTCACCAAGCCGGGAGATCGCCAGAGCGCCGCCAGCCACGACGCCGAGCCGCCATCGTCGACACCGGTGAGTCGCGCCGCCGCGTCGACCACGCGTTCGATCTCGGCCGTCCGATCGATCGGGCGGTCTAGAATAGATCTAGTAATCCCGAACCGGTACGCTGACGTCAGCGTGACGTCAGCCCTGGTTAGCCCCCCCCCCCCCCCCCACGGAATCTTTTCCGTTTAATTTGAATTAAAATTCCAGGAAACCGTTAAAACTTGCAAAATTCATAACTCTTTAACCGTAACTCTGAAAATTAAGTGTAATATACCAAAATTCGTAGAAAAATAATGTCTATCCAGATCTAAAATAATATTTAACTTCTAAATTATTTTTATATACTGTATTTTCAAATCTTGTTAAATTGATGTTTTGACAATAACTTTTTATCTATAGATCTAATTGAAATAATTTCTTCGGCTAACTTTCTTAAAATTAAATCCTCTGTACAGAGAACATTAAACTGATATTTTGTGAACTAGTTTTCGAAATTTTAGTTGTAGATCCAAGTCCAATCTTTTAAATCAACTTTAACTCGATTCTTAATTTTGGTTTGTTGCATTAAAATTATTTCTCATGCATCATATGAATCCAGAGAACTAAATTTAATGTTTTGTGCCCAATTAACATGTCATGCATGCATATGTGTATGTTTGCTTTGTTTCTTATGTTGTGTATCGCGTTCCATCGTGTAGATAACGAGGTTGGTTGCAACTGTTGCTGTGACTGCAACGAGTGCGTGAACGATTACTCCGACAACTAAAGGCAAGTGATGCAACCATACCTCCTATTATTTTCCTACTATGCATCTAGTCCTATTTTTTTGTAGATATGCATGTGTAGGAGTTGAATTGTATGCTATGCTAATAGGTGATTCACTAAACCCCAAGTGAGTTACCATATGTATCCTTGTAGGATAGTTCCACCATGAAACCACCGTTAAAACCTGCTTAGTTGCTTAGACGTGGTTGTGGGATCACATTATTGAGAATGAAGTTGTATTCATAGTTATTCTTTTGCAAATCTAATAAAACAACATTAATTTAATTTGATATCTGGGTGGTAATTGGTCGGTACTGGTGGGAAATAGTTGAGTGGCTGCTCGGGTCCGTAGTATCCGAGTAGGTGCACTTGTGAACGGCCACCCAGGTTCCTGAGAATAAATGTGGAGTCTTGTTTAGTAGCTTACGAGTACAGCCGTAGGTCAACAATGATATGGGCGTTGACTTAACCAAGTAAGTTGTGGTTCTTGTACCTACCGTGACCAGCAGATGTAGCGTAGTAGGTTTGGACAGGGTGCGGGGAGGACTCAAGGATCGCTTCCCAAAGGTTTCGGTGTGTTTCTCTCCCAACTGCGATACAAATTGGGTGTCGTGGTAAATGGGGTTAAATGCATTCTACGGGTAAAGTGTACAACACTCTCGAGAGTTTAAACCTAAGTACTTAGCCGTGTCCCCGGTTACGGACATTTTGAGCCAACTAGACTAGATCCTACAAGAGTTCTCACTCATTCCAATTTCCGTAATTAAAATTTGATGGGTGAACCAAAGGGTAGGAGCACTGGTTTCTATCAGTGTCCAATGATTGTTTATTTTTGTTGTAAAATTATTTATCAAATTGATAGGATAAAATTGCTTTTATGCAAAGAGCCTTCAAGTCCACCTAGCCCAAATTGCATGTAGTAGCTAGGTAGACTAGTGTTCAATTAATAACTTGCTCACTTGCCAGTACAAATCCCAATGTACTGACCGTATTCGCGAACGGCTGCAATTGCACTATTGCAGGTACGATATTACGTAGGTCTTGAAGCTACACCCGGCACGTACGCCTGTGGCACGAGTTGATTGGAGCTTCATTATCGTTTATTTTCCACTGTGTGCTTTTACTCAATAAAGATATTTTGTGCTAGCGTCATGCTATGCAAAGATGTAAGGATTCTTTATATTCTGGATCATTTCGATGTAATAAAGACGCATTGTGCTTTGATATTTCATTTGTAATGAGTGTGCTAGCGAGTCGATCCGGGACTAGCACTATACTCATAGACGAGGTCCATTTTATTGGGTCGAGTCGCTACAGATGGTATCAGAGCCTTGTGTTGGCTGTAGGATCGAGACCTAGGTTTGAAATAGGAAGCCATAGGTTTTAAAAATCTACTTTACCTTCCGTCTTTAAATTCTTCGCTTTCTTCTAATATTCTTCCCAGTTCTAATCCCTTGCTTATCTCCTTTTATAGATGGACGTGACCATGATAGAGTACATCGAGGAGGGCTCTGACGAGATTTTCTCGAGGGAGCTAGCAAAGTTGTGCAAGGAACTACACCTGATGCTGCCCGTTCTGGAAGGAAGGATGGTACCATGCAACATTCCAGGCATAGAGCGTTGTGAAGTGACAACCATCATCACCAAGAGGGAAGGAGGTGAGACAAGTACGGCAATCTACACCAAGACCTACCCGGACTGGGTGATAGGAGTGAGGATGGCGAAGAAGCATGCGCTTGCCCGCTTGTGTTACAACTTCTACAACGAGCTACCGGAAGACTCAATTTTCCGCGACATCGGAAAGCGCAATGAAGATGGAGACGTCGAAGGGCCCCTTGATGAAGAGAACAAACCCGAGGTCGTCAACCACTTGGAGAACCTGGAAGCGTACACGGTCGACCTCGAGAACTATTTGGCTGATGAGATGGAGGAGTGTGAGCAAGCCAAGGCCACGGCTTACCACCAAGGGCAGCATATCGCCGAGCTAGACGCGGAAGTGGAGGCACTGAAGGCAGAAGTGGAGCAACTGAAGGATGGCATCACCGACAACCACATGGAGCTGTGTGATCAGGATAGCATCATCGACAACCTGAAGAAGAGGGTAGCGGAGCTCGAAGCGCCACCACCACCACCGCCGCTGATAGATGAAGAAGAGGAGAGTGAGGAAGAAGACCCCGAGGAACGAGTACCACACCACTCAGGAGATGAAGTGGAGAACCCTGAAGACGAGGTGATCGTAGAGGACGTAGATGAGGATGAGGATACCACAGACGATGAGGACTACACTCCAGTCAAGAAGCGCGCGAGGAACTAGTTAGATGAGACCACCATATAGACTTCGTTAGGGAATCGTTTTAGCGTGTTAGGAGTTGAACATACCGAAACATGTGGTATGCCAACATTAGTTGAGAGCTTTCCTTGTTTCTTAAGTTTGAACCTTGTTATTTTCGCAGGTTTTTAGACCCTATTTTGGAAAAGTAATTTAAAGTGTTTGGTTGATTATTGGATGCTTGCTAAGTGTTGCTTGATCATAATAGGTATGGGTAGTTATTTCCCTAGTCCTATCTATCTAAAACTTGTCTTTTCCCAACCTTAGATGCCTCCCCGTCGCAACCCCGAGAACAACAACACCGGGAACAACGACATGCAGCAAGTGATGACTCAGCTCATGCAAGTGATGACGCAGTTCATAGCCGCCAATGCAACAACAACAACAACCCACCGCCACCACCACCTCCACCGCCTCAGGTGGATATGCTCACTAGGTTCTTGAGGTTGAGGCCTGAGAAGTTCTCCAGCGCACCTGAACCAATGGCAGCACTTGATTGGCTGCGCTCTGTGAACAAGGACTTAGTAACCGTGGGGTGCAATGAGGCTGAGAAAGTGAGGTTTGCAGCCCATTTGCTTGAAGGACCAGCTGCATCATGGTGGGACAACTTTCAGATCACTCACCCAATAGACACTGTCACTTGGGCAATGTTTGAAGAAGGATTTCGCAATGCTCATGTCTCATCAGGCATTGTGAGTCTGAAAAGGAGGGAGTTCCGTAATCTGCGACAGGGCAACCGCTCTGTAAAGGAGTACATTGATGAGTTTGGGAATTTAGCCCGCTATGCACCAGAAGATGTGGACACTGATCTCAAGAGGCGTGAGAGATTCCTCGATGGGCTGAACGATGAGCTGGCTGTCCAACTGTCGGTAGTTCACATTCCAAACTACCAGGCACTCATCGACAAAGCTATCATACTTGAGGGCAAGCAGAAGCAGGCTGAAAATCGCAAGAGGAAGTACAACCATGGTGGCCACAGTTCAGGACCCCATCAGAAGGTTCGTTATGATGATCATGGAGGATCCAACCATAACAAGCATGGGGGCAATAACCATCGTGGAGGAAATGGACACCAGCACAATGGAGGGAATGGCCACAGTCATAATGGTCACAGGGGCAACAATCACCACAATGGGGGCAATGGACGCAACCACAACCCGGCACACAAGAAGGACCTCAGTCAGGTGCAGTGCTACAGATGCAAGAAGATGGGGCATTACTCAAACGATTGCACTGAGAAGAAACCTGAAGAAGGAGCCAAGCCAAACCCATTCCAGAAGGCAACTGCAAACCATGTGAACGTGGAGGAAGTCTATGACGAACCAGACCTGGTGATGGGTAAGCTCTTGATCAATTCATGCACCGCCCTTGTTCTTTTTGATACTGGTGCATCGCATTCATTCATATCAAGGGTATTTGTGGATAGAAATAAGTTACCTACCAGGAGCCTTAATAGATCACTTAAAGTAAGTTCTCCAGGAGGAGAGATGATAGCAAACACTTGGTGTCGTTATTTAACCTTAGCGATTGGATCATATGAGTTTCCCACAGAACTCATCGTCCTAAATTCGCAAGGAATAGATGTAATACTAGGCATGGATTGGATGTCTAAGTATGAGGGACAGATCAACTGCGCTCAAAGGGCCATCACACTCACTACCCCAGAGAACAAGAGGATTAGATACAAGTCTGAACTGAATCTCGGAGAGGTCAAGTTAAATTCTCTTAAGGGGGTTAGCATAGAGGATGTACGAATAGTGAGAGAATACCCGGACGTGTTTCCGGAGGAGTTACCAGGTATGCCACCTGATAGGGATATCGAGTTCATCATCGACTTGATACCGGGAGCAGGACCTATAGCCAAGAGGCCTTACAAGATGGATGTTGACGAGCTGAAGGAACTGAAGAAACAACTCAAGGAGCAGTTGGATAAGGGATTTATTCAGCGTAGTTCATCACCTTGGGGTGCACCTGTTTTGTGGGTAGAGAAGAAGGACAGAACTCAACGTTTAGTGATGGATTATCGTTCACTTAATGAGGTGACGATAAAGAACAAGTACCCACTCCCCAACATCAATGACTTGTTTGACCAGTTGAAGGGAGCTTGTGTATTCTCCAAGATCGATCTTCGATCGGGGTACCACCAGCTGAAGATTAGGAAGGAGGATATTCCTAAGACCGCCTTCACCACGAGGTATGGTCTGTATGAGTACACGGTTATGTCTTTTGGACTAACCAATGCGCCGGCATACTTCATGACCATGATGAACAATGTCTTCATGGAGTTCTTGGATAAGTTCGTAGTGGTATTCATCGATGACATCCTTGTGTACTCCAAGAATGAAGAGGAGCATGAAGGACACTTGCGCCAGATATTGGAGAAGCTTAGGGAACACAAGTTATATGCTAAATTTAGCAAGTGTGAGTTCTGGCTAAACACTGTGGGATTCCTAGGACACATAGTGTCAGCGGAAGGCATTGCAGTGGATCCAGCCAAGGTGTCAGCTGTGACCGAATGGGAGTCACCAAAGTCAGCAAAGGATATCCGGAGTTTCCTAGGACTGGCGGGATACTATCGGAGGTTCATTGAGAACTTCTCCAAGATTGCAAAACCAATGACGGAGTTGCTAAAGAAGGAGAAGAAATTTGCTTGGACCAAGGAGTGCGAAGATAGTTTCCAAGAGTTGAAGCAACGATTAGTGACAGCACCAGTTCTGTGTCTGCCGGATCTTCAGAAGGATTTCCAAGTTTATTGTGATGCTTCCCGCCAAGGACTTGGAAGTGTGTTGATGCAAGATGGAAGAGTCGTATCCTATGCATCGAGGCAACTCAAAAATCATGAAAGAAATTATCCCACACATGATTTAGAGCTTGCATCTGTCGTCCATGCACTCAAAACATGGAGACACTACCTCATGGGCAAGCATTGTGAGGTGTTCACTGATCACAAGAGCTTGAAATATATTTTTACTCAGAAGGAATTGAACATGAGGCAAAGGAGATGGTTAGAGTTGATAAAGGATTACGACATGAATCTCCAATACCACCCCGGGAAAGCCAACGTTGTAGCAGATGCATTAAGCCGTAAGGTGTATGCAAATGGAATTTCAACAGGAGAATTACCACCAGATCTGTGTGAGCAATTTAAGCGTCTCAGATTGGAGTTAGTGCCTGAGGGATATGTGGCAACATTGGAGGTAGAACCAGTTCTAGTAAACAGAATTAGAGAGGCCCAGAATGGAGACGAGGAAATAGCAAAAATAAAAGGAAGTATGAAAGAAGGCAAAGCTGAAGAATTCCAGGAGGATGAGCAAGGAACAATATGGTTTGGGGACCGTATTTGTGTGCCAAAGGATCCGGAAATTAGGAAGCTGATATTTCAGGAGGCACATGATTCACCATACTCCATCCATCCAGGCAACACAAAGATGTATATGGATCTGAAGGAGAGGTTCTGGTGGCCCAATATGAAGCGGGATATCGCCGAGTATATCGCTAAATGCGATGTGTGTAGCAGGGTGAAGGCCGAGCACCAGAAGCCAGCAGGGATGCTACAACCCTTGCCGATACCCGACTGGAAGTGGGACAAGATTGGTATGGATTTTATTACGGGATTACCCAGGACCAAATCAGGTTATGATTCTATTTGGGTAGTGGTCGATCATTTGACCAAGGTCGCACATTTCATACCAGTGAAGACCACCTACACCAGCGCCAAGCTAGCCCAGCTCTACATGAGCAGGATTGTAAGTTTGCACGGAGTTCCCAAGGGAATTGTGTCGGATAGGGGAACACAGTTCACTTCTCACTTTTGGCGTCAGCTACATGAGTCGTTGGGAACTAGATTGGAGTTCAGTACAGCTTTTCATCCACAGACAGATGGACAGACTGAGAGAGTCAATCAGATACTAGAAGATATGCTGAGAGCTTGTGCTCTAGACTATGGATCGAGTTGGGATGAGAACCTACCTTATGCCGAGTTCTCATACAACAATGGATATCAAGCTAGTACGGGAATGTCACCATTTGAAGCACTATATGGTAGAAAGTGCAGGACCCCACTACTGTGGAGTGGAGTAGGAGAGCGTAGTCTCTTTGGTCCGGACATTATCAAGGATGCTGAGGAGAAAGTCAGGCTGATTCGAGATAGGCTAAAGATAGCGCAATCAAGGCAGAAGAGCTATGCAGATACGAAGCGTAGGGAGGTCACGTACGAGGTTGGAGATAGAGCGTATCTTCGTGTTTCACCACTACGCGGAGTTAAGCGCTTTGGCATCAAAGGGAAGCTAGCACCGAGGTTTATTGGACCCTACAAGATTCTGGCACGGAAGGGAGAAGTAGCTTATCAGCTAGAGCTACCAGAGGTCTTGTCCAATGTACACAATGTGTTCCATGTGTCCCAGCTGAAGAAGTGTCACCCAGAGATGGCAGATACACCATTGAGGGATACAGTACCGCTCGAGGAGGTCCAATTGGAGAGTGATCTCACATATGAGGAGAAGCCAGTCAAGATTCTAGAGACAGCAGAAAGAATTACTCGCACCAAGACGATCAAGTTCTGCAAAGTCCAGTGGAATCATCACACTGAAGAGGAAGCCACATGGGAGCGAGAAGATGACCTTCGAGAAGACCATCCGAACCTATTTGCTGGCCAAACCGATTCTCGAGGACGAGAATCATCTTAAGGGGGTTAGTCTGTAACATCCCAATCTTTTATTTGGATGTTTTGCATTTAGATCATGTGCATTTCATCATGGCATCATTTGAAAAATTTGCATTTGCTCATTTGCATCTTTTCCCAAAAGAAATAAATCTAAAACTCTATTTTGAATTATAGCAAATTCAACAAGCTAATTATATAGGCTTGGGGTTTTGTGCAAAAATGCCCTTTTATAGTCAATTATGACAGAGGGGGATTTTACAAAATTTTCAAAATTGGTTTGACTCAATTCCGAGTTCAAAACCAAAAGTTATAGCTAAAATAGTTTTCAGAAAAAGATAAAAGGAAAAGATCAAAAAAAAAACGTTTCGGGCGAGCTAGTGGGCCGCAGCCCACTAACTCACCGCGCGCGCAGCCGCACCGGGCCAAGGCCGGCCCGTTTCCTTTCTTTTCTTTTCTTATTTTCTTTTCCGCCGCTGACAGGTGGGTCCCACCTGTCAGGTTCTTCTAGAACCGGCCGGAATCCGTGTTCATCACGAACTCAACGTCCCGGTGCAAAATCCCAACGAATCCGTCCCGATTCGTGCCCCGTTTCGCAAGCCAAATTCACCTATAAATACTCCACCCCGAGCTCCACCGAAACCCTAAAAAAAATTTTGAGGTTTAGCCCTTGAAATCGAGCTCGATTTCGAGCTCGAAGCCGCCGCCATTACCGAGCTCGGAGGAGCTCGCGCCGCCGTCGTTCGGGACCACCGGAGGAGGAGCCGACGCCACAGGGAGGTCCGCGACGCCGAGCCGCGCCCGGAACCGCCGTCGCCGACCTCGGGGAGCCGCCGGAGCCGCAGCAGCCAACGAAGCCGACCCGCCGCCGCCGCGCCGTCGTCACTCCGGTAAGTCGACGCCGGCGTCGACCACGCGCGCGTCCTCAGCCATCCGATCTCCGTCGGACGGCCCAGATTAGATCTAGGTTTTTTCTTTTTTTTCCGAATCGGTACGCTGACGTCAGCTGACGTCAGCCCTGGTTAGCCCCCCCCACGGAATCTTTTCCGTTTAATTTGAATTAAAATTCCAGGAAACCATTAAAACTTGTAAAATTCATAACTCTTTAACCGTAACTCGGAAAATTATGATCTTTATACCAAAATTCATAGAAAAATAAGATCTACCCAGATATAAAATAATATTTAACTTTTAAACTATTTTTATGTACTGTATTTTCTAAATCTTGTTAATTGGTATTTTGTTAATAACTTTTTATCCATAGATCTAATTGAAATAATTTCTTCGGCTAACTTTCTTAAAATTAAATCCTCTGTACAGAGAACATTAAACTGATATTTTGTGAACTAGTTTTCGAAATTTTAGTTGTAGATCCAAGTCCAATCTTTTAAATCAACTTTAACTCGATTCTTAATTTTGGTTTGTTGCATTAAATTTTTTTTTCTCATGCATCATATAAATCCAGAGAACTAAATTTAATGTTTTGTGCCCAATTAACATGTCATGCATGCATATGTGTATGTTTGCTTTGTTTCTTATGTTGTGTATCGCGTTCCATCGTGTAGATAACGACGTTGGTTGCAACTGTTGCTGTGACTGCAACGAGTGCGAGAACGATTACTCCGACAACTGAAGGCAAGTGATGCAACCATACCTCCTATTATTTTCCTACTATGCATCTAGTCTTATTTTTGTAGATATGCATGAGTAGGAGTTGAATTGTATGCTATGCTAATAGGTGACTCACTAAACCCCAAGTGAGTTACCATATGTATCCTTGTAGGATAGTTCCACCATGAAACCACCGTTAAAACCTGCTTAGTTGCTTAGACGTGGTTGTGGGATCACATTATTTGAGAATGAAGTTGTATTCATAGTTATTCTTTTGCAAATCTAATAAAACAACATTAATTTAATTTGATATCTGGGTGGTAATTGGTCGGTACTGGTGGGAAATAGTTGAGTGGCTGCTCGGGTCCGTAGTATCCGAGTAGGTGCACTTGTGAACGGCCACCCAGGTTCCTGAGAATAAATGTGGAGTCTTTGTTTAGTAGCTTACGAGTACAGCCGTAGGTCAACAATGATATGGGCGTTGACTTAACCAAGTAAGTTGTGGTTCTTGTACCTACCGTGACCAGCAGATGTAGCGTAGTAGGTTTGAACAGGGTGCGGGGAGGACTCAAGGATCGCTTCCCAAAGGTTTCGGTGTGTTTCTCTCCCAACTGCGATACAAATTGGGTGTCGTGGTAAATGGGGTTAAATGCATTCTACGGGTAAAGTGTACAACACTCTCGAGAGTTTTAAATCTAAGTACTTAGCCGTGTCCCCGGTTACGGACAATTTGAGCCAACTAGACTAGATCCTACAAGAGTTCTCACTCATTCCAATTTCTGTAATTAAAATATGATGGGTGAACCAAAGGGGTAGGAGCACTGGTTTCTATCAGTGTCCAATGATTGTTTATCTTTGTTGTAAAATTGTTTAACAAATTGATAGGATAAAAATTGCTTTTATGCAAAGAGCCTTCAAGTCCACCTAGCCCAAATTGCATGTAGTAGCTAGGTAGACTAGTGTTCAATTAATAACTTGCTCACTTGCCAGTACAAATCCCAATGTACTGACCGTATTCGCGAACGGCTGCAATTGCACTATTGCAGGTACGATATTACGTAGGTCTTGAAGCTACACCCGGCACGTACGCCTGTGGCACGAGTTGATTGGAGCTTCATTATCATTTATTTTCCGCTGTGTGCTTTTATTCAATAAAGTTATTTTGTGCTAGCGTCATGCTATGCAAAGATGTAAGGATTCTTGATATTCTGGATCATTTCGTTGTAATAAAGACGCATTGTGTTTTGATATTTCATTTGTAATGAGTGTGCTAGCGAGTCGATCCGGGACTAGCACTATACTCATAGACGAGATCCATTTTATTGGGTCGAGTCGTTACACTCTGTTTCTTGTTTCTCTCGTGTGGCGGCTCTCCCTTCGGAGAACGTCGGGGGGCTCTTTATATAGGCGTTTTTAGGTCACGAGGAAGCTTCTGGGCGAAGGATCGACGCAAACGGGGCCACGAGGGCCAATTGGGATAGGTCCACGCGGCTACAGTACCTGGCCGCGTGGGACCCCCCCTTTTGGTCTTCCGGCCTCCGTTCGTTGACTTCTTTCGCTCCTAAATCTTCTCCTTCCAAAATAATGACCCCCGTAAATTTATAGCTCATTATGACGTCGTTAAGGTCCTGAAACAAATAAGGAAAGAAATAGGGGTTTTCTGCCTACGCAGGATTAATTCCATAAAAAGGGGATATCATCATAAATTACCAAAAATCATTAAATAACAGTAATATACCCCTTATGTGATGCAAATATGATTATAATATGACTATTATAGTGCAAAGTTCATGTATGCATTTTAGATGCATCAGTGAGTAACCCAAGGCTTATCGAACTCAGGGAGGTAGAGGTCAAAGATATCCCTCTCAAGGAACCCTGCAATTAAGATACAAGAAGTCTCTTGTGTCCCCAACACACCTAATACAATTGTCAGTTGTGTAGGTGCACTAGTTCGGCGAAGAGATAGTAAAATGCAAGTGATATGGATGGTAACAAGTGGTATTTATAATCTGTAATAAAAATGGCAGCAAGCAAACATGCAACAAAAGAGACTAGAAACGGTGTTCCGATGATTGGAAACAAGGCCTAGGGATCCTACTTTCACTAGCGGACCCTCTCAACAGTTGTAACATAATTGAACACGTAAAACACTTCCTCTAACATCATATAACAAAGATGTCGCTCGGAGAAAACCGTGTAGGGCTACAAAAGCACACCTCAAAGTTCGGCCACCACAAATCATGTGTAGGTATATCACACCCTAAAGTCCGAACACCACACACGCCACCCACACTGTCACCATGGCTTTGTGTTGTCAACATTAACTCCGGAAATTATACTAGATAAATTGAGCAACATATCCATACATAATAAAGGGGAAAACATCCATGAGTTCAACTATATTACAATGCTCATGATCACATAAAGATCACACCATGGGAGAGAGAGATAACCACATAGCCTCAAGTAGAGCCCTCAGCCCCGATGAAGAACTACTCCCGCTGCATCACGGGAGGCAGCAATGGCGATGAAGATGGCTCCGGGGGCAATTCCCAATCCCGTCAGGGTGCCGGAACGGGAATTTCTGTCCCCCGAATTAGGGTTTTTGGTGGCGGCGGCGCTCAGATGCGTTTCTAGAGAAAATCTTCGATGTTCTCGCGTTTTTAGGTCAAGAGAGAATATATAGGCGAAGAGGCGATGCGAGGCGGTGGATGATGATCGGTGATGGTAGCGTTGGGTTGTGCCCCAAGCGAAGGTGTGGATGTAGTAAGTAGCAGTTTTCCCTCGTAAACGAATCGAGGTTTATCGAACCAGTAGGACTTTGAAATCAACAACAAAGTGAATGTTGAAGATCTCTGGCGCTTAATCTTCAACAGGCGTGGACCTGCACACACTCAACCAATTACTTTGCCCCCAATGGCGGAAAGGTTGTCAATCTTTCCGGTCTCGCAGAAAACAAAGCGGTTAATTGTATAGTGAAATAGATGAAAATATGAAAGTGGACCAGAGGAGTAATGATGATGAAAAGTGATGAATAAAGGTTGCAATCAATGTAAAAAGATGGACCGGGGGCCATGGGTTCACTAGTGCAGTCTCTCAAGTAAATAAAACACTCATATGATGGGTAAACAAATTACAGCTAGGCAATTGACAAGATTATAACACAAACTTAATCAAGCTATGACATAGATAACATGATAATATTTATGTAGGCATCACGACAATAAAAACAAAGACCGTTGAGTCCAACTGCGTCTTTGTCTAAAAAGTCCACCGGGGGATCGCTATCTAGCCTGTCACCGAACGGTATTAAGTTGCAAGCAATAGACATTTGCATTAAGTTAAGCGCATGAAGTAAGCAATACTAATATCAAAAGAGACATTAACACCGCTGTTTTACCCTTAGTAGCAACAGCACACCCTCGCCCTTAGACGTTTCTGTCACTCGTGCCCAGGAACAAAAGGGGGCATGAACCCACTATGTAGCATAAATACTCCCTCTTGGAGATACACACAATCACTTGGCCAAAGTAACTACGCACATCGAAGAGCATGCAAGAACATAAATCAACATATAAGAATCATGCACAATCTGATCATAACTTCATAATCCATCGGATCCCAGCAAACACATCACATAGCATTACAATAGTCGATCTTGATCATGTTAGGCAGCTCACAAGATCATAAGACATGAAGCACAAGAGAGAGAGACTACCAACTAGCTACTGCCATGGACCCGTGGTCCAAGGTGGGACTACTCACAAATCATCCCGGAGGAAGGCATGGCGATGAAGAGCCCTCCGGGATCGATCTCTCCTCTAGTAGGGTGCCGAGATCAGCTTCAGAATCACCCCCGAACTAGGGTTTATGGTGGCGGTGCCTCGGGGTGACTTCTCTGGAAAATAATGGCCGCCTCGACGTTTTTGGGATTAATCTGATTTTATAGGCGTCCTCCGGAGCTCTGGAGCAGCAAGATCTGATCCCCCTCGGAGGGAATCAGGAGTTTGCCGCCGCCGTCTCCTCGGATGGACTTGGAAAAATTAGGACGTTACTTTTTGGGCGAGATGATGACGTGCTAAAAAGCCCCGAGCGAGGAAGTGCCCGAGGCTCCATTTGGTGGGTCCCACGCGGCTAGATTCTTTGGCCGCGTGGGCCCCCTCTTTTGGGCCTCGTGGCTCTTCTTCCTTCGATCTTCTTCCCACTGTTGTTCTCCCGATGAAAAACCAGCTGTGCAATTTTCCTTTTTCCATTTGGGTCCCCGTAGCTCCTGGAACACTAAAAACAAGAAAAAGGAGGTTTTCTGCCTCCCAGAAATTAAATACCAAAAATAGGGACTTTGTATGAAAGTCCCATAAATCATCTAAAACATGCAAAAACAATGATAAAACAATGCTAATAACATTCTAATATGATAATATAAGTTGTATAAATGATGATATAAAATGCACGTATCACACATATCAAGTTTTTTTGGAGGCCTTAGCAAAATCAAGAACATAGCTAGACCTTATGATTGATTCAAAAGGTAGCTTCATTCTCTTTCTAGGGAAGTGTCCATCCCTTTTCTAAGAGGAAACTGAAATCTCATGTTTCCCTCTTTCATATCAATAATAGCACCAACGGTTCACAAAAATGGTCTACCTAAGATAATGTGACAAGAAACATTGCACTCAATATCCATAACAATAAAATCAACAGGAACATAATTATTATTAACAACAATAAGAATATCATTAATTCTACCCAAAGGTTTCTTCTTAGAGGAATCGGCTAGATGCACATATAAATGACACTCTTCCAAAGATTTCAAATCAAGCATATCATAGAAACTTTTAGGCATAACAGAAACACTTGCACCAAGATAACATAAAGCATTGCAATTCAAGTCATTTATTTTCATCTTAATAGAGGGTTCCCAACTATCTTGTAATTTTCTAGGAATAGAGTTTTCAAGTTGGAGATTTTCTTCCCTAGCTTTTAAAAGAGCATCGGTAATGTGCTTAGTAAAAGCAATGTTTATCTTAATAACATCCGGTGACTTAGCAAGTTTTTGTAGGAAATTTATGACTAAAGTAAGATTGCATTTATCAAAATTAATTTCATCATCTTTAAAGAGGCTAGGACGATTATCATTAGTAGTTTGGATAGTATAAACATTAACAGTTTTACTATTCATTTCAGCCAATTTAGCTTCTTCTTTCTCTCTAGCCCACCTAGCATGCAAATGAGCTAACATCCTTTCATTCTCATTAATTTGGATAGAAATGGCATTTAAAGATTCAGTAGGTTTGTCTTGAAGAGGAGTGGTCCTAATTTTTAAAACTTCAACATCATGAGCAAGATTCTCCACTTTAGAGACAAGACTATCTAGTTTTTCAAGTTTCTCTTCAACAGTTTTATTAAAAGCTCTTTGAGTAGTGATGAAATCTTTTAAATCATTTTCAATATCAGTAGGCACACTCTTATTAGCATTGTAAGAATTACCATAAGAGTTTCCATTATTAGGAGGATAAGGTTTATGGTTGTTAGCACCATAATTATTTCTATAAGCATTGTTGTTGAAATTATTTCTATTAAGGAAATTAACATCAACTTGATCCTTTTTTTGAGCAATTAATGAAGCAAGAGGAAAATTATTAGGATCAATAGGGGACTGATTGGTAGCAAGCATAGACATGATCATATCAACGTTCTCATTCAAAGAGGAAATTTCCTCGACATAATTTACCTTCTTACCAGTTGGAGCCCTTTCGGTGTGCCATTGTGAATAATTTGTCATCATCTCATCCAAAAGTTTAGTTGCTGCACCTAATGTGGTGGACATGAAGGTACCACCGGCGGCCGAGTCCAACAAGTTCCTTGAAGAAAATTTCAAACCTGCATAAAAAGTTTGGACAACCATCCAAGTAGTTAATCCATGCGTGGGACAATTTTTAACCATAGACTTCATTCTTTCCCTAGCTTGAGCAACATGTTCATTATCAAATTGTCTAAAGTTCATAATGTTACTCCTCAATTGTATAATTTTAGCATGTGGATAGTATTTTCCAATAAAAGCATCTTTGCATTTAGTCCAAGAATCAATACTATTCCTAGGCAAAGACAATAACCATTCTTTAGCTCTCCCTCTCAAAGAGAAAGGAAAAGGTTTCAGTTTTATTATGTCACTTTCAACCTCTTTATATTTTTTCATATCACATAACTCAACAAAGTTATTTAAATGAGAGGCGGCATCATCAGTACTACCACCAGAAAATTGCTTTTTCATAACAAGATTTAACAAGGCAGGTTTAATTTCATAAGATTCCGCTTTAGTGGCGGGTGGAGCAATTGGAGAGCATACGAAATCGTTATTATTAGTGCTAGTAAAGTCACACAACTTGGTATTTTCAGTAGAAGACATATCGAAAAAGCAAACTAACAAAACAGGAATAAAGACTACACTAATTTTTTTGGGTTTTTTTTAAACAAGTAAATAAGCAAAACGAGAAGTAAACTAAGCAAGACAAAAACAAAGTAAAGTGATTGAGAGCGCGAGACTCCCCTTGCTGCAGCTCCAAAGTCCCTGACAACGGCGCCAGAAAACTGCTTGATGGTGGATATTGAAGAGTTGGCTGGTGCCCCAAGCGAAGGCGTGGATGTAGCAAGTAGCAATTTTCCCTCAGTGAAGAACCAAGGATTAATCGAACTAGTAGGATTTTGAAATCAACAACGAGGTGAACATCAACGATCTCTCGTGCTTAATCGTCGACGAACGTGGACCTGCACACACTCAACCAATTACTTTGCCCCCAACGGCAGGAAGGTTGTCAATCTTCCTGGTCTGCAGAAAACAAAGCGGTTAAACGTATAGTGTAGTGAAATGATTTATGAAAACGGACCAGCGAGCAAGTGATTATGGAAAGCAAGTAAATGAGATTGTAAACAATGTAAAAGATGGACCGGAGGCCATGGGTTTACTAGTGGTATCTCTCCAATAAATAAAATACTCATGTGAAGGGTAAACAAATTACAGGTGGGCAATTGACAGAATTGTGACACAAACTTAATCGAGATATATCAAAGTGTTCATGGTAATATTCATGTAGGCATCACAACAAGTAACAAAGACCGCCATCCGACTAATCTTTGTCTAAAAAGTCCACCTAGGGATCGCTATCCAGCCTGTCACCCATCGGTATTAAGTCGCAAGCGACAGACAATTGCATTAAGTAAAGTGTATGAAGTAAGCAACATTTATAATCACATAGACATAAACACCGATGTTTTACCCTTAGTCGCAACAGCACACCCTCATCCTTAGACGTTTCTGTCACTCGTGCCCAGGCACAAGAGGGGGCATGAACCAACTATCTAGCATAAATACTCTCTCTTGGAGACATAAGCAATCACTTGGCCAAAGCAACTACACACATCGGAGAGCATGCAAGAACATAAATTAACATCTAAGAACCATGCATAATCTGATCATAACTTCATAATCCATCGGATCCCAATAAACACATCATATAGCATTACAAATAGTCTATCTTGATCATGTAGGGCAGCTCATAAGATCATAAACATGAAGCACAAGGGAGAGAGACAACCATCTAGCTACTGCCATCGACCCGTAGTCCAAGGTGGAACTACTCACACTTCATCCCGGCGGAAGGCATAGCGATGTAGAGCCCTCCGGGATCGATCTCCCCTCCGGCAGCGTGCCGGGAGCAGCTTCAGAATCTCCCCGAATTAGGTTTCGAGGTGGCAGCTGCTTCGGGTCATGTTTCTGGAAAAATAATCGTTGCCCGGAGCATTTTAGGGCAAAAGTGATTTTATAGGCGTCGAGGAGGGTCGAGGCGGTGCCCAGTGGGCAGGGGCGAGTCCCACCCGCGGGTGCAGTTGGGGCCGCGGCCAGCTGCCGCCCTTGGCCTCTGGGTGGCCCCCCAGGTCGCCATTTGGTCTTTGCCTTCCTTTTGTCGCATAAAAAATCCATGTAAATTATCGTCCAATTCCGATAATATTTTCAGAAGTAACTTTTCTGAAATATAAAACAACAAAAACAGGGAACTGGCACTAGGCATCTTGTTAATAGGTTAGTCCGACAAAAAGCCTAAAAATGATATAACAAGATGGTAAAAACATGAAACAATGGCATATAACTAGCATGGAACAATAAAAAATTATAGATACGTTTGACACGTATCACCCACATAGAAATACCAAACACATAGTTCATGAGTTAGTTAAAAAGTGTGATTCGCAATTCTTTACCATATTACTAGATCACTTGATCCTTAGTTTACGCTTGAATGTTGATCTTCTGGAATGGAATACCTGGCCTTTATCTTAGTCAACCTTTCTTATTTTCATGTTCTACCTTGGTCTCTTGAAACCATAAGGAATTCTTCAATGGAATTACACTTCAATACTTCAATCGTGGCTCAACTCATGATCCCAAACATGGCCACTTTTGAGTTCCTCTGATGAGCACCACCTTGGCCATATCTTGTTCTTCACATGAACTTTATCTTCATCACATTTGGTTCACTCGTTGAACACAATTCTGATGCTTCAAATTATATTTTCTTTGTTCAGTTTTATCAAAATAAAATCATATCTTCAACTCGTTGATCTTGATGATGGAATTCACCCCGAATAGACCCACTGTACATATGTACCACCTATGAACATATATTGATATACAATGTGATGAAACAGTTGGTCCACATGAATTGTCATCCATTACAAAATCTCAATGCATATATTTATCTTGCTAGCATTCATTTTCAAATTTATCCAATGTTCTTTACATTTGAAAGATCGATTAATCTATCAAGCAACCGTGCCCACACAGAATCTTTCGTACGGCGGGGTGGATGTCAAAATCCGGCCTATAAGGACGGAGAAACCAACGACTTCTCGCATGTAGGGAATCTTTTCCAAATCCGAAATTTCAAAATCAATTTTCTCTTTAACGGTTAATCGAATTGACGATCCGCTTTCACCATTGGATCCGTCTCGGCGAGTACTTTAAAACAAAATCCCATATTAATATGTTTTGACGAAAAAAAATCATGTCGTTAATTGCCAGGTTATTATACTGTAGTTACCATGTTGCCAGTTAACAGTTACCATCCAAATAACACACAGTCATTAGATAATTTTTACATGTTTTTCTCGTACCGATGTTCTAGATAGAATGAGTATATGATCCACACGAACCACGAAAAAACATCACATTAACATCAAGGAAGGCTTATCTTGGTGAGTAGCGAAGTTCGAAATATCTGCTAACCATTTGATATTATTGTGCTGACCAGATGACTATAATCTGACAACTAAGGTAGAAAAAATATGTTGTCAAAACATATCAATATGGGATCTACTTTCGAAGATCTCGACGCGAAAAATGTAACCGTGAAAACGGATCTGGGTTTTGACTTATGATTTAAGAGATAAATCATTTTAAAATTTGAAAGCTAAAGAGTATCTCTACGTGATTGTCTCCATGCAAACTGAGTTGCCATATTTTGAACCGTGTCCATGAAAGACTAATCTAGGACACGTGCCCTAGTTAGCACGATCCTTGAAAGATTGCTTCGTACAACGAAGTGAAACTATTAATCTAGAGAAATTATCATTAATTATCAAAACAACACATGAGCTACATAAACTTCCATAACCTTGTCCGAGAGAAGCAAACAAGTCAGCTCACTTGGTAGCGCAAACTACAGGTCTAGATACTAATGTTTGGTTTGAAGAACCACCTGTATTTTTGATTCCACAACTTGTGGAAGATGTAACCTTATTTGAATAAGTAATAAAGGTTATGCATTTGTTCAAAAAAAAACTTCCATAACCTTTGGAAGTTTACACCAAGTGATGCTAAAATTACTATACAAGTTGACTAGAAAAGGTCAATACCATGTTTAGTGAAACCCATTAAAGCTATATTGTTATTTTGCTGTTAGCAAGGAGGCGGCTTTAAACAGATGTTTCGATTATACCAGAAGAAAACCCCATCAAGTTGCATAAAAGCGGCTCAATCAGACATGTTATCGTAAATTACCAGAGGTGCCAAATGCATCCTTTTTTTTGTCTCTCTCTATACCTAGCCATCCAGCACATGTAAGGAATATTCAATCGTCCGGTACTGAATATTCCGGCAACCATGATATCGATGGAGTCGCCTTTTTCACCTCGCCGCCGCCCCTCCCCTTCAGTAGCTCCGGCAGCGTTGCTCGCCGGCGTGAGGATGGTGTAGGTGGTCGTGCTCCCTTTGTATATAGTACTAGTAGGTTTAGTTTTGATTTTGTTGCTCTAGTGTTGTCCTATATGGCGTATGGCGTGATGCCGTGGGGAAGACCGCCGCCGCGGTTTGCGAGCGCCGGCCGGCGCTGGGTGGTAGTGGTTCTGCTGCTCTCAGTCCTCCAGAGGTTGGAGGCGGCGGGCGGCGGCGCTACTCCCGCTTCCCTGTCCCCCCCCCCCCCCCTCCCCCCCCCCCCCCAAAATAAGCTCGCTGGTGATGGGAAGGATGGCGTTCCTCTGTGCTACTCTTCTTCCATTCGATCTGGTCGCCATGGAGGCGAAGGGTGGTGGATGACGGGCGGATTTGCAGGCGAGCGTCGAGGCAGGCAGGATCTGAGGTCGCTTCATGCTGCTCCTAGCGTGGCTGGCGGAGTTGGCCTGCTCTGTTTGTGCAGGGGTCCATGGTGGGCAATCTGCTGGAGCGGACTTGCGCAGATGCGGTCGATTTCTGATGCTGCCACAAATCTTCTCTTCCTTGCTAGATTGGCAACACCCATCCACGTTCTGGCACGCCAAGGTGGCGAGGAGACCGGGATTGGTGACGCTGAATTCTGGGAGGTCGGAGATGGTTCTGCGTGATCTTCGATCAATTGGTGCCAGTTCATCCTATGATTTTTCTTGTTACATGTCTGGTTGTCATGCATTGCATCGAATGCAAGCCATTGGGCATGATGATTATGTGTTCTTGCTGTTCGGGACATGCCGGAGGCGGGTAAGAACGTCTCTGCTGCGGTTTCTCAGATTCAACGGCAATGAACCTTTTGATTTGAGCTCGGTGATGGCTATTTCGGATTTACAGCTCAAACTCCTACCTCATAGGCATCTGTCAACGCGATTGCCGGTTGAGCCGCTGGCTCTACGGTTGACGAGATTGCGAGAGGCCCCGGAAGAGTACGACTGCAGGTTTGTTGCGTCCGTCTTCTCAACGGATCCCCTGGCAGGCTCCGGTTGTGCTCATCAGCATAAGCATCATGTTTCTTTAGTAGATCCTTTTGCATGTTTTCAGCTGGACAAGTTTGTTTGTCAGGATGAAAGTTGTAATCACTATGATGTAACTTGTTATACTATCTAATGATACTGGTTTTAGTTCAGAAAAAAAATGATATCGATGGAATGTTCACCCTTGGCAGAGGCAGTGCCGCAGTGGGCATATTTGAGAGAATATCCACGTATCGTAGTGACGGTAAGTTGCAAAATCAAGCAACGGATTAGAAAGAAATTTAGGCTTTCTGAAATTGGTGATGAGACGCACAGAGATAAGTTTTAATCAAGTTCAATTTCATGTATGTACATAGTTGTAGCAGCGACAACGACAAATCGACAATCAGCAGAGAGCCAGAGACACAAAGTTCCCTGCACTAGACACTGCTGATGAACATTCAGAGTTTCACCAGTTACAATTCACAGTTGCCCCCATTGCAACAACAGAACAACCCGTAGACCCACACTGCATCACGAACTCACGACCAGACCAATTAATACTAAAGCGCCGCCGCAATTTAGCAAGGCTACATCATCAAGATTTGCCCAGCACCGTGGCGAACTGACCAGGATCGGACTCATTTGTCACTGTGAATAGACCGGCGTGTACCAGAAGCACGGCGACTTGCATCCCTCCGCCCGGGGAAGGGACTCGACGACCTCGATCTTCTTGTGCTTGCCGGCGAGGCTGTACGCCCACACCCGCGTCTCGCCGTCGAGGTCCACGGCGTAGTACACGGTGCTGGGCCTCAGCCCGGGGCACTCCCTGGTGGACGCGGCCACCGCGCCGGACGCGTCCACGAGCACGGCGACGTCGCCAATGTCCTCCTCCTCCTCCCACGTCTCGCCGCACTCGTCCAAGAGGCGCACCACGAACCCCTCGCCCCCGGCCGCCGCAACGGGGCGGAGCAGCTCCACCTGCATTAGCCCGCCGCCGCCGGGAGTCTCCACGAGGAAGCTGCGCTCCACGTACGAGTTCGGCCGCCGCGTCACGGAGGGGATGATCTCGGGCGACGCGGAGCCCAGCCCGCGGAGCTCCGAGAAGACATACACCAACCCGTACCGCGTGTTCGCGTAGAGCTGGCCGCGGTGGAGGGCCAGGTCGACCACGGCAGGGATGCTGCTCGGCTTCACGGACTTCCACGCGCTGTCGCCGGGCCGGGCCGTGGCCCACTGGTTGCGGTGCTGCTGCTGGCGGTAGATGGCGACCACCAGGACCCCGTCGTCCGGGGTGGGCACCGGGACGGCCTTGAGGATCAGGCCCTCGACGCCGGAGACGCCATCGGGCTGGTGGTGGACGCTGAGGCCGGCGGGGGTCCTCTCGACGCGGTCGACGAGAGGGAGCGTGGCGACGGGGGGCAGAGGCATGCGCTTACCGGTGACGAGGTCGAGCAGGTGCATATCGCCGCGATCGTCGGCGGCCACGACGACGCCGCGGGAGGAGCCGAGGGGCACGAAGCCGCGGTCGTGCGCGCGGCCGAGGCGCGCGGGGAGGGTGACGACGGGGACCTCCCGGTCGCGGCAGATAACGAAGCGGCGGCCGTCCGGGTCGGCAGCGTCCGTGGGGACGACGAGCCAGGGGCGGTCGGGGCGCGGGCGGCCGCGGGCCGTGGAGAAGGTTGCGGCGGCGGCGCGCCAGGAGGCGCAGACGGCGCGGAAGCGGCGGAGGTCGAGGGAGGGGAGGCGCGGGACGAGCAGGAGGAGGAAGTCCTCGTGGAGCCCCGACCAGTCCGCCATGGCAGCTTCGCGGCGGTCGCCTGGAGGGGGGGGGTGGCCGGATTGGAGGTGGGTTTATATGATGGGGGGATCGATCGCGGCGGATGAGAGATCGATAGTTGCGGAGGGCGGTTGCCGATTTTGGGCGTGGGGAACTCCGGTTGCTTATTTCCCACGCGGTGTGTCTTAATTTTAGCGTACTTTGTAAGCTGATATTGTTACGTGATTGGGCCGCCGACTGTTGAACACCACAGCCCATTAACGTCTTAAGGCTCATATTGCGCACCATATTGCCACGGCTGCAAACAGACTGGCCCAGTAAAAATAGAGTTACTTCTCAAAAAAAAGTAAAGATCGAGTTTTTCTTCTTCTGAAAAGCCCATGTTATTATCATCCACATGTAGAACAAATTTGCTATCAAACGGTGGATTTGGGTGAGATTGCTGGATAGCTAAAAAATTGTAATATTGTGAAAGTTTGTCCAAAGTTGGGGTTTTTTATATAATTTAACCTGAACTGTGCTTCTGTGCAATATAAGGACAACTTTAATTCAAAGGAAACCCATAGGAATTCTAGAGCATTTTGATTCTTAAGACATTTTCCCTGTGCGCGTCATTTCGTTTGTAGGATTAGAATCGTTAGGGCCTCCTCGAATTGAAGGAATTAAAAAAATGTAGAAATAGAAAAAAAATAGATGATTGAATGTCACCATGGTGAATTTCTACATGATTTGAAAACATGAAATTTTCTGAGATGTGTCTTTGGATGGTGCATTGGAATCAAACACACCAATTCCATAGGATTGAGAAAAGAGAGGAGAGAGAGATAGAGTGTATGTGTATTGGAGTTCTCGAAGAAAAATTAAAATAAGGTTTAACCTCTCATGTTGAGATTCTTATGGAACGGAGGGCATGTGAATAGATTTGTAGGAATTCGATGGTCTCAATCCTACGATCCAAAAGACTTCCATAGAAATATTCCTATGGACAGGAATTGTCCAAAAATCTCACGAAATTCCTCCAATCCAAAGAGATCGTTGGGCTTTTTCTCATATGATTGTATTGCACTATGTTTTGGAGAAAAAATACCATCCACTTAAATCTCATGTTATAATTCATTTGCTTCTCATGTGATTCAAACTTTTTGACAAAAAAATCTGTAACTTCCAAATCCTGAAAATTTCAACTGAACATGACATTGTAATCATGAGTTTGTATTCCTTTATTTTAAGAATCTTGTGAATAAAATAGGCCCTGCTGAGGGAGAAAGCAACTGAAACATATAAAAGGAGTCGCAGAAACCCGTCGGTGGAAGCACATGTTCAAATGGACCGCGAACAGGATACGTGATTCGTATAGAATCTTGAAAGGAAAATGCTTTACATCAGTCGACCGATCCGTGCGAGCGATCGGTCGTTCCGACCCGCGCACAGCTTTCCTTGTTTGTTCCCCACGCCTGCACTCAGCTAGCAGTTTTTTTTTTTGAGATGCACTCCGCTAACACTGTTTAATTGTACGCTGCCTTCTCCGTCCAGTATGGTTCTATCCGTACTTGGCATGCAACATTCGTGCTTCACATGCCGTGGACCCCACTGCAGTGACATATTTTTTTGCTAGTGCTACCCATGCACACTAGGGACATGCCCTATATGCTGCTATGTCCACACATAAATATTTTTAACCTTTACACTATTAGGTTTTTTGGATGTATCTCTACCAGCCGATGTTTGTTGCCCGCCAGCCGTAAGCTTGTGTTGTTGTTCAAACCCGAATGGTGCAAGCCGGCACCGACTCTTCTACTGGTATATGGTGACATTGCGAGGTAGTCATGTTGGTGTCACCGACATCAATGTAGCGAGGGCAACGGCGAGACTTTGCAAGCATGGGCAAGGTATTATGAGCATGCACCACTGGTGCTTTAAGTACCCACTTCTGATGTTGAAAGGACTGTCTTCAATGCTACAAGCGTCCGCCAACGGTGCTTAAAGCACCGACGGGTCCGAGGTCACCTTTTGTAACACCGACAGGGCTCCGGTGAGCCGGAATCATGGCCCGTGATGCCTAATCGGTCAGATCATGGATGCCATGGACAATGGTACAGATAAGTTTTTCGCGGATTTTTTTGATGTTGCATACGTGCATTTAAATTGTAACATACTCGTATGAGTTTTGTTGCAAAAGGACACGAGAGATGTTTCAAGGATTCTTGGTGTTTTGCCACAAGTTAGTGTTTTGCTCAGGTTATTTTGATGTTGCATACATGAGTTCAAATTGTAACATGCGCCCATGTGGTTTGTTGCGAAAACAAACAAGAGATGTTGCAAGATTTCCTGGCGTTTGCTACAAGTTTGTTTTTCTCAGATTTTTTTATGTTGCATACCTTTTTCAAAAATATTGAAAACATATATTTATTTTGTTGCATAAATATTTTCAGAATGTTAGGAATCTTTATTGCATATTTTGTAACATCTTCCTAAAAAATTGTTGCATAACTATTTTTTGTTGGATTGCCATTTTTTTAAATATTGTGAAACATTGTTGAACGGTTTGTAGAATCTTAGAAAAAATGTTGCAAGTTTTTGTGTGCATAACCTAAATTTTGTTGCATTACTTTTTAGAAATGTTGTAGAAACTCTTTTGCACAGTTATAGCATCTTTCCGGAAAAAATGTTGTGATGATTTTGAAAAAACATTGTTGGAGAGTGTGCAATGCAAATTATGCAATGCCCTTATAGAATGTTGTAATTGTGTTACAAAGTTCAATTTTTTGTACAAATTTAATTCTTTGATGATTTTAATTTATATTATTTTCAATGAGATACTATATGTAGTTTGTGAGTGAAATAAGGATAACGGATATTTTCTAGGGTGCCATGCACTAGCTAGCTACTAGCATCAACCAACAATCGTACGAGGCAGGCAGCGCGACATGTCGATAATCTTGATTCTCCAGCGTTGATGCGCGGAACGGACGGCTACCGTGGCGACCGATCCCGCGCGCGGATCGGTCGGCTGACGCCTAGCACGACCCATCTTGAAAATGTTGCAAATTCATTTTGTGTCTAGCTGTTTAGCGGTGGGAGGTCTCCGTCTATCTCCTAAGTCCTAACCAAACGTGCGTTTGGCTTCCCCAGGTGGCTTCAGGAACCAGGATACTGCTACAGACAAAACGAAAACGTGATTCCAAGCCGTTCCGTTCCGTGCAGTCTGCTCCATTCTTCAATCCAGAGATCATCCCCTGTTCCGCTCAAACCCCCTCTGCCGCAGCCATGCCGCCGGCCGGTAGCCTCACCGCCGACCAGCTCAGCTTCTTCGATGCCAACGGTAAGCCCGCCGCCGTCCCACCTCGTTCCCTCAACCTCTCAGTCTCCCAGCGAATCCCCCAATCCTGAAATCTGTAGCGGAAGCCCTAATCATAACCGCGTGTGGGCTCTTGGTTGCTCCCAGGGTACCTGGTGCTGGAGGCGTTCTCGAGCGCCGAGGAGGTTCAGGCGATGCGGGACCGCATGGCCGTGCTCGTCGAGGGTTTTGACGGCGCTGATTCCAGCGTCTTCTCCACCAAGGATCATGTATGTCCAGATAAGAGGCCGCGAACCATGCCCTATTTGTCCAGAGGGGAACTTCTCATTGTTCCTTGTACCGATTTAGTACCAACTATGTAGGCGTGTGTCATACTGCCATGTACAGTTCTTCAGAGAAGTAGCTTCAGTTTTAATTTGCTAGATTTGATTTTTGAGTCTGACAGGCAGCACGATTTGAATTTGCATTTCCAGAATAATATTGTTTCCCTATGCAGCGCCAGTTGAAGGATGACTACTTCTTTAAGAGCGCGGAGAATATATCTTTCTTCTTCGAGGGTATGTGATTTCTGTCATCCTGCTGGGCCTGTAGTGTCAGCATGAGTTACTGTTGTCAATTAGGAATCACCAGTCAGTAGTTTTTATCAGTTATGCTCCTTGAACAAGGAACTGGTAGGTAATTTGTTCGAAGGAGAAGATATTTGTTACAGACTTGCATTTGGTAAACTGCGCTGCTAGTTTTGTTCTTGCTTACATCTTAGCACTTAACTGTGATTTCGTCACTTTGATGTCTCTATGACCACAGAAAAGGCATTTGGAGACGACGGATGCTTGAGACAGCCAAAGGAACTTTCAATTAATAAAGTTGGACATGGTTAGTATGCCCACGGTACAGAAATTGTTTTAAATGTTTGTCTTCCAAACTGTATGATCGTTTGCTTCTTGTGATATGATTTGACTGATTCTCACTAAACTTGTTCCATGTTCTATTTATTTTCTAATTTGTGTGCTAAGATGATTTTGTATGCGGAACAACAAGGACATCCCCTTCTCACTAAAAAGCGATAAAAGTCAGTATATATTGGGGCGGGAAATGTTGCATCTGATTTAGAGGTGCTGGTGGTGATAGTTTAAAACACCATCTTGTTGCATTCTTGTGGACGCAATTGTTCTATTTGGAAAAATGATGTTTGAAGTTCAGATTTGCATTTTTGTATGCTGTTTTCAGTTCTAATATTAATCTGGAGTTCAGCCAAAAGTGCACGTGGTCCAGTCTTTTTTCCCAATCTAGGGCTAATTTATTCGTTTATTTTCTAGTTAATATGAGTTAAAGTTCTTCATGATGTGGGTGGCTTCTCATGTTTATATGCTTGCATATTTTGACAATGACATAATTTCTTCTCTATTGAGGTATATAGACTTCACCATGCTGTATTTTTTGCAGCATTACATGAACATGACCCTGTGTTCAAAAAGTTTGCTTTCGCGGAGAATGTTTCTAGCCTGTTCTCTTCTTTAGGGTACAAGAGACCTGCAGTTATGCAATCTATGTACATCTTTAAGGTACCTCTCAAAGACTCTAGTTGTTTGTATGATATGCATGTTTTATTCTTTATTATCGAGTTATTTTATTTTTTCTTTCCATTTCAGCAACCGGGAATTGGTGGCGAGGTGGTGCCACACCAGGATAATACGTTTCTTTATACAGAGCCTCTATCCTGCACAGGGTTGTGGCTTGCACTTGAAGATGCAACGGTGACCAATGGTTGCCTATGGGCAATTCCCGGATCACATAAAAGTAATATTATTTTGCCAAATTATCTAATGCAAACAGTTCTGTTGCTATCAGACTATCTAACCTTTTGTTGTTTGCAATGTTCTGCACCAGATGGTCTGAAAAGGCGAATGATCAGAGATGAAAATGGTACTCATTTTGATCGTCCCTCCCTGCTTTATGATCAGAAAGAGTTTGTACCACTGGAAGTAAAATCAGGTGACTTTGTTGTTCTTCACGGCGATCTTGTACATCAGAGGTGAATTTCGATTCTACACCGCAGCTGCTTCCTCATTTGCAGTTTTCTTTCTTATCTTCTTACTAACATGCTTTAGCTTTATTTACAGCTTTGAAAACCTTTCTCCAGTGTCAAGACATGCACTGAGCTTACATGTGGTTGAAATGGAAGGATGTAAATGGTCCAAGGACAACTGGTTAGTTCATGGTTCATTTACAATTTATATTTTTTAATTTTATTCCTCAAACCAAGCTGCTGATTTTAGACTGCATAGTTATCTATCGGCGCGTAACAGTTTTGTATTAACTGACGACGCAGTTGGTTACCGATGGAGAAAATCAAACATGATATTGGTCTATTAGGGACGCTGTCCAGCTCATCTGCCTAAGAATCTATGTTAAGGCAACATGTGCATGTCAGTTTAATAATATGGTTATTTGTTTAGTTAAGGTAGCACTAGTACTTAGGTTATTCTGTACGGTGTCCAGCCTCTCATATTAGAATTGGGAGTATGCGTGCGCCAGCAAAGCATATGTCGCACCATATGCATCATCATGGATATACTGTGATTCATGTACAGAGACTTGTTGATTTTACTCACGTTTCTTACATGCTTTTTATGTTTGTTTCTCAGGATACAGAGGACAACTGCACCTGAACCGCTTTATGTGTCTTAGTTCAGACAGTTACTACTAATAAAGCGGGAGATCTTCAGCAAACAGTTCCCACTGATGGTACCAATTGCTTATCCTCGTCACGATATAATCTGGGAACGCTGCCAGACAACGCTGTTTTTTTTTTTTATTATTGTAGGTCTTTCACATGTAAATACTTGCTGAACGTTCAACGTTGTAAATACTTGCTACCGTGTTGTCATGAGATATCTATCCCGGAAATTCACTTTGCACCAAAGTGAAGGTAGCTATATTTCACTAGCCCTATTATCCATATAGAAGATCACGATTTACTGTGTTCAAGCCTGACGTGTATCCAGTCTTCTTCTGGATCTTTTATCGACCACCCTTTGTTCTGTTGTGGCGACACTGTATCTGCTTCGGATTTCAGCAACGATCCACGCGCGGGTATATTTGTTTTACTGCACTACACGGTTACTGCCGCATGCAAAGTTTGGTGTGGGAGCAGTTTTTCCCTTCTCTATAATAATCATGCCTGCGATCACTCCTGGCTTACCAGATATTCGAAATTAGACCCCGTATTAACATGTTTTATATATATATATAAAAGCACCAATAGTTGTCAAATTATCAACACTTTTAGTTGCTAAATACACAATACCGAGCTGCCAAGTTATAATACTCCCTTCGATCCATATTAATTATAATGGACTATCTAGAATTCTAGACATGTTTTAGTGTGTTGATTCACTAAATCAGCGACTATTAATATGGGTTGGAGGGAGTAACTTAGTTCCCATGTCATGTCATTCCACATCAATGCAAAGCTATGATACTACTTTTAGTGAAATGATACTATCTCCTAGTTATTGAAAAACTAGAAATACTCACTACTATGTATCTAGCTCTATGTAACATTGCAATGAGTAAAAATATGTATTGAATTATCTGACAATTATGCATTATTGTCTTGCCAATTGTTCGTTGTTAATTGGACAACCGCTGTATATAAAAATGGCATTGAAGCGATTAAAAAATTTCGTCAAAACATACGGAGATGTGATCTACTCCTGGTTTTGAAACCATCGTTGATACGAACTCAACGGTTTTTTTTAACCGGATTAACGATTTAGAATTTGTAATTAAATATGATATTAGAGATTAGGTGTCAGATTTTACATGCAATTTGTATGTGCTCTCCTGTAAGAGAGGAGCTCTAGTGTGAGGCGCCGGATGGTAGAATAATCTTGGGGGACACATGCCCTAGATAGAATAACTTTCTTTTTTGACCTGCCATGCTCGATCGAGTCTGTTATCCCGTGAGCATGGGCAACATGTACAAAATTAATCACGCCAGGCTGATCGATCCGGCAGCCGTACAATACAAAACGCATCGCCATCATATCACATGCATATAATCCAAGCGCCTCGAAATTGAAGATCAACATGATAATAGACCAAGCATAGAACATGCTGCCTTTTGTCCTGTACACAGTTGAGACGACACCAAATCTGTCGATTGCCATCGAAATCCATAGCCTTAGACCCTAAGGTTCCTTCAAACGTATACAGCAATAACAAAAGTATGCATAGTATCTCAACAACAAAAAAGGAAAACAGCGGGTTCGATTATGACATGTACGAGCTGCACAGGATGTGTAGGGCGAAAACGACCCAAATAAGTAAAACCGTGACCATCTCCATGTACTTGTCGTAACATAGTTTCTGCGCTGTCGGTCTTAGCTAAGACCAGCCACTATGTAGCATAAAAGCGATTCATTGAGCGGAAATCCACTTTGGAACCTAGGTGTATATGCATCCGGTATTTGAAAATTAAAGTTTAAAATGTCGAAATTTTTTGAAATAAAATTTCGTGAAAAAACTTCACATTTTATGTGTGTACAAAATCGTTTCATGAAGTTTTGATATTTTTTGTGATATGTGTAAAAAAGATAAAAGGATGTCTCGAGAAAAGGCTTATTTTGACACCAAAATTTGTCTTTTTACATAGATCACAAAAAAAGTCGTTTTTTCACGAAACGACTGTGAACATATATGATGTCAAGATCTATGGATGAACATTTTTTGCATTTTTTTTTATATTTCGAGACAACTCTAAAATAGTTATTAAATACCGGGTGCATTTGCACCCGGGAGCCAAAACATCATCCCTTCATTGAGAAGATTGAACCGGTTCCCTACATAGTAGAGCATCGCACCATCCACTATGACAACAAAAGTTGGTTCGGTTCATACTCATAAACGATGAATTTTGACTGAAACAGAGTAGGAAAGGAGGTTGTTCACATGAAGGATGGGAAAAAGGGAAAGGGGTGGGGTGGACCCCATCGACGATGCGGTTCCGCACATAGCATGAAATCCAAAGTGATTCCTTTACCTGTCAACTTTTTAGTTGAACCGACACCACATAGTACCAGGGGCGTACCTAGAGGGTGGGCCATGGCCCACCCAGAATTTTTGAAAATTTGTTTACTACCCCTAGTATTTGTGAATATATTGACTATTTATACTGTTTATTTGGTAAAAAAAATCCGCGGTGCGACATTTTGGTTGCAATGGCCCACCATACAATTTTTTCTGGGTCCGCCATTGCATAGTACAAGGTCTAAGCATCACGCCCATGCATTGACCACTATCCCCTGGTACCGTCGTATTGGTCCGACTCGCGTTGACCGACATGCGTGTTGACAGTGGGGCTGTGGATGCGTAATGGCTGGACATGAATATTTGCGAAAATGCCTCTTGGGTTGTAGCATGGACCCCTCTCTCATCTCTCCTCACTCTCGTTTCCTCTTCCTCCCTCTACTTTGGTGAAGCTCCGTTGCGCCTTTTCTACACGCCTCCCCGCATAAATACAAGCATCCTAGAAGACCCATGGAATTGAGCTCGGGTGCTTCGAATTGTCGGAATTGTCACAGTCTTCTTCAACTCAGGACCGAGCATGTGAAAGTGGGTGGTCAGATCAAATTAGGACCTCTGATAAACAACTTAAAAAGATTTTGGATTGCGATGTGCATTTTGAAAGATTTAGGATTTAGTTAACACTTCGGAAAAGGAATTATGACCGCCCATGCATTTAACTCCTACTATAAAAGCTGGATGCATTCATTTTTGCAGGGCTCGCTTACTTCCCTTTGACCTAACAGATCCGAGTAATTACCAAATTCATCTCTTCCAGATGACAAATCTGCTCACTCATCCCAACTAGGCTTCTATAAGCGTGTGTTTGGTATGTGGATTAAGAAGGGTGGGATGGATTGGCCCAAATTTTGTGGGGTGGGATGGTTCCTAATTCATTTTTGATGTTTTGTTTGGTTGAAGGATGATGGTCCAGATTCATTTTACAAGGCTGCTAGTACCAACCGATTAACAGCCATTAATAGCTAGCTTAACAAAAAAAAGTGAGACACGCGCCGCCAGCCGAGATGCACGTCGCCGTTGTCGATAGAGACGCTCCCGCCGCCGCTGAGCAGGACGCGAGCGCCGTCGCGCCGCCGACTGGGACGCGAGCGCCGCGCCGAGCAGGTCGCGACAGGATGCAAGCGCCGCCGCCGAGCAGGACGCGACCGGACGCAAGCGCCGACGCCGCCGACCCTGCTGCCCGACGCATGTGGATGGGGGTGTTCGCCGGCGGTGGGGGACGGGGGCGGCGCGCTGGTGGTTACTACCGGCTCGATGAAGAGAGATTAGAAGAGATGGAATGGAGATGGCTCGATGAAGAGAGATTAGAAGAGATGGAATGGAGATTAGGAAACGTGTGCACTAATTACGTGGATCAAACGACTTGGGCAATTTTGAGGAATTGTTTGATACAACATCTTGGCAGAATATTCGGGCAGGTGGGCCGAACCATTCACCTGGGTCTGGAACCAAACGCATAAAAAAGTGGAGCCATCCCACTCAATCCATATCAACTTACGGAACCAAACACATGCTAACTCAAAGAGGCCAGGCGGTAGTCAGATTCTTTGATATTGTTCTGCAAAGAAGTATGAAAGATGAGTCTATATGTAGATTCATTTTGGAAAAAATCCTGATGCTTTCAAATCCTAATATGTATGTGAATTTTAAAATGGCATGGAAGGAAAACAATTTCAAACAAATCTGAAACTCTGTGTTCATCGCGTATGTCGTTTATTCTAATGTGAACCTAGCAACGACTAAGCTTTGTCGCCCTTGCTCAACCTCGGGTACGAATGATACTTTTTTTGAATTATTATCCTAATCCATCTATCTTGGCACGCTTAAATAGGAACAATGTTACGTTAACCTGTCAATACCATGTGGTGTAACAACCATGTGATGGATGCTTTTATATAGTTTGGCACTACGATGTGGAGCACATGGACATCATTGTACTATTGGGAGTATTCACACTCTCCTCAGTGAAGTAGCTCCTTGTTAGTTGTGTGGATCGTATCTATTTTAGTTCATTGTCTACTTTTCTTAGATGACCATATTTTAAAAAGACTTTCCGTTCGCCATCGCTAATGAGCAGAAACGAGCCTAAGCAATTGTAATCTTCACATATACAATCATTTATCAACGCCCTATATGAATCCTACCCGCCATGAAAATGGTGTCAATATGAACTTAGTGTGACAGACGAGATATGAGAGATTGTAAGATACTACTCACTCCGTCCTAAAAATGATGTCATTTTTTTGTCCAAACTTGAATGTATCTAGACACTATTTAGTATTTAGATGTATTTAAATTTAGATAAAAAAATAACATCTTTTTGAGACGAAATTAATCACGCTATGTAGATCGATCAGACAGCCGTACAAATACAAAAGGCATCGCCATCATATCAACATGCATATAATCCAAGCGCCTCGCAATTAAACATCAACAAGATAATAGACTAACTAAAGAACATGCTGCCTTTTGTCCTGTACATAATCGAGACGACACACCAAATCTGTAGATTGCCATCGAAATCCACTTAGCCTTAATTAGACCGTAAGATTCCTTCTTCAAACGTATACACCAATAACAAAAGGGAACATCGGGTATCGATTATGACATGTACGAGCTGCACAGGATGTGTAGGGCGAAAACGACCCAAACCAAGTACTTGTCGATCGAGCTAGTTTTCTGCACGGTCGATCTTAGCTAAGCATCACACCCATGCATGTACTCCGTATGTGACAAGCTCGTACCGTCGTACGTGAGGCACCACGCAAGCAAGCAAGCAAAGCATGTACCACCCACCTACTACCGCGCTAATGGTATCCAGCTAGGGCTTGTGGAGGACCCTGCCGGCGAGGACGGCGGCCTCGATGACGACGGTGATGACGTCGATGACCTCGTCGATCATGCACTTGTTCCCCTCGAAGGTGCCGCCGCCCTCCCGCAGCTCCGCCAGGCACTCCAGCAGGTTCTCGTTGCACGACGTGCTCAGGTAATCGTCTGCGCAGATCGATCGATAGAGAAACCAATTACTTAAGACACAGATCATCATCAGATTCAGAGACAATTACACACATGCATGGCTTAATTATAGGATGGTTGATCGAGTGGTCGTACTCTTGATCTGGACGCAGTGGTCGTGGCGCATGCAGCAGGCGTCGAGGGGGTCGCAGGGGCGCTCGCCGGGGCAGCCGCTGTAGAGCACGCCGCAGTACTTGCCGTACCGCAGGAACGGCGCCGCTGCGTATCAAGATTACATACACTTCGGTGTGAGCCACACGCAATTAGTGCTCTAAGTTCTAACGAAGACGAAGGAGATGTTCATGGCGCGCGTACTCGTGCAGTGGTCGGACTCGCACGTGCGGCTGCACGCCTGCTGCTTGCTCTGCGTTCCGGCGGCCGCCGAGAAGTAGTGTCCACAGAGCAAAGCATAATCAGCTCAACTGCTAATTAACTGATCGACAGGAGCATGCAGATGCTATGTAGTACTTAAGTAGCACGAACGTACCACGCCATTGCCATCGGCGTCGACGGACTGGAGGCCGATGTTGAGCGCCGAGGAGCGCGGCGCGACGGCCGCCGCCACGGCGAGGAGCCCAAGCACCGCGAGCAGCCGCCCGGAACTGCTTCTGCCGTGCGCCATATCTATCCTCTCTAGAGAACACCCCCCTATCTCTTCCAGACGGCGGCCAACTGCAACTTATACTGGCTGCGCGCCCGGCGTGCAGTAGTCGAGTTCTTCTTGCCTGGCGAGATAGGAGCAGGATTATCTAGCTGGGGAGAGCTAGCGGTGCATTGGCTGGAGCGGCGAGGTGAACTCTTGAGACTGTAGTTGCGGCTGCCATAGCCAAAGGCACTGATTTAGAGAGAGAAAGAAGAGGAAGAGGACATTTTGGTTGTATCCTGCCCGTGAGCGCGCCGGGGCTTGTTGCTTAGCTCACACGGGCTGGCAGCTGACAGCGCGGAGGAAGATGCCCGTGCATGCACCACGTCGACCCACCGACGACCGATCGAGCATGTGTCAGCGCCTTCTGATCCTTTTCATGGGTGGTTTCTTTCAGCGGAGATAATTGGGTCTTGGACTGATCCAGATATTTTAGCAGGCGTGGGTGGGTTTTCGGTGATCGGTGACAGCAAGAGTACGCTTTGCGATTCGTTTGGTCAGTGAGGCAGCCTCCATGATTGAGCTGCTCGGCTGAGTGAGATATCAAGACCAGTACATTAGCAGTTTAGCACACTTGGGGGTATTTCGACCGCTCAATCACACATGGATGGAACATTGCGAACGACCCCTTGCGGTAGAATGTCCGTTAACTAATCGGATAATTCTCTTCTCTTTAATTAATCGATGAGACAAATATCTTTGCAAGGAGTTTTGACATGGAAGAAATTAGAGGCGTGGTTTTTGACCTAAAGCATAATAAGGCGGAAGGACCCGACGGCTTCCCGGCAGAATTCTATAAAAAATTCTGGGAAATCATTAAGTGTGACCTGAAAGAGCTATTTGATGCCTTTCATAGAGGCACGCTTGATATTGGCAGATTAAATCATGGGGTCATTACCCTTATTTCGAAATTGGCTGATGCTGAAATTATCCAACAAATATAGGCCCATTTGCTTGTTGAATGTTAGTTATAAAATACTACCTAAAGCATTAGCAAACAAATTGGGCGTGGTGATCCACAAAATTATCTTGGACACACAAACAACATTCATTAAAAAGAGGTTTATAATGGAAGGCGTTGTTCTCATGTATGAGACAATACATGAGATGCACAACAAGAAAATGTCTGGGGTCCTTTTCAAAATTGATTTTGAAAAGTCCTACGATAAAAGTCAATTGGGCCTTCTTATATCAAATTATGCAAATGAAAGGCCTTGGCAATGCTTTCTCCGATTGGGTCATGAAAACAGTCAGAGGCGGCAGGGGTGGCAGTTAAAGTGAATGACCAAATAGGCCCTTACTCCGTACATATGCAGGAGTAAGATAGGGTGACCCTTTATCCCCACTATTGTTTGATATAGTTGGGGATGGCCTGGCACTGATGATAAGGAAGGCACATGAAGAGGGGATTGTTTCAGGTTTGGTGTCGCATTTAGTAGATGGAGGGCTAACAATTCCACAATATGCGGATGAAAATATCTTGCTTCCGGAAGATGATCTGGAGAAAGCAAGGAATGTAAAGTTCATACTCTATGCTTGTGAACAACTCTCAGGATTGAAAATAAATTTTCATACAAGTGAGGTGTATTGTATTGGGGCAGCTGCTCTGAAAGCTCAGATGTATAGTGAAATTTTGACTTGCAAAACGATAGATTTACCAATGAAATACTTAGGCTTTCCTATAGATGAGAAGAGGCTAGACAAATCACAATGGGGCCCTATTGATGAAAAATTTATAAAGAAGCTGGCTGGTTGGAAAGGGAAAATGCTATGAGCTGGAGATTGGCTAACATTAGTAAATGCATGCCTGACAAGTCTCCCTCTGTACATGCTCTCTTTCCTGGAAGTACCAACAGGGATTTTGAAGAAATGGGATACTACAGGAAAAGAATGATTTGGAATGAGAATGATGATAAAAAAGAAATATCATCTAGTTAATTGGGAAACAGTTTGTTTACCTAAAGAAAGTGGAGGTTTGGGGATTTTGGATTTAAAAACAATGAACACAAGTTTACTGTGTAAGTGGCTTTGGAATCTTGAAAACATAGAGGGGACTTGGCAGCAACTCTTGTCAAGAAAATACCTCCGGAATAAAGTACTCTCACAAAGATAAGTGACACCTGGGACTTTACAACTTTGGCAATGCTTGATGAAGATTAACCATACCTTTCAACAGTATCCCAGGAGAATTCTAAATAATGGAGAAAAAACGATCTTCTGGGAAGACGGTTGGATGAATAACTCACCTCTGGCTTCTCAATAAACTTGACTTTCTCCAAGCAAGTGACTGTGGCAAAAGTTGTGCATGAAGGTCTGGGTTGTGTTAGATTCAGACAAACTCTATGGGGGGAAACTGCTGCTCAGTATGCTGACTTATAGAGACACTAGTTGCTTTAGTTCAGTTGAACGAGCAACCTGATAGAGTGAGGTGGTCAATTGGAACCTCTGGAACGTCGTTCTAGGTTAAAGGTTTGTATCTTAGTTTGAGAGCGGCAGGGGCCTTTCCGAGAAAATTCATTTGGAAAATCAAAATTCCTCTTAAAGTTAAAATCTTCCTCTAGCTCATGATAAAGAACATCATTCTGACCAAAGACAACCTTTCGAAGAGAGGATGTACGAGGAATGAGCAATGTCATTTCTATAGCCGGAAGGAGACGATTGATCACCTGATGTTCCACTGCAGTCTAGCGAGACTGGTGTGGAATGTTGTTCTATCTGCTTTTGGTCTTGTCAGGCCACATGATGGAGTAGAAGATAGGACAAATGTTTGGATAAATTTCTTCCCAACATCACAGAGAAATCTGGTGATCTGTGGGAGTACTGCAGTGTGTTGGGCGCTGTGGAAAACAAGAAATGATGCATGCTTTAACAAAAAAAATGCCTGATGACCCTGCAACAATAGTATATAGGTTGTGTAACATCCTAAATATGTGGCCATTGTTGCAGAAAAACCAAGACAAAGAAAAGCTTGAAGAAGGAGTGGCGAGACTGAAGCTGGTGATCAAGGAGGCAATGACCAGAGCACACAGATGGGCTCCCACGACGTCGAGAATCACGCTTTGATGTTTTTGTAGTTCTCTTTGTGATGTTGAGTTTTTGCTAGACTCTGGTTTGGATAATCTGTTTCCCTGCTTGTTGTAGGGAGAGAGGCTTATAAAAGTGGGGATGTCACTATTTAGCTCCCTGTAGTTGTAGAGAGCATATATGTTTGTTTTTCTTCCTTTTTTGTTCTTTGCCTTTTGTTTTTTGATTTTCTGTAAGACTGGTGGTTTCTTTATATGAAATCGACGGGGGAGACCCGTTTGGTCAAAAAAAAAAAAATCTTTGCCTTTCTTTTCTAAAAAGATTTGCATATACGGCGAAGTACATGAGATCTCACACGGTTCGTTGCCGTCAAACATGCAAGCTATATTGCACACAGTTTACAGAAAGGAATCGTCAGTCAAGCTGCATTGTATGACACACGAGGAGAAACCGGCATACATGATCCTTCTTCTGTTTCAACGTGGCCATCTCACAGAGTTGGCAAGGGAAGATCATAAAAAACACAAACTCGTACAAGGACACACTTGCTATCTCCATCCAAGAGCACATGTTTCGAGATCTGGCACACCTGAAGTCAAACATGAAAAATTTCATCACATGAAATATTGGATTTTTCCAGACCCGTCATTCAACAGCCAGAGTTTGGTGAGAACCAAGAATACCACATCAATAATCATAGGACATGTAGGGGCTCATAACGCATACGAGTATATGAAACAAACGGTTCGTCCATAATAACCGTGTATGATTCTGGCTAACTTCGCAAACGGTGATTTTATATTAGTCGTGTGTGTTGACCTTGCCGCCATGTTGCCTCCTCAACTTCCATGCAGTACGAGTTGACTATTATCTGATCCGACACAGTACAAACAGTAGGTCGGCAGTTTGGTTTATCTGATGATCTCTTGCCCAAATTGCCCATGCCCTAACACAAACATGCTGGTAGAAAAGCCTAAGAAAATCCAAGGATAGACTAGTTATGGCTCATAATGGGGCTGACACATAGGAGGATTAAGGTGACGTTCTGGTCCTGTCCTGCAGCCCAAGGATAGAATGGTCATGGCTCATAATAGGGCTGACACATAGGAAAACTATGAGAAAGCCTGGGTAGCCCGAGTGCCGCGTTTTGGAACCCGAGCTCCATGGAGTTTGGCTTTGAAAAATTCAAAATCGAGATTTAAAACATTCAAAAAAATCTGAAAAAATAGATGTAGATAATATAAACATCTACCATTGTGCAAAATATAAATGAAAAATTCACGGAAATTCACAATGGCACCCGAGTTCACATGCTCCTGTTTCTTTCGACAAAATAAATAAATAGCAAAACATTATGAAAAATTCTGAAAAAAATTGGAGGCATACGCATATGAGTTGTTCATACTCGTGAATTTTTTAGAAATGAAAAGACATTTCCTGCATTCTGTGAAAAAAAGAAAAAATCAGTGTTTTCAAAAACGTGTTTTTAGATCTATTTTGACCACTCATTTTGTCTTTTTTGTACAGAGCGAAGGAAATTTCTTTTCATTACGAAATTTTGCAAAAATGTGAACAATGCATATGTGTGTTCCTCCAAAGTTTTTCAGAATTTTTCAAAATGTCTTACTATTTTTTTATTTTCGTGGAAAATAAGAGGAGCATGTGAGCTCAGGTGCAAAAACGCCTCTCCCAAAAATTCATTATAGTTTACTGTTTAGCTTGGAAAAAATGACAAATCTCTAGATCTAGATATGTGAATAGTGTACAAATTCAAATATTTGAAATTTTGCCAGATTTGTTATTTTTTAGAGCCTAAAATAATTTGAAATTTGCATTGAAAATTTGTACACTTGTAGATCTCAACATTATCTACACCTAGGATATTTTTTCAAATTGTTCAACACATAAAAATGCAGATTTCGATATTTATAAAATTCCAAGGTACATGTAGCTCGGGTGCCATTGTGATTTTTCGTGAGTAGCCCTCAGTATATAAATGGCTCGGGCCCAGCCCGATATAAGATTTACACAACTAAGAATAAGGAATGTCTCCGTGTAATACTCGCTCCGATCCGACTTGACTGTCGTGAGCTGTGTAAGAACTTGTACTAGGCTAATATTTTATTCACGACACTTTTATGGGACCGGAGGTGGTAGCATTAATGAAATCAATCATATGGCTGAACCTTCAAAAAAAAAGATCATACGGCTCAAACTGCAGTTATGCTTTATGCGAAAAAGTATGGATCATTACAAGTAGAGCTGGGCAGACTTGACACTTGACCCCAATAAAGTTTATTGAATAAACAGATCAGGCAAAGTCTGAACTGTCTATTGGACGTGGAAGGAAATTGCAATGATGAAACACATCCCTTTCGATGCATGTGGTGCGATGAATCACTCTTCTCGAGCTAAAAATAGAAACCAAATAACAGTACCATCAAGTACGGATGCAAGTTATGTCATCAAGCATGTGTACGTCGGATGAGATTTTTTAATTTTTTTTTGAAAAGTTGAGCTGATCAAATGACAGACATTTAGTACTATTTTCATGAAGGTGGATAATGTATAATAAAACCATTATTTCCCTCATACCTTCCAAAAGAAATAGAAAATAAAATGCATAATACTCTTTTCTTCTACAGTAGTACCGATGGGATCATGGGAGGTTCAGATGATTGTTTCTCGAACACTGATTACTCCGGAATTATTTTACTTGCACCAATAGTTCAATAGCTTGTTTCTCAAGTTATTTATATCATCATTAGAGTTTTGAGCCGTAAGGCTAATATATATGTATACATCGACGGCACATTAACTTGGAATCGTTGTGTTGTAAAAAAAAGGTTGCACTTTAGCCAATCAACTTGCAAAATGTTGCTCCTTATACAAAAACGTGATTGGAGAGGATAAAACCCTAACCGCTCGTGCGACCCTCGATGTTACTCATTGTACGCAAATTTGTTTGGAGTGGACAAAACCCAAACCACTCGTGTGCGGCCACCCCTCTCCACCTTCCTCGCTGACGTGGGACGCCGGCTAAGCCCGCACAATGGAAGGCGGTGACGAATCTCCCTTGTAGTGGTGAAGAATGCAACGGGATCTAGCACGGCTGACCTTATTCGTGGCGAGGACGACCTCAGAACGAGAACCATCATGGATAATGGAACATGATGGCCGTGGTGGCATCACTCTATGCACACATGCACATTTTTCGTAATAAATCCTATGATCGTATCTTCAAATTAATTAAAAGGTTACGAATATGCACCTCGGCATAGCTAGCGCTAGTGTGAGGCATTATGTCAAACACATTGCGATCCTCCTCAAAGCCGGAACCATCAAGAGGCGTCGGGGCATCAGTTACCGGATTGCAGTCACCCGCGGCGGACGTCATCGGGATCTACAGGCTCGAGTTCTCGTCAATGTCGGGGAGGAGAAACATGTTCGCAAAGCGGCAGTGCCGTCTTCGCAAAAGTAGGTATTAAATTGATGCACTAGCTAGCTAAACTCAAAATCCAAACCAATGGAAATGGCTAGGCTATATATTTAACACTCCTCCTCATGACAAGGGTGGACATACGGGAAGATCGTAGCCATGGAAAGACCTAAAGGCCGCAACTATTTTATATTAATATTAATTAGCCGGGTCTTAAACTTGAGATCACTTGGCTCTGATACCATATTAAATTGATGCACTAGCCAACTAAATCAAAAGTCCAAACTAATGAAAAGGGTTAGGCTATATATTTAATAGTAGGCTGGGGAAGACGACAATGAGCTCCTTGAACGCCTGACAGTGGTGCTCGCTTGGCTAGAATCAGTCGCCGATTCGTCGCCACAACCGGTGGACTCCGCTCCCAGGCAGCACTCGAGAGGCTCTTCTGCTATCACCTTGGCGTTGCGTCGATTTCAAGAGTCGATCTCCCCATTCTTTCGCGCCTTTTTCAACACCTCTCACTACCGCTCCTCTTCCTCTGTCATCTCCATGACGACCGGCGACGACATAGGACAAGATGCACAAAGACGCGGGAGGACGATCAAGGTGTTGCCGGACAGTCTTTCGGACCGTCCGGACCGATGGGACGCGCATCTGATTTTTTTTCCCTGACCTTCATTGAGCCGTTGCTAGCTCGGGAGGGTTAGGGGGGGTGTCGGTGGAGATGATCTAACATGCGTGGGTTTGCAACCTGGACATGTGACCTCCAAAGGTACTCAGGTTAACTATCCTTTTTTGGCAGATGTTCAGGTTAAACTAGATCGTGAACCTGAAGTATTCAAACAAGACTCTGTTTTGAAAATAGCAGACCTTTCGTATGGCCGTATATAGCTCCGTGAAGCCAACAGCACCCCACGGACAAACAAACCACGGCGTGTTATCCATCCACACCAGACGCACGCAGCTTCCTCCTTCCGGAGCCTCGCCGTCTTCCCCGTCCCCCCCCCTCCTTCCTTCTCCACCGCCCTCGCCTCAAAAACCCCGCCCCTAAACCCTAGCTCCCGAATCCGCCCCCCGCCCGCTCGGAGCATACGAGCCCCCTCCCCTGCCCACATGGCGTCCTCGACGGCCGCCAACCTCTGGGTGCTGCTCGGCCTCGGCATCGCCGGCGTCCTCCTGGCGGCGAAGCGGCTCAGGCGCCCCGCGCGCCCGGACAAGACGCGGGAGGACGATCAAGGTGTTGCCGGACAGTCTTTCGGACCGTCCGGACCGATGGGACGCGCATCTGATTTTTTTTCCCCTGACCTTCATTGAGCCGTTGCTAGCTCGGGAGGGTTAGGGGGGGTGTCGGTGGAGATGATCTAACATGCGTGGGTTTGCAACCTGGACATGTGACCTCCAAAGGTACTCAGGTTAACTATCCTTTTTTGGCAGATGTTCAGGTTCAAACAAGACTCTGTTTTGAAAATAGCAGACCTTTCGTATGGCCCATGGTATATAGCTCCGTGAAGCCAACAGCACCCCACGGACAAACAAACCACGGCGTGTTATCCATCCACACCACACGCACGCAGCTTCCTCCTTCCGGGCCTCGCCGTCTTCCCCGTCCTCCCCCTCCCTTCCATCTCCACCGCCCTCGCCTCAAAAACCCCGCCCCTAAACCCTAGCTCCCGAATCCGTCCCCCGCCCGCTCGGAGCATACGAGCCCCCTCCCCTGCCCACATGGCGTCCTCGACGGCCGCCAACCTCTGGGTGCTGCTCGGCCTCGGCATCGCCGGCGTCCTCCTGGCGGCGAAGCGGCTCAGGCGCCCCGCGCGCCCGGACAACGGCGCCTTCATATCGCGCCTCGAGCTCCTGCCGCCTCCTCAGCCCCCGCCGCCCCAGGCGCGCCACCCCCTCACCGGCCTCTGCTTCGCCATAGCTGACGCGTAAGCTCTCTTGCCCCCCCCCCCCCCCCCCCCCCCCCCTTCGTGCTTCTCTGGCATTAAGTTCTAACCCCAGATTGGATTGGAGGGAGCCAGTTAGCATAGCGTGGGTCATAATTCGATCGCGTCGATTGTACTTTCATGACACCACTAATTTGCTATGTTTAGACTTTAGAGGGGGATTGAATTTGCGTTGATGGTACCACCGAGTCGTGGCGATAGGATTTACTCGTGGTGGAGCATTGCATGTGCTGAATTATATGGTGCTTTTGTTTGAAACAGTTGATTGTAATGCCTCAGTCTCACACGGGACAGCTCCATGAATGATTGCCAGATTTTAATTGCTGCCGCCAAAAAAAGGAAGCAGTGCCCTGTAAGAACACGTGAATGTTGGTATGAGATACAACTGTTATGGTGTTATTTATCATAGTTACTTAGCAATCTACTCTAGAACTAGGCGACTCAGTAGTTCCAACATGCATTGTGGCTATTGACGAGGGTTATATTAGGAGATGCCAGAATCCTTGGATACAGGTAACATAATAACGAGTTCACTGATTATTTATCTTTTTATCTTTTCCATTCCAATTGTTATTTTCTGGAGTATACTTGGGAATTAAGATCAAGTTTGAGGGAAGAACATGGATTATTTGTAAACGTACAAATCTGGACATGAGCTAAACTTGGTTTCAGAAGCCTATTTTTGTAGGTTGTGAACTTCACAGCTTAAATCTACTGCACGAACCATATAAGCTTATGTGTTTGTTGGTGACTGTTGAAACAATCTCTCTCCCCCTAAAGTGACAGTTTTTTTTTCCTGATAGAGGTTGTATTGGAACATCAAATGTATGCTAATATTTTATCATGGGAACATTGAAAGCAAATAATTATCTTGACCTTCCTCAGTCATCACCTTAGTACCTCACCAAATTAAAGGCGCAATACTTTTATCAACTTAAGGCTGTAATCATGCATGTTTTCCTTTCCCAAATGATGTGGTCTGTGGGGGCTCATGGCTTTTCTTTGAAAATCTTTAATAAATTCAGTTTGGTGGTGGTGTTGTTAAATCAGTGCGGAGCAGACGTTTATGTCCTCTTTGGTAAAATGAACGGAAGTTTGATCATTGTGGTGTGATACTGTTCTTGTTGCAACCGTGATAGTTATTAAGTTCTTAACACAATCCAATAATGTGTAAATTCATGATACATGTTCTGTAGCAACACATGGATTAACTATGTTGATAATACTGTAGTTTCTAAAACATTTTCTGACCTGAACCAATTCAAAACCTGTCATGTTTGACCTTCTTTATCCTGGTTTAACACGGTTTTAGCATTTCATGTTCTACTGTTAAATTGAAATGGATTGGCTAGCTACGGATCAGGCTACTGCTGCTGACTGCTCGCCTGAAGGAGTTCGATGGGCCTATTTCTGGGAAAAATGAGCCAACTATCTATAAAAGTAAAAGTCACATGATTGCAATGCAAATGGGATCTGCATTCAATTTGCAACTGTAATATCTATAGTTAAATCAAAACATAGATGTATTTGTTAATTGCTATTAGTGCTATGGTGATGTTCTAATGAGCTTAAGTACGTAAGATATTCCCTGGAAACTGTGTTGTGGGCTATATCTGTTTCCTGGAGGGAAATGCTGTTCCCTGCGACCCTACACGCATGGTCTAAGCTATTTATCCAAAATTCCAAATAAATGGTTGGTACTTCACAGCCATACGCTGACTGTGTCATATAAATAAGCATCTAATTTGCCATGCTTCGTCAGATCCAAAATGTGAGTCGTACATTAGAACAGTCTTAAAGATAGTACTTCGACCATCTATTTCTGTTCAAACATGTTGCCTCACATAAAAGTAGGTATACAGTATGAAAGTATATGAAATTCGTTATGAATCCATTAATTTCAGTTTGATGTTTAGGGTGCTAGTTTTTATACGAGAAAAGACAAAGCTTGCTCCTCGAACTCTTGATATATTGGAAAGATGGAAACGGTTTTCACAAATCCCCAAGATAAGGTCCGGTATGCCGCAACACACTACTCCAGGACTCCAGGGATCAGTGGACATCCCATGCTCCTGGTAAACGTGCCTTAAGCCCTAAAGCACCAGCTTGTGCCCAAAGTTTGGCTTCTTCCTTGATTTGCCTGAGCAAAATAGCAACACAAAGAGTGTCTCCCTCAAACGTGCAATCGTTGCAATGCTTCCACAACATCCAAGATGTGGGCAGAACCAGAAAAGCAGCGCCTTCACAAAGATCTGTGGGAATCCTGGCAAAAATGCTAAATGTTCTTAGAAATGTTTGACTGACAAAAATGCTAAAAGTTCTTACGTTTTGAATCGGAGGTTGTATTTTTGTGTGCCTGCAAGTTATATCTGTTTCCTGGAAGAAATGCTATCCTCTTCAACCCTACTGGCACCCTTGTAAGCTATTTATCGAAACTTTCAAATAGATGGCTGGTACTGCATAGCCATGTCTTGAATGTATCATCCAATAAAAGGTTGTGTCATCTGGTGCTCGTAAGTTGTGTGATGTGTTACCATGTATATTTCCATTGTTTGTTTTTGAACTTCGCTTCTATTCTTCAATGTACACTCCACTGCCGCAAAAATGCTGTTGTGCTTTAACTTTTAGATATCTACTTCCATAGTTTCATGGTTTCTGAAACTGAATCTCAGGAGAGTTCTCGACTTGGTTACGTAGTCCTTTGAACTGTTTGCATTACTTGCCCTTGACCACATATATGATACACTTGCTTTGATGATTGCAGATTCCATGTCAGTAGTTATATAACAAGCTTCGGCAGCCTAGAATGGGCGAAGACACACGATGCAGCAACACAAACATCTCTAGTGGTTTCAACTCTTGTAGATGGTGGCGCTATTTGTGTCGGGAAAACTGTTATTGATGAGATGGCATATAGGTACATTTGTTTTGCTTTCTGAACATAGTTTCAGAAACCCTCTGTTAAGTTTTTGATTTTTTTCTTTTGTTCCTTTCTGTTTTAGTGCGAATATCATAAAGATGGATAGATGTTTCCTTACATTTGCTATGATTATTTTTCATCTATTTTTTTATCTAGTGTGTCTGCTGACTTAATGCATCTTCCTTGTTCAGTATCCATGGCGAGAATAAAAATTTTGGTACACCAACAAATCCTGCAGCATCTGATCGAGTACCTGGAGGATGCTCAAGTGGATCAGCTGTCGCTGTTGCTGGTGGCATGGTAGATTTTGCTTTGGGTAAGTTGATCTCTGTGCTTCTTAAGCAAACTTGAATTTTGTTAACATTATTGTTTACTGCCGGCTGCTTCGTTATCCTTTGGATATCAGATCTTAGTACTATATATACTAGCAGTGATAAATGGGCTATTCTTTTTCAGTACTATATACAGTAGCGGTGACAAATGGGCTATTCTTTTTCCACGCAATTGTAGCACTTGTATGCATCATATGATACTTGCTTTCTCATTTACTAGTGTTTGCAGCATCTAGTTTTTTAGTTGGAATTGCTCATCGGTAACAGTGTTCAAGATTGTTTTCACGTTGTGAAACATGCCCGTCATTAAACTTCATGCTCTCTTTGATTACATTTTATATACTTTACTTGCACTTGATGCACTCACTCGATCCTAGTAACATTTTTTTAAATTCATATGGTGACCTTTTTGCAGACAAAGAGATTTTTTGCTTGCAGCAATTCAACACATTGTACAATAGATAGCAAACAATAGTTACTACCAGTCAATTTTACTTTAGACACCACTAGAAGTAATACTCCCTCCGTTCCACAATATAAGATGTTTTATGCCATTTCCACATTCATATGTATACATATGTATCTAGACATGTTTTAGTGTATATGTCCACTTCTTTTAGTCCGAATCTAGACAACATGTGAAACATCTTATATTATGGAACCGAGGGAGTATAATATAATTACTAGGAAGGTAACTGATATATTGATTTCTGTCTGCAAGGATATTTCCGCCACTATTGTTGATCCAATAAAATTTTAAGTACTAACTAGCAAAAGCATTTTATCAGCCTCCTAAGAATTGAAATGACATGGCCGCCACTATCGTTGATCCAAGAAAATTGTACTCCCTCCGTTCCTAATTATAAGATGTTTTAGTTTTTTTCTGACACGTTTTAGTGTGTCAATTCACTCATTTCAGTTTGAATCTAGTCCACATTCAAAAAGCTAAAACATCTTATAATTAGGAACGGAGGGGGTAAGTACTAACTAGCAAAATGCATTTTTATCATCCTCCTGTGAAAGGATGTGGTAACATGGCATGTTTACCGTAGTTTGTTTGCAGTAAATCCTACTTTCCTATGCATCATAATTATCTCAATCTGTTGTTGTTTAGGCAGAACCTATTCCGCTGGTAGTTATTTGAATTCCCGAATATGTATGTTCTATAGAATTATAATATTTCAATTCATATTTCTGCTCAGTTTCAGATCTGCTATTTGTGCTGTGTGGATGTCTAACATACGTCAATATGTGTTTTTCTTTCCGGCTAAAGTATATGTTTTTTTACAATTTTCACAGACTCTCCGAAATTTCTGTCATTTTGGCTGTTAAAAGCTTATCTTTCTTGAGTGACGTTTGTTTGTTGAACTATCTATGCTTCTCATAATGTTATTACCCTTCTCTAACTTAAATGGACACTACACTGATAATGTGATGTGGTAGGTATTGATTCCATTGGAGGAGTAAGGGTGCCAGGTGGCTATTGTGGCATACTAGCGTTCCGGCCTTCGCATGCTGTTATACCCAACAGTGGTGTTATTCCTGTCGCGCCTAGCCTAGACACTATAGGTACCACCGAAAATATTATTGTCATAACCATGCAAAATATAGATCTTGACTTGTAAACAGTAAATCGTCATGTCTTGTTATTTTCTTCCTTCTATTGCAGGCTGGTTTGCAAAGGATCCAATTGTGCTGCGTCGAGTTGGTCATCTTCTTCTGAAATTATCTTATACTGATATCCGTCTACCTAGGCATTTTTACATAGCAGATGATTGCTTTGAAATTTCAAAGATACCTGCAAGAAAGTTAACTCAGGTGTTAACAAAATCTGTGGAAAAGCTTTATGGAAGTATGTATTTCCTCTTTACACTGTCTTCTGTTATTTCAATATATACCTTTCGCTGGAAGTTAACTTGTGTCTTTTCTCAGGACAAGTCTTGAGTCACGTGAATATTGGAAATTATTTGGCTTCAAAAGTACCGAGCCTGCGGAACTATTCAAACGGGCACAAGATTGGGGACTCGAAATTTTCTTCATTGCAAGCACTTTCTAGTGCCATGCAGTTCCTTCACAAGTATGGTCCTCATTAAACAATCATCATATTATTTACCAAACTTAAAGGAAATAATGATTCAGTTTGAACAACGGATTTTAGTTTTCCTCCTGTGGTATCTATCCGCTATCTAGTTAGTTATACAGAAGCAGGTGTGGTAGACTGGTATTGTTGCAGGTTCATGATATGGTACTGTTAGTTTATCTTTGTAAGCTTCCCTGGTTGTAGACTATTTTTTCCTACATAGTCTAATTAAAAATTCTGATGACGGGCAATTGCAAAAGGATCTTCTTTTCTTAGAACTATTTTCAGGTTTTGGGTTCGCCAATAGTGAGTATCAAATGCTGTTTAATGAACAAAATAATTTAACTGCGATGCCCGGTCTTACTTTGGCTTGTATTCGATGTAGAAATGGTCCTCATTAAACAATCATCATATTATTTACCAAACTTAAAGGAAATAATGATTCAGTTTGAACAACGGATTTTAGTTTTCCTCCTGTGGTATCTATCCGCTATCTAGTTAGTTATACAGAAGCAGGTGTGGTAGACTGGTATTGTTGCAGGTTCATGATATGGTACTGTTAGTTTATCTTTGTAAGCTTCCCTGGTTGTAGACTATTTTTTCCTACATAGTCTAATTAAAAATTCTGATGACGGGCAATTGCAAAAGGATCTTCTTTTCTTAGAACTATTTTCAGGTTTTGGGTTCGCCAATAGTGAGTATCAAATGCTGTTTAATGAACAAATAATTTAACTGCGATGCCCGGTCTTACTTTGGCTTGTATTCGATGTAGAAATGGTCCTCATTAAACAATCATCATATTATTTACCAAACTTAAAGGAAATAATGATTCAGTTTGAACAACGGATTTTAGTTTTCCTCCTGTGGTATCTATCCGCTATCTAGTTAGTTATACAGAAGCAGGTGTGGTAGACTGGTATTGTTGCAGGTTCATGATATGGTACTGTTAGTTTATCTTTGTAAGCTTCCCTGGTTGTAGACTATTTTTTCCTACATAGTCTAATTAAAAATTCTGATGACGGGCAATTGCCTTCTTTTCTTAGAACTATTTTCAGGTTTTGGGTTCGCCAATAGTGAGTATCAAATGCTGTTTAATGAACAAAATAATTTAACTGCGATGCCCTGTCTTACTTTGGCTTGTATTCGATGTAGAAATTTTGGACTTGTATAAATTACATGAACGATTTTGTTGTATCTTTATGATACTCCCTCCATTCCAAATTATAAGATGTTTTGGATATTTCAGTGCGGATTACATACGCATTGAAATGAGAGAACCTATACACTAAAACACGTCTAGATACATGTGATTCAGAGAAAAGCTAAAACATCTTATATTTAGGAACGGAGGGAATATATTTGATGATCATAATGAGAATTTTACCTTTCATATATGCATATTTCTCTGTTAAGTTGCCATACTTGGGACATATAATCGTGATACAATGTAATCGTGCTATTTTGTGATTCAATCCAGGCATGAATTTAGAGATCAGCATAACGAGTGGATAAACTCGGCTAAGTCTGCTGTTGATGCTTCCATAGTCGGTAATTTGTCTGATGATGGTGATTCGACTATTGATACCGTCCAAGCTACAAGAAAGGAAGTGCGCTTAGCTCTCAACGCACTTCTTAAGGTATTATAGCATCAAGTTCAGACTGAACTAGAATTCTGTGAGATTATGATAGTAATTAGTAACTGCCTACATTATCAGGAAAAACCATGTCTGATCCTCTGATTAATTTCTTAGCATATTCATTTTCCCCTTACCGACAGTTTTGCTGCATAAATTTCACTGAAGAAAGCCCTCTGTCATGCCTCTCTGTGATTCTTGAAACTGCGAGCTGTTCAAAGCTTGTGAACTTTCAATTGGCAAAGCAAACCTAGTGTTCCGTAGTGCTTTGAAATGACGCTTTCTTGAATTTTTTGTATTATGTGCAACAAGTGAATCAAATCGAAAACCAACAGCTTATGAGGGTAAACTTAAATTCTACTCCAGCCGTTCCAAATTATGAGATGTTTTAGTTTTTTTTTCTGAAACACATGTATCTACGCGCATTTCTATGTGTAGGTTCACTCATTTTGGTCCGTATATAGTCCATATTGAAATATCCAAAACATATTATAATTTGAAACGGATGGAGTAATAGATTTCTGCCCGAAGGCAAGTAAACGATTACCTGCAAAGTCTTTACCCCACAAGCTTGGTGAGTCAACTTGGCAATTGATGATACCTTTTTGTTTGCAAATCAGCAAAATATTAGGTGCTATTGGAATATCATGTGCAGATAATTCCTTGAAGTTTATATACAAGCATTGCAAATCATAAAAAATGTATCATTAACTGCCAAATGATTTACAATCACTTCTGTTTGATCCCAGTAATTCAGCCAGTATTCTTTGCAACTGCCCAGCTTTTTTTCTTTGATGGATCTATCCTTTTTCTTCTCTCTGTAAGAGTCAACTAGACCTTTTCATGAGCCATGCTGACCCTATAGGGTTAGTCTCCGCTTCTCCTGAATCATGCCTGCTGGGAAATCCTGGCCTTAAAAAGCCAACCTGAACCTATATGGACCAGGCCTAGCTTGTGAAATAAGCTCTTATCTTTACCAAAACAAAATACTATTTCTTGAATATATCATATTTTATCATTTTGCTATTTTTATGGACTTCAACCTGGCTGGCAGGCTGAAATTATGGCTGAACCCCAATATGCCAGTCAATATATACCTTTATGTTTGTATTTTGATTTTTTTGGGGGAGATTTGGTATTTTGATACTTGATATCTGCTGTGGCTGTTATTGGTTGGCTAAGTTTTACATCAGAGTTTCGACTTTGGAGCCAATTCTTGAGCTCTCTAACTTCTATAGCTGCTACTGCTGGAGTGAAGTAGTTCATTTCAGTGTTCAAAAAACCGGCCTATTAATCGCTACTCGGTGGGTGTCTGATTCGCTGATGAACTGATTAATCAGCCGATTAACTGATTAATAATCGCTAAGCGCCAGCCGACCGTGCAGTAAACAATAAACGATTTCCTCAACGTTGGCTTATTTACATTTTGTGATGTACTGTCATCTAGTAGTTCACAAGATAGATATTTTTTCCTTTCTGGGCAGAATTTGGACTGTTGGGGCGTTGTTAGCTGGAGATAATTATCCCATTCTGGTTGTTTGCATGTGCTTCATTATCTTGTTTTGCAATCTTGCATGCAACTGAATGTCTGTGATGAATGATCATCTTACTATTTAGTGGTATCATAGAAATGCTTTTTCTAATGGTGATGTTGTGTTGATCCCTAGGATGATGGAATTCTGGTCATCCCAACTGCCTTGGGGTGCCCTCCAAAAATTAACGCCAGGGAACTCTCATCGACAAGCTACAATACTGAGACATTATATCTTCAATCTTTATCTAGTATGTCAGGGTGTTGTCAGGTATAATTTTTTCATGGTGTCCTTCCGATTTTATGTTACTAGCATATAAACCTTGTTACTATTTCCTCTGTCGCCCTTTCTTCAAGTTTTAACCTTTTTTTGGCTATGAGTAAGGATATAGATGTTCTATTGCATAATAGCTAGTGTCATCAATGCATTGGCCTTTCATATGTCAACAATGGAAATTGATTATTTCATTTAATTGGTTCAGCTAATTTGTTGTGTTAGATTTTCCTCATGCTTTTGGTAGAGATGTAAATTATCTGAGTTGGATTTGGACCTGGGTGTGGGTATGACTATGACAGTGGGTATTGAAAAAGTTAAATCAATATCCTATCCATGCCTATGAATTGTAGTAGTTATTCTCATGTTCCCTATCCATCTTCTGTGAAGTTTGTAGATATACTGATCATATTCATAAATATTGGGGAGGGTATGAAATTTGGTAACTGGTGACGGCTTTCACTGACACCCATGGCTTACATAACACGTGTACTCATTCCTGGTAAGCCTCTATTGTCCTTTTGCTAATGCAACAATATTGATGCCCTTTTCAGGTTACCATTCCTGTTGGTGCACATGATAAGTGTCCTATTTCAGTTTCCCTCATTGCGAGGCATGGTGGTGATCGCTTCTTGATGGACACCACTCAAGCCATTTATGCCACCATCCAAGAGCAAGTTGAGATGCTAGCGAAATCTAATGCTTCAAGTAAAGAGGCCATGAATGAAGAAGCTGCTGAAGCTGCTAAAGTGAAAGTCAGTTCGTATCTTACTACAGTAATCTGGGAATATAGCTTTTGTTTTACAAAATTTTGCTTAAAACCAGCCACAACCACTGCTTTTTTCCAAGTTATCTTACAGTAGCACACCATACCATTGTGATGGTAATTCATATTTGAAGAGAGAACTGATAATAACTCACACAGGAAACACATAGGAATCTTAGGTGTTACATCTTACCATTTGACTTTCTAGTTAGGCTTCTTGATCTTTTGGTAGCTTTTTGCCTTTTTGGTTCCGTTTGGCTCTTTGGTCTGTGGTTTTATACTTTGCTCCTTCTTGGCATGCTCTCTTTAATACAAAATGACATATTTTGGTGTGTATTTTAGACAAAAAACGTCTTAACATTTGACAAATTGAATTGCAGTTTTAAGATGTGTTCGTACATTTTAGCATCTGATAAGTTGTATGTACTGATTTCTGCATCTGGGGCCTGCCTAAATGATGCACCTGTACAAATCCTTATTATGACTGAACCTGTTTCACATGACCCAGAATTATGATCACAAGTCTGTATTTGAATACCACTTTTTTAGACGCAGAAGCAAAGCTACCCTTGTGGGATAGCAAATGTTAAAGATATTGCCTTTTTTGTTCTTATTACTTTGTTTTTTCCCTATCGTTTGCTACCTGACAGGGTAACAGTGCATTTAAGGAGAAGCAATGGCAAAAGGCAATAAATTTTTATACTGAAGCGATCAAATTAAATGGCAAAGTAGCCACATACTACAGTAACAGAGCTGCGGCTTTTCTAGAATTAACTAGGTACGGTATTTTTCCCTCCTGCAATTTTCTCTCCAGTTTATCTAAGGGAGTGTTTGCCATTTTTTGGAAGAACTCACATGCATGGGTGTGTGTTTCCCACCTTGGTTACTCATTTTTATCCGTTTTGAACCTTTCAGTTACCGCCAAGCCGAGGCAGATTGCACTAGTGCCATCGATATTGATCCAAAGGTTAGGATCTGTTTTCTGGTTTCAACTTTGAAGTATGATGTGTGTCTTATACCTTCAGATTTACATTTTATGCCACCTCTTTTCTAAATGTAAGTTTAGACAATGAGATGAAAATGGTATATTAGACTTCTCTTTTCAGTTTGCTAAAGTAGATGTTGTTAAACTGTTGAGATCTGATGGCTGAGTCGGTATTTAAATAACCTTCTTGTGTTAATCTTGTATACGTTTTAGATTGTGAAAGCTTATTTGCGGAGAGGCACGGCAAGGGAGATGCTTGGATACTATAAAGAGGCTGTCGACGGTCTGATCTTTCATTTTTCCCTTTGCTTGATATTCAATTATCTTGATGACTCGTTGACTACTAGTAGTGCTAAAACTAACTGTGTGCTTCTCCATTGCATTTTGCAGATTTTAGCCATGCCCTTGTCCTAGAACCAATGAACAAGGTGGCTGGTTTATCCATTAATAGATTAAAGAAGCTGTTTCCGTAGGTGCGTGGCCCATGGAATTACTTTTTACGTGAAGATGTCGCTGCCGATTTTGTGCACAAACAAGCTCTGCATTTCTGGGGATGGAATGGAAGCACCAGAGCACCACTGATACATGAAACACGGCATCTGCTCCCGCACTATCGTTGGCAACAGAGCTGTGATAGCCGGAGTCAGTTTACTTGTTTCCTCCCCAAGTTTTGAGAAAGCAAGGTAAAGCATAGGTTTTGAGAGTGAACCAATGATAGTAACAATGTCCTCAAATGTGCTCCACAGGTGTCACCCCATCATGTATAATATCAGTTTTGACAATTATTTGTTGAAACACCTTGATTCGCCAATAAAATGGTCCGACATGCTGCATCCATTCCATCTTTGCTAGTATTTCGACGTGAAGCTTTGAGGGCTCGCCCTGAAACGGCTGCCATCTGTGAGACTGCTAGGCAGCCGTATGTTCGTGCGCCGAATCGCTTTTATCACCCTGGACATTTCGACCTGTCTTGGTTGTTTGCATGTTCCTAATTTTCCCGATGTCTGCATCTGTGATGTGTACCTAATATGATGGTGTGGGTTTCTCAGCTCTGGACCGTGCTGTATTCTGTGCATGGACGTGCGCTGGACCTGGGCGTTCCGTTCATCTCAAAAAGAAGTTAGGCTGTTGGTGTTGGGTCACTCTTGGATCAAGTACAGGAGCACTAGTTGTAGCCTTTAGGCCATTGACTCATCTTTCACGGAAAGAAAGGTAGTAGTACTATCATAGGAGTCTGCCCCAGATCTCTCAGTGCCTGACCCTGCGCTAATCTAGCCATTCTGGTGCTATCATAGATTCATATGAATCTGGGTGTCTGGTTCCATTATTTTTAGCTGGATTCACAAACGAATCATTGTATCAGGCCACGCAATAATGATACCGCGAGGTAGAAATAAATGGTAAATAGGACAGCTGATCTGTGGGTTGACTGCTACGGAGCGATTGGGCCCGCTGCTGACACCGTTCTGTTTTCCTCGTTATTGCTTCAGAAGTGAAAAGCATATCCAAGTTGTTTTCGGGAGAGAAACGAATAATCATTGGAGGAAGTTAAAAAAAGGCATCTCCAAAATACATCCGAGCATCCACGGAGGGGATCCACTTTGACTTGGCATCCACTAGCGTTTGCCGATCGAATGGACGCAGCAGCAGCATTGGACAACTAGACTGAACGGAAAGTGACCTCCAGCCTTTAGCAAAGCTGGGTGGTGCGACATCACGCGTCCATCCATCGCCCCTCGCACGAGCGGGTCGTATCAGGGACTAATTTTTTTTTACGGCGCACACGCTTGCTTTCCCTCTCGTGCAAGGGATCCGTGTGGTGGTTACATACGGCTTTCTCAACGTTAATCTCTTGGAGGCCATGCGTGTCAACGTACTGCCGGCCAACAGCCTCCGCCTCCCTGAAGACCCTACTCAAGAGACAGATCCTTTTTCCTTCTTCGCGGGGTGTGCTGCATGCCAAGATCTAAAATAAATAATGCAACCAACAAACCCTCTAAACACATACCCATGTGATGCGTGGTTGATTGCATTATTGTTTATAATTCATTCATACCAAGCGCGCTTATTAGGGGTCTACCACGGGTTGTGCGAATCATAGAATCGACGACGAGTTCTTGGCCCACCGCCAGGAAATGCTTCTGCCAACTTGCTCCAATACCTGATCCGCTTTTGCATATATATAGCTCCCGGACCGTACAGTACGCCCCCAGCTCACCGGTGAACGACCGGATCGACTCTGTAGATGAGCAGCCATGCATGGATTCGAGAGAGATACCAATGCAACTTGCGAACGACATGGCACATTGCCATATTGGCACTCCTTCCTTGCCTCCAGATGGCTTTCTGGTGCTAGATCTAACGGCACTACGGGAATCTCACAAGACGCCGATGGCCGGAAACCGTCGGCGTAGACCAGAAGGCCGTCGGCGTTTCGGCCCGTCGGCGTACCCACCCGGCCGTCGGCGTATGTGTACCCCGTCGGCGTACGTGATGGTGGGACCCACAAGACGGCATCCGGCCGATCCGTCAGTGCACCATACGCCGACGGCAGATTATTTTTATTTTTTGATTTTTTTTAAAATATTTTTGAACTTTTTTAATTATTTTTATTTGTATTTCGAAATTTTCAACTTATTCACATACTTGATCCTTAATTGCACACTTAATTATATATCAAAGTACTTACCCTGGTCAAACTCGGTCACCCATCCTCAGATTGCTCCAGCCCAAGCACGCTTAACTTTTGAGTTCCTTCCAAACTAGATTCCTAATGAGAAATTAGAACTTACTGATACCCTATCAATCATATTAACCCCTCGGTTATGATGTTACACTTTTCGTTGTTTAAATTTTAAAATTTGTTTTAGTAAAGTAACAATGATTATGTAATAGTATATTTCGAATAAATAACAATAAAATGAATTTTACTTTATTATTTTCCTTTTTACATTTAATATGGAATAATTCATATCTTTAAATCCGTAAATCAAAATTTGACAAATTAAATACCTACATCAATTAGAAAAATGAGAGGAATTCAAATATTTCATCCATATCATCTTTTGCATCACAAAAACCTAGATAGTTATAGGAAATTGGGAAAATACTCAAAAAATGAAATCCATTTTTAAATTTTTAGTGTCAAAACAGGCTTTCTTTTGTGAAGCATCTACCAAAACGGCTCACCGAAAGAGGAACATCCAAATAGATAGAAAATAGTAGACCATCTTATAAGTGCATTTAACCTTGGGTTTGGATATAAAAATATACTTGGGTATTTCAAACATTTCAGAGAAGTTCCTGGCGATTTCGCTAGAAGTGGGTCTGATTTGAACTACGAGTGCCGCATAGTTTGGTCATGATTTTTTGAAAAAATCACTTTTAGATCCAAAATGTATACTTTCTTTAGATATCTTTGACGGTTTTTGTTGGATCGAAGTTACGATTAGGTTTAGATTTATCGTTAGGGTTTACGGTCTCGGTTTCGGGCTAGGGTTATACATAACTAATTGAAAAAAAAAATCAAAAAATGGAAAACCTTCACATGACATCCTTTTATGTGACCTACGACCTGGAAAAAATTATAAACATGAGTTATGCAAGTTTTTATAAAAAAACCTTCACAGAAATGAGCTACGAGGTACAAAGATGTATGGTTTTCGACTGAAATGAGCTAGGGTATAACATTTAACATAACAAAAAATGTCGGAATGAGGCAATATTTGACACACTGGTGTATCTTGGTTATAGAATAGTATTGACTAAGGGGTTTAGGATTTTCGTTGAATGAAAAACCCATTTTTTATTTTTTTAGTGTCAAAACAGGCTTTTTTGTGAAGCAGCTACCAAAACGGCTCACCGAAAGAGAAACATCCAAATAGATAGAAAATAGTATACCATCTTATAAGTGCATTTAATCTTGGGTTTGGATATAAAAACATACTTGAATATTTCAAACATTTCAGATAAGTTCCTGCCGATTTCGCTGGAAGTGGGTCTGATTTGAACTACGACTGCCGCATAGTTTGGTCATGATTTTTTGAAAAAAACCACTTTTAGATCCAAATGTATACTTTCTTTAGAAATCTTTGACGGTTTTTGTTGGATCGAAGTTACGGTTAGGTTTAGGTTTATCATTAGGGTTTACGATCTCGGTTTCGGGCAAGGGTTAGACATAACTAATTCAAAAAAATCAAAAAAATAGAAAACCTTCACATGGCATCCTTTATGTGACCTACCACCTGGAAAAATTATAAACATGAATTATGGAGGTTTTCATAAAAAAACCTTCACAGAAATGAGCTACGAGGTATAAAGATGTATGGTTTTCGATTTAAATGAGCTAGTGTATAACATTTAACATAGCAAAAAATGTCGGAATGAGGCAATATTTGACACACTGGTGTATCTTGGTTGTAGAATAGTATTGACTAAGGGGTTTATGGTTTTCGTTGAATAAAAAACCCGTTTTTTATTTTTTTAGTGTCAAAACAGCCTTTTTTTGTGAAGCAGCTACCAAAACGGCTCACCGAAAGAGGAACATCCAAATAGATAGAAAATATTAGACCATCTTATAAGTGCATTTAACCTTGGGTTTGGATATAAAAACATACTTGGGTATTTCAAACATTTCAGATAAGTTCCTGCCGATTTCGCTGGAAGTGGGTCTGATTTGAACTACGAGTGCCGCATAGTTTGGTCATGATTTTTTGAAAAAATCACTTTTAGATTCAAAATATATACTTTCTTTAGAGATCTTTGACGGTTTTTGTTGGATCGAAGTTACGGTTAGGTTTAGGTTTATCTGAAATATTTTGACCGTTTTTTCACAAAAATAAAAGAAATTGAGAAAATACTCAAAAAATGAATTCCTTTAGCATGGAGACATTTTATGTGTACTAGTTGCTATAAAAAATAATAAACTTGAGTTTTGACAAATATTTCAAAAAACTGCTTCATAAAAATGTTTATCATCTATGGACATGTGTAACTTTCGCGTCAAATGACCAAGTTATGGCCATCCCCATGCTATAGTTTGTGATAACGTGTCCATACTTGACACATAGGGGTGCCTTGGTATGGAAAACATTGCTGACAAAAACAATTTCCAAAATATTTTCGTAAATATCATTTTCCATTTTTTAAGTGTCAAAAATGACTTTTTAATAAAGCAAGTACCAAACATATGTTTCAAAATGTCATGTGCATGGTGAAAAAGATTTTATGAATGTAATATTTGGATTCCTCTCATTTTCTAATCGATTTAGACATTTAATTTGTTAAATTTCGATTTATGGATTTAAAGATATGAATTATTTCATATTAAATGGAAAATAAAAAAAAGTAGACGCCGACGGCCGCCGTCGGCGTACCAAAGTAGACGCCGACAGCGGTCGTCGGCGTATTAATGCCGTAAAGCCCAGTCTGCATTCCATCACGGCGGGCCTTGTACGCCGACGGCATTGTAGACGCGGACGACTGCCGTCGGCCTATGTTGGGCTACGCCGACGGGGTTTTTACGCCGACGGCCGCGTTCGTGGCTTCCTTAGCTCGCCTGTACGCCGACGCCCCGACATTTGGCCGTCGGCGTCTTGTGGCTTTCCCGTAGCGCGGTAAGAGCAACTCCAGCCGTCCCCCCCAGGACGCCCCTCCAGGACACTTTTTTGACCTTTTTAACGTCGGATGCAAAAAATGCTCCCAGTCGTGCCCCCCAGGACCTCGTTTTTCGCCGGATTAGACAAAAGATTCCCCCGGCGTACCCAGGCCGAACCCAGCCCCCCGGGAGCAGCTGGGGGCACCGGCGATTCTTTGCATGCAAAAATAACCCCACTGTCAGCCTCATATCCCCCTCTCTCTCCTCCTTTTTCCTCTCCCCACCCATCGGCCCGACCCCACTTTCTCTCTTCTCCTCATCTCCTTTTTCCTCCAGCAACCGCCGCCTCGCATGGAATGCCTGCATCGCCCCCGCCGCTGGCCTGCACGTCGCCTACCACGGCGCATGCCGATGACTGCTGCTGTATTAAAATAAGTTGGGTGGTGCCCCAAGCGAAGGCGGAATTGCAGCTAGCAGCAGTTTTCCCTCGTTTAACGAACCGAGGTTTATCGAACTAGTAGGACTTTGAAATCAACAACAAGGTGAATGTTGAAGATCTCTAGTACTTGACCTTCAACAGACGTGGACCTGCACACACTCAACCAAAATACTTTGCCCCCAACGACGGAGAGGTTGTCAATCTTTCCGGTCTCGCAGAAAACAAAGCGGTTAATTGTATGATGAAATAGATGAAATATGAAAAGTGACCGGAGGAGTAATGATGATTAAAAGCAAGTAAATGAGGTTGTAAACAATGTAAAAAGATGGACCGGGGGCCATGGGTTCACTAGTGGAGTCTCTCAAGTAAATAAAATATGCATGTGATGGGTGAACGAATTACAGCTAGGCAATTGACAAGATCATGACACAAACCCAATTTAGCTATGACAAAAAGGACATGATAATATTTATGGAGGCATCACGACAAGGAACAAAGACCGTTGAGTCCAACTGCGTCTTTGTCTAAAAAGTCCATCGTGGGATCGCTATCCAGTCTGTCACCCAACGGTATTAAGTTGCAAGCAACAGACAATTGCATTAAGTAAAGTGCATGAAGTAAGCAATACTAATATCAAAATAGACATTAACACCGTTGTTTTACTCTTAGTAGCAACAACACACCCTCGCCCTTAGACGTTTCTGTCACTCGTTCCCAGGAACAAAAGGGGGCAAGAACCCACTATCTAGCATAAATATCCTCTTTTGGAGATACGCACAATCACTTGGCCAAAGTAACTACGCACATCGGAGAGCATGAAAGAACATAAATTACTCATATAAGAATCATGCACAATCTGAACATAACTTCATAATCCATCGGATCCCAGCAAACACATCACATAGCATTACAATAATCGATCTTGACCATGTGTTAGGCAGCTCACAAGATCATAAGACATGAAGCACAAGAGAGAGAGAGAGAGAGAGAGACTACCAACTAGCTACTTCCATGGACCCGTAGTCCAAGGTGAGACTACTCATAAATCATCCCGGAGGAAGGCATGACGATGAAGAGCCCTCCGGGATCGATCTCCCCTCCAGCAGAGTGCCGGGATCAGCTTCAGATTGGACCCCGAACTAGGGTTTTCGGTGACGGTGCGTCGGGGTCGAGTTTCTGGAAAATAATGGCCGCCTCGACGTTTTTAGGGTAAAAGGCAATTTATAGGCGTCGGAGGGGGCCGAGGTGAGGCCCCACCCGCGGGTGACCCCCAGGCCGCGGCAAGGGGGCGCCTCTGCCATGTGGGCCTTGTAACGCCCCAAGATCGGTACTATGCAGATTTTAGCGTTCCAGCCAATCCGCATAATAACGATCCTAAAGGACGCCCACCAGGCATAACGTGCACGTCGCAACACACACGTTATGCGGGTGGAATTGTGATAACATTACAATAGTTCTCGACGGAACCCACAAAAGAACATATATACAACAACGACTCACAGAGTCAAGAACCAAGATACAATACAAAGATCCAAAATAACAACGGAAGCGGGTAGCGTCCGGCTACGGACAAGAAACAAATTGGACTAAGAGTCCTGAAGATAAACGAAGGCACCATATCCCTGCCCAGGCCAAGCCGGAGGGATTCCCAAGCTAACGTCGTCAGACTTCAAACCTGTTGGCTGCATTGGAATAGCAGCCCCGAAGGGGTCAGTACTAGTAGAAGTACTGGCAAGTAATACTCACAAGATATCAAAGCTGGAATTCTGGGGAAAGAGGGTTAGCGATTGAGGCGGCCAGCAGCACTAACAACTTATAGAGACACACTACAACTTTCGTCTATCAGAGACAAGGTAAGAGAGCGCATGAGGAGCCAACTATACTACACACCAAACAAACCCGCCCTAAAACGACTCCCTCGTATCCTCAACCCACGAGGAAGAAGTCCGGGCACTCACACGGTTGACAAGTTTTAAAACAGATTATTATTCAAGTAATCTATCTTACTAGTCAAGTTATAATCATCATAAGGTGCAAGTTGTCTATGATCTTTTTAGCCAGCGCATTTCACCAAGTCGTCCATAACCGCGGACACGGCTTTTCGAAAAGATTTAACCCTGCAGGGATGCACCAATGAACCCACACGCATCGAAACTCTCGCTTAGAGGTGTACCGGTGGAGGTTTCGACGCAATACTTCCCTTCTCTACAAACAAGTCCAGGGAGCCACCTAGCTAGGACTGATCCACCTTGAGAGTCCGGCCGAAGCTTCGAGGTGGGCCTAACCGGTGCGAGGACGGTGTCGGGAGGAACACTCATACGATTGCCCTCCGTCCACATGCGGTAAACGCCACGTGCCGCAAGACCTACTAAAACACCCGAACTACTTGTGGCATCCTGGACAAGTTTGAGGATCCGGTAATAGATTGCGGGGAGGCCCATAGAACTCCCACATGTGGTTAGTGCGCTCAGTCTTGGATCAGCGGAAAAGAACTCGGGTCCTAGGCGACACTAGCAGAACAAATCACCACGATTGGCCTTCCGCCGGTGTCTTATCTTTATTAAGTTATTCCCATCGCAACAGAAAAAAAAAAGATTACTATTTAGTTGAGCCTAGCTATCAAGTTAACAAGACTAGACAAAGAGGTAACAAGACTGAAGCAAAGCACCTAAGCATGCACTAGGACTCGCAAGGCTAACAAGGTAAACAAGCAACAGGTAATAGGATGTGGGGGTGTGGCTATATCATGGCTGCAAGGTAAACATGCATATAGGATCGGACACAAGCATCGTGACATAAGGCTAGCAAGGAACAAAAGATAGGACGAGTAAGAGGCAGAAAACAAGCAAAGATAGCAAGGGAGTATCACTTGCCTGCAATCCGGTAGAGGTAGCAGAACCTGTCGTTGCTCACATCAACTCAACGTCCTATTCCCGAAGAGGCAACGAACACCGGAAACATAAAAGATGCATTTTACTCTACGGCAAAAGAACCGGCATGTTGATGACATGATGCATGACAAATTAAATGTTGTCCAATTTTATTCCCTAACACATGGCAAAGCATTTTAAATGAGATCGGTGCAAAATATAGATGCACCGGACAAATCCCATAATTTAATTTATTTAATTCGACTAAATGGATAAAGGTGCGATGTTGATTAAGCATGCATGATTTTATAAGATACGGATATATATATGGTATAGGGTTTAGGGTTGGGGTCACACATCGGATTCGGGGATCTTCGGATTCGGAAGCCACCGTCTTCGGGTTGTAGTCGAAGTAGTCGTCGTAGTCGAAGTAGTCGAGGTAGACGTCCGTCCGAAGTCGAAGTAGTCGAAGTAGTCGTTGTCGGGGAGGTAGTCGATGTCGTGGAAGTAGTCGTACTCGGGTTGTCGTCGTGGCGGACCTTGGCGTTCCGGTCTTCAGGGTCGTCGGGGTCCGGAGTCGGGGTACCCGGGCACCGGTCTTCACGATGCTTCACGACGGGGAAACGAAGAACTTGGCGTCGGGGAGGCTTCACGACGGGAACGGGGAATCTCCGGTTCACGACGGGAACGGCTTCACGACGGGGAACGGAAACGGGAACGCTTCACGACGGGTCGGGGAATGGCTTCACGTCGAGAAAAGTCGGGGAGAGAAACGGGGAACCGTCGGGGAATGCACCGGGGAACTCAAAACGTGAACATCGGGGACGGCTTCCCGACGGGGACAACCGGGAAACATCGGAAACGGGGACGCATCACGGAGGCGTCGGGGACGGAAACGAGCACGACACGGTGACGGGAACATGCAGCGGGGCTGCACAGATGGATCACCAACACCCACAGAAGGAGGCAACCACTACAACAAGGATCGACACAGAGGAGACGAGGACACGGCTCAGGCCAAAGCAACGCGGAAACGGCCGGCCGGTGGTGGGCGAGCTCGGGGACGCGGCGGCAGGAAGAGATTGAGCCGGGGCAGCGCTTGTTGGGGAGGACGGGGTGCAGGGGACCGGGAGGAGGAGCTCGGGGGAGAGGGAGGCCATGGCGGGGCAAGGCTGGCCGGGGCAGCAAGAGGAAGGCCGGCGGCTGGAGGCGCGGGTGCGGGGCAAAGGGGCGAGGTGGCGGCGGTCGACGGCGGCGGCAGGAGCGAGGTGAGCAGAGGAGGACGGCGCTGGCGGCTGGGGAAGGGCGGCCGGAGCTGGAGGGGAGCACTGGGAGGAGGAGCACGGCGGTGCAGGGAGATGGAGAAGGCCGGCGGAGGACCTGGTGCGGGAGCCGGCCGCGGTCGGGGCAGGAGGCGGCCATGGAGGGCGAGGTCGAGGATGGCCGGCTCGGGCGATGCTGGACGCGGCTGTGCGGGAGACGGGGTCGATGGCGGCGAGCGGGGCAGCGCGGTGGAGGGAAGGAGGTGGCGTGGATCGAGCCAGGGAGGAGCTCGGGTGCGTGGAGGTAGAAGGCGCCGGGTGAGATGGGGAAAGGAATAGGAGGAAAAGGTAAAAAAGAAAGGAAGAAAAGAAAAGGAGGAGGAGAGAGAAAAGAAGGAGGGGGAAAGAGAAAAGGAAAGGGGTGGAAGGGCCGATCCGCGAAACAGCAAAAAGGGGAGAGGGTGGCTGCAAAAAGGTAGGGGGTGGGAAAGGAAAAAGACCAGGGGCAGGATTAGGGTTTGCTCTAGGGTTTGCTTAGCTGGGCTTTTGGGCCTAACTAGCTGGGCTGCTCTCTCTCAACCTCAAAACATTTTTCTTTTGCAAAACCATTTTGGCAATTAATTTTCGAAAACGGAGACGACTGTCTCGATAAAATCTTTTCCGACAATTTTAGAAAAATAAAATAGGGTTTAATAAAATAGATTTTGCGATCGAAAACATGCGATGCGATGATGCTGATGTCATGATGATGCAAAAATAAAATAACAGGCGATTCTAATTTGGGGAAAAACCCCGGGCATTACAGGCCTCCCCTCCGGCTCTCCTTCGGACTAGTACTTCGTCGTGGCAAATAAAAATTCCCCGTAAATTTTCGTCCAATTCCAAGAATATTTCCAGAAGTAAATTTCTGAAACAAAAAGACAGCAAAAACAGGGAACTGACACTTGGCATCTTGTCAATAGGTTAGTCCGACAAAATGCATAAAAATGATATAAATGACAGTAAAAACATGTGACAATATCACAAAACTAGCATGGATCACTCAAAAATTATAGATACGTTTGAGACGTATCAGCATCCCCAAGCTTAACTCCTACTCGTCCTCGAGTAGGTAAGTGATAACAAATAATTTTTTATGAGACATGCGACCAACACATTCTTGATCAAGATAGTGATGCAAATCAAAGGATGTGAATGAAGAGATACAAAACAATTGTCTATAATTGATAGCAAGAAAGAAATGAATAAACAAGTTGAATCATCCAAGCAAAACCTTTCATAAATATTATGTCAAAGACATGAAAACAATGTGATCAACATATTTGACTAATTCACAAGGATAATAATTCCATGACAAAAGTGTTTGAGAATCAACACAAAGGAAGATGTAAGCATTAGCAAAGAGCTTCAACTTCCAACGGCTTATCTTATAGATAAAGTCAATATAAAGATTCATGTTTAATCTTGATAATGTAATATGCTCAACGATACCCAGGGTCAATGCTAGATGTTTGCTTTTTGTGGAGATAGAAGGAAAAAGGGAAAACTGACTCAACATTAGAAGTAAAAGAAAGACCCTTCGTAGAGGGAAGCAGGGATTAGTCATGTGCTAGAGCTTTTTGGTTTTTAAAACAGATGTAAAATGATTTTGAGGTATGCATGTTTTCGTCAACGACTTCACAACAGAGAAACTATCTAGTCCCTCATGACAAGCAAGGTTTTTAGACTTGTGAGAGCAGCTGATTCTTAGAAGAGCGAGTACGCTCTTCTTTCTTCTTGGTTTCACCACTGTCCAATGTTTGGGCTAATTTGCATTGTGTAGAGGAGAATTGTGAGTTATATTTATATTTTTGCTTAAGCTGCTCTTGGGTTGATTCAAATGAAGACGTAATCCATCAACACCGGGTGAAAGGGGGGAAATGACCTCGCTTGTCACAAGTTATATCTAGCTCTCTACTGCTCCCTCATGAGCTTTAAAACAGAGGCACAAAGAAGAAGTATTTTTAATTTTTAAAGGTAGCACATGACAAATTTACTTGGAATGGTAGAAAATACCATGCATAGGTAGATATGGTGGACTCAGCTGGCAGAAAGTTCAACGAAGACGACCTTATGATAGTCGATGAAGATGAGGGGATGCCTTGGGCATCCCCAAGCTTTGACTCTTGATAGTTCTTGATATTCAGAGGGGGTGCCATGGGGCATCCCCAAGCTTGAGCTCTGATCCATCCTCGATTTCTTCATATTCCTCTCCTTTGGAACTTAAAAACTCACTTCACACAAAACTTCTCATAATTTGATTAGAGGGTTAGTGCTCATAAATGAAAATGCACATGTGTTCAACTCATGACAAATTGCAAACCAACTTCATTAAATATTAGCTACTGTTTACTAAGCCTCAATGTGGCACTCTACCCCTAGAGTATCACATATGACGATGGTAAAGAGACAAATGCAAAATAAAAGCAGAATCTGTCAAAATCTGAACAGTCTGTAAAGATTGAATTTTTCGAGGCACTTCTGCAGCTCAAATAAAAAAACTTAAAACCAACGAAATATAGATAAAAGAATCAGGCTTTCTGTCAAAAATTATCAGAAAAATATAAAATTCTGGCGATTTTAGGATTTTCGTGCAACAGGCGCACAGAATCTATTTTTGGACAGCAACACAATACCTCGCACTTTCAATGCATTAGAGGCTAAACTTGGCACAAAAAACCAAAATAAAAAGATACAATGAAGTTTCTAGAGAGGTAATAACTTCATGACTCAAGAAAATCAAAAAGCAAACTGAAAATAAAAGATGGGTTGCCTCCCAACAAGCGTTTTTCTTTAACGCCTTTTAGCTAGGTGCAATGCCAAATATCAAGTTTTTTCGAAATCCATTGCAACTTTTCCTTCAATAAGCACTTCTTTCTCTTTGAGGGGAAAGGAGAACCTGCCCCTAATGGGAAAACGAAAACGTATGCAGCCCTTTTTAACATCAATAAAAGCTCCCACGGAACGAAGGAAAGATCTTCCAAGAACAATATTAGCTTGAGCTTTTGACTCAAGAACCAAAAAATCAACCAAAGCAGTCTTATGTTTAAAAGTGAAAAGGACTTCATTAACACTTTTATAAATTTTTTAAGAGCTACCATCAGAATGAGAGTGACAAAAAGGGTAATAAAAAAAAGTCTCCAAAATTCATAGCATTGAAAACCATTTTAGGCATAGTTGATATCATAGAACAAATATCACAATAAGCAAGGAACCTTTGATCATTTATTTCAATAGGGATATACGGTTCCCAATCTCCATTTATTTCAAGGATTTGATAATCTTTAGAGCCCACCTCTATTCCATTTAAATTTAGATTACATAAAATATTTTCTATTTTATCTAATCTACCATGTATTTCATTAGTTTTCTCATTGGTGGGAAAAACAACTAAGCCTTTTATAATTCTCAGGGATTCTAATTCATCAATTTCAAGAAAGTTTCCTCCACTAATGACATCCAAAACATGCTTGCATGCATCAGATAGTCCATAATAAAAGCATCTCAGTAAAACACACATAGCAAGCATGGGTTGGATCTTTTGATGTAATTCTGAAATTCTATCCCAAGCATTTTTAAAACTTTCTTCTCCCTTTTGTTTGAAGGTAAAGAACTCGGCTAAGAGAGGCATATCAAGAGTGGTAAAGCTAGACATAAAGACAAGATAAAATAACATGACATAATTAAAGACTACACTAATTTTTTTGGGTTTTAAAATTTTGAAACAGGAAAATAAACTAAACGAGATATAAAGCAAGCAAGACAAAAACAAAGTAAAGAGATTGAGAGTATGTGACTCCCCTTGCTGTAGCTCCAAAGTCCCCGGCAACGGCGCCAGAAAAGAGCTTGCTGCTGTATTAAAATAAGTTGGGTGGTGCCCCAAGCGAAGGCGGAATTGCAGCTAGTAGCTGTTTTCCCTTGTTTAACGAACCGAGGTTTATCGAACCAGTAGGACTTTGAAATAAAAAACGAGGTGAATGTTGAAGATCTCTGGCGCTTGACCATCAACAGACGTGGACCTGCACACACTCAACTAAAATACTTTGCCCCCAACGGCGGAAAGGTTGTCAATCTTTCCGGTCTCGCAGAAAACAAAGTGGTTAATTGTATGATGAAATTGATGAAATGTGAAAAGCGACCAGAGGAGTAATGATGATTAAAAGCAAGTAAATGAGGTTGTAAACAATGTAAAAAGATGGACCGGGGGCCATGGGTTCACTAGTGGAGTCTCTCAAGTAAATAAAATATGCATGTGATGGGTGAACGAATTACAGCTAGGCAATTGACAAGATCATGACACAAACCCAATTTAGCTATGACAAAAAGGACATGATAATATTTATGGAGGCATCATGACAAGGAACAAAGACCGTTGAGTCCAACTGCGTCTTTGTCTAAAAAGTCCACCGTGGGATCGCTATCCAGCCTGTCATCCAACGGTATTAAGTTGCAAGCAACAGACAATTGCATTAAGTAAAGTGCATGAAGTAAGCAATACTAATATCAAAATAGACATTAACACCGCTGTTTTACCCTTAGTAGCAACAGCACACCGTCGCCCTTAGACGTTTCTGTCACTCATGCCCAGGAACAAAAGGGGGCATGAACCCACTATCTAGCATAAATACCCTCTCTTGGAGATACACACAATCACTTCGCCAAAGTAACTACGCACATCGGAGAGCATGCACGAACATAAATTACTCATATAAGAATCATGCACAATCTGAACATAACTTCATAATCTATCGGATCCTAGCAAACACATCACATAGCATTACAATAATCGATCTTGATCATGTTAGGCAGCTCACAAGATCATAAGACATGAAGCACAAGAGAGAGAGAGACTACCAACTATCTACTGCCATGGACCCGTAGTCTAAGGTGAGACTACTCACAAATCATCCCGGAGGAATGCATGACGATGAAGAGCCCTCCGGGATCGATCTCCCCTCCAGCAGAGTGCCAGGATCAGCTTCAGATTGGACCCCGAACTAGGGTTTTCGGTGACGGCGCGTCGGGGTCGAGTTTCTAGAAAATAATGGCCGCCTCGACGTTTTTAGGGTAAAAGGCAATTTATAGGCGTCGAAGGGGGCCGAGGTGAGGTCCCACGGGCAGGGGCAGGCCCCACCCGCGGGTGACCCCCAGGCCGCGGCAGGGGGGCGCCTCTGCCCTGTGGGCCTCTGTAACAACCCCAGTTTGGTACCCTAAAATATGGGCCAAATTTTCACTTTTTGCTTTGCAACATTGCATCATCCTTTAAATTGCTAACTAAAATAAAGCAACAATTGGAAGACATTAAAAGGGGAGCAAAACCTTCCCAAATTTCCAACTTGTTGAAATTGTTTCAAATAGGCAAAACCAAATATTCTTGAGCTTCCCTTTTGTTCAGGAAGTCCAAGAATGCATTTCATAATTATTTGGCAAGGTTAAATCCTTGCCAAACAATTAAAAAAATTGGGACTTCAAAATTGAGTTAAACCAATTCTTATTTTTTTGAAATCCAATTAAACATTTCAAAAATTCAAAATAAAATTATGGGGAGCTTAAGAATATTATCAAGAGCCACCCTGAATATTTTCAGAAATTTTGAATATGTCTAAAGGCATTAATTAAATTGCTAAACTTGCTGTTTCAATTTAAAAGAAAAACAGAAAAACAGAAAAGGAAGCCAGGGGGTTTTCGGTAAAATTCATCGTCCTCCTCCTCCCTGTAGCGACCGAGCAGGTCGCCGACGCTCTCGTCGCCCACGTCCGCGCCGCACCATCCTGGCGCCATGCCGTGCACTGTCGAGCTCCCCCCTGGCGGATAAGAAGACCGAGGCCTCCACGACGCCCACTTGCTCCCTCTCTCCCTCCCTCTCTCTCGTGCGTGTCCGCGCCATGGCCGAGCTATAGCTCGAGCTCGCCGTCGTTTAGCCGCCGATTGGAGCGCCCCCGTCCAAATCGAACCCCGCCTTTAGCTGCGCCGCGTCGCCCCCGTCCTCCCCGTGCGAGGAATCGGCGCGGGACCGCCCGGACCGTTGCCGTCGTCCTCGTTCTCCTCCGCTCCGGCCGGAGTTCCGCCGCAACGCCGACGCCGCCCTCGACCGCCCCCATCCCCGCCGCGTTCTTCATCCTCCGGGGCCCTCCTCTCCCTGTCTTCTCTCTATCGCCGTAGTCTTCACCGCGCGGCCAAATCGTGGTCGCCGTCGGTCACCCTCGCCGTGCTCCCGGCCGTGCTCCCGGCCTGGGCCGGCCAAAAGGCCGGACGCCTCGGGTCTGTGCCCGGCCCGGTGCCCGGTCTGGGCCGGCCACGAGTCCGGCCGCCTCGGGTGCCTGCCCGGCCTATGGGCCGGCCTGTCTGTAAATGTTTTTCCCCTTTTTGTAAATAAAAACAAATTCAAATAATTAATAACTATTTGTTTATTGCTCCAAATTTAGCAAATAAAATATCAAATTGTTCAGAAAAACAAACTCTACATGTTAGAATAATTGTAATGGTCTTTTGAAATTATATTCTTGATGTTTATTTAAGAATTTCTAAAATGGCATAAATATTACCTAATTCGGGAAAAATCATAACTTGTTAAATAATTAACCAAAATTTGTGAATAAAATATCAATGTGATCAGCACTTCAAATGCTATCCAACCATGCTACTATCACATCATGATCACAAATTTTTTCTTTGATGTTTTCTTGAATTGATTAAAGGAACTAAATTCAAATAATTATTTTTTTTAATTCACTATTTATTCCTCGATAATTGGAAAATCACAGATGAGGTACCAAAATGATCAGAAGAACAAAACCTATTTAATCATGTCATGTTCATGCATATTTATGCCATTCTTAGTGAAGTAATAATTTGTAAACAATGTGGACACTAAGGTAAACATGGGGTTGTTTCCAAATAATTGCAATAATTATTTGGCACTCCATTTAATATTGCTAGTTAAATTGTATGATGATATCCTTGCATAAATTTGGCATGTCATCATGATTGTGTATTGCACCTTGTCTTCGTGTGATTTATTTTGTTCTTCTATTCTTGCTTGGGTATCGATAGATTCCGGAGTCGAGGGTTCCCTCGCCTATTCCGACGAGCAGTACTACACGCCCCGGCAGCAAGGCAAGAGATAACCCAACCTTCTTGGCATCTAGCATCCTATTGTTTTATAAACTTATTTTATCCACCATAATATTGCATTCGATTCTATGTCAATCTTGGTCAATACTAGTGTATCCTATGAATGCATGTTTTCCCCAAACCAATCCATGTTTCCCTACCTATGAACCATAGGTTTGATGTGTTGGCCTGAGACAAAGATATAATTGTTGTTATATATGCTTAGCTATGCTTAGCCCTGCTTAGTCGAATGCTATTTATGTCCGTTGATTAAATTCCATAATTATGATGTTGATGGAATGTTTCGGACATGGTGGTTACTTGTGGTGTTTAATTAAAATGCTAAGAAGGCTTGGATGANCCGACGAGCCGTACTACACGCCCCGACAGCAAGGCAAGAGATAACCTAACCTTCTTGGCATCTAGCATCCTACTGTTTTATAAACTTATTTTATCCACCATAATATTGCATTCGATTCTATGTCAACTTTTGGTCAATACTAGAATATCCTATGAATGCATGTTTTCCCCGAACCAATACATGTTTCCCTACCTATGAACCATAGGCTTGATGTGTTGGCCCGAGACAAAGATATAATTGTTGTATTATATGCTTAGCTATGCTTAGCCATGCTTAGTCAAATGTTTAGTTGTCCGTTGATTTAAATTCCATTATTATGATGTTGATGGAATGTTCGGACATGGTGGCTACTGTTCGTACTTAATTAAAATGCTAAGAAGGCTTCGATGAGTTGCCATCGGGGATGGTGTTTTGTCTCATTCTTGCCCCTAGGTGCGAGTTCTTGTCTCTAGACTCAAGATCGAGCGTGCTGCCATTGGTGGGAGTATGGGCTCCTTACTAACCGAATAACTTGTGCGGACATATCCAAGGATCCTCTAGATTTGCACTTTCCATTTGCGTGTGAGTTGCAGGTGGACGAAGACGCGATGAAGTGGGTGTGTGTGGTGTTAGGGCGTGGCGATGGGGGCAGGGGCTGAAATAGGCTGGGTAAACTTGCCCTGTCGCCACAGATGATTCTTGGATAGTCTCACGCGAGGTAAAGGTTTAACCGTGCCCACTTGCTAGCTTTCCCCGGAAGAGAGCTAACTAGGCGAGCCGGACGGTACCAATGGGTAAAGTAGTACACCCCTGCAGGGTTTAATCTTTTCGAAAAGCCGTGCCCGTGGTTATGGATGACTTGGGAACGGATATACAAGACCATAGAGAATCTTAACCTAATTAAAACTTGGCAGCTTGGGACGTCGGAACAAGCTGGCTGGGTTATGTTTATTTGTAGGCCTCTTAGGCCATAATTGGATCTTGTTGTATTAGACAACACTACTTCGCTTCCGCTTGATGTACTGATGGGTCGGTGACCCCTTTTGTGTAATTTGTATCTTTCTCATATAAGAGTTGCTATATGATCTCTTTGTGTCGTAGAGTCTGTGATGTGCCAGTTGTTCCGCAGTCTTGATCTCTCTACTATACATGATAGCTATGTCTGAGCTTATGGCATGATCGAAGTGTTGCATTGCCGATGATCCATTCCGAGCACGCCTGCCAAAGGTTTTGTCCTGGGATTGGTAACCCAAGTAACCTTCGATTGTGTAGCATGACCGGTTGCACAAAGCTTCATTGTATAGTTCTGGGGTCGGGGCGCTACACTAGTGCAAGTAAGAAGTGGCTTTGGCACCATGATGTTATGGCAAATAGAACAATAATGGAGGTTTGGAAGGTCAAAAAGAAAGGCTCAAACAACGGAGAAAGTAACCACAAGACAGAAGGAAGTCTCGTAGTTGACACTGTATGAGCAGTAGTGATTGCCATGCAACGAATGCACATAGAGCTATAAGTGTATTAAAGCTCTCCAATGGAACTAGTGGGGGTGCATCCAACTTGCTTGCTCATGAAGACCTAAAGTTCACTTGAGGAGGCTCATCCTTGGAATATACAAGCCAAGTTCTATAACGTTAATTCCCCACATAGTTATACAAACGAAAACATGAAAACTCTCTATAATGAAGTGTAGGTGCTACTAGCACAAGTGTGGAATAAAGGATAGTAGTGCTGCCCCCTCTCTCTTTTATATTTCTCTTTTTTTTTATTGTGGCCTCCATGGCTCTTTTAAATTTTCTCTCATTGGTCTCTTTTGGACTCTTTTATGTGGCCACTTTGGACTCTTTTCAATATGCTCATAGGTAGGGGCAACACTCTATTTTTACAAGATGATCATCACACTTTTGGTACTCATAACTCATAAGACTAATACATGATGTATAAAAGAAGATATGCATGATCGAGCGTAGTGTGGAAAAAATGTAGAAGATGTGGCAAGCCACACTGGACACTAACTCAAATGATCGAGCAACCTATATGATAATGAAGAACGACATCAAGTCATGTAATGATGGATGTTGCATGGCAATGTATCTCGGTACGGCTATGGAAATGCCGTGGTAGGTAGGTATGGTGGCTGTTTTGAGGAAGATAGTTGGCTTATGTGTAGGAGAACAGGATGAAGTTCTCCCACAGAGTTGGATGTACTCGCGAAGTATGCACCAATCTCAATGTGAGAGAGGGCATTGCGCAGCACCGAAGAGGCTAGCAAAATATGTAAGTGGAAGTGCCAAAAACCAAATCTCACAATGCATTTCGTATATTGCAAACAACTAGCAGTTTCAATGTTCCACAAATGGTTAGAGACACCCCGAGAGGGATCGTGGCGGCGACACAAGTGCCCCGTTGGCTTCCCCGACCGTTGCAGTAACTACCCACTAGGGACTTATTTTCAACTTAGTAGAATTCATGACACATTAGCATTGTTGACTTAGGTTGTTTAGTTCAGAAAAGTACAGCTCCATGCTTTAATAACACCTCTCCACTAATCAGCTCTAACACCATTAACCAACACATTTTAACCATTAGTTATTTTAGTGCCTCAAAACAATTGAAGAGTATCAAATTATCCACATAGTGATCTACAAGACTATGCAGGTTTTTTCTTTTTCCTACTACTACCACATGCATAGCATTTTTCCGATCTAACACATTAAGCAAGCAACCAAAACAACTCTCCAACAAATATAAGTGAAGAACAAGAGAGTTTAACTTAACAACTAGCAGCTCTAAACAAGATAAAAGCTAAAAACGAGAGCTTACCAGAAAATAGACAGTAGCTAAAAATAACTCAAAAAGATATAAGCGAAGCAAAGGAGTATTCAAACAAAAAAGCGGAGCGTGTCTCTCCCCCACACAAATAAAGCTAGGATCCAACAAAGATATGACCAGCAAACAAACAAATAAAACTGAAAGTAAAAAGACGCTCCAAGCATAGCACATAATATGTAAAGTGATAAAAACGAAGTTCAAAAAAGACGACCTTATGATAGTCGATGAAGATGAGGGGATGCCTTGGGCATCCCCAAGATTTGACTCTTGATATTCAGAGGAGGTGCCATGGGGGCATCCCGAAGCTTGAGCTTTGATCCATCCACGATTTCTCCATATTCCTCTCCTTTGGAACTTAAAAACTCCCTTCACACAAAACTTCTCATAATTTGATTAGAGGGTTAGTGCTCATAAATTAAAACGCACATGTGTTCAACTCATGAAAAATTGCAAACCAACTTTATTAAACATTAAATACAGTTTACTTTGCCTCAATGTGCCACTCCACCCCTAGAGTATCACATATGACGATGGTAAAGAGACAAATGCAAAATAAAAGCAGAATATGTCAAAATCTGAACAGTCTGTAAAGATCGAATTTTCCGAGGCACTTATGGAGCTCAAATCAAAAAACTTAAAACTAAAGAAAGATATATAAAAGAATCAGGCTTGCAGTAAAAAATTATCAGAAAAATATAAAATTCTGGCGATTTTAGGATTTTCGTGCAACAGGCGCACATAATCTGTTTTTGGACAGCAACTCAATACCTCGCACTTTCAATGCATTAGAGGCTAAACTTGGCACAAAAAACTAAAAGAAAAAGATACAATGAAGTTACTACAGAGGTACTAACTTCATAAATCAAGAAAAACAAAAATTAAACTGAAAGTAAAAGATGGGTTGCCTCCCAACAAGCGCTTTTTTAACGCCTTTTAGCTAGGCGCAATGCCAAATATCAAGTTTTTTCGGAATCAAAGGCATTATCATCTTTCAAGCAAATACCAGAAAATTTATCATAGATGCATTGGATATTACTAATATAGGGCTGAGAATCACCCTTCTCCTTTCTCTTTGCTTGACTTCTCTCATCAAATAGGTTTTGGGGAGCAATCCAACCAAAATTGTCTTCCAATGGATCGGCCATCCCAAGGAGCTTAAATGGTACAGAAATTTCAACTTTCTCCTTTACCTCCATGTTTCGAGTGTACTTCCTTAGATTTTCATCCCTAACATCCAAATAATAGTGAATATTAGGATATGAACCAAGAGCACCATAACGAGCAAATATTTTCCTAGCTTCTTTAACTATATCATCAAATTCATGGAGAAGAGTTTCTAATACAAAATCCTTTTCCTCTCCTCTCTCCATGCTATCAAGCTTAAGAAACATTTGCTGTAGTATAGGATTTAAATTAACAAGCCTCTTCTCTAGACGAGCTACCAAACAAGATATGGCGGAATCATAACTATTAGTTAGCTCAACTATTGATCTTTCATCATGAGTATAGAGTTTGCTAACAAAAGTGAGGAATTCTTCAATATTATCATTTCCAACGACATCCCCACTTCCTACCTTAACACCTTTCATACCAAAACTAGAAGGGAACATAGCTACTAGATAAAAGATAAACAAAACTGAAATAAAGATTACACTAATTTTTTTGTTTTTTAAAATTTTGAAACAGGAAAATAAACTAAACAAGATATAAAGCAAGCAAGACAAAAACAAAGTAAAGAGATTGAGAGTATGAGAATACACTTGCTGTAGCTCCAAAGTCCACGGCAACGGCGCCAGAAAAACTGCTTGATGATGGATATTAATAAGTTGGGTGGTGCCCCAAGCGAAGGCGGAATTGTAGCTAGTAGTAGTTTTGCCTCAATTAAAGAACTGAGGTTTATTGAACCAGTAGGACTTTGAAATCAACAACGAGGTGAATGTTGAAGATCTCTGGCGCTTAACCTTCAACAGACGTGGACCTACACAGACTCAACCAAAATACTTTGCCCCCAACAGCGGAGAGGTTGTCAATCTCTCCGGTCTCGCAGAACACAAATCGGTTAATTGTATGATGAAATAGATAAAATATGAAAAGTGACTAGACGAGTAATGATGATTAAAAGCAAGTAAATGAGGTTGAAAACAATGTAAAACGATGGACTGGGGGCCATGGGTTCACTAGTGGAGTCTCTCAAGTAGATAAAATATGCATGTGATGGGTGAACGAATTACATCTAGGCAATTGACAAGATCATGACACAAACCCAATTTAGCTATGACAAAAAGGACATGATAATATTTATGGAGGCATCACGACAGGGAACAAAGACCGTTGAGTCCAACTGTGTCTTTGTCTAAATAGTCCACCGTGGGATCGCTATCTAGCCTGTCACCCAACGGTATTAAGTTGCAAGCAACAGACAATTGCATTAAGTAAAGTGCATGATGTAAGCAATACTAATATCAAAATAGATATTAACACCGCTGTTTTACCCTTAGTAGCAACAGCACACCCTCGCCCTTAGACATTTCTGTCACTCGTGCCCAGGAACAAAAGGGGGCATGAACCCACGATCTAGCATAAATACCCTCTCTTGGAGATACACACAATCACTTGGCCAAATTAACTACGCACATTGGAGAGCATGCAAGAACATAAATTACTCATATAAGAATCATGCACAATCTGAACATAACTTCATAATCCATCGGATCCCAGCAAACACATCACATAGCATTACAATAATCGATCTTGATCATGTTAGGCAGCTCACAAGATCATAAGACATGAAGCACAAGAGAGAGACTACCATCTAGCTACTTCCATGGACCCGTATTCCAAGGTGAGACTACTCACAAATCATCCCGGAGGAAGGCATGTCGATGAAGAGCCCTCCGGGATCGATCTCCCCTCCGGCAGAGTGCTGGGATCAGCTTCAAATTGGACCCCGAACTAGGGTTTTCGGTGACGGCGCGTCGGGGTCGAGTTTCTGGAAAATAATCGCCGCCTCGACGTTTTTAGGTTAATTGTGATTTTATAGGAGTCGGAGGGGGCCGAGGAGGTGCCCACAGGGCAGGGGCGGGCCCCACCCATAGGTCACCCCTGGGCCGCGACAGCTGCCCGCATGTGCCCCGTGGGTCGCCTCCGAGGCTGCCCTTCGGACTCCGTCTTCGTCTTGGCATAAAAATAATCCCCGTAAATTTTTGTCCAATTACGAGAATATTTCAGAAGTAAATTTCTGAAACAAAAAGACAGCAAAAACAGGGAACTGGCACTGGGCATCTGGTCCATAGGTTAGTCCGACAAAATGCATAAAAATGATATAAATAACAGTAAAACATGTGACAATATCACAAAACTAGCATGGATCACTCAAAAATTATAGATACGTTTGACACATATCAGGGTCCACATATCACTAGTGGTGTCTCTCCAAAAGATATACATGATGGGTAAACAAATTACAGCATGGCAATTGACAGAATTGTGGGCGCATAACAATGCTATCATAAAACAATATAGTTCACCGCTTCATCTAATATGGGCATTACGTCAAAATACATAGATCGTTATCCAACTGCGTCTATGACTAATAATCCACCCCGGGATCGCTATCCAGCATGTCACACAGAAGTATTAAGTTGCAAGCAACAGATCATTGCAATAAGCAAACTGCATAATGTTAGTAATGTAAATAACACAAGGAAATCACACCGCAGTTTTCTCCCTATTGGCAACATCACATCTCTAGTCTTGATCGTTTCTGTCAACCCGAGCTCAGACAAAGAGAGGCATGAAACCACTATCTAGCATAAATAGCCTCTCTGAAGACACTAACAATTACTTGGCCAAAGCATCCACTAGCATCGGTGAGCATGCAAGATCATAGATAAAACATAACACATAGATGAACAAAAATAATGATTTCCACAATTCATCAGATCCATGCAAACACAATCATGCAGCAGTTACAGATAATATGATTTTGATCATGATAGGTAGCTCACAAGATCTAAGCAATGGAGTACAAGGAGGACAGACAGCCATCTAGCTACTGCTATGGACTTGTAGTCCCGTGGTGGACTACTCACACATCACCCCAGAGGCAGGCGTAGTGGTGTAGATGCCTTCGGTGATGATTCCCCTCTCCGGCAGGGTGCCGGGAAAATCTGCAGAACCCTCCCGAACTAGGGTTGGCGATGGCGACAGCCTCGAACGTCTTCTAGAAAATATGGTCGTTGTATTTAGGGTTTTTGGGTCAAAGATGAATTTATAGGCGAAGTGGCAACTTGAGTCGATGAAGGAGGTGACGAGGTGGGGCCCACACACGGCCAGCCCATGGGTCGCATGTAGCGCCCCGACCCCAGAACTATACAATGAAGCTTTGTGCAACCGGTCATGCTACACAATCGAAGGTTACTGGGTTTACCAATCCCAGGCCAAAACCTTTGGCAGGCGTGGTCGGTATGGATCATCGGCACGCAACACTTCGATCATGCCATAAGCTCAGACATAACTATCATGTATAGTAGAGATATCAAGACTTGTCTGGCACATTGCGGACTCTACGACACAAAATCATATAGCAACTCATATATGAGAAAGATACAAATATTACACACAAAAGGTCACAGACCCAAGAATTCATCATACGGAAGCGAAGTAGTGTTGTCTAACAACAAGATCCAAAATATGGCCTAAGAGGCCTACAGACAAACAATCCCAGCCAGCTTGTTCCACGGTCCCAAGCTGCCACCTGGGCGCCCCGAACTACTCGTCGATGTCCACGAAGAACCCACCTGGGTGCTCGGTGTTGTCCTCCTCTGAAACAAAATAATAAAGTCAGCAAAGAGAGACTGAGTACGACGTACTCACAAGTTTAGTAGGGCGATATAGGCCCAATGATGACGGAGGCTCTAAAGCTCTATATGTATTTACTTTTGCATAAAGCTAGTTTCCATTAATAAAAAAACATGATTGACACATGGCAGCGTCTACTCACAATATTTTTCATAAAAGGGGTAAGAGAGTAAACTTTCATCTTTGGTTCTCATCGAACCAACTTGTAGCCAGAACCACTCATCTCCACGAAAGGCACTCCCTCAAATCACCCTCGAGGAAATGAACCTTTTATCACACGTTGTAATTGCAATGTTTAGCTGCCAAATTTTAATTAGGTTAAGATTCTCTATGGTCTCGTATATCCGTTCCCAAGTCGTCCATAACCATGGACACGGCTTTTCAAAAAGATTTACCCTACAGGGGTGTACTATTTTACCCACCGGTACCGTCCGGCTCACCTGATTGGCCCTCTTCCGGGGAAGGCCGGCGAGTGGGCACGGTTAAACCTTACCTCGCGTGAGACTATCCAAGGGTCATTAGTGGCGACAGGGCAAGTTTACCCAGCCTATTTCAGCCCCTGCCCCCATCGCCACATCCTAAACACCACCACACACACCCCTTCTTCGTGCCATCATCCAGCTGCAACGCACACGCAAATGGAAAGCGCAAATCTAGAGGAGCCTTGGATACGCCCGCACAAGTTATTCAGTTAAAGAGGATTCCATATGTCCCCACTGCTGGAAGCACGCTCAGTCTTGGTTCTAGAGACAAGAACTCGCACCTAGGGGCAAGGATGAGGCAAGACACCATCCGCGATGGCAACTCACCCAAGCCTTTTAAGCAAATTAATTAAGTAACACACCTCACAACCATGTCCGAAACATTCCATCAACATCAACAATTATGGAATTTAATCAACACACATAAAGCATTTGACTAAGCATGGCTAAGCATATCTAAGCATATAATACAACAATTATATATTTGTCTCCGGCCAACACCTCAAACCTAGGTTTCATAGGAAGGGAAACATGTGATGGTTCAGGGGAAAAACATGCATACATAGGAGACTCTAGCATTGACCCAAAATTGTCATTGGAACTGCATGCAATATTATGGTGGATAAAATAAGTTTATAAAGCAATAGGATGCTAGATGCCAAGAAGGTTAGGTTATCTCTTGCCTTGCTGCCGGGGCGTGTAGTACGGCTCGTCGGGGTAGATAGGGTTAACCTCCACTCCGGAATCTATCGATACCCAAACAACCATAGAAGCACAAATAAATAACATGAAGAGAAGTGCAATGCCCAAAGACATGATGACATGACAAATTTATGCAAAGATATCATCATATGATTTATCTAACAATATTAAATGGAGTGCCAAATAATTAGTGCAATTATTAGGAACAAACCCCATATTTAACTTAATGTCCACATTGCTTATAAATTATTATATTACTAAGAAGTGGATCAAATATGCATGAACATGACATGATTAGATAGATATCGTTCTTCCGATCATTTTGGTACCTCATTTGTGAATTTCCAATTATCGATGAATAATTAGCGAATTAAATAATTATTCGAATTTAATTCGTTTAATAATTTAAAGAATAACATCAAATAAATATTTGTGATCATGATACGATATTAGCATGGTTTGATAGCATTTGAGGGGCTGATCACATTCATATTTTATTCATAATTTTTGGTTAATTATTTAACAAGTTATTATTTTTCCCAAATTTGGTATTATTTATGCCATTTTAGGAATTCTTAGGAAAACAGCAAGAATATAAATTCAAAAGAACATTTCAATGATTCTAACATGTAGAGTTTGTTTTTCTGAACAATTTGATATTTGATTTGTCGAATTTGAAGCATTAAGTAAAAAGTTATTAATTATTTTAATTTAATTAATTAACTGTTTTTACTGTTTGGGCCGGCCTCTAAATCGGCCCAGGCCGGGCCTGTGGCAGAGGCGGCCGGCCTCCTGGCCGGCCCAGACCGGGCACCAGGCCAGGGCTGTGCCTGAGGCTGCCGGCCTCGTGGCCGGCCCAGGTCGGGGCCAGGCCGGGCTAGCATCGGAGCCAACCGGCGCTAAGGCCGACCCAGGCCGGTTCCCCGGCTGGCACGACCGGGACGGCGACGGCAGAGGCAGTGGTGACCGACGGGGAACGACGGCGAGGATGAGAGGGAGGGGGAGCGGGAGAAGGGGTAGACGCACAGGAACTCACCAGGGACTCGTTGGCGGGGGCGGCAAAGACCGGGGAGGCCGGTCGGTGACGCAATGGTGCTCGGAAGGCGGCGGCCAGAGCGGAGAAGAAAAAGGACGGCGACGGCGACTCGGGCGATCCCGCCCCGATTCCTGCGGCGTAGAGGGAGGGGAGGATGCGGCGGAGGAGAAGGCGGCGTTGGCTCGATCCGAGGAGGCTCCAAGTGGTGGAAATTCGACGGCGATGGCGACGTCTCCGCGGTGGTTAGAGTAGGGAAGCTAGGGTTCGCCTCGATCCGAAAATTGGAGGAGGAACGAGGAGAGGGTGAGGGGAGCAGGTGGGCAGCGTCGGGGGGGGGGGGGCTGCTAGTCCACCAGGGGCCACGCCATGGTACGACACAAGGGGCGGGGCGGCATGGGCGCCGGCCACTGTGGCCACAGTGGGGAGAAGGCGATGCCTTCACGAAAACCCCCCTGTCTAGATTTTCTGTAATTATAAACAAGTCCAGAAGCAACTTAGTGAAATTAATTGAGGCCCTAAACCATTTTTACAAAATCTATAAAAATTCATGTGGCCTTCCCTTTACCCTTAGAACCTCCACAAAAATTGGTGCGTTAAAATAAAATGTTTAGAGCAACATTTGTTCACAGGGTTCAATTATAGTTATTTTTTACAACTTCCAAAATGTAATTATTTGGAGCACTTAAGCATTTCCAAAATTAGTGAAAATATTCATAGAGGCTCTTAGAATAATATTGAAGCTCCCCATGATTTTAGTTTGAATTTTTGGAAAGCTTAACTTGGTTTCAAAAATAGAAATGGATTGAACCAATTTTGGATTCTCAAATTTATTTATTTGCTTGTTAAGAATTTAGCCTTTGGCAATTATTTATAAAACATATCCTTGAGCTTCCTGGACAAATTGGAGACTCAGGAACAATTTGTTTTGCCAATTTGAGTAATGTATTTGGTTTGGAAAATTTTTGGGAAGGGTTTTGCTTCCTTTGTTTTAAATTTCCAAATGTTGCTTAATTAACTTAGCAATTTAAATATGTATGCAATGACGCAATGAAAAGAAAAAGTGAAAATTTGGCCCATATTTTAGGGTACCAAACTAGGGCTGTTACACCGCGCCTGGGGGGCGCCTGGTGGCTGCGTGGACCCCCTGCAGTCGAACTTCTGGCTCTAGACTTGTTTCTGCTTGGGAATAATTCCTGTAAATTTGCAGCTGATTCTGAGAAACTTCCCCGAACAACTTTTCAAAAACCAAAAAGACACCAAAAAATAGGAACTAGCATCTTGTGAATAGGTTAGTTCCATAAATCATGCGAAAATGATATAAAAACATAATAAAAACATGTGGCACTGATATATAATCAAGCATGGAACATCAAAAATCATAGATACGTCAGAGACGTATCAGCCCATATGCGCTATCATTTAGCGGAATGTCTCATGTCGAGAATTAAATGGGCCAGCCCAGTAATGCACTCTTCAGACGATGCAAAGCAGATCCGTCGCTGATGCGCAGAAGCTTGACGAGCCACACACTAAAGCCCACGAACCAGCGCTGTTAGCCGTGCCGTTCCGGATGGCACCGAGTAAAGTCCATAATTTCCTGAAAAAAAACGTAAAGTCCATTTTGACATGTGAAACTGGATGCAGATGGTGCGGTTGCGAAGACAAGGACGCGTGCCATACTGCCATGGGTGTGGTGTGCAGATATGATAATGGCATCTTTCAAGGTGCTCCAGCAGTTGTTTTTATGGTATCATCGACCCAACAATTTTGGAGGCGCATGCGTGTGGAGAATCCTTGATGCCTATGGAGGATTTGCACCTACACTGACTGAAAATTGCATTGGACTGTTTATCTGTTGTGAACAAGATTAATTTAGGGATGAGCCATGGGTATTAGTGCATGATCTTGCGAGATATTGCACATATCAGATCACGCTTTCAGGAGACCAGTTACGATCATGTGCGGCGAGAAGCAAATAGGGAGGCGCATAGACTAGCTAGATCAGCCACATCTATAGAGTTTGGACGCCATGTTTTGACACAGATTGGTGATAATGGATACTGACAAGCACTGGCAGAGTTGGGTGGTGCCCCAAGCGAAGGCATGGATATAGCAAGTAGCAGTTTTCCCTCAGTGAAGAACCAAGGTTTAATCGGACCAGTAGGACTTTGAAATCAATAACAAGGTGAACCTCGATGGTCTCTGGTGCTTAATCGTGACAGACGCGGACCTGCACACACTCAAACAATTACTTTGCCCCCAACGACAGGAAGGTTGTCAATCTTCCCGGTCTGCTAAAAACAAAGTGGTTAAACGTATAGTGTGGTGAAATGATTTATGAAAACGGACCAGTGAGCAAGTGATGATGGAAAACAAGTAAACGAGGTTGTAAACAATGTAAAAAGATGGACCGGGGACCATGGGTTCACTAGTGGTGTCTCTCCAATAAATTAAATACTCATATGAAGGGTAAACAAATTACAGCTGGGCAATTGACAGAATTATGGCACAAACTTAATCTAGCTATATCAAAGTGTTCATGATAATATTCATGTAGGCATCACAACAAGGAACAAAGACTGCCATCTGACTGCATTTTTGTCTAAAAAGTCCACCTAGGGATCGCTATCCAGCCTGTCACCCATCGGTATTAAGTTGCAAGCAACAGACAATTGCATTAAGTAAAGTGTATGATGTTAGCAACATTTATAATCAGGTAGCCATAAACATCGGTGTTTTACCCTTAGTCGCAACAGCACACCCTCGTCCTTAGACGTTTCCGTCACTCGTGCCCAGGCACAAAAGGGGGCATGAACCAACTATCTAGCATAAATACCCCCTCTTGGAGACACACGCAATTACTTGGCCAAAGCAACTACACACATAGGAGAGCATGCAAGAACATAAATTAACATATAAGAATCATGCACAATCTGATCATAACTTCATAATTCATCGGATCCCACCAAACACATCATATAACATTACAAATAGTCGATATTGATCATGTAGGGTAGCTCACAAGACTATAAACATGAAGCACAAGGAAGAGAGACAACCATCTAGCTACTTCCATGGACTCGTAGTCCAAGGTGGAACTACTCACATTTCATCCCGGTGGAAGGCATGGCGATGTAGAGCCCTCCGAGATCGATCTCCCCTTCGGCAGCGTGCCGGGAGCAGCTTCAGAATCTCCCCGAACTAGGGTTCGAGGTGGCGGCGGTGTCGGGTTGTGTTTCTAGAAAATAATCGTCGCCCCCGATGATTTTAGGTCAAAGGGATATTTGTAGGAGTCGGAGGGGGCCGAGGCGGTGGACAGGGCACCGGGGCGGGTCCCACCCGCGGGTGTAGGTGGGGCCCCGGCAATAGCCCGCCCCTGGCCGCTGGGTCCCCCAGGTCACCCTTCGGTCTCCGGCTTCCTTTCGTCGAATGAAAAATCCTTGTAAATTATTGTCCAATTCCGAGAATATTTCCTGAAGTAACTTTTCTGAAATAGGAAACAGCAAAAACAGCAAAAACAGCAAAAACTAGGCATCTTGTCAATAGGTTAGTCTGACAAAAAGCCTAAAAATGATGTAATTAGGTAATGAAAACATGTAACAATGATATATAAGTAGCATGGAACAATCAAAAATTAAAGATACGTTTGGCACGCATCAACATCCCCAAGCTTAACTCCTACTCGTCCTCGAGTAGGTAAGTGATAAGAAAAATAATTTTTGATGAGACATGCTACTAGCATAACCTTGATCAAACAGCAATGTAAAGCTTATGATATGAATAAGGTGATCCAAAACAATTGTCTATAGTTGATAGCAAGAAAGCAATGAATAACCAAGTTGTATCATTCAAGCAAAACCTTACATAAGTAGCACGTTAAAGACATGAAAGCAATGTGATCCACATACTTGATTAATTCTCAAAGGTAATAATTCCATGACAAAAGTGTTTGAGAATCAAACAAAGAAGATGTAAGTTTTAACAAAAAGCTTAAACTTCCAACGGTAAAGTCAATATAAAGATTCATGTTTAATCTGACGATGCAATATGATCAATGATACCCATAGTCATTGCTAAATGTTTGCTTCGGTGGAGATAGAAGGAAAAGGAAAATTGACTCAACATTAAAAGTAAAAGAAAGGCCCTTCGCAGAGGGAAGCAGGGATGAGTCATGTGCTAGATCTTTTTATTTTTATAAAACAGAAGTAAAACAGTTTTGAGACATGCATGTTTTCATCAACGACTTCACAACATAGAAGCTATCTAGTCCCCCATAACTAGCAAGGCTTTTAGACTTGTGAGAGCTGTTGGTTTTAGAGAAGCGAGTACGCTCCTCTTTCTCCTTGGTTTCACCACTGTCCAATGTTTAGAGCTGATTTCTCAGATTTTCATTGCGCGGAGGAGAATGGTGAGTTATATTTATAGTTTTGCTTAAGCTGCTCTCGGGTTGATTCAAGTGAAGACGTAATCCATCGACACCGGGAGAAAGGGGGGAAATGACCTTGCTCGTCACAGGTTATATCTAGCTCTCCACTGCTCCCTCATGAGCTTAGAAACAGAGGCACAAAAAGGAGTATTTTGAATTTTTAAAGATAGCACATGCCAAATTTACTTGGAATGGCAAGAAATACCATGCATAGGTAGATATGGTGGACTCAGCTGGCAAGATAGTTTGGCTTTGGGATTTGGATGCACGAGTGAACCATACACTCAGTACGAATTTTTGGACTTAGCAAAGAAGGTATTTGAAGCAAACATCTAACATTAACCGGTAACAGAGTAACATAAGACATTAGTCATTCATAACCATAAAAGCTCCTCACCGTCTCCCATGTTGACGAAACAATTCTTTTGATGGAAATATTAGCTTAATGAATTAACAACTACGAAACACCACACAATTTTATGTTTTTAACAGTATTTCTTTACTAATCAATTCCACTCAAATAACCAGCAAGTTTAAACATTCATCCTAATATCTCAAAACAAATGAGAAGTATCAACTATCCACACAATGATCTACAATACTATGCAGGCTTTTCATTTCATTCCAATATCACATGAATAGCATTTTGTCCCTTTAACAATTCAAGTAATTTACCAATAACAACTCTCCAACAAATATAAGTGAAGAACATGAGAGTTTGACAACAACTACTAGCAGCCCTAAATAAGATATAAGCTAAAAGCGAGAGCTTGCTAGCAAACAAACAGTAGCTAAGAATACTCAACAAAATATAAGCGAAGCACATGAGTATTCAAACGAAAAAGCGGAGCGTGTCTCTCTCTCACACAAGATGGATAGGATCCAACATGAATATGACCAACAAACAAACAAAACAAAACTGAAAGCAAAAAGACGCTCCAAACATAGCACATAATATGTAAAGTGATAAAAACTTAGTTCAACGAAGACGACCTCATGATAGTCGATGAAGAAGAGGGGATGCCTTGGGCATCCCCAAGCTTTGACGCTTGATGGTTCTTGATATTCAGAGGGGGTGTCATCGGGGCATCCCCAAGCTTGATCTTTGATACATTTTCAATTTCTTCATTATCCTCTCCTTTGGAACTTAAAAACTCGGTTCACACAAAACTTCTCATAAACTGATTAGAGGGTTAGTGCTCATAAATTAAAATGCACATGTGTTCAACTCAAGACAAATTGAAAACAACTTTATTGGGTATTAGCTACTGTTTACTAAGCCTCAATGTGGCACTCCTTCTCTAGAGTATCACATTTGACGATAGTAAAGAGACGAATACAAAACAAAAGCAGAATCTGTCAAAATCTGAACAGTCTGTAAATATCGAATTGTTAGAGGCACTTATGTAGCTAAACTCAGAAAAGTCAAAACTAACGAAAGATAGATAAAAGTATCAGGATTTCTGTCTAAAAATTTCAGAATAAGATAAAATTCAGAGATTTTTTTTGATTTTTGAACAGTGAAGGACAGAAATCTGTTTCTGGAAAGCAAAACAATACCTCGCACTTTCAATGCATTAGAGGCTAAACTTGGCACAAAAAAAAAGAAGAAAAAATATAATGAAGTTGCTACAGAGGCAACAACTTCAAGACTCAAGAAAAGCAAAAAACAAACTGAAAGTAAAAGATGGGTTGTCTCCCAACAAGCGCTTTTCTTTTAAGCCTTTTAGCTAGGCATGATAATTTTAATGATGCTCTCATAAGAATAAGAGTTGGAACGCAAAAGAGAGCATCATGAAGAAAATATGAAACACATTTAAGTCTAACTCTCTTTATATGCATAGGCATCTTGTAAGAAAATAAATCATTGGAGCATAAAGCATTAAGCATAGGAAGGCAAAGCAAGTGCAACATTAAAACCTTCAACATAAAGAGGGGAAACTTCATAAAATGAAAATTTATATAACCATGCTTCCCTCTCTCATAATAACTTTTAGTAGAATCATAAGAAAACTCAATAACATAACCATCACATAAAGCATTTTTCTCATGATTCACATCCATAAAAGTATTATTATTACTCTCCACATAAGTAAAATCTTCCACATTAGTAATAGTGGGAGTAAAACTATCATAGCCATTATTGTAATCATCATAAATAGGAGGCAGATCATAATCATAATAAACTTTTTCCTCAATAGTAGGTGGACTAAAAAGATCACATTCATCATTATAATCATCATATATTGGAGGCATAGTATCATCAAAGCAAATTTCCTCCTCAAAGCTTGGGGGACTAAAAAGATCATATTCATCAAAACCGGCTTCCCAAGCTTGCAATTTTCCATAGCATTAGAAACAATGGCATTCAAAGATATCATACTAATAACATTGCTACTAGCATGAATGTTATGCAAATAAAGTTTCATAGGTTTTTCAATTTTCTCTTCAAAAGCATCATGACCAATTTCAAGATAGAGTTTATAAAGCTCTCTCATTTTTTTGTTGTTTTCCATTAAGCCTAACTATTGAAATAAAAACAAGAAACAAAAAGATATAACTGCAGAATCTAAAGAAGATACATTCAAGCACTCACCTCCCCGGCAACGACGCCAGAAAAGAGCTTCGTTGCCGGAGTGTGAGTGCCGTTTACCTTACCTCCCCGGCAACGGCGCCAGAAAAGAGCTTGATGTCTACTACACGCTTCTATTCTTGTAGACTTGTTGGGCCTCCAAGCGCAGAGGTTTGTAGGACAGCGGCAATTTTCCCTTAAGTGAGTAACCCAAGGTTTATCGAATCCATGGGAGGAAGAGGTTGAACATATCCTCTCGCAAGCAATCCTGCAATTAAGATACAAGAAGTCTCTTGTGTCCCCAACAAACCTAATACAATGGCTAATTGTATAGGTGCACTAGTTCGGCGAAGAGATAGTAAAATTCAAGTGATATGGATGGTAAAAGGTGATTTTGTAATTCTGTAATAAAAATGGCAGCAAGCAAACAAGTGACAAAAGTGACTAAAAACGGTGTATCAATGCTTGGAAACAAGGCCTAGGCTTCATATTTTCACTAGTGACTACTCTCAACATCATTAACATAATTAAACACATGATAGTGTCGGAGAACTGTCCCAGGAACTAGGTGTTTCTCACTAGGTAGGGAATCGAGTAAGGGGCTGAACACGGAATAAAACAACCCTGAACGTGCCTCGGCGACGGCGCTCGTCGAGATCGCTGTGGGACGGTACTGCAGAGATGAACACACGATGTTACCCAGGTTCAGGGCCCTCTTGGAGAGGTAAAACCCCTACGTCCTGCCTTCGTTTGTATTGCATTGCTTGTAGAGGTTACAGTACAAGGAGAGCTTCGGGAGCTCGAGGTGGCTAACAATGGCTATTGCTAGAACAACACTCCAACCAACCCTTTGGATTTTCAACCCAGATCCCTTTGCCTGAACGTGCTCCCCCTCCTTTTATAGGTGTCCTGGACCTCTTCCCCCAAATATCTTGGCGGGAAGGGTTACCACATGGCGACGAAGGAGGAGGTCTGGTGCATGGTAAAGGGAGAGTCCATGGACACGGTCCACAGTAGGGAGCGGCGTCACCAAAGCTGGAAAAGCCACCGTCCAGCCAGGACGATGGGCTGGCGTTGCTGGGGCTCGGGATGCGCCCCACGGTGACGTCGCCCTTGGAGTGTAGCGGCAGATGGTCTCCTTATCACCAAAACGGCAATCCTTGTAGCTCCTTTGCTTGGTGCAGCCTAGTTTGACTGCTTTATACACGAGAGCGGCAACTGCGGCGCTGTCGTCACCGCACGTAGGCGCGCCCGTGACTCTGCGGAGGGCGCAGAGCCCATGTGCGCTCTATCGCGGAGACAGGGCTTGCTTTGTGGGGAAGGAACCCCGCGAGGCTGGAGGCCTCGCCCAGCCTTTTGGCTTGATCCTTGGCAGAATCGAAAGTAGGATCCGAGATGCCCTCTCGAGGAGAGGTCCCTCGCGAGGGAAAAACCCTCGCGAGGCTCGCCAGGCTTGGAGAGCCTGGTCCTTAGCGAAATCTTCTGAAGAGTGTCGTGGGCCCTGGCAGGCCGGCCCGTGGTACCCTGGTTTCCATTGTGCCGACAGTAGCCCCCGGGCCCACGATGGGCATGCCAAAGTCCATGGACGCAGGCAAAGCGTCGGGGGCCCAACGATGCCTGCCTGGGCCGTGACACGTGGGGCGCAGCGGTTGCGCCCGAAGCCACGATCTCCTCGGCTCCAACGGGCGACCCGGTGGGGCCCGCCATGCCCTTGGTAACTGGTCGATAAAGCCTGCGCGCGATGATGGCGCCCATCACTTCGCCCATTACTCCGCCACACACTTCCCCCAAACGCCTCCTTCTTCCTAGAGCGCATCACTTCCAAGATTTTCTTCTCTTCTGCGACCATGGCGCCCAAGAGAGCAGCTGCTCCCAAGAAGGACAAGGCTCCAATGTAGGCTGGCAAGCGCGCGGTGGCGGCACAGAGTGCTGAACCCAAGGAGGCGCTACGGGGGTCCCGCATCAACTCGGCGGGGATTGACAAGGTGCGCCACCTGGCGGCCGCGAAGACCAGCGAGCAAGGCGCCAAAAGCATGAAGCCGGCCGGCAGTAGCAAGCTTCGCGAGGGGTACTACCCCATCTTCCTTCACACTCTCTTCGCCGGTCTCGTTCCTCCTTTCTCCGACTTCCTCATGGGGATTTTGGAGACATACCAGATCCAACTCCTCCATCTTCATCCCAATTCCATCCTCATCCTCTCCATCTTTGCCTACCTCTGCGAGGCCTACGTCGGTGTCCGTCCTTCTGTGGAGCTCTTCCGCAGCTTCTACGCACTCCGGTCCTCCACGCCGAACGAGCGGACCGGATGCGTCTCCTTCCGCATCGCCGACGCCAGGAGCAAGAACTACATCCCCATCGCGTGGAGCGGCGAGAATGCAATCACCAAGGTGACAAAGCAGGTGGAGGACTTCCGCCAGTGGTGGTTCTTCGTCGACACCAAGGTGAAGAACCCTCTCCTGGATATACCCATGGCGCCCCCGAAGAAGTGGGCGCGCTGGGCGAGCGAGGGCTTCGAGGGCCCGAAGCTTGACGCGGTGTACGAGTGCTTGCAGGGGCTCCGCGACGCCGGACTCATCGGCCAGATGGTGGCGAAGGACTTCACGAGGCGCCGTATCGCCCCCCTTCAGTGGCATTCAAAGTCGATGTGGACGTACATAGGCCCAGAGGATGGGATGCGCCTGTGCACGGACAGCTTCACTCCGGAGGTATTGGACAAGGTCATGGGGACCCTCTTCACTACGGCGGCCATCCCAGCCCCACCCGCCTACGAGGCCCGGCCGCTCTTCACCTTTGGGGAAGATAAGGTGCGCGAGCACCGCAGGAGCCTGCCCATATTCGATGAATGGGGCATCATGCCCGAAGGACACCGCGGGCCCCGCAGCAACCCGCGGGCGACGGAGCCGGAGTAGATGGACGAGTCGTCGGAACTGGACGAGGCGGAGGACTCTGGCGAGGGCGAGGCCTCGGGAAGCGCTGACCCCTCGGGAGACTTTGCTCGCTCCGCAAGGACCGTACCGCCTGAAGGGGACCTCCAGGTGATTTCCTCCAGCAGCGACGAGGATCCCTCTCGCGGAGCTCCCTCCCGACGCACCGCGGAGGAGGAGGAGAGCAGCGGCAAGGGAGGGCGCCGCGAGCCCCGCTCCAAGTCGGCCCACGACAGGGACGCCGTGGCCGCGAGGGGCGCTCCTCGCGAGGAGGCAGGAGCGCCTCGAGAAGGAGCCAGAGCAAACAGCCCCCAGCCGCCGAAGGCGAAGAATAGGGTGTGGAAGATGGCTGACGAGTAAGCCCTGGTCCTTCTTCTTTCCTTTAGGATTTTGCTTTCGAATACCCTCCTGAAGGATCTTCTGTTTCTCTTTATTTTTAGCAACCTCGCGGCGCCGAAGAGGCGACAGCTCCGCAAGCTTGGGGAGACTGTCGGTGCCACCGTGGTGATGCCTGCGGTTGACAAGCCGCGGTGTGCGGTTACTCCTCCCACAGATGAACACCGCGCGGAGGGGGAGGTTGAAGAGGTGGCGTCGTCGCCAGCACGGGCCGCCACTCCTCCCATACAGCAGGAGGCAGCGGAGGACGAGGCAGCGACCGAGGCCGCACGAGCCTCGGAGAGGCCAGACGAGGCGGAAGCCCAAGAGGCCACCATGGAGCCCCCTCCAGAGGAGAGGCCTCCACAGGAGGGGCTGACGAGCCCGAGGCCGTGGCAGGCACGGCTACCACAGGAGGGGCTGAATCTGCCCCCGGAGGGTAGGAGGAGGAAACGCCTCTGGAGTCCACGGACACCGGAGCCGGGGACAAGAGGACGCCCAGCCCCCAGAGGGCTCCTAACGCAGGCGGCGAAGGAGGCTATCACATGAGCCCCCAGGTCGCATCAGGAGCCGCTGTGAGCCCGAGGCAAGGTGCCTCGGGTACCTCGCCAAGCGTCGAGGCCTCTGCAACCTGCGGCGATGCGAGGACCTTGGCGCTGCGGGAGCCGCGCCGTCACACAGCTCGCCGCAGCTCCGTCTTCAGTCAAGCGTGGCAGACGCTCGACAAGTTGGAGACGCAGTACGCCGAAGAAGAACTCGCCAGGGCGGAGGAGCGGGCGGAGCTTGACGAAGCCTGGGCCCTCCTCCGCGAGAGGGTGGAGAGCTGCCGCCGGCAGGATGCGGCGGCCCGGGCGATGCGCGAAGAGGCGATGCGCTTCGCCAAGGAGACCATGGAGCAACTGGACGCCGTGCGGGAGGCGCTCGAGGCGGAAACCGCCTCCAAGCAACAGGAGATTGCGGCAGCAGAGCAAAAATTCATCATGGGCTCCAAAGTCATAGAGGACAGCTTGAAGGAGCTCCGCGAGAGGCTGGACGCTCACGGGGAGCAGCTGACACAGCGCGAAGCGGAGCTGACGCGACGCGAGGAAGAGCTCTCCCCCCGCGAGGAGGAACTGCGCCGGCGCGAGGAGCAGGTGCAGCAGCTCGAGAGGGACCAGGCCACCCGCGAGGAGGAACTGGGGGCTCACGAGATTCAGGTGGCCCAGGACGAGGCCACCTACGCGGAGCGCCTCGAGAACGTCAACGCCAGCCTCACGGCGAAGCAGAAGAAAATGCAGGAGGAGGCCGATGACAGGGTCAAGCTCATCCGCCAAGATCTCTCCAAGAGTTTTGACGAGAAGGCCAAGAAGCAGGAGGAGCGCTTCACGATGAAGCGCAATGAGCTCCAGAACCGCATCAAGAGGCTCGAGAAGGGGGAGAAGCAGATGGCCTCCCGCCTTCAGAGTGCCAGGGATGCTCAGGCTCGCGCGGAAGAGAAGGTCGCCGCCCTGGAGAAGGACCTGAGCGAGCTCCACCAGCAGGTGGAGCCGGTTGCTGACGCCGCAGAGGAGGCACAGCGCAATGCGCAAATCGCCTGAACCATGTCGCGCCAGCGCCAGCGCATGGTCCAAGACCTGGTGTCCCGCGCGCGTGCTGTTGGGGTCCGCCTGGGGACCGAGTTCCCCTGCTTCACCGCAGAGGGGAACGACGACGAGGCCGGGTACGCGTTCTTCTTCGAGCGATTCCTCACGAAGCTTGAAGAGACCGCGAAGAGCCTCGACGAACGCGTCGTGGAGGAGAGTCGCGATCTCCTCGTCCTCGCCACTTGCCGCATCTTCGCCAATCTCGCGAGGCTTCAGCCTTCCCTCGACCTCGAGGCCGTGACGGCGCCCGTTGACCTCAGCTGCCGCATCGCGGTGAGCGACAGGATGCGGAAAGCCGCAGACGCGTATGCCAAGAAGTTCGACCAGGTCGAGGTAGGGGAGGACGAGGGCGATGGCGAGGAGGACGCCGCGGAAGAGGAGGAAAATGCCGCTGCGGACGATGGGGTACCTCAGGAGGCCCGGGAGGCCTGAGCTCTTTCCTACGGCTGGATGTGCATGGGGCACACATTATCTTAGTATTTTGCTTGTAAAGTCTTGTAAAGACTTGTTTAAGTTTTACTTGATTTGCGCTTGTGAGTGTCCCTCGGGAGGGTTTTATCTTTCCCTTCATGTCTTTTTCGCTCTACGTCTTAGGACCCTCTCTTAGCGCTACACCACCGCCGCTTCGGTATGTGAGAGTCAGGGCTCCACAAGGCCGGGGGGTGCGCGAGGCCTCGAGAAGTAAGAGCTCCCGAGGCGCGATGCTCGGGGCTCCCCTTTAACGCGCAAGCAGCCCATGAGGCATAGGAGAGAGAAAAGAGGCTCGAGGGACAAAAACCAGCGAAAGGAAATTTAACCAAGTGTTTGGACTTAGCTTCACGAGGCGTTTTTGCCTTGGAGAGGGTGTTGGTTCCCTGATGAGCCGTTTTTCCTCCCGAGGTTGCCTCAGGCTTGTTTTGAACCTGCTTTCCTGCGCTTGGACAGATAGGCATACCCACAAGCAATACATAGCTAGATAACTCATGCGCGCACATAGGTTCCTTCGTGTGTGTCTCGCGAGGAGAACAGGCACCAAGGTCCTTGGTGAGTTGACATGCACGGGAGCTGGTCAATGAGTTCAGAGCTCCTTGGGAGTTGACGTGCATGAGAGGTGACCCGTTAGTTCAGAGCTCGGATCCCTTGGGTTTGAGGCGCTGCTGGGATGCTCCCGAGGCACAGGCACCATGCTCAGCCCCCGCTCGCGAGATGCACAGGAGGGATCATACGAGCAAGGATGAAATGCAATAATATAACTGCTTACCGAAGCAACAACATATGCTGGCGCGAAGCGCAAAGGTTCAAAGTAACCTGAAACAAGGGTTCATTACACTGGCGTGGCCAGAAGTACAAAATCCGCCATGTCTGGGCATAGGGTTCCACATGGAGTGGTTGAGACTCTCGCGGCCCGAGGCGACGCATGTAGAGAGAGCTCAGAGGGGGCCCCTATGTGGGGGTGGCTTCGTAGAGCCTGTGGTCCACCATGTCTGGGCATGGGGATCCACCTCGCTAAGGCATGGTGCTTGAAGAAGTCACCTTGCCGAGGCATGGTGGCTTGAGAGTCTTCTCGAACGGCCCGCGGCAACGTATAGTAGAGAGGGGAGCTGGAATATTTTCCTCATGGAGGATGATGGCGCGAAGCTCTCCCTTGACGCAAAAAGTTGCTCGTCGAGGACGATCAGGGGTAGAACTTGCGCAGGTGCTGGATGTTCCAGGGGTTGGCGACAGGAATGCCGTCCTCCATCTCGAGCCGCGCGGAGCCAGGCCTGGCGATGTGCACGACCCTGTAGGGTCCTTCCCACATTGGTGAGAGCTTGTGGAGGCCTGCCCTGGAGAGGATTCTCCTCAGGACAAGGTCTCCTGCTTCGAGAGTGCGCGGGCGGATGTGGCGGCTGTGGTAGCGACGGAGGTCTTGCTGGTACCTTGCCGCTCTCAGGGCCGCATTGCGGCGGAGCCCCTCGAGCAGCAGCAGGTCGTTGTTGCGGAATTCGTCCAGCTCAGCCTCCTTGAAGGCCAAGACTCGTGGAGAGCCGTGGGTGATCTTGCTGGGGAGAACAGCTTCAGCGCCATAGACGAGGGAGAACGGCGTCTCGCCAGTGGGCTTCGTTGGCTTGGTGCGGATGGACCAGAGCACCGAGGGGAGCTCATCGAACCAGTGCTTGCCATTGGCCTTGAGGCGGTTGAAGCTTCTCATCTTGAGGCCCTTGAGCACCTCGGCGTTGGCTCGCTCAGCCTGCCCGTTGCTTTGTGGGTGAGCCACCGAGGCGTAGCAGATTTGGGCGTCGAGGCTGCCGCAGTAGGACTTGAAGGCGCCGCTGATGAATTGCGAGCCGTTGTCGGTGATGATGCGGTTGGGCACGCCAAAGCGGCAGACCAAGCTCCTGATGAACTTTACTGCTGATTTCGCCGAGATGGTGCGCATGGGTTCCACCTCAGGCCACTTGGTGAACTTGTCGATGGTGACGTAGAGGTAGCGGTAGTCCCCGAGCGCTCGCGGGAAAGGTCCCAGAAGGTCCAGCCCCCAGACCGCGAACGGCCAGGAGAGTGGGATAGTTTGGAGTCCTTGCGCGGGCTGGTGAATTTGCTTGGCGTGGAATTGGCAGGCGTCACAGGACTGGACGATTGCGGCTGCATCTTGAAGCACTGAAGGCCAGTAGAAGCCACTTTGGAAGACCTTGCCTGCGAGGGTGTGTGAGGATGAATGGTGGCCGCACTCTCCGCCGTGGATGTCGTTGATGAGCTGGCGGCCTTCCTCGGTAGGGACGCACTGCAACGCAACCCCATTGGGGCGCTTACGGTACAGGTCTCCGTCGTGGAGGCAGTAGGACTTGGCCTGGCGAGCAACCCTCTCGGCCTCTGCATCTTCTTCAGGAAGGACTCGATCTTGCAAGTAGCTCTTGATCTCGTCGATCTAACCAGTGTCTTGGCGTACCAGGGTCATCAGCAGGCGGTCGCCTGAGGGCAGCCCGCAGTTTGGTGCTCCACTTGATGGGGCTGGTGGGAGCTCCTCATTGATGCTCATGTTGACCGCTGGTTGCTTGACCGAGGACCTAGCGAGTCTCTCCTCGAACACTCCAGGCTTCTGGTCTTCCCTTCTTGCCGCTCGCCTGGCGAGTTCATCTGCTTCTTGGTTTTCCCCTCGCAGGATATGCTTGAGCTCCATGCCCCTGAAGTGCTTCTCGAGTTTGCGTACCTCTTCAAGGTAGGCTACCATGTAGGTGTCCTTAGGCGTGTAGCTCTTTTTGGAGAAGTTGACGAGGAGCTGAGATTCGCCGTTGATGAGGATGCGCTTGATGCCGAGGGCAATGGCAGCTCTGAGCCCAGCGAGGAGGCCTTAGTATTCAGCAATGTTGTTGGAGACCTTGTCGTTGTCCTTGAAGCACAGCTGGACAACGTAGTAGAGCTTGTCGCCTGTTGGTGAGGTCAGACAGCACCAGCCCCTGCACTCCGGGCCACGAAGGCGCCGTCGAAGTGCATGGTCCAGTAGCTGGGCTCTGTCCCTCCTGAGGCTGTAGCTTCCTCCTCTTGAGGCTCTTCTTCACGCGTGTCCGTCCACTCAGCCATGAAATCAGCCAGCGCCCTGCCCTTGATGACCCTTGTGGTGTCAAACTCCAGCTCGAAGGGTTGCAGCTCGATGCCCCAGCTTGCGACGCGATCTGTTGCGTTTGGGTTGCGTAGGACTTGCTCCAGGGGGTACGAGGTGACCACCTTGATGGGGTGACCCTGGAAGTAGTGGCGCAGCTTCCTGGAGGCGCTGAGGAGCGAGAAAAGGAGCTTCTGCTGCATGGGGTAGCGCTCGCGAGCGTCCCGCAGCACTGTGCTGACGAAGTACACGGGATGCTCGACGAGGGTGGTTGTTGACGTCGCAGCGGTTGGCTCCTCTCGAGGCTCGGTGGATGTCCTTGTCGAGGTTCTCTTGAGGCCCCACTTGTAGAGGCTCGGCATGAGGCTGGAGGCTTGACGAGGCTGCTTCCTTGTCGTGGAGTTCTAGGCTTGGCGAGGCGGAGCTCTGCTTGGCGAGGACTGGCTCTTCCCTTTCATCCACCAAGACCGCGCTTGTCGTCTGAGGAGTAGCTGCAAGATACAGCTTCAGAGGCTCGCGAGGGCGTGGGGCAACCATGATGGGTGGGCTCGCCAGATACTTCTTCAGGTCCTCGAAGGCCTTTGCCGCTTCAGGGGTCCACTTGAAAGGACCGGACCTCTTCATGATCTTAAAAAATGGCAGCGCCCTCTCGCCGAACTTGGAGATGAAACGGCCAAGGCTGGCCATACATCCCGCTAAGCGCTGCATGTCCTTGAGGCGATGAGGAGGCTGCATCTCTTCTATGGCCCTGATCTTGTCGGGGTTTGCTTCGATGCCACGATGAGACACCAGGAACCCGAGGAGTTTGCCTGAAGGGACCCCGAAGACGCACTTGGCGGGGTTCAGCTTGATGTTTACCTTGCGCAGGTTGGCAAAGGTCTCCTCGAGGTCCTTGATGAGCGTGTCCTTCTCGCGGGTCTTGACCACGATGTCGTCGACGTAGTCCTCTGCATTCCTTCCCATTTGAGCCACCAAGGCGATCCTCATGAGGCGCTGGAAAGTGGCACCGGTATTTTTCAGGCCGAAAGGCATGCAGACGTAGCAAAACACACCACAAGTGGTGAGAAATGCTGTCTTCTCCTCGTCCTCCTTCACCATCTTGATCTGGTGATAGCCTGAGAAGGCATCCAGAAAAGAGAGGAGTTCGTAGCTGGCGGTGGAGTCCACGATCTGGTCGATCCTCGGGAGGGGATAGGGGTCCTTGGGGCAAGCTTTGTTGAGGTCGGTGAAGTCGATGCAGAGGCGGCTTCCTCCGGTGTGCTTGGGGACGACCACACCATTGGAGAGCCAAGTGGGATGGACAACTTCTTTGATGATGCTAGCTTTCTTCAACTTCTCTACTTCTTCAACGATGAACTGTTGCTTCTCTGGCGCCTGGCGCCGCGCCTTTTGCTTCACGGGGCGTGCGTTTGGACACATGGCTAGGTGGTGCTCGATCACATCCCTCGGTACTCCGGACATATCTGACGGTGTCCATGTGAACATGTCAGAGTTTGCCCTGAGGAAGGCGACAAGCGCGCTTTCCTATTTGGGAGGCAAGTTGGCGCCGATGGTGACGCTAGCCCCCGATTTGTTTGCCTCAAGAGGCACCTGCTTCGTCGCGGCCTTCTCCTGAGAGAACAGCTGCTTCTTCTTCGCGGGGGGCCTCGGGAGGGGTTCCTCATCCTCGTCAGCGGGGGACGCCACCGTGGCAGCCTTGTAGGCCGCTTGCGCAGCGTACAGAGCGTCTGAGACCATGCCGCAGATGACGATGGTGCCACCCGAGCCAGGAAGCTTGACGAGGTTGTAGGCGTGGTGGGTCACCGCCATGAACTTCGTGAGGGCGGGGTAGCCGAGGATGGCATTGTAGGACAGGCCGATGTGCGTGACGTCGAAGTCGATCAGCTCGGTGCGGTAGTTGGCTTGTGTGCCGAAGGTGACCGCGAGCCTCACTTACCCCAAAGGGGTCGTGAGACCCTCTGTCACCCCCGAGAAGGGCTTGGTGGGCATGAGCCGCTCGTAAAGCACCTGAAGCTTCTCGAAGGTCTCGACAGAGATGACGTTGAGGCCTGCACCCCCATTGATGAGCGTCTTAGAGACTGCGATGTTGTTGATGGTGGGGGTGCAGACCAGCGGGATGGTGCGAACAGTCGAAGTGGACTTGGGGTGGTCGCTGGAGTCGAAGGTGATGGGGTACTGGGACCACTTGAGGGGTCTGGAGGCCTCAACCCCGGGAAGTGCTGCGCGATCTCGCGAGTGGGTTGCTTGAAGTGGTGGTTGGAGTTGGGGGCCTGAGCCCCGCCGTGGATGCAAGCGGCCCCGCGAGGCACCTGGTAGCCCTCAGGAGTCCGGCAGGGAGGTTGTCGTTCGCGGGCTGGACGGCGTTGGCTTGAGGGTTCTACTGGTAGCTGTCGTCGTAGTTGTTGTTGTTCCAGCGTCGCCCCCCGCGGCCGCCGCGGCCGCCGCCGCGACCTTGCTGTCGCTCGTGAGCCTCGCGAAGCCTCTTGAGGTCGTAGCAGTCCTCGGTGGCATGGGAATGCCTGTTGTGGTAGACGCAGAAGGGGCGATCATCTTTCTTCTCGGGCCCCGCGGCTAGAGCGGCAGCATGAGGCTGCTTGGCGTCAGGTTCAGCTCCGAGGACCGCAGTGGTTTTGCGCTTCTCGGTGGATTTCGATTTCTTCTTCTTGGATCCCTCGGCAGGGTCCCCTGGCTCGTTCTTGACGAACAAGCGGCCCTCCTCAGCCTTGGCGCACTTGTCCTCCATGTCAAAGAGCTTGATGACGGTGGTGATGTTGTCGTGGATGCCAAGCTTCTCGAGCATCCGCACGTCCGTGACTCCAGCCTGGAAGGCCAAAATGACATGCGCGTCGGTGGCGTTGGGGATCTTGTTGCGCACCTGGCTGAAGCGCTGGATGTACTTGCGGAGGGTCTCGCCAGGCTTCTGGTGTACGCCGCAGAGGTCGTTGTACGTGAGGCCGCGCTCGTACGTGCCCTTGAAGTTCGCGACGAAGTACCGGCAGAGATCCTCCCAGGTGTTGATGGACTCAGCGGGGAAGTTCATGAGCCACGAGGACGCGGAGTCCTTCAGGGCCATGGGGAACCAGTTCGCCATGACTCTCTCGTCGCCCTCCGCGGCCTGGATGGCCAAAGTGTAGAGCTGCATGAACTCTAGGGGGTTGTTCTTGCCGTCGTAGCGTGGAGGAAGATCCGACTTGAACTTGACCGGCCAGACGACACGACAGAGGCTGCGAGTGAACGCAGCCGTCATGCCGTAAGTGACCACGCCGTTGGCAAGGGTGGCGCCCCGCGCTGGCGACGTCCTGGACGACGCGGTTGTGGCGATCCTGCTGGCGCTCGATGTTCACGCGTGCGTCCTCCGGGGCTCGCTGCACGATTTGGCAGTCATGCGGCGACGATGCGTGCGATGCAGCACGGTCGTCGTGAGGAGGAGCCCCCACTAGAGCAGGTTGCAGTGGAACTGGTGGAGCTGGAGCGGGCGCGGGATGACGAGGGGGTGCAGGAGGTGCGCCGTGCGTCACGTCCCCCACGCGCGTAGAGGGAACCAGCGAACGAGACGGTGCAGGAGCGGCGACGCGAGTGGCGCCGACGAGCTCGGAGAGGCGGTTGAGCCAGGGTTCTTGAGCCTCCGGCGTGGGGTGGTACTGCAGCAGCTCCTGCGCCATGAGAAGCGCAGTTGTTGGGCTGGGCGCAGGGCGGCCCAGCGAGGAGGCAGCGTGGTCCCGCGACGGGTGCAGGGAGGAAGCTTCCTCTTCGCCGAGGTTGTCCTCGGCGTGGTTGACGTTGTTGTCCTCTGGATGCTCGACGCGGGGCTCGGGGTCGACGTGGCGCTCCGGAGCGGCGCTTCCGCGTGGACGGCCGCGCGGGTTGCCAGCAGGAGCGGTGGCGACGCTGGCCGTCCGGCGAGCGAGACGTTCGGCGCGAGAACCGGCCATGGATGTGTCGAGGTTGAAGATGCGCCTCAGCCCCCTACCTGGCGCGTCAGATGTCGGAGAACTGTCCCAGGAACTGGGTGTTTCTCACTAGGTAAGGAATCGAGTAAGGGGCTGAACACGGAATCAAACAATCCTCAACGTGCCTCGGCGACGGCGCTCGTCGAGATCGCTGTGGGACGGTACTGCAGAGATGAACACACGATGTTACCCAGGTTCAGGGCCCTCTTGGAGAGGTAAAACCCCTACGTCCTGCCTTCGTTGTATTGCACTGTTTGTAGAGGTTACAGTACAAGGAGAGCTTTGGGAGCTCGAGGTGGCTAACAATGGCTATCGTCAGAACAACACTCCAACCAACCCTTCGGATTTTCAACCCAGATCCCTTTGCCTGAACGTGCTCCCCCTCCTTTTATAGGTGTCCTGTACCTCTTCCCCCCAAATATCTTGGCAGGAAGGGTTACCACATGGCGACGAAGGAGGAGGTCTGGTGCACGGTAAATGGACAGTCCATGGACGCAGTCCATGGCAGGGAGCGGCGTCACCAAAGCTGGAAAAGCCACCGTCCAGCCAGGACGATGGGCTGGCACTGCTGGGGCTTGGGATGCGCCCCACGGTGACGTCTCCCTTGGAGTGTAGCGGCAGATGGTCTCCCTATCACCGAAACGTTAATTCTTGTAGCTCCTTTGCTTGGTGCAGCCTGGTTTGACTGCTTTATACACGAGAGCGGCAACTGCGGCGCTGTCGTCACCGCGCGTAGGCGCGCCCGTGACTCTGCGGAGGGCGCAGAGCCCATGTGCGCTCTGTTGCGGAGACAGAGCTTGCTTCGTGGGAAAGGAACCCCGTGAGGCTGGAGGCCTCGCCGAGCCTTTTGGCTTGATCCTTGGCAGAATCGAAAGTAGCATCCGAGATGCCCTCTCGAGGAGAGGTCCCTCGCGAGGGAAAAACCCTCGCGAGGCTCGCCAGGCTTGGAGAGCCTGGTCCTTAGCGAAATCTTCTGAAGAGTGTCGTGGGCCCTGGCAGGCCGGCCTGTGGTACCCTGGTTTCTATTATGCCGACAGATAGTTCCCACAAAAACACATGCATGGTAGACGTTACTCGGAGATCATTCTTTCGTGGATCAAATAGGATGAGAATTGCGTAGGGCTACGAAAAAGCACACCTTAAAGTTCGTATTCCACATCTATGGACACTTCATGCTGTCACTATCCGCATCCAAAGATAGTAATAACAAACACCACAACCTATTTCTTGAATAGTCTCTTTCTTCAATAACACAAGCATCAAGAAACCTCATGATCTATTCAATCCAACAATAATAAAGAACAAACTCATGATGAAGATCCCTCAAATCTTGTTGCATAGAGTCACACACGGCACCCGCACTATCACCGAGATACCGTGATCACAACGGTGACTCCACAAATTATACTAGATAACACCACTTGAGCAACATCATATCCATTACACATAGGGAAACATCATGTATTCAACTATACTAACAAAGCTCATGATCACAACGAAGATCACATCACGGGAGAGAGAGATAACCACATAGCTACTTGTATAAGCCTCAGCCCCGGTGAGGGACTACTCCCTCCTCATCGCGGGAAGCAGCGGCATTGATGGAGATGGCCCATGCGGTCGATCCCCATCCCGGCAGGGTGCCGGAGCAGGACCTTCTGAACCCCCGAAACTTGTCGGCGATGGCGGCGGAGCTCTATATCGTATTTGAGAAAATCTTTCGGGGGTTAGGGTTTTTTCGTCGGGGATGATTTTATAGGCGTCGGAGGCGGCCGAGGGGGTGCCCACAGGGTAGGGGCGGGTCCCACCCGCGGGTTGCCCTAGGGCCGCCCCTGGCCTGTGGGTGGCCCCCCAGGTCGCGCTTTTGGCTCCGGTCTTGATTTGTCCAATAAAAAATCCCCGTAAATTTTCGTCCAATTCCGAGAATATTTCCAGAAGTAACTTTCTGCAATAAAAACATGACAAAAATAGGGAACTGTCACTGGGAATCTTGTCAATAGGTTAGTCCGACAAAATGCATAAAAAATGATGTACCATGTGAAAACATCACAAAACTAGCATGGATCAATAAAAAATTATAGATACATTTGACACGTATCAGCGGGTACCAGCGTCCGGGAGTTCCCAGCGACCTCCACGACTTCAAGCAACTTTCGGGTGAGACTCTCCGCAAGTTCATCCAGTGCTTCACTCAGAATATGAACACAATACCGTGCATCAAGTTGGAGTTGGTGATTCAGTCCTTCCATGCCAACGTCTGGAACACCCGGATGCACGAGAAGCTGAGCACCCATCGCATTGAAACAGCCCGTGAGCTCTAGGAGCTTACGGACTATCGTGGTATTGTCGAATCTAACCGCGATAGGGGTGCCATCCGGCTAGGTATACACCGACGATAGAGAGAAGACATGGGGGGAGGAACGTAGCGGGATTCTGGTGATAGGATTACACACAGTTTACCCAGCTTCGGATCACACGACGGTGGCGTGATCCTACGTGCTGCTATAAATCACTATAAGGCAATATGAGCCGATTACAATGATGGTGTGTGTAGCCTGAAAGGCGTGGGACTGCCCTAAGGCATCCCGTAGGCCGGCTTATAAAGGTGGCCGGACCTAGGGCTTACAAGGAAAGTGCACCGACTAAGGTAATAGGAGTCCTAGACTAACACGGCTTCGTTGTCTTCGTCTTGTGCACCAAGTGTCGGGGGGGGCAATCCCCGGATAGGATCAAGATGACGAGATACATGTGAACCCGGAGTTGACCAGGTCAATGATAACCGACATACCGTACTGCTGTACCCGGAGTCGACCGGGTCAATGCTAACCGACATACCCGGATGTCGGATCATACTGATTATATGTCGGAGCCTCCTTTGTTTTTCTTATGTGCAGGGAAGGTGAACCCGAGTTATGAGGTATCTGGCATGCCTATGTCGGATCGGGAGAAGTGGAGCCCTATCTCGGTGGACGGTCAAGACTCACGTCTTGTCCCTACAATCACGGGGCAGGCGTTCTGCCACTGGCACGATGGGACGCGCTGCCTAACCCTTGACTCGGTGGTCATGGGATGGGCAGTCAGTCCTCCATGCTGCTGACCGAAGCAGTACCAGGAAGCAGTGCACAGGAGCTGATAGATTGGACAGGCCACGCAGGGATGACCGAAGCAGTCAGAGGACCGGACGTGGCCAAAGTGCGGGCTACGCCAGCATCTACGTCAGCCGTAGCTTGTACCATGGGCTTCCCTTTATAAGGAGCACCAGGGCTCCTCTTACGGGGATGCTTGGACGAACCTTGGCTTCACGCATAGATACTTTAGATATTCCCTCTAGAGCCCACTGAGAGCCTGTGAGCCATCACAGGATTCAGGAGAGAGTGATGAGTTCATAGCTTTTCCTGCACAGCTCAAGGAGCAACTTGTAACCCGGTTGTAAATCCACCATATATAGATCAGACAAGCAGGAGTAGGGGTGTTTTCTCCTCACGAGAGCCCCGAACCTGGGTAAAACCGCGTGTGTGTGTGTGTGTGTGTTTCTGTGTGCGTCTTCACGCGCTAACCCTCCCCGGTGCCTCCAGCGTCCATCGGCCCCAACTCAAGCCTACCTATGGCGTCTGTCCGTGCACCACCACGACACCAAGTCAGATGGTTATTAGGCCTTCGTCTTGGATCCTCCTTAGCCGGCTAGGCCTTGTCCTTGTGCTTCAGTATGCTGGGCCGCCCGGTAAGCCTGCCAGCATTACCACCAGTGGGCCACCCTGGTATACTGGAATAAGTACATGTCGATGATACCCCTATTTGGTATATCCCCGACATTAGCCCCCGGAAAGTTTTGAGTTCTAGAGCGGCCGGCTTCTTCGACGGGTTTGAAGTAGTTTCGCCTTTGTTTGTCTTGTCTTGGTTAGACCGATGTAGAACTTGAAGCTTTGCCGAAGAAAATAATCCGACATGTACTGCCGAACTGCCATCGTCTTATTTGCCGTTTAAGACGGATTGACCAGGACGTCCGGGATGATCGATTTTTTATCGTGTTGGCTTGTGTCCAGTGGAACTCGTCCGATTTCGATGCTTCTGAAGTAGGCCGCGTCTGGTCTGCTTTCACAATTGAACTGTGCCTGCTGGTGCTGTCTTTATTGTCCATTGGGAACACAGTCAATTTGCATGTTTCAGAATCGAGTTTATTCCAAAGAGTGGATGAATAAAAAAGCTTCCATGTCCTTGTGGATGTAGCCCCCGAGGCTCATGTCGGCTTATGAAGTAAGGCGGCATGAGACTCAGAAAATCCGATGGCAGTAGCCCCCGAGGCTCATGTCGGCTTATGAAGTAAGGCGGCATGAGACTCAGAAAATCCGATGGCAGTAGCCCCTGAGCATCGAATCGAAGTACTCGAAATTCGGGTCGATGCTCAGTAGAACTTGCGTCATTGTAGATCCAATGGTTGTATCCCCCGAGGCTCATGTCGGCTTATGAATTATGGCGGCATGAGAATCAACGCAGACCCCTGAGCTATCCATCAAAACTGTAAGTTTCGACGGACTGTAGCCCTCGAGGCTCATGTCGTCCTTATGAAATAAGGCGGCGTGAGGCTTGACACTAGTAGAAAACAGGCCTTTCGCCCGGGCCTTTAGTCGCGGATGTGTCTCAACCCACGACTAAAGGTCCGTCCACGTCGCCCCGAAATCGGCGGCCCATTTGTCCCGGTTCGTTAGGACCCTTTTGTCCCAGCTTGAGATACAAACCGGGACAAAAGGGTCCATGGCCCGCTGCGAGCAGGTGCCCCCCCCTATATCCCGGTGCTGCAGCATGATATGGGAGAAGCTGCAAAGTTGGCAGCCACTATGGGTGTGACTGTTGCTGAACTGCTAGGTTCCCAAGACGACAAGTTACCCACGGCTGATGTAGTCCCTACATATGTCCCAGGGAAGCCTTTGGTCAGCAAAGAGAAGTTGAAACAACTGCCAACACACATGCCGTGTTTGCATGAATGGTACTTGAGAGAGGTAAAGCGGGACAAAATAATGATCGTGGGGAAAGTCCCACAAGACTACTTCTTCCTAGCCGAAGAGGTCCATGTTGACTTTTCAGAACTCTTCTAGTTATACAATTTCGACGCTCTCGACAAATCTCTCATGAGTTGATATTGTATGTAAGTTGTTGAATTCATTGTCTACATATAAGTTGTTCAGTTCATTGCATGTGTAATTATTCTCATTATATCCTTTTGTACTCTATTATGCAGAATGAAGATGAAGGCTTTTAAAATAACGATCTATAATGTTGGGTTCATTGACCCAAATAAAGTACATATAGAAACGCTAATGACGAAACCCGACGAGACGGCGGAAAACCTTCTAAGGTTTTTAACGGAGCAAAATTTCTGTGACTACATAATGTTTCCTTACAACTTTAAGTGAGGGTCACTCTATTGAACACATTCACTTTTGCTTACTCGATGTTAAGTGCAATTGATAAGTTACTGACGTATATATAAACGTGTGCAGCTTCCATTGGATTCTGCTAAACATTCGAGTTGATAAGGGAATAGTTGAAGTCATGGACCCATTAAAGAGAAACCTGGAAAAGTTCCGCAATATGCAGGATATGCTCCAGAGGTAATATTCGTGCTATATCGGTCTCTTTCATTGATTTCATGAGATATCAGGTAAAGAATAACTCATTCATTAATTCATTTTCTTTGCCGGGCAGGGTTTGGAACCGGTTCAAGAGTCTGGTGAAGGGTTCCTTTACTAAGGAGCTGACGTTTACTCCGATCTCAGTAAGTAGTACGAGATATGTATGCGCATGTCTTTAATTATAGTTTCAATATAGTTATGATGCTAGATTATTATTTTGATTGAATTCTATTCTCGTAAAGTGCGCGAGGCAGCCACCGGGGACACATCTATGTGTATACTACGTTTGCGAGTTTATTTGCGCGTTTACCACTAAGCACAAAGATTATAGAGTCGACGTAAGCAATACATTCACAACATTATTTTATTACCATCACTTTTTGTTATCATGATTGATTTTCATATTGATCTCCTTTTCTTATATAGTTCGACAGAATGCGGGAACAACTCCTACCAGAGCAACGCGTAATAGGAATTGGAGAGGAACTGACGGGATTTTTTATGACCGAGATGGTAGACGATGCCGGAGAATTTAGTGTGAATAATAGGCGCAACCGATGATCCCCGGCCGTGTAATCGAATAGACGGGCTTAGTCCCGGTAATTGTGATCTCCATGTAACTATCAACGTTGTATATATTTGTATGCTTGATCGTGTACGGTATGTGGTAGCATAGAAATATACGAAAACTATTTTGAAATGAGGAAAATAAATAAATAAAAGAAAACAAAATGAATTCTCTGCCGCGGCACAGAAAGTGCCCAAATTACTACCGCGGCAGAGAATCATTAGTAAAACCTAAACCCTAACCAAAATGAATTCTCTGCGCGGCACAGAAAGTGGCCAAATTTCTGCCACAGCAGAGAATCATTAGTCGCGGCCCGTTATATGAACCGCGACTAAAGTTTAATCATTAGTCGCAGCCCGTTACACGAACCACGACTAAAGGTTGTGCCCCCAGCACGGCCAGGTTGAGGGCCATTTGTCCCGGCTGGTGACAGGTCCGCGACTAAAGGTTGGACCTTTAGTCCCGCCTGGCCTGTCCCGGTTGGCGAACCGGGACAAATGACCCACACGGCCCGGGACAATAGGGCCAGTCCCCACTAGTGTGATGAAAACATCTCACCGGGTAACAGGGCAATGCTAATCTGTTTAAAACCCAGGAGGCGTCTGAAGACAAGTCGGCTTGCAGGAGACGTTCTTGATGAAGCGACAATAAACCACCTGTAGAATAGACAATAACTACATTAAGTTGCACTTTTAATGCAAGCTGAATAATTGTAAGGCCTAAGCCGACAGTTTTTTCAACAAAAACATTGGGTTGCAGATTTTTTGCGGTCCGCCCTTAAATTTTCTGACTTATGCACTTTTTTCAACAAAAACATTGGGTTAGTAAACTTCTAGCACGGAACGTCTGCTGGGCAACAGGGATGCAATACCAAGCTGTTTAGACCCAGAACAAGCGCCGGCTTTTGGTGCCGAAATACCTACTTAGGCGACCCCGCACATAAGCGATCAGATGAATACTTTTAGGCGGACAAAACATTAGTTTGTTAGGCAACATGGCCAAAAAGCATCAGAAACATAACCACTAGCACGAAGCAAATTCGGGTTGACATTGATAGCTTAAGATATATGATCATTGGGAAATAAAAGATGGCATGATCTCGAAGAGCGAACCAGAATTTATTTCATGAGCATATATAATATTAACGAGAGAATTGCTGAAAATTTTAGGTTTTTGGTGCTCTTGGCGTTGATGACACGTAGGCTGGGATGCGGTGATGAGTAGGCCGCGACAGCAATTAAGCCGGACCGCGATGACGAGTAGGCCGCGGCGACAAATTAAGTCGGACCGCGATGACGAGTAGGCCGCGACGGCAATTAAGCCGAACTGCGACGACGAGTAAACCGCGATGACAAATTAAGTCGGAACGCGGTGAGTTGTATCGGAAAGGCGTGCCGTGTTGGTGAAGACGCCAAAACACGATAAACCTGACGGCGGATCCGCCTAGTCCGGCGAAAAAAAGTCAATCTCAACGCGTTTGCGTGTAAGCCGGAATAGCGATAATAATCATGGCGGAAAAGCATCAAGCCACGTTTAGCAATTAAGCTAGAACGCGAAAAAACATCATGTTACGTTGACAATTTAAGCCGAAACGCGACGATGGATACGTCGAAAAGGCACCATGTTGCGTTAGCAATTACGCTAGAACACGACAATAATTATGACTAAAAAACATCGTCCGCGTTGACAATTAAACCGGAACGTGATGACGGATAGGCAAGAAGACGACGACGGGTATGCCGATGGATTGTCTTTGCGCAAACAAATACTGAACCAACTTGTATTGCTTCTTTGAAAGAGAAAATACGAATCTCGTGATCCGTATCCGGCTTGTATCTTTCTCCTGGTCAACAGCTATGCACGCATCTAGCTTTTCTCTTTTCCCAATATAGGAGGCAAGACCACGTAGTGGCATAGCTTGTTGAGGCTGTAGATTTTTACATGTTGCACATAGCATCTGATCGGACGTAGCTCCTCGAGGTTGCTGCCCTGCTGCATGTGCTCCTTGCTTCACGTGAACAATTCCCCGATCAGGATTTCATTCGTGGTTTGACCATACGCCGGGTCGGCCCGTTTGCTTTGGTGTTTTTCCACGTCCCGAGCAGCGAACACATTGTGCGCCTTGGTTCGGTTCGACGCCACCTCCAATCGCTATCGTCGTCTTCTCCGCCAGTCCAACGAAAAGTATTTCGTTTTGGAAAACGGCTACTCGACGGATCATACGTAGCCGAGAGAGGTGTGACGGCGGCAAGACGCCATGCCCATAGGTACAACGCCGGCTTTTGCGATCTGGACGACGAAGCAGCGCGGGCAGCACGGATGAAATCCGCACGTGTTAACTGTCGCCATTGACCATTGTTGATGACAAATCTGAGGGCCACAAAGTTGATCAGCCGTCTAGATGTGATCTCGCTGATGATGACGATGTTGACCACATCAGTAGATGAGCTGGCCAGATGCAATCTGCTTGATGATGCCGATGAAGGATCCCGCCCGGATCATTGTCTGGACGCCTCTTGCCCCATGGTGGGCGCCAACTATCGTGCTATTGTCGAATCTAGCTGCGATAGGGGTGCTATCCGGCTGGTATACACCGACAGTAGAGAAAAGACGTGGGGGGAGGAACGTAGGCCTCGGGGAGGATGAATCTGAGGACAAGGCCGCGCCTGCCAAAAGCAAGAAATGGGACCCTGGACCCGACAAGTGCGTCTTCGTCACAGAACCTCTCCCTAAGAAGGCCAAGTCGGCCTCTGCTTCGGAGGGGGAAGAAGATCCGTGGTGCCACCTTTACCCTGATGGTAACCACCTACTCAAGGACTGCCGCGAGATGAAGAACCTCGCCATATGGGAGCAGCGCCGGGCTGACGGGGTCGGCTCGGGCGGCTGCTACAACATTGGCCTTGATTTCTACTATGCGCTTCTATTCTTGTAGACAGTGTTGGGCCTCCAAGTGCAGAAGTTTGTAGGACAGTAGCAATTTTCCCTTAAGTGAGTAACCCAAGTTTATCGAACTCAGGGAGGTAGAGGTCAAAGGTATCCCTCTCAAGCAACCCTGCAATTAAGATATAAGAAGCCGCGTGTGTCCCCAACACACCTAATACAATTGTCAGTTGTATAGGTGCACTAGTTCGGCGAAAAGATAATAAAATGAAAGTCATATGGATAGTAACAAGTGGTATTTGAAATCTGTAATAAAAAAAGCAGCAAGCAAACATGCAACAAAAGTGACTATAAACAGTGTTCCGATGATTGGAAACAAGGCCTAGGGATCATACTTTCACTAGGAAACTCTCTCAACACGTTAGCATAACTGAAAGCAAGAAAGTGCTACTCGGAATTATTCTTCTTCTTGATAAATCAAGAGTAGTATGCGTAGGACTACAAAAGCACACCTCAAAGTCTGACTAAACAAACACCACAATTCCACAAAGAATAATTCATGGTAAATATCACTCTAGATAATCTATCATCCAAAGAGTCACACACGCACCCACACTGTCACCAAGGCTTTGTGTTGTCAATAATAACTCCGGAAATTATACTAGATAAACCAATTGAGTAGCATAACATTACATAAGAATTCAGTGGTACTAACAATGCTCACGATCACATAAAAAACACACCATGGGAGAGAGATAAGCACATAGCTACAGTAGAGCCCTTAGCCCCGATGAAGGACTACTCACGGCGCATCATGGGAGGCAGCAACGGCGATGAAGATGGCTCCGGGGGCAATTCCCAATCCCGGCAGGGTGCCGGAACAGAGACTTCTGTCCCTCGAAAGGGTTTTTGGTGGCGGCAGAGCTCATATGCGTTTCTAGAGAAAACGATCGGGGTTCTGACGTTTTTTGCTCAGGAGCAAATATATAGGAGAAGAGGCGACGCGAGGGGGTAGACGAGTCGACGAGGTGGGGCCCACACGCGGTTGACCTTGGGCCACGCCTGGGGCCCTCCTGGGTGCTGTGTACCCCTCTCGGACTTTTCCTTCTGGCTCCCGGGGTTACCTGGCGAACTAGAATTTCTGTAATTTTTTCGGATTTTTCTGAGCACTTTGGATTTTGGACCTTTTCTGCAATGCACAGACATAATAAACAGAAACTGGCACTGGACATCTTGTCAATATGTTAGTCCAATAAAATATGCCAAAATGATATGAAAACATAATAAACACATGTGGCAATGATATAAAGCACCAAGCTTTCCTGCTCGTCCTCGAGTAGGTAAGTGATAACAAAATAATTTTTAAAGTGACATGCTACCAACACAATCTTGATCATGTAATCATGTAAAGCATATGAACTGAATGCATTGATCCAAAACAAAGGTTTCATTGAATGAAACAAACAATGATTAACCAGGTGTAACATCTAAGCAAGAATTTACTAGAAAAGAGTACTTTAGAGATTTAAAAGTATAACACTTGACAATGATTGAGATATCTCACAAAGTAATATTAGTGTCGTGGTATTATCGAATCTAGCCGCGGCAGGGGTGCCATCGAGCTCGGTAGAGAGAGGGGTTTTGGAGATGAGGGGTGTTCCGACAACGAGGGGACAAAGGGCTTACCCAGCTTCGGATCTCGCAATGGTGGCGAAACCCTACGTGCTGCTATAATTCACTATAAGGCAATATCGCCGAGTTACTGTGGATCAGGATTGAGAGCGTGCCCTAAGGCGTCCCGTAGGCCGCCTTATAAAGGCGTCCGGACCTAGGGCTTACAGGAGGAAACCTAACCGACTAAGTACAGAGTTCTACTCCAATCCGGCTTGGGCCCTGCCTTGTGGGCTAAGTCTTCCGCAATGCAGGCCGGCTTCTGGAATCTTTCCTTAGCCGGATGGGCCTCCTGCGCTTCATCATACTGGGCCGCTCGGTTAAGCCGGATTCGGCTTACCACCACTCTGGGCCACCCTGGTATGCTGTCTTTTAGTCTTCTCTGTGAGGACATCTGTTCGGCATAACCCCAACAGTAGCCCCCGAAAAGCTTCAAGTACTTCAGCGGCTGGCTTCAATCTTCCGGCAATGTGTTGTCCGGGAAATTCATCATCCGTCTTCAGTCTTGCAGCATTCCCAGAAACCTGCAATCATGTGTAATAGCTTTGTCGATTTAATTGTGCCGGCTTTGTATACCGAAAAGCACTTGAGCGTGTAACGACACGCGTCCGCCGATTTGACGGCTATGTCAGACCCGACAGAGTGAGTCGAGGAGCATCTTTTGAATGCAGGGGCTAATTTCCGTTTTTCCCGCGCTGGAACCAAGGTGTCCGAAGGAAGGAAACGTCCCTAACGGCTCGATCCCATGACACGTGGCGAGAAACTCGGCTCCTGACCATTGCACACATCTCGGCGCTGCGCTATAAATGACGATCGTTTCGTCTCCGCCACGACCTCCACGCCATTCGCAACCCTAGCTCCAAAAATCTCCTCCAGATTACATCTCCTCTGCCAAGCTCCAACTCCCTCAAGCTCCATGGCATCAAGCGCTCCAGGCTCCCCAACGATTGACGCAGCGTCGACCGTTCCGGCTCCGCCGATGGGAGGAGCCACATCCATGGCTGCCATCACCGTCTCCGAGCCATCCGCTGCTGTTCCTGCACCATCTCCAACTCCGGCGAGTTCCTCCGCCGCTTCGGGCCGTGATGCGATGGCTCTGGCAAAAGCCGTAGCCGAAGCCACTGCCACGATGGCTTCTGCTGCCGCCATCGAAGACGTAAGTGTTGGCGAGGAGGAGGAAGAAGAGGAAGCCGGCAATAGCAAGGGTGCGGCCAACAATCGTTCCCGCAACTGGGCCTGCTCGGTAGTGGATGAAGTCAAACTGAACGGGATGGAGGCCGATGGAGCCATTCTTCCAACTTCAGAATCTGCGCCTACTTGGCGATCCGCCTTCGGCGACCCTGCTCCCACTCCCATCAGCGACGAGCAGGTACTTCTGTCTTCCCATGTCATTAGGGGATTTTCCTTGCCGCCTTCGGCTTTTCTAATAGATCTCCTAAACCATTACGGCCTCCAGCTTCACAACATTACCCCGAACAGTTTGCTGTACATCTCCGGCTTTGTAGCACTGTTCGAAGGCTATTTAGGCATAAAACCTAGGTCAGACTTCTTCAAACGATGCTTCTTAGTTAAGAGGGAAACTATCAATAAGGAGCTGCTGGTGGCCGGCACAATCAGCTTCCACTGCCGCCGAGATATCGACTGGTACCCTCAAGTGCCAATCGTTGATTCGGCAAAGGGATGGGCGTCCACCTTCTTCTACTGTAAGGACGTGGCATCGCCAAACCGGCTGCAGGGGCTTGCCCCTTTTATAGACGAAGCCGGCACGCCGCTGCCCTCCTAGAAGAAGCCGTCCAGTGGAATGCTGGCAGAACACGCCGCCATTCAGGCTCGGATTGCGCAATTGATGTCCGGCACTCCTCCCTTGACTGGGGAGGACACCATCATCTGCTGGATGAAGAGACGGATCCAGCCCCTCCAACATCATGCTCGACTTCTATGGGAGTACACGGGTAACTCTGATCCCATGCGGATCAACGAGAAAGACCTGGAGCAGAGCCTCTTTGAGGCTCGCTTCAACAAACTCATCAAAGCCCGGCCTGGAGTAGGCCGGCAATATGAAGAATTATTGCCAATGTATACGGCATCCAACCCTCCCCCAAAGGTACTTTGACTAACCAAAGTTCAATTCTTTGAGAGATTCGGGTTTACTTTTGTCGAACTAACATGTAATATGTCAGATTCCTGGAATCTCTGACGTCCGCCCTGCCGGTAAGCCGTCGGCCGGCAAGGCGCCCACGCGGTCCATCTCCTTTTCATCGGCTACCGCAGAGAGCCGGAAGAGGAAAGGCCAGTCAACCATGAGTGGCGCTAAGTCGTCTGAAGATGACGATGCTCTCGCTGGGCTCAACATCCCCAGCAAGAAGTAAGCCGACTGACAACATATTCCCTTCCCTTGCAGCAATGCCGGATTTGCTAAATTACATTTGCAGGATAAAGAAGGGCGCTCCCTTGAAAATAAAGACAGTTGCCACAAGGAAGAAAACCTCTCCTGCCATCCCTCCTCCAACTCTTCTGGTTCCAGAGCCGAACCCCACTGAGGAGAACACCCGCACCATGGTGACGGCTCCCCCTGTTGGTAGAGCAGGGGCTATTCCTCCCACCCAGTGGACAGAGATGACGGAAAGGTGGCAGAGCCTTCCTCTCCAAGGGCTGAAGCTCCGGCTAATGATGCCCCAATCTTCCCCCCGATCAAAGCAGAAGCCTTCGACGAGGAGGGGCGCATCAAGACGGAATTCATGAGCCGGTTCATGAAGGCACCTCGGCTTCCTCGAAAAAAGGGAACAACTATCCGGGATGACGAGCCAGATCACACTAAAGCCTATGACACCTTTGATGTCATAGAGATCCTTGAAGATCAGCAGAACTACTTTGCTGATAGCTTTGAGGCTGGCATGACGCTTCTCTGCGAGCACTACCAGGTAAAATATCTTACCCAGTAGCCCCCGAGCACTATGCCGGGTTAAGTTATTAAAACTAGCCGACATAGTGATCCGAGTTAATGCGCATGCATACACTTAGCCCCCTAGCCATGAAATGTCATCATGTAGCCACCTTAACTTGTAAATATAGCTCTAGGCTTTTAGCAATTCCTTACGAAGATCCACTGAAAAATTGGCGCTGAAACCATCAATTCTTTGGGTGTGCGAAATCAGGAGATGCGTTGGCTTAAGACTGAACTAGCGAACAAAGACGCCATCATCGAAGGGCTTGAGGCAGACCAGGTTCAATATCAAGGTAACAATGCCGAAACTTAACTTTCTATAATGGGTATTTTTACACTGCTGACATTTTCTTGCAGACGCCATTATAAGAGCCAAGGAGCTTGCTGAGAACGCCAACATTGCCAACCGGCTCCGCAACGAAAACGTTGAGCTTAATAAGCTTAACCAATCAATGGCGGCAGAGCTGGAGGTGATCAAGAAGAACCTTGCCAAAGCCGAATAGACCCTGGAAACAGAGAGGCGGAGTCACAAGGATGCCCTCAACGAAGTCCAGGATCGGCTTGACAAGCACCTCGACGAATCGCTGGCTATCGACAGCCAGCTTCTGAGTAAGTTTCGAAAAAACTTAAACTCATTGCTTTATGTCTTAGCCAAATATAACCGAACTTCGCCTTTTTGCAGCTCCGGCGGGTTACGGCCATGAGCTGACGGCGGAAAACCGGCTTGACCGGATACTGGAAGTAGGGGAGCTCATCCCGAAGATTCTTTCTTCGGGAAAAGAGCTTGCCGAGAAGTTCTTTCCCGGCAACACCAAGCCCCCGGCGAATCTTGCCAGCTTAGAGGCTGAACTGGCCGAAGCAGTTTCATTCTTCGATGAACGGCTTCGACAGCGCTCGTGGAGGTGCCAAGACGGCCTTGGGCTTGATGATGGCACATTACCCGGAGGCAGAAGCCTGGCGTGTGGCATCCGGCTTCCCTCTTGAAAAGGAGGACGGCACGCCGCTGGATGACCAAGATCGCAAGAAGATCCTTCGCTCCATCTCCGACTATGCCAGCAAAATTGCCAACATGGTCTCCTTGACCACCATCTTCAAGGAAATGCCGTGCCCGCCAACCCCTGTTCAATCAGATGATGACAATGAGGCGGAGAAATCGTCATGAGCCGAATTTGCTCGCTGAGCCGGCCATCCTGAAAATGTAATAGGCAATATGTAAAGCCGTCCAAACAATGTATATGTCTAGGAACAACTAAGCCTTTTGCTGTATGTTAATCAGCTTTATTTTTGCAAACTTGCAATTTTTATGCCTCAGTTTATTCTGGTCTCGACACCTTAGCCATTAAGCGCCGCCAAACCTATTGCGAAGCAAACTCGCTGAGCAACAGGGTACGCAATGACCAATCTGTTTAGATTCAGAACAAGTGCCGCCTTTCGGTACCGAACCATTTGAAGCAACCCGGCGCAAAAAGCTAGCAGACAAACATTAATTTGGCAAAACGTTGATTTTTCATCACCTTAAGGCGGATTCAATCATGAAAGAGTTTACCAATGAGAGCAACACAAGAAATTTCGGGTAAACAGGTAATAACAAAAAGATCATAGGGAAATAAAGGATGGTACAGATCCTCGAATTCGACATGAGAGAAACCAATTTTTATTTCATGATCACACTGACATGGTTACAATAGAATTTGCTAAGTGTAAAAAGGACGTAGCTGAGCAATATTCCACGGACGTTTCGTCTCATCTAAGTCGTCATCTACATGCCTTTTCCTCTTACGACCTTTCTTCCTGGGATCCTTCTTTGAATCCCTTAAGTCGATGAGATAGTATGACCCGTTTTTCAGAACTTTGCTGATAACGAAAGGTCCTTCCCATGGCGGGGATAATTTGTGTTGCCGGCTTTGCACAAGCCGAAGCACTAAGTCGCCTTCTCGAAAAGACCGATTCCGCACTCTACGGCTCTGGTAGCGACGTAGATCTTGTTGATAGATGGCGGATCTTTGGAGAGCTAGCTCTCTTTCTTCTTCGAGGATATCTAAGCCGTCTTGACGTGCTTCTTCTGCATCCTTTTCTGTCACATCCCGAAAATTCGTCCCTAATTTTAGTGATGTTTTCCCACGCCTGAAAAACTTTTTCGATTTTCAAAACGTTTTCTTTGAACCAGATGGTCCTTGACTTGACTTTGGTTTCTCTCTCTTGGAAATTTCCAAACAAATCCCCGACCTTTGCCGACCCCACCATAACTTCATACCATTGTTTTGCCGGTCGAACATTGATTCCATTTGAACATTCTAAAACCCTCCCATCGATCCCACCAAAAGCCACCACCCCAATTATAGCTTGAAATAAATTCTACCAAACTACCATATGGTTCCCTCATATAGATACATCCCTACCATGCAAAAATATTCCCTAGTCCCACGCAATATTTCCAAGTTTGTTCATATTTCCTATTATGCCATTTCCAGTCCAAAAATTATTTGGACACCTTCCACTCATCCAAAAATTCTGAAATTTTGGTGAGGTGCATTATTTAACCTCCTGAACATTTAACTCCATTGGCCCAACCTCATTTGATCAATATTTGAGGTACTTCCTTTGTAATGCCCTTTCCATGCCAATTTGCCATTTCCAAAGCAACCCCTAGCTACAAAAATCAATTGGCCTTGAAACTTTGCCAAATTGACTAACTCCCATAGATAACCACACAACCAGAAGATCATGCCAATATCATTTGAGTAAACGCACTTGGCAAACCCATGCCATTAGGGCATTTTTGAACACCGAATTATTTTACCAACCTCCATGTACCCAATTGATCTCAAACTTCACATATATACTATATAAACCTATCCTATCCTACTGTGAATTTTGGGGATCTTTTAGAGATGTGCAAGGCCCTGGTCATTTCATCGAACACCTTGTGGACCCTCGGTTTTATGAAAATATTGTGTTGCGAAGTTTGGAATCCTGGAATGATTCTTGTTTTGTTGTGTTGGTCTCGTCGTTACGAACCCAATGGTACGACCTGTTTTCCGTTTAGCGCCCTGAGTCGACGGGAACGTGACGATGTCACTCGCGTCGCGCTCTAGGCGTCCCGGACGTGCGCGTTTTGGCAAGCCCCAAATCCCGCTTAGCCTAAACCCTGCCTAATCTCCCGCACAGTAGCTTCCCTGCAGGACCCTGTTTGTCCAGCTCGACGTCCCTATCCGGCTCTCGATCCTAACCCCTGAGTTGGGTCACCGACACTTCACCATGGTTCAGCTCCCAACCCTGGTCACCACCTTGTTTAAAAACCGGGAATCGGCAGCTCCTAAACCCTGTGCCCATTTCCCCTCTGCCCTAGCTCCCTCCTCACTCCCTCTCCTACCTTGCCAGCCAGCTTCCAAGCACCAGCCCGTTCTAGGGAGGGAGATCGAGACCGAGGCCGCCATGGCCGAGCTCGGAGCTCAGTGCGTCGCCTGCCGCTCGCCCCGGTGTCCTGGAGCTCTGCCCTCGGGCGCGTCGGATGTGGAGGCTTCACCTCGGTCTTCCGTGAGCAGAGCCAGTGGTGGGGCAGTGAGGAAGACGGCCAACCTGGCCGGTCACCGTGGCTGCCCGGCTTCGGCGTCGCCACCCTCGTCCACGCGCGCACGCCCGTCGTGGGTTTCGTCGTCCCCGGCCGCGGTGAGGCCCGGCCAGCCATCCCGTGCATCCGCCGTCCCTCCCTGTCGTGGTCGACATTGGGAGCCGCCATGGCGGCCGTGTCATCGTCCCCGACCCCGGCGCCCCGGAGCCTCCCCCTGGCTGTGGCCGTTTCCATCCGAGGCGGCGCAGCGGGCCAGCCCCCTCCCCTTCCCCGGCGGCCTACGGCGAGCACCGAGGCAGCGGCAACGACCAGCGGCTGCGCCGGCCCGAGCCGCATCGGCTCGCTTCCGTGCGTCCTTGACGCTAGGGAGGAAGGCCGCCAGCCTGGCGGCCAGCGTGACGCCTTGAGGCACCGACAGGCGGGCCCCAGCTCGGCCTGGCCCCACGGTCAGGTTGAGTGGATGCGTCTTCCGGCTTGTTACGCTTTCCCTTGCCGAAGACGTATTTCCCGGACGTACGCGACCAGCCCGGCCCGATTCTGAAATCAGCCCGTTCTGTTTTTTTTTCCAGAGTGGGCAGAAGATAGTTAAACTTCGCCGAGCCATATCTTTTGAACCGTAGCTCCGTTTGAGGTGATTCAAAATTGTAAATTCTTAGTTTTAAGAGCTCTATCCAGCGGTATTGGTTTTATATTTTTATAAGATGTTTGTATGCTCAGCACATTTGTATGCTTGCATAGGTGTCCCGCGGTACCGGCAAACCGATACCCCAAATCGTGACGTCCGTGACCCTCCAAGCCAAATGGCGACGATCGTCGAAGGCAAGCTAACCACTTGCTATGAACACTCAAGCGGTGTTGTTTGTTTGCATATTATCATGTCACATATGCGCATTGTATTTTATTTTATTGCTAGTCGATGCTGATGTTGGTTCCTGTGATTTCATGTGTATACTTGCATGCTAGGTTTATTTCGAGCTTCGGTAGCTACGCCATGTTTCATTTCAAGTATAGATAGTGATGCCATGTTTCACTCATCATCCATGTGCGCATTAGAATGACGAGTGAATCATTTGTGCGCCTCGCACTTGCGTGGCTTTGTCGAACCATCTAACTGGATAACTATAAAACATGCGTTCCCATGATTGTTTGCTTCTTCTCCTTCGCCGAGGTGAGGAGCGGACGAATGTCTTCTTATGATCCTCGGAGTTGGGGGCATTTGCCAAGGAGTTATTTGCTTCTTCTCCCTCCATCAAACTTGGCTGGTGTATGCCCGCTTTGACTGCGACGCTTGGGACGCTGGCATTTCATTTGGGTCTTTTTGCCAAGATTGCTGACACCACGTCGAGTTAATCCTCGAGTGGAATGGATGCTTTCTTTCTTATGATTGCTTTTCGGTTCATTTTGGAGACTACATGCCCACTAACTTTTGTAGTCAACCTGTGGCTATCACTGGCCGGAGGCATCTCCACCATCGCCCGGTTGACGCTAACCAATTGTGCTATTTTGTTTTATTTACTCAATCTGTGGCTGCTACTGGACGGAGGCATCTCCGTCCTCGCCCGGTTGATTTTGTTATTTTATGTTATTTTCATTACTCGACCTGTGGCTGTTACTGGCCGGAGGCATCTCCGCCATCGCCGGGTTGAATTTATTCATCTTTGCTGAATTATTACATTATTATTATTGCTTATTGCTTGAACTATTGTGTGCAGTTTGCTTCTGTTTCATGTTGATATGATATTATGGTTTTGCATTGGACTAATCTGTTTCATGTTGACATGATATTATACTTGTTGTGTTGGACTAATCCTTTATTTTGTTGGACTAATCTTCTGTTGTTTGGACTTGTTGTTGAATGAAACTGGACTAAATGAAAACCCCCTCCAAACTTCGATAGGGTCATTCCATAGTGCCACCAATCTGAACCTTGAACGCACTACCACTGTCGCCCAAATGGGAGAGCCATAGCCTATGTAACCTATCAGGCCTCCTTTGATGCTACCCACTTGGCAAGTCTAGTCGGATACTGCATAGTTGTGGTCGGGGCTAGTCTTGTGAAGGTTCCGGAGCAAGGCGTCGCTCATGAGTTGGGGACGTGCCGGATTCACTTCGTCATAAGACATAAAGTTATGTCGGTAGCTATACAGGGAGTGTCTTGGTAGCGTGAACGGTTATGTAAGTGTATCTTGCCCTAGCTAAGTAAGGTGCACTTAGATGGGTGGTAACTGCAACCTCTCGAGAGTGTGTCAACTAGCAGCTAGCCTTGTTCCTAGGTTATGGAACAGTTCAGTGTCGGTCACACTATTGTCCTTTGTGGAGTCCGGAGGTTAAACTTAAGTTCTGTGTGAAAGAAAGATGAACAACCTGATTTCACTAAATGAACAATAAGCTGATGCAGGGAATGTTACTTGGGATGTGGATGATTACCCGTGTTCAGGGGTGACGGTGTGATCATTGGGAGCCTAGAGTTAGGCTTGAGCTAACATCAACCATGCATGCCCAAAGTGGAAACATGAGTCCAGTGGGCCTAGCAGTCTGACATATGTGGTAAGGCTGTTGGGCCAAGTTGTGATGACAGGTGATGTTAAAATAGTTGGTACCAACGGGTACATCCGTCACTCATCGCAGGTAAGTTCTTTGTGTGATCTCCGGTACACGATCCAACCCCACCTGGCTTGGACTCGGTACTGGGGGTGCTCCCGTTGTTTGCGTATGCCATGTTTTATTGTGATGCCCTTTTGTCATCCTTTTGGATTGCCGTAAGTAGACACTTGCCATATTTAGATTATTTTAGGTCGCTAGCTACTTGTTGCCGGATTTCTTGACTGTTCATGTCTTGTGGTTATTTTCTTGCGAGTACGTCATTGTACTCAAACTGGCTTTTCATGTGGCCAGACATTGAGAGGATACATCTACTACCTTAGCAAGGAGATCGAGCAGAAGCGTGCTAGGATCAGTAGCCCAGCCAGATGCCTGTGGAATGGAGCCACTCCAAGCCGTTGCTTTAGTCGTCTTCCGCTGCCAGTTAAAACTCTGTCCCGAGCCATACTTGGCCATGATAATTTCTCATGCCGTTATGGCCATGTAAAACCATTTATAGCCCTCTGGGCCTGATTGTGTAATGATATTTCGGCTATGTTGCATTGTCGTAACGTGCGTCCGGATATCCTGGGCTGGCGCACGGGGCGACCGCCTCTCTGGTGACATGTGCCAGAGGGGGGTGCCATATTTTCGATGTAGGCTGCGACTCGAGGCGAATCGTGGATCATGTCGAATGGGAGCACCGCTTCTGCACCATAGACAAGGAAGAAAGGGGTGAAGCCGGTTGATCTGTTTGTGGTAGTACGAATACTCCATAAGACTGCTGGCAATTCATCGACCCAAGCGCCGGCTGCTCGATGCAAAGGAGTTTCAAGCCTCGGCTTAATACCTTGCAGAATAATGTCGTTAGTGCGCTCTACCTGTCCATTGGATTGCGGGTGTGCCACTGATGCCATGTCGAGTCGGATCTTTGATCGGCCGTAGAACTTCGATAGTTCACCGACGGCAAAGTTTGTGCCATTGTCAGTGATAATGCTATGCGGTATGCCGAATCGAGTTGTAATCTCGATGATGAACTTTGTAGCAGTAGCTCCGTCGAGTTTCTTGATGGGCTTTGCCTCCACCCACTTCGTGAATTTGTCGACCGCCACCAGCAGGTGAGTTAAGCCTCCTCTTGCTGTCTTGAAAGGTCCCACCATGGGTGTAAAAAAAAAGGTCCCACCATGTCGAGCCCCCAGACCGCAAACGACCAAGTAATAGGGATCGTTCGGAGCTCCTGAGCCGGCAAATGAACCTGCTTTGCGTAGCGCTGACATCCCTCACAAGTCTTGACGATGTTGATAGCATCCTCCTTAGCCTTTAGCCAGAAGAATCCGTGCCGAAACGCCTTGGCGACCAACGCCTTTGCCGCCACGTGATGCCCACATTCGCCTGAGTGGATTTCTTCCAGGATTTGCCGTCCTTCTTCTGGAGAGACGCATCTTTGGAAGATGTCGGATGTGCTCCGTTTGTAAAGCTGTCCGTCAATGATCGTGTATGCCTTTGCTCGGCGCTCAATTTGACGGCTCAACACCTCGTCATCCTTGGGCAGTTTCTTATTAATCAAGAAATCAATGTAGGGCGTGGTCCAATCTGGGGTTACCAAGCACACTTGAACTGATTCTGCCGACAAGGGATAATCTTCGTCGCCACCTTTGATGGACTGCTTGTGAAGGTGATGGAGAAATACGTCTGGTGGCACTGCCTTTTTCCTGGAGCCTATCCTGGCCAAGGAATCAGCGGCTTCATTGTCATCTCGGGAGATGTCAAACCTCTAAGCCGGCAAAACATCGGCCGAATTCATCGACCATTCTCCTGTATTCCGCCATTGTGGGACTTTTTGTGTCCCAGCATCCATCAAGTTGCTGCGCAACCAGATCCGAGTCGCCATAGTAGAGGATGCGCTTTACTCCCAACTCCTTAGCCATGTGAAGGCCGTGGAGGAGAGCCTCATATTCTGCTACATTGTTGGTGGCGTTGAAGTGGATCCGGAGGACATAACTGAGCTTATCACCCTTAGGCGATTTTAGTACTACTCCAGCCCCCGAGCCTTCCTTCATCTTTGAGCCATCGAAGTGCATTATCCAGTACTGGGAATCCGGCAAAGGTGTGCTTTCCATCGCCTCTGTTCAATCTGCAACAAAGTCGGCTAGAACCTGAGACCTGATGGCGGTCCTCGGCTTGTACTGGATGTCGAAAGCTGCTAACTCGATGCCCCATTTGGCGACTCGACCTGTTGCGTCGGCTTTATTGATGATTTCTATTAATGGAGCTTTGCTGACCATCGTGAGTGTGTGGTCCTGGAAGTAATGCCGTAATTTTCTGGTGGCAAAGAATACACCATAGGCTAACTTCTGGTAGTGAGGGTAGCGTTGTTTCGAGTCTGAGAACACCTCGCTAATGAAATAGACGGGGCACTGATCCGGCCATTGCTTCCCTTCCACCAGGCGCTCCACTACAATGACGGCACTTATCACGAAATTCGTGGCGGACAAGTAGAGAAGAAGCGGCTCTTTTTCCCTTGGAGCTGCTAAGATTGGAGCATGCGTCAATGTATACTTCAGCTGAGCCAAAGCTGCCTCTGCTTCCTCTGTCCAAACAAAACTGTCCGACTTTTTGAGGAGCTTGTATAATGGCAATGCTTTGTCACCGAGCCGGCTAATGAATCGGCTTACAGCCGCGGCGGAACCCGTAAGCCGTTGTATGTCTTTTAGACAAGACGGCCATTCAATGTTTTGGATCGCCTTTATCTTTTCTGGGTTAACTTCAATTCCTCTTTGGGAAACAATGAAGCCCAGAAGCTTGCCTGCGGGTACTCCGAAGACGCATTTTGCCGGATTAAGCTTCATCTGGTACTCCCTTAGATTTGCAAAGGTTTCCGACTGATCGGCAATTAGATCGCCGCGCTTCTTCGACATGACCGCTATGTCGTTGACATAGACGTGAACATTGCGGCCAATCTGCTTATCCAAACACCGCTGCAGACACCTTTGGTAAGTAGCACCAGCGTTCTTTAAGCCGAAAGGCATTGTGACATAGTAGTAATTGCCATATGGCGTGGTGAAGGACGTCTTAATTTGATCTGACTCCTTCATCTTAATCTGATGGTAACCCGAATAAGCGTCCAGAAAACATAGCATCTCTGAGACGGCAGTTGAATCAATGACCTGATCGATACACGGTAAGGCGAACGGATCTTTAGGACAGACTTTGTTTAAGCCAGTGAAATCAATGCACATACGTAGCTCAGAGGTGTTTTTCTTTGGGACTAGCACGGGATTTGCCAACCAATCAGTGTGGACAACTTCACGGATGAATTTGGCGGCGGTAAGCCTTAGGATTTCCTTTCCAACTGCCTTGCGTATCTCAGTTCTGAGCCGGCGGAGGCCTTGCTTGACCGGCTTCGCGTCCTTGTTGACTTTTAGGGAGTGCTCGGCAAGTTTCCTCGGGACACCTGGCATGTCGGATGGTGACCAAGCAAAAATGTCCGGCCGGCACCAATGATGGCCTCCTTTATTGATGGTGACCAAGGTTCTCATGGAGAAACCTGACGAGCTCGCCTTCCTATTTGTCATCGAGGCCGGCACCACTGATGGCCTCCTTTGTCGGATCATCTTTTGAGAGCTTGATCTTCTTGGTGTCATCCTTTGGCTTGAAGCTTGACTCAACCTTAGAGGACGGCTTCTCTGTCGCCGACATCTCATCGGGACCAATTGTTTTCTTGAGATCCTCCAACTCTTCCCTGCAGATTTCTTGTTCCGCATGGACGGCATTAGAGGCCTCGCACTCCTTGGCTTTCTTGAAGTCTCCTTTGACTGTGATGATCCCATTAGGTCCCGGTATTTTCAGCTTGCTATAGATGTAGCAGGGCCGAGCCATAAACTTGGCGAAAGCTGGACGTCCAAAAATTGCATGATATGCACTTCTGAAGGGAACCACCTCAAAAGAGACGTCCTCAGTCCGAAAATTATCGGCTTCACCAAAGGTGACCTTCAGGGTAATTTGCCCCATCGAAGAGGCTTGTCGTCCTGGCACAATCCCATTAAACTTCACAGTGTTGTGGGTGAGTTGTGACTCGGAGAGACGCATCCTCTTCAATGTTGCGGCATAAAGTATGTTGATACTGCTGCCGCCATCCATGAGCACCTTTGTCAACTTATACTTGTCAACTATTGGGCTGACGACTAAAGCGTAGGTGCACTTTGCAGGAACTCTGTCCGGGTGATCACTGCGATCCCATGTGATGGGTGTGTCGGACCAATCCAGATATTGAGGAACTGTGGGCACCGTAGCATTGAGTTCTCGCCAAGCCGCCTTTTCCTTGCATGAGGAATCTGTTGCCAAGTTGACGATGAGACTTTCGGCATGCTTAGGGAATTTGCTGCCCTTTTCTTTGGAGGCTACGTCATCCGACTCTGAAGCAGCTTCCTCCTTCTCTTTGTCGTCTTTCCTGGACTTGCGCTTATTCCTTGACTTGCTGGCTTTGGGGTCCTTGGTGATGTCTCGATTGATGTGACATTGCTGGAGCGTGTGGGAACTTGTTCCATCTGGCCTCAGATGATGGACACAGGGGTTGTGGTTGATGTCGTCATACTTCACCGCTGGCGGCCGGGATGATTCGTTATTTGCCGGCTTCTTGCCCTGCCACTTGCCATTGCTCGAACCACCCTTTCCAAAGGCGGCAGCGACTTCGTGAGAAGGGCCGGCTTGGTCTTCAATCTTCGTTTTCCAGGACTCACGTCGTCGGTTTTCGGCATCCTCCCTGTTGTCATCATCAGCGGAGGCATACTTGTTTGCACAAGTGAGCAAGCCCCCCAAAGTCTCCGACTCGTCGCTGTAGATCATGAAGCGAAACGTCGACCCCTTCCTCAGAGATTGTTTGAAAGCATGGATCGCCTGAGTTTCTGAGACGCCTTCGGAAGCGTTCTTGATTTCGCTCCATCGTGAGATGAACTCACGGCTAGACTCGTTCTTTTGCTGCACGCACCGCTGTAAGTCAAAAATCGACTTTGGGCGCTTATATGTGCCCTGGAAGTGCTGAATAAAGACACGCTTCATGTCACTCCAGGTATGAACTGTCCTTTCCGGCAAACCTTCAATCCACATGCGTGCCATCCCGGTTAACATCAGGGGCAAAAATCGCATCGCGGAGTCGGCGCTGCCTTGATATATGTCACAGGCACTGACGTAATCTGAGAGCCAGGTCTCAGGATTAGCCGTACCACTATACTTCTCAACCATCTTTGTTACGTTCGACAAAGTGGGAGGTAGAATTTTCTCTCTGATTGCTCTGCCAAAGCACTTGGGGCTGAGGTATTGGGCGTCTCTTGCCGATTTCCTCTCCTCGATTAGGCTTCGAACATCGATCATTTGCTGATGGCGGTTTTCCAACCGACTTTTCCTTTCTTGGTTCTTCCCTGTGACGGCTTTGGCTCGCCCGACTCGCGTTACGCGGAGGGCTTGGAGTCCTTTGTCATCGTGGAGGGGGTATGTACTTAGAAGGGTTATCTCCCTCTTTGCGTGGTGGAGGCGGCGGTGGAGGTGGCATATGATCTCTGTTATCCTCCTTTCGGGGTTGGTTTTCCCCCTCACATCGTCGCTCCTGACGGGGTGGTGCCGCCTTTTCCTTGCGAGGGTCCTCCTGTCCCTCACGGCTCCGGTGTCTTTCCCGGCCAGCCTCACGATGGCGTGAAGAACCTGTTCGGGATTCCGCACCTCTAGGGTGCTTGTCCTTTGGGTCTTTGTCGCCGCCCTTGTTGTGGCTGCTTGAGCCGGCCGGGTCATCGTTTGGGTCAGCAGGGGCAGCAGCCATTGGCTTGTTGGCAGTCGACTTGCAAAGACGAGAATCGTCGACGAGCCGTCCCGTCTTAACTTGTGAGTCGTTTTGCTGCTGCTGTGCGACCTCCAGAAGATAAGCCGAATACTTGAGCCGAGCGTCACGATCCAATGATTTGTCGAACATGACCTCCTGGGCAGCCTCCATGTTTTTGGCTGGGGTATTGAAGTAACACAGGTTTGTCACCGGGTCACGTCGGTGGTGATACTTCCTCCAGACTGAATCAACATGGTCGGCTTCCCACTTGCTGCGGAAATCCAACCTCTTGTGCAAATTCTTGTCACGAGCCGGACGGAAGACATCGTCACCCCCCTTTTCTCTCTGCTTTCGGATGAATTCCGTTTCCTTATTTGTAAGCTCAACCTCACGCTCTACTATCTGGGCTGCTTGCTCCTCAAGCAGGGCGTGGTGCTTCTCAATGTCGTCCAGCGATGCGTTAGGAGGGAGTGGCGTTAGCAGCTGCTTGTACCTCGCCATCCTTTCTTCGTGTTCCTTCCCTGCCGCCTCGCCGGTTGTAACATCAATGTCGTCTCCTTCAGCCGGCATTCTACCTGACCCTTTCAATGGAGCCAGTGGTGGCACGAAATCCACCTTGAGATTTCCGGCTTGAGGAGTTTTTCCTTCGCCATTGGCAGCTTTCGAGGTGTTGGGGTCGTCTTTAGGATCAGAGACGTTACCCATCAAGACCTCGGCAGGGCATCCTAAACAGGATGCAACTTTCCGACTAAAATCGTCGGATTCTCCTTCAGATTCGAAGTCCTACTCCATATGGGCGGTGTCCCCTGATCCGGCTTCTGAATCAACCCCGGCCTGCAGAGCAGGGAGGATAGACTCAGGCTCTGTCATCGACTCGTGAGAGCCGGATTCTCCTAAGACGCCGACAAAGTGGAAGTCCGGTGCCGACATGCTGGAACTTGCGTCATTTGCAGAGTCTTCGTCGTCAGAATCGAAGGCTAGATCCAGATCGGCGATCTAGTCAGAGTCCAGATCCGACTCCTCATCGAGGTTGCTTGGGTGGGTGGTGGGCAAGCTCGAGGTGAAGCCGAGATCGTCCAAGGCCTGGGCGGTAAAGCCGACGAAGATGTCGAAACCGTCGATGGAGACCGTGGACCAACAGGCCGGATCCTCCTTTGCCGGCGTCCAGAAGCCATTGTTGAAGACGTGGCCAGCTCCTGTCTCGTCGAAGTAGCTCACCAAGCCGACCGCGATGGTGTCGCCGACTCCGCCTGTGGCTCCTGGACGGATCGAAACCCCGGACATCTCCTGCCCCACGGTGGGCGCCAACTGTCGTGGTATTGTCGAATCTAGCCGTGGAAGGGGGTGCCATCGAGCTAGGTAGAGAGAGGGGACGAGGGGTGTTCAGACAACGAGGGGACAAAGGGTTTACCCAGCTTCGAATCTCGCAACGGCGGCGAAACCCTACGTGCTGCTATAATTCACTATAAGGCAATATCGCCGAGTTACAGTGGATCAGGATTGAGAGCGTGCCCTAAGGCGTCCCGTAGGCCGGCTTATAAAGGCGTCCGGACCTAGGGCTTACAGGAGGAAACCTAACCGACTAAGTACAGAGTTCTACTCCAATCCGGCTTGGGCCCTGCCTTGTGGGCTAAGTCTTCCGCAATGCAGGCCGGCTTCTGGAATCTTCCCTTAGCTGGATGGGCCTCCTGCGCTTCATCATACTGGGCTGCCCGGTTAAGCCGGATTCGGCTTACCACCACTCTGTGCCACCCTGGTATGCTGGCTTTTTGGTTCAACAAAGGAGTTTGGCCATCTATCTTATATTTACTAATTGGAGGCATCGTACGAGCCTCCACGTTAATCCTCGGAAACTAAGCATATTGTCCATCCGATCTCCTCATAAGTTATCTACAGCCATCGGATCAGATGAAGTAACCCATGGAGTCCACGCCCGTTGTCCCACCTCTTCACACATACGCATATTTAGGAAACTCTTTCAGGCGTCTCGACAAAAAAAAAAAAAAAAAAAAAAAAAAAAAAAAAAAAAACCCCGAAGAGTCCATCACGCCGCCGCCCAATCTTGCCGCAGCACCACACCGATCAATCCGAACTTCGATCTCTTGCACTTCACCCCCAGTGCTGATTCCCTGCCGGCCGGCTAGGCCCCGTGAGAGCAATCTCACAGGTAGAGTTACGATCGTATATAGCGCTATACATGAGCAAGGACGGCGGAATTAGATCGATCTGGTCCATGTATAGTTAAGTTATTCGTATCTTCTTTTGATTGGCAGCTAGCCGCTACTCAGCAGCAGTCGGTCGTACTCCATGTCCGCCAGCATGAATATGCATGCGTACGCGCATCAGATGTTTACGATGTAAGTGTATTCATGTAGGCATGCATATATTGATGGGAAATGGGATGGGATCAATGGTGAACTGATGGCTGATAGAATAGGTTTTGGTCTAAGCAGTACATTTATCCTCTCTATATATAAATAGGTTAGGGGGGCGGCGTTTCTGCACCCGGGTGCACCAGCTCCCCTTATTTTCGAGCAATTTTTAAAAATAGTAAAACATTATAAAAAAATCTGAAAACAATTGGTGACATACATATATGAGTTTACCATACTCGTGCAAAATTTCGGAATAAAATGACAATTTATGTGCCCTGTACAAAAAAGACAAATACAGTTGTCAGAATGAGATCTAAAAACACGAATTTGAAAACACTGATTTTGTCTTTTTTGTACAGAGCACAGAAATTGTCATTTCATTCCGAAATTTTGCACTAGTGTGGGAAACTCATATGTGTGTGTCACCAATTTTTTTCAGATGTTTTCATAATGTTTTACTATTTTTTTAAATTGCTCGAAGAAAACAGGTGCATGTGAGCTCGGGTGCATAGATGAATTTCCGAATAGGTTATGCTATTAATCGTGCATGCCACTGCCTGTCACCATGCATTATAGTAGAACTGAACCAAAAAGTCAAAATCTCCTTGACCATTAGGACACCGGGTGGGACATTAGGTACATACGGGTTTCAGGTAACAATCAGATATTGATTATATTCTTCCTTAAATTTTTATTATTATACGGTTTTTCTTTTAAAGTTCCTTCTTGGGCTGCTGATTTTGATTTGATTCATGATGAAAAATATTATGGTTAATGTAGGGAACGGAGTTTGTGTTTGGGTTATTCAGTTAAGCAAAGCTAGGGCACAAATAAAACTAAAATTTCGGGCACAAAAAAAGATTTATGTTTATCATATTTCTATAATATATATCTTTACAGAAGACACAAAATAATCCATGCATGTCTCTCATCATCCTTTATGGAAAACACATAACCTAAAAATCGCTTGACCATGGAGATGATGTTTCTAGGAGACGGGGTAGGACATCACGTTCATACGAATCACATATTGATTATGCAGGTTTTCTTTTGAATTCATTCAAGACTACTGATTCTGATTCATTGCGACAATAAATATGCTTTTTAGGAGAAGAAAAGGTGTGGTTTGATTAATTGATTTAGTAGATAAAATTAGGGCACTTATAAAAATAAAATTTATAAATTTATATTGGTGACATTTCTACAATTTATCTCTTTATAACCAAAATTGCGGAGTTTTGCACCTTGACTGGTGTACCAATGCAGATTTCATTTGTTCATTGTGTTTTTTATGTATTTTTCTTAGAATTTGATCTTATATTTTTCTCCATAATTTTAGTTGTTCTGACTATATAGCTGATATCTAGAACGATGTAAAAAATTGTTTGTGTTGTAAAAATCTTGCAGTTGCTGCAGAAATAATACCAGTTTGAAAATTACACGCAGCAAGTCTGTCCTCTTGAAACAAGATTATTCATGTGGATTACTATGTACTGCATCTTTATTCCTATATTAATAAATATTTCCATAATTATAAGTTAATTCATAAATGGAATAGAATTGAATTATTTGCAAATATTTACAATGTATAACATGTTCACTTTTTCTTCCAAAATTTGTGTTATCTAGAATTTAAGAGCATCGAATCCTCATCTATAGAATAAAATATCTAGGTAAAATAGTTTTATATACAAATGTGTACACAATGATGCACTTTCAAACAAAAATATAATTGAAAATCTAGAGAAAAAGTATGTCCCCGAATCGGAATAAAATAAAATACCCTTTTGATTATATTTAGATTAGAATTTAAACCTCAAATAGTTCCACACGACAGACGCAAAGGCTCCATGCACTTGAAATATCCAATGAATGTTCGATAAAGCCCGTGCGGACGCACGGGTTGTCGACTAGTTCGGCATAACCCCAACAATTAGTTCAACAAAGGAGTTTGGCCAACACATAGAAAGATTTAAGTTTTCATCAAAAAGCTTCAACTTACAACTTGTTTATCTTTACCTAATAACTAATAATAAAGGAGCTAAGGCTTCTTTGGTTCGTACGTTATTTGGTTTGTATGTTAACTCCTTCCACTGTTCCGCAGGATTGTTTCCGTTTCAAATTGGTACATCACGTGGGTTTGTATATCGCCTAAAGCTTAGTTCATTTTTTCCTTCGTCGGATTCATTCGTGCCGAAGTGGACCAAGAGTCCAACCGATCAAAGAGGGCGAAAAACCTAATCTAAGCGGGCTTGTTCTTTTGACACCAGCCCGACCATCTCAAGGAAAATTCTTCTACGATCTACGAGCGAGAGTCCTCAGACTCCTATACAAACACTGCTGACTCCTATATGAAAACTGTGGTCAAACACTCCTCGGAGACGGGCGGCGCTGGCGGCCAGTCGTGACATGAGACGATGGCGATGCTGTACACTCCACGGAGACGGGCGGCGCCGACGGCAGATTTTGCGGGGTGGTTGTTGCGGCGCCGTGGGCGGACCGTGCCCGCTTGCGCCCTGAAGACCTTATCCGACATGGATGTCTCCTTCCGGGATGCCTTGCCTGCCGAATGCGGGCTGCAGCCGTCGCCAGTGAACGAGGGCCCAAGGGGCGAAGCAGGAACAGACAGCGACAACGCGTGTGTGAGAGGAGGGACATGGCAGACATTGTTTGGCTCTGTGTGTGTTAGCTAGGTGTGTGAGTGTCTTGCAACCTTCTTCGTTTGATGTCTTCCTCATCGACACGAACTGACAGTTATCCAAACCTATCAGTTTTTTGTCAGGAGATCATGTCCAGGGTTATAATTTGCTATCTCCTTTATCAGCCATGATCTCAAAAAGAATACAATGGGATATCTAAGGAAATAGACAAGACAAGGTAGTGTTTTTTCCAGATGTTTGTCCTTCCAATCTTTCAGTTCATGATTTCAGTTTATTGATGCATGTCAAATATCCTACGTGGTGCTTGCTTGAGAGCAAGACGGCAAACTAGCAAAGAAGGAAGAAAGGGCGTGTTGTTGCAGCACAGTCAGTACTAGGAGATAGAGTACATAGCCTATTCTTTATTGTTTTCCTTCTTTCCTAGAACAAAAACCTACAGGATGTCGTAAAACATTCAAATATTCAGGCGTAGAAAATAAATCTTCTTATCTATAAAAGTTTTTTTTTAAGTATTATAGCCATATCTCAACTTCGGAATGAACACTGAAGATGTTTATATTTTATTTTTGGCGGAGGGAGCCTCGATCGAGATATTAATTAGTAAAGAGCTCGTGTTGACCATTAAGTCAATTAAATCAAACTGCAGAAATTTACGAGTGGGAATCAAATTAAGTTGACTTTCATTTACAAAATTTCACGGTCGTAGCAAGTGCATATGGTGATGTGGGTTTCCCGTTCCCCCCGACAAGTTTTGATCTAAGATGCTGAGGACGGTGACGTTCGAAGTGTGTCCGCTATGCCTTAGGTTTCTTATCCACCATGATCTCAATAAAAACAATCCGTAGCAATGCACGGGCAAGTTTGCTAGTCTCGAGATAAAGTCAATACAAAGTTTTCACAGTTAGACACAAAGATAACATGAAGTAAAACTTGAACCAAAGTTGACACCAAGTGATTGCTTAAGGAGTTAAGAAGGAATAGGAAGACTGACTCAATATAAAAGTAAAAGAAAGGCCCTTCGCAGAGGGAAGCAGGGATTAGTCATGTGCTAGAGCTTTTTATTATTTTTTTATTTTTTTGACAGAAGTAAAATAGTTTTGAGATATGCATGCTTTCGTCAACTACTTCATAGTAAAGAAACTAGCTAGTCCCCCATTTCAAGCAAGGCTTTTAGAATTTTGAGAGCGGCAGGTTTTAGAGGAATGAGGTCACTCCACTTTTCTCCTTTGTTTCACCACTAACCAATGTTTTGACTAATTTCTCAGGTTTTCATTGTGCGGAGGAGAATGGTGAGTTATATTTATATTTTGCTTAAGCCATCTCTCGGGTCAAATTCAAGTGAGGACGTGAGCCATCAACACCGAGTAAAAGGGGGGAATGACCTTGCTTGTCACAAGTTATATCTAGCTTCCTACTGCTTCCTCATGAGCTTAAAAACAGAGGCACAAAAAGGAGAATTTGGAAAGTTTTAAAGATAGCACATGAAAAATTTACTTGGAGTGGTAAAGAAATACCACATGTAGGTAGGTATGGTGGACACAAATGGAAAATATATTTGGCTCTGGGAGTTGGATGCACAAGAAGTATTCCCTCTCAGTGCAGAATTTTTGGGCTTAGCAGGATATCAAGCAAACACATAACATCAACTTGGTTCAATGAATGACTACAAATATACATCATGCATAACAACTAGACTTTACACCATCTACCTTGTTAGCCAAACCAACTCTTTACAAAAAGAATATCTAGACTTTGAGAGATATCAAGCAGGACAAGCACCACAATTTTAAAGCTTTACGGCAGTTCTTTAGTAATCTATTCTTACTAGATGATCCACAAGTTTAAGCATTAGTCTACTTCATATCTCTAAACAATTGACAAGTATCAAAGATTCAAGATAATGGTCTACAAGATTAGGCAACACTTTTAACACTTCCTACATGATAATTTCCATTCAACCAAACACCAATCAACTTATTTGAAACAAAACTAAAAGGGTGAAACAACAAGGGAAATTGTTCCTAACTACAAAAGCTAACAGCTCCGAACAAGAGATGCTTGAAAACAAGAGCTAGAAGTAAAAATAGCAAAGGCTAAACACTCAACACATATAAGTGAAGAACAAGAGTGTATAATGAAAAAGCGGAGCGTGTGTCTCTCCCAAACAAGCATGCATGGATCCAAATTATTGCAAATATCGGAGAACAAAACACAAACAAACTGAAAGTAAAAACAAACTGACGCTCCAAGAACAGCACATAATGTGTAAAGGAATAAAAATATAGTACTATGAGAGAAACCGATGATTGTTGATGAAGAAGGGGATGCTCGCCTTGGGCATCGCCAAGGTTAGACGCTTGCGACTTCTTGAATATTTCAGAGGAGCGTCCATGGAGAGCCTCCCCAAGCTTAGGCTTTTATCCCTTCTTGATCTTGCTTCATCACCTCGCACTTGGATACTTGAAAACTTCCTTCACGCAAAACTTATAGCAACTTCATTAGAGGGGTTAGTCCACAAAAACAATATCATCCTTCAGTTCCAAAGCACATATCATGAACTTATTTTTAGAAAAATTAGCTACTGTCACAAAGGTCTATGTAAAGCTCCAGCTTTGAAAAGAACTTCACACTGCCCGTGAAAGAAGCAATGCAAAACTAAGGACATAATCTGTCAAAAACTGAACAGACTGTAAAGATTTATTTTTTCGGAGCACTTCTGGACCTCAAATCTGAAAACTTAAAACTAGAGAAAGGTAGACAAAACCCTGATGCTTGCTGTCAAAACTTTTCAGCCACAAATGACGTTCTGTGATTGTTTAGATTTTGGAACAGCAAAGAACAGAAATCTGTTTCTGGACAGCAAACTCACCAATTAGTCTTCCTCTCTTTAGAGGCCATTTTTGGCAGCAAAAACCAAAAACAAAAAGATACAAGGGAGTTCTTACAGAAGTAACATCACCCAAAACTCAAAGAAACCAAAAAGAAATAGAAGGTAAAATAAAATGGGTTGCCTCCCATAAGCGCTTTTCTTTAACGCCTTTTAGCTAGGCACAATGATTTTTAATTATGCTCTCATAAGAATAAGAGTTGAAATAAAAGATAACATCATTAAGAAAATATCAAACTCATATAAGTCTAACCCTCTTCCTATGCATAGGAATCTTGTAAGAAAATAGATCAATAAAACCTAAAGTGACTAGCATAGGAAGGCAAAGAAAGTGCAACATTGCAAACTTCAACATGAAGAGAGGGAACCGAATATTATTGATATATATGAGACCGTGTCTCCCTCTCTCATAATGACCATTAGGTATTAAAGCAACCAGCATATAAAATCAACACAATATAAAGCTCAAAACCTTCTTCACAAAGAGAGGAAATTTAATAGCATGAAGATTTCTATAACCATATTTCCCTCTCTCAAAATAATTATCAGTAGCATCATAAATAGACTCAACAATATAGCCATCACATAATACATTCTTATCATGATCCACATGCATAAAAGTATTATTACTCTCCATATAAGCAAAATCCTTCTCATTAGTAACAGTTGGAGTAAAACTATCATAGCCATCATTGTAATCATCATAAATAGGAGGCATATCATAATCATAATAAATTTTGTCCTCAATAGTAGGTGGACTGAAAAGATCACATTCATCATATATAGGAGGCATAGTACCATCAAAGAAAATTTCCTCCTTCAAGCTTGGGGGACTAAAAAGATCATATTCATCAAAACTGGCATCCCCAAGCTTCGAGTTTTCCATAGCAATAGCAGCAATGGCATTCAAAGAAATCATACTAATAACATTGCTATTAGCATGATTGTTATGCAAATAAAGTACCATAGGTTTTTTAATTTTCTCTTCAAAAGCATCATGACCAATTTCAAGATAAATTTTATAAAGCCCTCTAATTTTTTTGTTGTTTTCCATTAAGCCGAACTAGTGAAAACAAGAAACAAAAATATTTAATTGCAAGATCTAAAGAAGATACCGTCAAGCACTCACCTCCCCGGCAACGGCGCCAGAAAAGACCTTCGTTGCCAGAGTGTGAGTATCGCTTACCTTACCTCCCACGCAACGGTGCCAGAAAAGAGCTTGATGTCTACTACGTGCTTCTATTCTTGTAGACAGTGTTGGGCCTCCACGTGCAGAGGTTTGTAGGTGTAGCGCCCCGACCCCAGAACTATACAATGAAGTTTTGTGCAACCGGTCATGCTACACAATCGAAGGTTACTGGGTTTACCAATCCCAGGCCAAAACCTTTGGCAGGCGTGCTCAGAATGGATCATCGGCACGCAACACTTCGATCATGCAATAAGCTCAGACATAGCTATCATGTATAGTAGAGAGATCAAGACTTGTGGAACAACTGGCACATCACAGACTCTACGACACAAAGATTCATATAGCCACTCATATATGAGAAAGATACAAATTACACACAAAAGGGATCACATACCCATCAGTACATCAAGCGGAAGCGAAGTAGTTGTCTAGTACAACAAGATCCAAATATATGGCCTAAGAGGCCTACACATAAACATAACCCATCCAGCTTGTTCCACGGTCCCAAGCAGCCACCTGGGAACCCCGAACTACTCGTCGGCGTCCACGAAGAACCCACCTGTGTGCTCGCTGTCGTCCTCCTCTGAAACAAATTAATAAAGGCAGCAAAGAGAGACTGAGTATGACGCACTCGCAAGTTTTGTAGGGCGATATAGGCCCAATGATGACGGAGGCTCTAAAGCGGTATAATAGCTATTTTGCATAAAGCTAGATTTTATTTTTAAAAGATGTAAAAGACCCATGACATCGACTACTCAGAATATTTTATGAAAAAGGGATAAGAGAGTAACATTTTCCTCCGGTTCTCATCGAACCAAAATAGTATCAAGATTCCACCTCTCATTCCACCAAGGCACTCCCTCGAATCACTCTCGAGGAAATGAACCTTTTATCACACGTTGTAGTTGCAACCTCTAGCTACCAAATTTTAATTAGGTTAAAGTTATTTATGATCCCGTAAATCCGTTCCCAAGGCGTCCATAACCGTGGACACGGCTTTTCAAAAAGATTAACCCTGCAGGGGTGTACTAATTTACCCATTGGTACCGTCCGGCTCACCTGATTGGCCCTCTTCCGGGGAAGGCCGGTGAGTGGGTGCGGTTAAACATTTACCTCGCATGAGACTATCCAAGAGTCATCGGTGGCGACATGATAAGTTTACCCAACCTATTACAGCCCCTGCCCCCATCGCCACGTCCTAACCACCACCATCCTCATTGTTTATTTTTACGCTCACACACCCACGCGCAAATGGAAATAGAAAACTAGAGGACCCTTGGATACGCCCGCACAAGTTATTCAGTTAGTAAGGAGCCCATACCCCCACCAATGGAAGCACACTCAAACCTTGAGTTCGAAGACAGGAACTCGCACCTAGGGGCAAGAATGAGGCAAAACACCATCCCCGATGGCAACTCACCCAAGCCTTTTAAGCAAATTAATTAAGTACCACACTTCACCACCATGTCCGAAACATTCCATCAACTTCAACAATTATGGAATTTAATCAACGGACATAAGGCATTCGACTAAGCATGGCCAAGCATCACTAAGCATATATATATACGACAATTATATCTTTGTCTTAGGCCGACACATCAAACCTAGGTTTCATAGGAAGGGAAGCATGTGATGGTTCAGGGGAAAAACATGCATACATAGGAGACTCTAACATTGACCAAAATTGTCATTGGAATCGCATGCAATATTATGGTGGATAAAATAAGTTTATAAAGCAATAGGATGCTAGATGCCAAGAAGGTTAGGTTATCTCTTGCCTTGCTGCCGGGGCGTGTAGTACTGCTCGTCGGGATAGGTAGGGGTGACCTCAACTCCGGAATCTATCGATACCCAAACAATTACAAAAGAACAAATAAATCACATGAAGACAAGGTGCAATGCTCAAACACATGATGTCATGACAAGTTTATGCAAAGATATCATCATTTAATTTATCTAACAAATTAAATGGAGTTCCAAATAATTAGCGCAATTATTTGGAAACAACCCCATATTTATCTTAGTGACCACATTATTTATAAGTTATTACATTACAAAAGAAGAGGGGTAAATGTCGGAGAACTGTCCCAGGAACTGGGTGTGTCTCGAGAAGGATCGAGTAAGGGGCTGAACACGGAATCTAACAACCCTCAACGTGCTCCGGCGACGATGCTTGTCGGACTCGCTACGGGACAGCACTGCAGAGATGGAACACTCGGTCTTACCCAGGTTCAGGGCCCTCTTGAGGAGGTAAAACCCCTACGTCCTGCTTTGGTGTATTGCACTGCTTGGAGAGTTCACAGTACAAGGAGAGCTTGTCGAGCTCGAGGTGGCTAACAATGGCTACTTGCTAGTCTTCAGATCTAGGGTTTTTGAGCTTAGGAATCTTGGAACCCTTTGCTTGAGCATGCTCCCCCTCCTTTTATAGGCGTCTCGGACCTCTTTCGCCCAAACATTTGGGCGGGAAGGGTTACCACACGACGACAAAGGAGGAGGCGCGGTGCACCATAAAGGTGAAGTCCACCAGAAAGGTGAAGGCCGTGGACGCGGTCCAGGGCAGGGGCGGCGTCACCAAAGCTGGAAAAGGCCACCGTCCAACGGGCGGCGAGCTGGCGCTGCGGAGGCGGAACGGGTCCCACGGTGACGCTGCCCTTGGAGCGTAGCTGCAGACGGTTCCCTTATCACCGAAGTGGCAATACTCGTTGTCCGCTTTGCTTGGTGCTGCTTTGTTGACTCCTTTATACATGGGAACGGCAACTGCGGCGTCGTCGTCATCGCGCGCAAGCACGCGCGTCACTCTGCACATGGCGTAGAGCCCATGTGCGCTCTGCCGCGGAGGCAGGGATGGCTTCGTGAGGAAGGAGCCTCGGCGAGGCGCAAAGCCTCGCCGAGCCCTTCGGCTTGGTCCTTAGCAGAATTGCGGGCGGCGTCGGAGACACCTTGTCGAGTTGCGATCCCTCGCCAAGGGAGAGAATCCTCGGCGAGGAGGAAAAAACCTTCCGCGAGGGGAACATCCTCGCAAGGCTCGCCAGGCTTGGAGAGCCTGGTCCTTAGCGAAAATCATCCAAAGAATCTTGTGGGCCCTGGCAGGCCGGCCCGTGGTACCCTGGTTTCCACTGTGCCGACAGTAGCCCCCGGGCGCGCGACGGGCACGCCGAGGCCCATGGACGAAGGCGAAGCGTCGAGGGGCCAAAGGTGCCTGACAGGGCCGCGACACATGGAGCGCAGCGGTTGCACCCGCGTCCATGACCTCTTCGGCTCCAACGGGCGACGTGGTGGGGCCCGCCACGACTCGGGAGCTGGTCAATAAAGCCTGGGCGTGCGGTCGGCGCCCTTCACTTCTCCCATAACTCCTCCGCAAACTTCTCCCCACACCTCCAATCTCTCCAGAGCGCTCCCACTCCAGAGTCTTCGTTTTCTTCTCCGGCGACCGATGGCACCCAAGAAAGCCAACACCGACCCGAAGGGCAAGGCCGCAATGCGGGCCGGCACGTCGGCGGCGTTGGCGCGTGCTGCGGCTCTCGAGGGAGCGCTGCCGCGGACCCGCGTCACCGCGGCGGGGGTAGCCAAGGTGCGCCATCTGGCGGCGGCGAGCACCAACGAGCACGGCGCCACCGAGATGAGGCCGGCCGGCAGCAGGCTCACCGAGGCGTTCTACCCCATCATCCTCCATGTTCTCTACGCCGGCCTGGTGCCGCCGTTCTCCGACTTCCTCCTGGCGATCTTGGAGGTGTACCAGATCCAGTTGCTTCATCTTCATCCCAATTCCATCCTCATCCTCGCCATCTTCGCCCACCTCTGCGAGGCCTACATCGGCATCCGCCCCTCGGTGGCGCTCTTCCGGAGCTTCTACTCTCTTCGGAGCACTGCCCAGGGCGAGCGGCTCAGGTGCGTCTCCTTCCGCATCGCCGATGCCAGGAGCGAGAACTACATTCCCATCGCCTGGTGCGGTGAGAACGCCATCACCAAGGTGACGAAGAAGGTGGAGAAGTTCCGCGAGAAGTGGCTCTTCGTCGACGCCAAGGCCACACACCCTCTCCTGGAGGTGCCCGAGGAGCTCCCGAGGAAGTGGGCGCGCTGGGCGAGCGCGGACTTCAGGGGCTCGAGGCTTGACGTGGTGTACGAGTGCATCCGTCGCATGCGCGAGGCAGGGGTCACCGGCCAGATGGTGGCAAAAGACTTCACCAGGTGCCGCATCGCCCCCCTCCAACTGCACGCCGAGCCGGTGTGGCGATACGACGGCAAGGGGGACGCAATGCGTCTGAGCAAGGATGGCTTTGCGCCTGAGGTACTACGCCAGATCATGGGCGTGCTCTTCGCGACGTCGGAGGTCCCGTCCCCCACCAAGGAGGCCGCCAAACCACTCATCTGCTTCGCCGAGGAAAGCATCGTGGAGCAGCGCGCGTGTATGCCCACGTTCGACGAGTGGGGAATTGTGCCCACGGGGCACCGCGGGCCTCGCCCTAACCCGTGGGCGGCGGAGCCGGAGTACATGGACGAGCCTCCGGAGCCTGAGGAGGCTGAGGAGTCCGCCAAGGAAGAGGCCTCGAGAAGCGAGGACCCCCTCGGCGAGGACGAGGCTTCGAGGGGCACTGACCCCGTTGGTGAGGACATCGGCTCCTCAAGGAGCGTTCATGCTGAGGTGGACCTCCAGGTGCTCTCCTCCAGCGGCGAGGAGGATGCCTTCCGCGTCGTCCGCTCCCAGCGCGCCGAAGAGGAGGAGGAGATGAGCGGTGGCGGGATAGGGCGCTGCGAACCCCGCTCCAAGGCCATCCACGACAGGAGGGCCGCAACCGCGAGAGACACCCCTCACGCGGAGACAGGAGCGGCTCGGGAGGAGGCCGGAGCAAGCAACACCCAGCCACCCAAGGCGAAGAAAAGGGTGTGGGTGATGGCCGGCGAGTAAGCCTTTGATTTTTCTTTTTCCTTCAACATTTTGCTTCTGAGAAAACCCCCTTGAAGGATCTCCAACTTGTCTTCCTTTCAGGCAGCCTGCGGAGCCAAAGAGGCGGCGGCTCCACAAGCTGGGAGAGACCGCCGGCGTCGTCGCGGAGACGCCTGCGGCCGACGAACCGTAGCAGGCAGTTGTCCCTCCCGCGGTCGAGCACCGCGCGGAGGTGGTGGTCGTCGAGGAGGCCACGCCGTCGCCGGTCCGCGCGGCCACTCCCCCCGCGACGGAGCACTGCGAGGAGGAGGTGACCGAAGAGGCGGCGCCATCCTCGCCTCGAGCGGCGACTCCTCCCGCGGTCGAGCACTGCGCGGAGGAGGTGGTAGAAGAAATGGCACCGTCGTCGCCAACAAGGACGGCCATTCCTCCCGTCCAGACCGAGACGGAGGAGGAGAGGATGGATGAGGAGATCATCCTGGAGCCGCCCCCAATGGGGGGGAGGCTCCTCCACAAGGGGCCGAAGTGCCCGAGGCCGCGGCTGACGCGGCCGTCGCAGAGGGGGCCGGAGGTGCCCCTGAGGAGCAGGGGGCGGAGGCACCTCCGGAGCCCACCGGTGCTAGAGCTAAGCGCGAGGGGGCGCTCGGCCCCCAGAGGGCAACCGAAGCAAGCGTCGAGGGAGGTGCCCCCTCAAGCCCCCAGACCGCACCGAAAGCGGTCGTGGGCCCGAGGCAGGAGGCCCCGGGCGCCTCGACGAGTATCGAGGACTCCGCACCCGGCAGTAGCGCGGGGGCCACCCTGGCGCTGCAAGAGCCGCGGCGCCAAGTAATTCGTCACCGAATCGTCCTCAACCAGGCGCGGCGGGCTCTCGACGGGCTGGAGGAGCAGCTCGCCGAGGAAGAAAACGCCCTGACAGAGGAAAGGGCAAGGCTCGGTAAGGCCTGGACCCTTCTTCACGAGAGGGTGGAGATGTGCCGCCGGCAAGACGCGGCGGCCCAGGCGGAGTGCCAAGAGGCCCTCCGCTTCGCCAAAGAGACCCGCGACAGCATCAAGCGGGAGGTGCAAGAGGTGATGGACGAGCTCGACGCCACCAGGGAGGCGCTCGAGGCGGAGACCGCCTCCAAACACGATGAGCTAGCGGCCGCGGAGCAGAAGTTTGCTGCTGACTCTGAGGTCGTCAGGGCCAGCCTGAAGGAGCTCCGCGAGCTGCTGGATGCCCGCGAAGGGCAGCTAGCGCCCCGTGAGGCGGAGCTGGTGCGGCACGAGGGGGAGCTCTCCCTCCGAGAGAAGGAGCTGCACAGGCGCGAGGAGCAGGTCCAGCTGCTCGAGAAGGACCAGGCCACCCGCGAGGGGCAGCTGCAGGAGCGTGAGGGTCGGGTGGCCACCGACGAAGCCAACCTCATGGCGGAGCGGAAGAGGCTCCAAGAAGAGGCTGACCTCAAGGTCAAGCTCGTCCGCGAGGGCCTCGCCAAAGAGTATGACGAGAAGGCCGCGAAGCATGAGGACCGCTTCAAGACCAAGCGCAAGGAGTTCGAAAAGCGCATCAAGGAGCTCGAGCAGGAGGAGAAGCGGTTGACCTCTTGCCTCGAGGTCTCCCGGGAGGCCCAGGCTCGCGCGGAGGGGAACGCCCTCGCCCTGGAGAGGGACCTGGATGAGCTCCGGCAGCAGGTGGGGCCGGCCGCAGCTCTGGTGGAGCAAGCACCGGACCAGCGCGCGGTTGGCCGGGCCATGACGCGCCAGCGCCAGAGCATTCTCCAGAGCTTGGTGAGCCGTGTGCACGCGGTCGGGGACGATCTGAGGATCGACGTCCCCTCCTTCTCCGCAGCGACCGACGACGAAACCTCGTATTCGTACTTCTTCGAGCAATTCCTCGGGAAGCTTGAAGGGGTCGTGAAGAGCTTTGATGAGCGCGTCGTGGAGGAGAGCCGCGACCTCCTTGTGGTCCCCGTCACCAACATCTTCAGCAACCTCGTGAGGCTCCAGCCCTCACTTGATCTTGCGGACGTGATGGCACCGCCGCGCGCCATCAGCAACAAGGCGCGGGAGACCGCCACGCAGGCCGCCATCGCGTTCGCCAAGAAATTCGACCAAGTGGTGATCGAAGGCGACGAGGGGGATGCTCTGGAAGAGGAGGCGGAGACCGCCGTGGATAAGGTGGGCACCTCAGGAGGCGCAACAGCTTGAGCTCCTTGTCTGTAGCTGGGCGTGCAGAGGGCACGTTATCTTACTATTTTGGTTGTAACAACTTTTGTAAAGACTTGCTTTAAGCTTTTGAACGCGCTTGTGAATGTCCCTCGGGTGGCTTTTGTCTTTTCCCTTCATGTCTTTTTCGCTCTACGTCTTAGGACCCTCTCTTAGCGCTACACCACCGCCGCTTCGGTATGTGAGAGTCGGGGCTCCACAAGGCCGGGGGGTGTGTGAGGCCTCAAGAGGTAAGAGCTCCTCGAAGCGCGATGCTTGGGGCCCCCCTTTGACGTGCAAGCAGCCCATGAGGCGTAGGAGAGAGAAAAGAGACTCGAGGGGCAAAAACCAGCAAGAGGAAATTCAACCAAGTCTTTGTACTTAGCTTAGCGAGGCATTCTGCCTTGGAGAGGGTGTTGGTTCCCTGGCGAGATGTTTTTGCCTTGACGTTGCCTGAGGCTTGGGGAGCCTGCTTTCCTGCACCTGGAGAGATATGCATACCCACAAGCAGTACATAGCTAGAAATCTTATGGTGCTCGTAGGTTCCTTCATGTGTGTCTTGCGAGGAGAACAGGCACCAAGGTTTTTGGTGATCCTTGGTGAGTTGACGTGCGCGGGAGCTGACCCATGAGTTCAGAGCTCCTTGGGAGTTGACATGCATGAGAGCTGACCCGCAAGTTCAGAGCTCGGATCCCTTGGGTTTTAGGTGCTGCCGGGATGCTCCCGTGGCATGGCACCATGCTAGCCCCCGCATATGAGCGAGAGAGAAAAGCAAATAACGCTAGAGCTTACCGAAGCAACAAAATATGCTTGGCGCGGTGCGCAAAGGTTCAAATTGACCTGAAACACAGGTTCATTACACTGGCGTGGCCAGAAACACAAAAATCCGCCATGCTCTGGGCATGGGGTCCACATGCTGTGGCTGAGACTCTCGAGTGGGCGTGCCCGAGGCAGACGCATGTAGAGAGAGCTCAGGGGGCCCTAGGCGGGGGTGGCTTTTAGCCTGCGTTCCACCATGACCGGCATGGGGATCCACCTCGCCAAGGCACGGTGCCTGAAGAGGTAACCGTGCCGAGGCTTGGTGGCTTGGGAGTCTTCTCGAACGGCCCGCGGCAACATATAGTAGAGAGGGGAGCCCGAAGTTTTTTCCTCGTGGAGGATGATGGCGCGTGGCTCTCCCTTGATGCAAAAAGTTGCTCGCCGAGGGCGATCAGGGGTAGAACTTGCGCAGGTGCTGGATGTTCCAGGGGTTGGCGACAGGGATGCCGTCCTCCATCTCGAGCCGCGCGGAGCCAGGCCTGGCGATGTGCACGACTCTGTAGGGGCCTTCCCACATTGGTGAGAGCTTGTCGGTGATGATGCGGTTGGGCACGCCGAAGCGGCAGACCAGGCTCCTTATGAATTTTACCGCCGATTTCGCCGGAATGGTGCGTACGGGTTCCACCTCAGGCCACTTGGTGAATTTGTCGATGGCGACGTAGAGGTAGCGGTAGCCCCCGAGCGCTCGCGGGAAGGGTCCCAACAGGTCCAGCCCCCAGACCGCGAACGGCCAGGAGAGCGGGATCGTCTGGAGTCCTTGCGCGGGCTGGTGGATTTGCTTGGCGTGGAATTCGCATGCGTCGCAGGACTGGACGATTTCGGCCGCATCTTGAAGCACTGAGGGCCAGTAGAAACCACTCCGGAAGAGCTTGCCTGCAATGGTGCGCGAGGAAGAGTGGTGGCCGCACTCGCTGCTGTGGATGTCGTTGATGAGCTGGCGGCCTTCCTCAGCAGGGACGCACCGCAGCGCAGCCCCATTGGGTCGCTTGCGGTACAGGTCTCCGTCGTGGAGGCAGTAGGACTTGGCCTGGCGAGCAATTCTCTCGGCCTCTGCGTCGTCCTCGGGGAGGGCTCGGTATTGCAGGTAGTTCTTGATCTCGTCGATCCAACCACTGTTTTGTCGCACCAGGGTTAGCAGCAAACGATCGCCCGAGGGCAACCCACAGTTTGGTGCTCCGCTCGGTGGGGCAGGTGGAAGCTTCTCGTCGATGCTGATGTTGACCACAGGTTGCTTGACCGAGGCCTTGGTGAGCCTCTCCTCGAACACTCCATGCTTCTGGGCTTCTCTTCTTGCTGCTCGCCGAGCAATTTCATCTGCCTCTTGGTTTTCTGCCCGTGGAATGTGCTTGAGCTCCATTCCCCTGAAGTGCTTCTCCAATTTGCGTACCTCTTCAAGGTAGGCCACCATGTAGGTGTCCTTCGGCGTGTAGCTTTTGTTGGAGAAGTTGACGAGGAGCTGGGAGTCGCCCTTGATGAGGATGTACTTGATGCCGAGGGCGATGGCGGCTCTGAGCCCGGCGAGGAGGCCTTCATATTCAGCGATGTTGTTGGAGACCTTGTCATTATCCTTGAAGCACAGTTGGACGGCGTAGTAGAGCTTGTCACCTGTTGGTGAGGTGAGGACGGCACCAGCCCCTGCACTCCTGGCCGCAAAGGCGCCGTCGAAGTGCATGGTCCAGTGGCTTGGTGTCGTCCCTCCTGAGGCTGTAACCTCTTCCTCTTGAGGCTCTTCTTCACGCGTGTCTGTCCATTCGGCCATGAAATCAGCCAGCGCCCTGCCCTTGATGACCCTGGTGGTGTCAAACTCCAGCTCGAAGGGTTGTAGCTCTATGCCCCAGTTTGCGACGCGATCTGTCGCGTTTGGGTTGCGCAGGACCTGCTCTAGGGGATATGAGGTGACCACCTTAATGGGGTGGCCCTGGAAGTAGTGGCGCAGTTTTCTGGAGGCGATGAGGAGCGAAAAGAGGAGCTTTTGCTGCATGGGGTAGCGCTCGCGAGCGTCCCGCAGTACTGTACTGACGAAGTACACGTGATGCTCGACGAGGGTAGTCGTTGGCGTGGCAGCGGCTGACTCCTCTCCAGGCTTGGTGGAGTCCTCGACAAGGGTTTCTTGAGGCCCCACTTGAGGAGGCTTGGCAGGGGGCTGGATGCTTGGCAAGGGTGCTTCCTTGTCGGGGGGTTCTGGGCTTGGCGAGGCAGAGGTCTGCTTGGCAAGGACTGGCTCTTCCCTTTCCGCCACCAAGACCGTGCTCGCCGTCTGAGGAGTGGCTGCAAGATACAGCTTCAGAGGCTCGCGAGGGTGTGGGGCAACCATGATGGGTGGGCTCGCCAGGTATTTCTTCAGGTCCTCAAAGGCCTTTGCTGCTTCAGGGGTCCACTTGAAGGGACCGGACCTCTTCATGATCTTGAAAAATGGCAGCGCGCTCTCGCCGAACTTGGAGATGAAACGGCCGAGGCTGGCCATACATCCCGCTAAGCGTTGCATGTCCTTGAGGCGACGAGGAGGCTGCATCTGCTCTATGGCCTTGATTTTGTCGGGGTTGGCCTCAATGCCGTGGTGAGATACCAGGAACCCGAGGAGCTTGCCTGAAGGGACCCCGAAGACGCACTTGGCGGGGTTCAGCTTGATGTTGACCTTGCGTAGGTTGGCAAAGGTCTCCTCGAGGTCCTGGATGAGCGTGTCCTTCTCGCGGGTCTTGACGACGATGTCATCGACGTAGGCCTCTGCATTCCTCCCCATTTGAGCTCCCAAGGCGATCCTCATGAGGCGCTGGAAAGTGGCGCCGGCGTTCTTCAGGCCGAAGGGCATGCAGACGTAGCAGAACACACCACAAGGGGTGAGAAATGCTGTCTTCTCCTCGTCCTCCTTTGCCATCTTGATCTGGTGATAACCAGAGAAGGCATCCAGAAAACAGAGGAGCGCGCAGCCGGCGGTGGAGTCCACGATCTGGTCGATCCTCGGGAGGGGATAGGGGTCCTTGGGGCAGGCCTTGTTGAGATCGGTGAAGTCGATGCAGAGGCGGCTTCCTCCGGTGTGCTTGGGGACGACCACACCATTGGCGAGCCAAGTGGGGTGGACCACTTCCTTGATGATGCTGGCCTTCTTCAGCTTGTCTACTTCCTTGACGATGAAGTCTTGCTTCTCTGGCGCTTGGCGCCGCGCTTTTTGCTTGACGGGGCGTGCGTTTGGACACACGGCTAAGTGGTGCTCGATCACCTCCCTCGGTACTCCGGACATATCTGACGGTGTCCAGGCGAACATGTCAGAGTTTGCCCTGAGGAAGGCGACGAGCGCGCTTTCCTATTTGGGAGGCAGGTTGGCGCCGATGGTGACGCTAGCCCCCGAGCCGCTTGCCTCCAGAGACACTTGCTTTGTCGCGGCCTTCTCCTGAGAGAACAGCTGCTTCTTCTTCGCGGGGGGCCTCGGGAGGGGTTCCTCGTCCTCGTCAGCGGGTGACGCCACCGCGGCAGCCTTGTAGGCCGCTTGCGCAGCGTACAGGGCGTCCGAGACCACGCCGCGGATGACAATGGTGCCACCCGAGCCAGGGAGCTTGACGAGGTTGTAGGCGTGGTGGGTCACCGCCATGAATTTGGCGAGGGCGGGGTAGCCGAGTATGGCGTTGTAGGGTAGGCCGATGTGCGCGACGTCGAAGTCGATCAGCTCGGTGCGGTAGTTGGCCTGGGTGCCGAAAGTGACGGCGAGCCTCACCTGCCCCAAAGGGGTGGTAAGACCCTCTGTCACCCCCGAGAAGGGCCTGGTGGGCATGAGCCGCTCGTAGGGCACCTGCAGCTTCTCGAATGTCTCGACGGAGATGACGTTGAGGCCGGCACCCCCATCAATGAGCGTCTTAGAGACGGCGATGTTGTTGATGGTGGGGGTGCAGACCAGCGGGATGGTGCCAACGGTCGAAGTGGACTTGGGGTGGTCGCTGGAGTCGAAGGTAATGGGGCACTGGGACCACTTGAGGGACCTGGAGGCCTCGACTCCAGGAAGGGCTGCTGCGACCTCGCGAGCGAGTTGCTTGAAGTGGCGGTTGGAGCGAGGGGCCTGAGCCCCGCCGAGGATGCAAGCGGCCCCGCGAGGCACCTGGTAGCCCTCGTCAGCCTCGGCAGGCAGGTTGTCGTTCGCGGGCTGGGCGGCGTTGGCCTGGGGGTTCTGCTGGTAGTTGTCGTTGTAGTTGTTGTTCCAGCGTCGCCCCCCGCGGCCGCCGCGGCCTCCGCGGCCTCCGTTTGCCTCGCGAGCCTCGCGAAGCCTCTTGAGGTCGTAGCAGTCCTCGGTGGCATGAGAATGCCTGTTGTGGTAGATGCAGAAGGGACGATCATCCTTCTTCTCAGGTCCTGCGGCTGGAGTGGCAGCTTGGCGAGGCTGCTTGGCGTCGGGCTCTGCCGCGAGGACCGCAGTAGTCTTGCGCTTCTCGGAGGATTTCTTCTTCTTGGACCCCTCGGTGGGGTCCCCTGGCTCGTTCTTGACGAACAAGCGGCCCTCTTCAGCCTTGGCGCACTTGTCCGCCAAGTCGAAAAGCTTGACGACGGTGGTGATGTTGTCGTGGATGCCAAGCTTCTCGAGCATCCGCACATCTGTGACCCCAGCCTGGAAGGCCGAAATGACCTGTGCGTCGGTGGCGTTGGGGATCTTGTTGCGCACTTGGCTGAAGCGCTGGATGTACTTGCGGAGGGTCTCGCCGGGCTTCTGACGCACAGCGCGGAGGTCGTTGTAGGTGAGGCCGCGCTCGTACGTGCCCTTGAAGTTGGCGACGAAGCACCGGCAGAGCTCCTCCCAGGTGTTGATGGACTCGGCGGGGAGGTTGGTGAGCCATGAGGACGCGGAGTCCTTGAGGGCCATGGGGAACCAGTTCGCCATGACCTTGTCGTCGCCCCCGGCGGCCTGGATGGCCAGAGAGTAGAGCTGCAGGAACTCCAGGGGGTTGTTCTTGCCGTCGTAGCGCGGAGGGAGGTCCGGCCTGAACTTGACCGGCCAGACGACGCGACGGAGGCTGCGAGTGAACGCGGCCGTCGTGCCGTAGGTGACCGTGCCGTTGGCGAGGGTGGCGCGGAGGTGGCGCCCGGCGGTGGCGACGTCCTGGACGGCGCGGTTGCGGCGTTCCTGCCCGCGCTCGATGCTCACGCGTGCGTCCTCAGGGGCTCGCTGCACGATTTGGCAGTCGTGCGGCGACGACGCGTGCGATGCAGCGCGGCCGTCGCGAGGAGGAGCCCCCGCGGAGCAGGTTGCGGTGGAACCGGTGGAGCTGGAGCGGGCGCGGGCTGACGAGGAGGCGCGGGAGGTGCGCCGTGCGCCACGTCCCCCACGAGTGCAGAAGGAACCAGGGAACGAGACGGTGCAGGTGCGGCGGCGCGAGCGGCGCTGATGAGTTCGGAGACGCGGTTGAGCCAGGCCTCCTGAGCGTCCGGCGTGGGGCGGTACTGCAGCAGCTCCTGCGCCATGAGAAGCGCAGTCGCCGGGCTGGGCGCAGGGCGGCCCAGCGAGGAGGCAGCACGGTCCCGCGACGGGTGCAGGGAGGAGGCCTCCTCTTCGCCGAGGTCGTCCTCAGCGTGGTCGATGTCGTCGTCATCCGGGTGCTCGACGCGGGGCTCGGGGTCGGCGCGGCGCGCCGGAGCGGCGCTCCCACGCGGGCGGCCGCGCGGGTTGCCAGCAGGAGGAGCGGTGGCGGCGCTGGCCGTCCGGCGAGCGAGTCGTTCGGCGCGAGAAGGGCCGGCCATGGCTGCGTCGAGGTTGAAGATGCGCCTCAGCCCCCTACCTGGCGCGCCAAATGTCGGAGAACTGTCCCAGGAACTGGGTGTGTCTCGAGAAGGATCGAGTAAGGGGCTGAACACGGAATCAAACAACCCTCAACGTGCTCCGGCGACGATGCTCGTCGGACTCGCTGCGGGACAGCACTGCAGAGATGGAACACTCGGTCTTACCCAGGTTCAGGGCCCTCTTGAGGAGGTAAAACCCCTACGTCCTGCTTTGGTGTATTGCACTGCTTGGAGAGTTCACAGTACAAGGAGAGCTTGTCGAGCTCGAGGTGGCTAACAATGGCTACTTGCTAGTCTTCAGATCTAGGGTTTTTGGGCTCAGGAATCTTGGAACCCTTTGCTTGAGCGTGCTCCCCCTCCTTTTATAGGCGTCTCGGACCTCTTCCGCCCAAACATTTGGGCGGGAAGGGTTACCACATGGCGACGAAGGAGGAGGCGCGGTGCACCATAAAGGTGAAGTCCACCAGAAAGGTGAAGGCCATGGACGCGGTCCAGGGCAGGGACGGCGTCACCAAAGCTGGAAAAGGCCACCGTCCAACGGGCGGCGAGCTGGCGCTGCGGAGGCGGAACGGGTCCCACGGTGACGCTGCCCTTGGAGCGTAGCTGCAGACGGTTCCCTTATCACCGAAGAGGCAATACTCGTTGTCCGCTTTGCTTGGTGCTGCTTTGTTGACTCCTTTATACATGGGAACGGCAACTGCGGCGTCGTCGTCATCGCGCGCAAGCGCGCGCGTCACTCTGCACATGGCGCAGAGCCCATGTGCGCTCTGCCGCGGAGGCAGGGATGGCTTCGTGAGGAAGGAGCCTCGGCGAGGCGAAAAGCCTCGCCGAGCCCTTCGGCTTGGTCCTTAGCAGAATTGCGGGCGGCGTCGGAGACACCTTGTCGAGTTGCGATCCCTCGCCGAGGGAGAGAATCCTCGGCGAGGAGGAAAAACCCTTCGCGAGGGGAATATCCTCGCGAGGCTCGCCAGGCTTGGAGAGCCTGGTCCTTAGCGAAAATCATCCAAAGAATCTTGTGGGCCCTGGCAGGCCGGCCCGTGGTACCCTGGTTTCCACTGTGCCGACAAAATGTAATTGATGAGTTATGCATGCGTAGGTTCCACTATATTCTGCTAATCATTACTCCTGACAAAGGACTAGTACAAGTCATGGACCCGCTACGTAATGAATCTGAGAACTGGGCAGACATGGCTGAAATGCTCCAGAGGTAAATTCAATCATTATGACACTATATCGGCATCTTTCGTTCATTTCCTGATAAGTCCTTTATTCATTTTCTTTGCCTGCTAGTGCTTGGAAACGGTTCACCAGTAGGGCTCGGGGTGAGTGGAAAGATCAGCTTGAATTTGAAGAACTAAGTGTAAGTAGTACTAGCTAGACCCGCGCATCTGCTTGATTCTACTTTGAATAACATTATCATGCTTGATTACTATTTTGATTGAACTCTGTTCTCGTAAAGTGCCCGAGGCTGGGATCTGGGAATAATTTATGTGGATTCTACATCTGCGAGTTCATTCGCGAGACGACCTGTGAGAGGGGCAGAATCTTAGAACAACTTCGAGTACGTTCACAATATTTTTTTATTATCATCAATTGTGTTGAGATTCATTCATATATATATTGAGCCCCTTCTTTAAATTAGATCGAACGGATGCGGGGCACGCTCCTACCAAACGAACGCCTGCGAGCAATTCAAGAGGAGTTGGTGGCATTCTTCTTAGATCATGTCATATCTAAAGACGGAGAATATTATCCCTACTAGTAGTAATCGTAAGAGATATTGCATATATTGTATATGGTACTACATATGTAATATGTTCGACTGCAAGAGGACGAAGAAATAGGTCACACTTTGATCTTATATTTATGACGATGTTGTGTAATGGTTCCTTCTTTGTTGTATATATGTAGTACCGTCGAATTGAATGCAAAACCTTAACCCTAAAAAGAAAAACAATAAATGAAAAAGAAATTGAAACAAAAAAACAGTAAAAGAAACCCTAAACCCTAAAACCCAGTGTGCAGACCTTTAGTCCCGGTTGGTGTTGCCAACCGGGACTAAAGGGTCTCCGACCCCGGGTGTTCGGCAGCGGCCACGTGGGGACCTTTTAGTCCAGGTTCGTAACACAACCGGGACTAAAGGTTGGGGCCTTTAGTCCCGATTGCCCAGTCCCGATTGCGCAACCGGGACTAAAGGCCCTCTGGGCCCGGGACAAAAGGTCCTTTTTCCTCCAGTGAGTGCCAAACAAGATGTTGCGCCACGTATATGAGGAAGACCGTGGCCTCGGAGCATCCCAGAAGTCACAGTTAGGGTAATATCGCCCGTCAACACACGTGCGCATAGGGAATCCGTGTCTGTCAACAATCTCCAGCACTGACGGCCAAGCATGGCTTTGTTGAAAAGCAGAAGATCGCGAAAACCCATCCCACCCATGGATTTCGACGTTGATAGCCACTCCCATGATCTCCAGTGCATCTTCTTTCGTCCGTCTTCCATACCCCACCAGAAATCTGCTATCGATCTCCGTATTGAAGAACATGTAGCCACTGGTATTTGAAATCAACTCATCACAAAAGTGGGTATAGCTTGGATAACCGACTTGAGAAAAATCTCTTTGCCTGCCCTAGATAGAGGACGCCAGTTTCAAAACAAAGTAGATAGAGGACGCCCAGAACAAGCATTCATCCTTTTCCACAGCTATCGGAGAGGAACCTGAAGCAACCAATTGGGGATCGGCCCACCTGGGTGGGCATACCAAGATATATGAGTCCTGTAGTGCCTCGTTGTGAACCCCAACTTGATTCATGACAACATTCTTAAGATAAATATCACAGTGGTTGCCGAAGAAAATAGTGGACTTGTCATGACTGATCTCTTGCCCAGTGCCATCACAGTAGACCCTCAAAGTAGAAACCAGAGCCTCCACACTATGATGATCACTCTTAGCAAAGAAAATGCTATCGCCCGCAAACAATAAGTGAGAAATGGGTGGTCCCTTACGCCCATAGCGAATACCACACAGCTGCCCCACCTCTTCTTTCTCTTTCAGCAGACATGAAAGTCCCTCAGTGTACAGGAGAAATAAGTAGGGACTAATAGGATCACCCTAGCGAATACCTCTTGTGGGAATAACTAGTTGTGTCAAATCACCATTAACCTTGACAGCATAGCGAACTGTAGTGACACAGCACATCACCGAATTAATCCAGGGAACAACAAAGCCCAGCTTGAGCAGGTAGCAATGAAGATAGCTCCATTCAACCCTATCATATGCTTTCATCATATCGATCTTGAGGGGAAAAAAAGGCTTCTTCACTCTTTGTCTTCTAATTGTGTGAAGATACTCATGAGCTATCAAAGCATTGTCGGTAATCAACCTGGCAGGTACAAAAGCACTCTGTTGTTCCGAAATAATATTGATACGTGGCAAACGTATCAATAATTTTTTGATTGTTCCATGCTTGTTTTACATCAATGCCACATGTTTCTACTATCTTATTCTATCATTTTGAGGCATTTTATTGAACTAACCTATTGACAAGATGCCCAGTGCCAGTTCCCTATTTTTGTGTTGTTTTTGTTGCAGAAAGTTACTTCTCGAAATATTCTCGGAATTGGGCGAAATTTTACGACGATTTTTTATTGACGAAATGAGGACCGGAGCCAGAAGGGTGACCCCGGGAGGGACCCACAGCCCAGAGGTCTAAGGTGGGCCGCGGCCGGCACCCTTGGCTGCCACTCAGAGACCCCCTCACGATGCCCTTTGGCCTATAAATTTCCCCCGACGAAAAGACCCTAACCCCTGAAGGATTTTCCCTGAAACAGAACAGAGCTCCGCCGACATCGCCGACAAGTTTCGGGGGTCAGATTGTTCCTGTTCCGGCACCCTGCTAGGACGGGGATCGACCTCCGGAAGCCATCTCCATCAACACTGCACGCGATGAGGAGGGAGTAGTCCATCGCCGGGGCTGAGGCCTGTACGAGTAGTAATGTGGTTATCTCTCCCTCCCATGATGTGATCGATTGTCGTTGTGATCATGAGCTTTGTTGATATAGTTGAATAAATGATGTTTCCCTTTGTGTAATGGATATGTTGATGCTCAAGTGATGTTATTTAGTACAATTTCCGGAGTTACCTTGTGATCATGGTGCGAAAGTGACAGCACGCGTGCCGTGTGTGACTCTATGGATAATATATTAGAGGGATCTTCATCATGAGTTTGAATAGATCATGAGGTTTCTTGATGCTTGTGTTTAGTATAATCTCCATGATGCGACAGTGACAACGCCCGTGCCGTGGATGTATTAGAAAGAGACTATTCAAGAGATAGGTTGTGGTGTTTGTTAGTACTATCTTTGGATGATGAAAGTGACAGCGTGCATTGTCCCTAGATGTGGAATATGAACTTTAAGGTGTACTTTTTGTAGCCCTACGCAATTCCCATCCTATTTGGTTCACGAAAGAATGATCTCCGAGTAACGTCTACCTTGCATATTGTAACGCCCCGACCCCGGAATTATACAGAGAGGCTATGTATTTGGCACAACCATCAAAGTATAACACAGAGATCGAGACTTGTGGAACAAACTGGCACATTGCATGACTCTATGACACAAACACATATAGCAACTCATATAATGAGAAGAATACAAATTACACAACAAAAAGGATCACAGATCCAACAAGTCAACAAGCGGGAAGCGGGTAGTGTTGTCTAACAACAAGAAGCAAATATATGGCCTAAGAGGCCTACAATAAACATCACCCAAGCCAGCTTGCTCCACGGTCCCAAGCTGCCACCTGGGAACCCCAGACTAGTAGTCGACGTCAACGAAGAACCCACCTAGCTGCTCGGTGTCGTCCTCCTCTGAAAATACAAAATCATAGAGGCAGCAAAGAGAGACTAAGTACGACGTATTCGCAAGTTTAGTAGGGCGATATAGGCCCAATGACTGACGGAGGCTCTAAAGTTGTTTATGTATTTCTTTTGCATAAAGCTAATTTTAATAAACCGGAACATAAAGGACACATGGCATTCGTCTACTCAAAATATTTTTCAAAAGGGGTAAGAGAGTAACATTGTCCACATTGGTTCTCATCGAACCCTTTTGTAACCAACCCACTCATCTCCACCAAGGCACTCCCTCGAATCACCCTCGAGGAAATGAACCTTTATCACACGTTGATTATGCAACCTTTAGCTGCCATATCAATTAGGTTAAGATTCTCTATGATCTTATCGTCTATTCCCAAGTTGTCCATAACCGTGGACACGGCTTTTCGAAAAGATTAACCGTGCAGGGGTGTACTATTTTACCCATTGGTACCGTCCGGCTCACCTAGTTGGCCCTCTTCCGGGGAAGGCCGGCAAGCGGGCGCGGTTAGACCTTTACAATGCATGAGGCTTACTCAAGGACCATCAGTGGCGGAAGGACAGGTTCAGCGCTCCCAGCGCCCTGCCCCACCGTCACATCCTAAACACCACCATCCTCATCAATTCTTTTTCTGCTCACACACACGGCAAATGGAAAACTCGAACTAGAGGACCCTTGACAAGCCCCTCACAAATTATTCGGTCAGTAAGGCGCCCATACACCCACCAATGGCAGCACACTTGTCTTGGTTCAAGAGGTAAAGAACTCGCACCTAGGGGCTAGAGTGAGGCAAAACACCATCCCCGATGGCAACACACCCAAGCCGTCTTAGCATTTTAATTAAGCATCACAATTATCCACCATGCCCGAATCATTCCGTCCACATCAACAATTATGGAATTTACAACGGACATAATAGTATTTCCACTAAGCATGGCTAAGCATATAACCAACAATTATATTTTGTATCCGGCCAACACAACAACACTAGGGTTCATAGGTAGGGATACATGTGATTGGCTCGGGGAAAAACATGCAATCATAGGATTCTCTATACTTTGATCAAAGAGACATTTGAATCGCATGCAATATTATGGTGGATAAAATAAGTTGATAAAAACATAGGATGCTAGATGCCAAGAAGGTTAGGTTATCTCTTGCCTTGCTGCCCGGGCGTGAAGTACTGCTCGTCGGGGTAAGTAGAGAGACCCTCGACTCCGGAATCTATCGATACCCAAAAAGAAAATACAAAGAACACATAAATCACAAGAAACACAAGGTGCAATACTCAATCACATGATGACATGTCCAATTGATGCAAAGATATTATTATATAAATTAAATAGCAACATTAAATGGGGAGCCAAAATAATTAGTGCAATTATTTGGAAACAACCCCATATTTATCTTAGTGGCCACATTCTTTATAAATTATCAAATTATTAGAGAGGTGGCTCAAATATGCATGAACATGACAAGAATGGGTAGGGTTTGTCATTCCAATCATTTTGGTACTTTATTTGTAAATTTCGGAGCACCGATGGATAAAAATAGCAAATTAATTAAATAATTGAATTAAATTCATTTAATCAAATTATGATTAACATCAAATAAAAGTTTGTGATCATGATGTGATAAGTGCGTGGTTTGATAGCATTTGACATGTTGATCACTTTGATATTTAATTCATAATTTTTGGACAATTATTTAATAAGTTATGAATTTTCCTAATTTGGGATTATTTAACCTATTTTAGGAATTCTTAATTAACCAAAATAATAGACTTCCAAAGAAGGTTACAATGACTCCAAGTGGTAGAGTTTGTTTTTCTGAACATTTGGAAATTTGAATCGCCGAATTTGAGGCATTTTTCAATTAGTTATGAATTATTTAAGTTCCATTTTAAATTTCCAAAATTTACAGATTTTACTGTTTTGGGCCGGCCCACAGGTCGGCCCAGGCCGGATTGTAGGCCGGGTCGATGGCAGAGGCTGCCGGCCTCAGAACCGGCCCAAACCGGGGCCAGGCTGGGCCTCCATCAGAACAAGCCGACTTGCTGGCCGGTTCAGGCCGACGCCCAGGCCGGGCAGCCTATGGCGTGCGTCCGCGACACCGGAGGAGTAGCGGCCGGCGACGACCACCGTTTGGCGGTGCCACCGTGCGCGGGGAGTGGTGCCTGGCATGCATGCGTGTGCACGGTTGCGGAGCAACGCGTGTGAACCAGGGGAGGGAGGGCAGGAGCAGCCGCGGATGCTGGACTTTGCTCTGCCATGGCCACCGAGGTGGACGGCGTCGGGTGCGAGTGGATGGCGGCCTAGGGGTGACGGCTAGGGGTTAAGGAGGGGGAGAACCGCAGCTCACCAAGGGGGGCGCTGCAGGTGAGGTCGGAGAGGCAGGAGATGGACCCGAGCGATGTGGAGACGGCGTAGACGACGACCTTGGCACGTTCCCGGCGAGCGTATTCGACGAAGACGACGACGACCTTGGCCGCTCCTGCTCTGGTTCCGCGTCCGAACGTAGAGGAGGAGGAGGCGGAGCTCCTGACGGCACCATCTTGGGCTCAATCGGCCGGATACAGCGGAGTGCGTGACGGCGGCGGCGGAAGGGGACGAGGTGGCGCGGATTGGCAGCGGCGAACCAGTGCTCCCCGTGCCACTCTCTTGCATGGGGATGCCGAGGGCGACGAGGTGGAGCGGTTAGACAAGAAATTGGAGCTCGGCGAGGCACCGGATGGCGGCGATTTGTGGGGGAAGCGCTGGCGGCATGGGAGAGCACAGGGGAGAAGAGGAGAGAAAAGGAGGATGACAGGGTGGCCCCCCCGTCAGATTTTTGAACTTTTTCTTTTCTTTTTTAGATTTTTGCATAACAGCAGGTTTGAGCGATTTAAAAGAGCCATTTAAACATTTTCAGAAATTATGGAAAAATTCATGTAGGCTCCCTAGGTCATGGGTAAGCTCCACAAAAATTTGGGTGGTAAGGTAAAATGTTTTGCCCCATATTTGTTCATAAGGTTTTGTTATAGCCATTTTTGATAAATTCCAAAATAGATTTATTTGGGGCATTTAACCATTTCAATAAATTATGAAAATATTTATGGAGTCTCATATTATAATAATGAAGCACCCCATATTTTTATTTTGAATTTTGGGGAAGTTTAACTTGGTTCCAAAAATATACTTTGAATTGAGCCAAATTGAATTCCCAAATTTATTTAATTGATTTTTAAGGACTTAGCCTTTGGCAATTATTTACAAAAATATATCCTTGAGTTTCCTGAACAATTTGGAGACTCAAGAACAAAATGGTTTTACCAAATTGAGTATTGTATTTGGTTGGAAAATTTAGGAAGGGTTTTGCTTCCCTAGTTTTTAATTTCCAAGTGTGGCTTTATTTAGAGTTAGCAATTTAAATATGAATGCCATGATGCAATGCAACACAAAAAGCGAAAAATTGGCCCATATTTTAGGGTACTAATCTGGGGCTGTTACACATATCATGTGTTTAATTATGTTAATGATGTGAGAGTTGCCACTAGTGAAAGTATGAAGCCTAGACCTTGTTTCCAAGAATTGAATCACTGTTGTAAGTCACTTTTGTCACTTGTTCGCTTGCTGCCATTTTTATTACAGAATTACAAATTCACCTTTTACCATCCATATCACTTGCATTTTACTATCTCTTTGCCGAACTAGTGCACCTATACAACTGACAATTGTATTAGGTGTGTTAAGAGACTTCTTATATCTTAATTGCAGGGTTGCTTGAGAGGGATACATTCAACCTACGCCTCCCTGAGTTTGATAAATCTTGGGTTACTCACTTAAGGGAAATTTGTTGTTGTCCTACAAACCTCTACGCTTGGAGGCCCACAAGTCTACAAGAATAGAAGCGTGTAGTAGACATCAAATATCAGGGAGAATTTTTTTAAGGCGATTAGCTAACACCGTTGAGGCAATCTTATAAAGCACATTGCATAGACTAATTGGCCGGAAATTCTTATCTGGATTTGTTACCTTAGGGATTAGGACAATGACGGAGTCACAAAAGTCCCTTAGGAATAACTTCACCATTCAAAAAGCCTCTAACCGCAGTGCAGATTTCTTCCTTGAAGAAGTTCCAATGAGTCTGATAGAATAGGGCCGGGAAACCATCTGGGCAGGTGCTTTGGTTGGACCCATTTGAAATACAACGGACTTGATTTGATCATCCTCATAAGGCAAGCACAACTCATAATTCATCTCATCTACAACCTTGCCTTGGATCGCATCAAGAACCGCATCGGTTCCATTACATGGCTCAGACAAGAAAAGGCTGTCATAGAACTTTTCTACTGTGTCTTTTATCTCTGAAACTTTCGAGCATTTGGAGCCATCATCCCGCAATTTTTTTTATTTTGTTCGTACGACGGCGGGCTGATGCTCGAGCATGGAAAAAGGAGGTATTTCGATCCCCCTCCTTTAACCACTCAACTCTGGACCACTGGCATGCCATTATCTCCTCCCTTTCGAACATCTCGCAAAGCTTCCATTCGATGTCCGTTATCTCCTCGGATCCACCGCCCCATGGCGCCAACCGGAGGAATTTCAAACGACACTCCAGCCTCCAAATTTCCTTCCGGACCGAGCCGGAAGTGTCCACACTCCACTAGGCCAATGAAGCACTGACCCGCTGCAATTTGGCCCAATTTTCCTGCAGCGAGATATGGTCCCATACGAATTGTCCTTCCAGGCCCATTCCAGCATGGGCCTGTAGTCCGGCGACCTAAGCCATGCTGCTTCGTATTTGAAGCCCCTTTTCACAGGTTGATTGACACTCTCGTCATAATGTTTTTTTCAGCTTGATGAAGAGGGCATAGTGGTCCGAGGTCATGGTAATAACATTTTCCACACGGTAATCATCGAAGAGCCCCTCGAACTCCGCATTCGCCACCGCACGGTCCAACCTAACTCGGACATTGTTGTCAGCCTCCTGTTTATTAGTCCATGTGAACATAGGGCCAGAGAAACCTATGTTGGACAAACCACAATCATCCGGACACTTTTTGAACAGCCTCATTTGAGTATTATAATGATTGCTAGAGCCATAGTGCTCATCTTGACTCAGAACCTCATTAAAATCCCCACAACAAATCCATGGACCTGTCCACTAGGTGCTCAACCTTCGCATGAAATTCCAGAATTCATGACGTTTTTCTCTACGAGCTTCTCCGTACACAAAGGAAACCTACCAAGACTCTCTTGTTTCTGCGGTCACGATCACATCAATACAATTTGCATTTGATCCTCGGAGCGAAACTGAGTATGGATGCTTCCAAAAAAGAACAAGACCACTGCTCTGGCCTTCACTACTAACTCCCAAACTGTTGGTATAGCCTAATGACCACTTGAAGTTTTGGGCAAGTTTGTCCTTTATCTTCGTTTCCGAGAAAAAAAAAGGAACTTAGGTCGGTATTTTTGGACGATCCAGCGTAGCTCTCCTACTGTCGAGTCTGACCCCATCCCTCGGCACTTCCAACCTGCTATACTCATTGCGCATGGCGAGGCTGCTCAATAGCCTCCGCTTGATCCGCCAATCGATGTGTGTCACTGTTTGAGCTCTTCTGTTTCTTGTTGGAGTCACCACTACGCCGCTCAACTTGTTCAGCATCTAGCTGAGCACTGCAGCCCCCTGGGCACCTTCCTTGGAATTAGCCGGGAAGTTTGTAATAGCCAAGATCGGAGCTTTAGGTTTATAAACTTGTTTGTGCTACTGCCCCGCCGATCTGCCAACATTTGCATCATCAGGCTTCTCCATACTAGCATTTGCCTGTTTTTTCACCCTTGTCCTTTTCGGTTTCACCTGAGAAGTGACCTCTGGTTGTTTCCCACTTCCCTTGGACGGCTGATTGCTAAACCCTTGGCCTGAAAGTGACCCCTGCCCAAACATAGTACGTTGATCTTTCTTTCTCGGATCAGGAACACAAACCATGTCTCCATCCCAGGGTAATCTGCCCTCGGCATCCCTCCCAGCCGGTGTAGGACACATGACCGACGAATGTCCCAGCATCCCGCTGGAAAAACAAAACAGCGAAAGCTTCTCATACCTCACTGTTGGATTGATCTCCGCCAGCGTGAGCCCAACGGCTAGCACTGACCTTGACTCGCACCCTGATCGGGGGTGCCCAACCGATGCCTAGTTGGTGGGCCCCTGTCGCAGCGCTATATAAAGGGTGGAGGGGCCAGCCTGCACTTCTCACGAGGTTGATCGTGCTCCGACGCCCTCCACCAACAGCCCTACCGATCTAGGGTTAGCGCCCAGCGATGGGAAGCACCACTACCGCCGCCACCACCACTCACTCCACTCACCCACCTCTCCGGTCACCACCACACCACCATGGCCGGCTCCAGCTCCTCCTCAAGAGTAAGGTGAAGGTACGGGATCCCTTCTCTCTCTCTCTCTCTGTCTCTCTCTCTCCCTCTCGGTCTCTCTCTCGCATCCAATTCACATGAGAAGGGGAAACCCTAACAGAATCTACCGTAATTGATCTAGACCTAGATGATCTTGTTGTTTAACATTGGTATCAGAGCATCCTAGGGTTCTAGATCTTTTCGGTAGCAAAGAAATTGACAGAGAAAATCAAAGGAAGAAAAGCAAAAGAAAAGGATCCCCTCCCTGGAACCCTAGATCAAATCAAAGAAAATGCAAATGGCAAAGGAGACTTACCGGAGGGCCTAGCGCTCGCCGGCAAAGAGTGTCGCCGCAAGGCCGCACCCGTTCCTCTCGATCCAAGTCCGCATCGGCAAGCCGAGGGACTGGATGAAGAACAAGGGCAGTGGAGGGGGGCTCGGCGTCTCCGCCACGGCCGAAAGGGAGTGACCCCTTCGGGGGCAAAGGCGCGTCTCCGGTGAGCCGTCGGGGACGAGCTCGTCTTCCTCCTGGCGAGCCGTCGCACCGGACGAAGAGCTTACCCCCTCGGGGGCAAAGAAAAGAATGGATCCTTCGGGGAAAAGAACGCCGGAGCGAAATCATTCGACGGCGGCGCACTCACCGAAAGGAGAGGGCGCGACCGGCGAAGAATTTGGCCACGGCGTCACCTCCTCTTCGTCTTCCGATCCAGCAAGATGGAGGGGAGAAAGAAAAGGAAGGAGTGGGGAGGGATAGAGAAGGACCGGCGCGCCGCTGGTTGGTGGTCGTGGTTGTCTCCGGCCGCCGGTCGCCATCGGCGACGGAGAGCAACGGGACAGGAGAGGCGCGCAGGGGGAAATGAACCTAGGGTTTCCTCTCCCCGCGGCCATCTCGGCTTTTTGTTCGCGCGAGGAGCGCGGAGGGCCGTCGGATCTGGAACGGACGGCCAGGAAAGAAACCCTAGGTCGCACCGGGCCAGACGGGCCGAAAGAAAGGTGGCCGTGGGCTGCGTCACTGGCGTCAGCGTCGCGCGCGAGCAGGAGATAGGCGCCGGGCGCTCATGTGGGCCGTGGGCCGAAAGTGTGAAACCGTGGCTGGGCCGCGCAATTTAGACAGTGTTAAAGTTCTCTGTTTTAATTTTTATCAGAAGTTTTTTAGTTGTTTTTTTGTCCATTTTTGGACAAATTTTGTACAGTTTTTTCTATACAAAATATTCCAACGAAAATTTGTTTAGAGAATTCAAAAGTAAAAGAAAAGCTTCTGCAAAGTATAAAGTTCATGAATTTTTTAATTCATGTTTTTCCGCTGCAAATAAAGAAATATGCTCCTTTTAAATTTAAAAGGTCAAAATAATTAAAAGTGAGAATTAAAATTTAAAAGGAGCATGTTAAAGTGATTATTGCAATGTTTATGAATTTGATAAAGTTTTCACTGAGAAAATTTGTTTAGAGATCAAAAGAAAAGATATACAGATTCCTCTGTGAATTTGTTTAGATCTTCAACTATATTCTCTAGGAGAATTTTGTTTAAAGATCAAAAGAAAAGTCTTTTAAGACAAAGTTTTTGCTAAAAGGTGATCTCTTTTCAAATTCAGTGAATTTGTTTAGATCTTTAATTAAATTCTCTAGGAGAATTTTAATTAAAGGAAAGAAAATTCTTTTATGACAAATAATTGCTAAAAGTGGATCTCTTTTCAAATTCAATGAATTTGTTTAGAGAACAGACCAGAACAGTGCAATGTTTGTGAAATACAGAGAATATTTTACAGTTTCTACTGTAAATTAAAAGGACTCTCCTCTAATTAAATTGGAACCAACGGGAAAATTTAATTAGAGAGGAGGAAAAAGAGAAATACTTGTTTTAACAGGTTAATTATGGTATTGTTATTTTCTGACCACGTTGATGATAACAGTACTATAATTATATGAGTTCTATAGTCAAAGGGCTATATCTCTGATAATTTTGCATCAAAGTGATCAATTTCAGAGAAAAGATAAAAGATGCTACTCGTTTGCATCTAACAGATAAATTTTCAAAGAAAAGATAAAAGATCAAGAGATGCTCTTGAACTATAGAAATATGTATATTTCATGTTTCCGCTGCAATAGAATTGATGATAATGTTATTTTCTAAACAGAGTTCTTTATTGTAATAGAAATATTATCATCATATTGTTTATAAGTTTTATGCATTAATTCTACTTCTGCCCAACGGTGATGTAGAATTAGTGTAGAAAGATAATGTGCATTGATTCTATTTCTGCCCAACAGTGATGTAGAATTAGTGTAGAAAGATGATGTTTCATTCTAATTCTGCCCAATGGTGTTTTAGAATATAGAAGAAAGTTTTATAAAGATTTAATGTGCATATCTTTAACCAGACCAACGTAGGGTTAATTTTATGCTCATTTTTTATTATTATTGAATATTTTCTCAGACAAAGATTCTCATGTTTTCATTCGTGAAAGCAAAAGATGGGTACTTGTGACCCGAAAGATGACCAAGTAAGGTCATAAAGTAAGAGAGTATGTTCTCTCTAAAGAATGACTGCAAAAAGAAAAAGAATTGTTGGATATTAATCCAAGAATACAAATAGATCATCGAGAGTCTTGTTTGACAAATGTCTTTCATGTACTCTCTATGCAGAAAAGAAAGAAATCATTCTGAGTTTTGTTTAACGAATTTCTTTCATGTACTCTATATGAAGAAATTTTTTAAACGAGCAACATGAATGTTTAATTTGACTAACGTTGGATTAAGCATGTGTATAAAAGAGTATTCAGATTTATTTCTGAATTTGATGATTCAATATGCAGTCTAAAGAGCCAATTGTGGCATCTATGTCTCTTGATTACCCGCATGACGGGAAAAGATGATAATACCCGCATGACGGGAAAAGACGAAAAGTTTGGGAAAATACCCGCATGGAGGGAGAAAATTTTGACAAAGGACTTATCCTGTATGACAGGAAAAAGATGTGACGACTCATGTGTTTTTATATCCATTGCACATTTTATGTGTCATAGTTATAAAACACTTAATGAGTCAAAAGAGAATAAAGTTACAAATGAACCTCAAGCTAAGAATGGTATGCAAGTGTGACTTGCAAAAAGTATCATTGAGAAAAAACTCTTGTGAGTTTTGAAAAGGAATAAAGAAAAAGTACTCCCATACGTTAAAAAGACAACTTCATTTTGAATGAAGTAGATCAAAGATAACTTCATTTTGAATGAAGCAGATAATCAAAAGTTTCGAAATTGTGGCAAAAGGTTCTTGCCACATTTCGAGGGGGAGATAGAGAGTGTTACAAAATAGACTCCCCTATACCTCAGATAATGTGATGCATATTATGTATCTAGGTGATCTATGATGAATTGTGATCGTCTGGGGGAGTACGACGATCACAATAATGATACCCCTAAAGTAAAAAGATAGATGTATTCTTGGATATTTTACAGCTCCGAAAGGAGACTAAGGACGGTACTCAAAGTGCCATAAAGAAGACAGATTGACAGAATAACAGAATAAACCCAAATAAAAGGATTAAGAATACACCATTTTCGAGAAAATGGAGTAATCTGGGGGAGCATGGTATGAACATACCTAAGGCTCGAATAGTTTTATCTGGGGGAGCTTGTTGCTTCATGAAAGAGATGAACAAGTAAACATGGATCTTGTGTTTTAGGTCCTTGTAACAGCTATTGCCTTTTGGCAATAGAAGACTATAGAATTTATTGCCTTTAGGCAATGACAGGGCAACAACATCCCCATATGAGAAAAACAGATGACTATAAAGTCTATATCAGAGAAATTTAAATGGAGGTTGATCCCACCTCATTTACAGAAATAAAAAGCTGCGCTGAATCGATTTTGACAAGTGTCTACTTGTCTTAATGATTAGATACTATGTGAATCCCGACCATGTTTGGGATTCATAAGTAATTTCCAATGGAGCCAAAACAATAGGCTATAATGGGTCTACATCACCAATGTGACTCCAAAGTAAATATGTAAAAAGCGATTTTAAATCGAAAGTTTTGCGCTAAGAGAATAAACAGATCATAATGAGTGCTAATGGCACATAATGATCTGAGTTACATCAGATGAAAGTAAAGATCACAAGGGATCTTATGGACTAGAGCAAGTCTCTAGAATCAAAAGTTATTTTGGGTTAAAGAAAATGAGAGGACAATCGCATTTGTGCAAACTCATAGAATGGGAAATTCATTTCCTAATCCCGTCTATGTGGATGATATCCTACTTGCTAGTGGTGATGTCAATCTACTACCGGCAGAGAAAAGAAATTCTTGTCCTCAAAAGAGTATTCTCGGTAGAGTGTCTCTCGTTATAAGTATCGAGATTAACTGAGAAAAGAAGAAAAGGGGTATTAGAAATATCACATGGACATGCTGAGAAGAAGTCTCTATAGCATGCATGTCGAGAAAACCTACGCCTGTTCTTATTGACAAGGGTAATGGAATTGGGAACTTTAGTGTTCCAATTGATAACATAGAACAGATCAAATGGATATGGTACCATATGCTTGCGTTGTTGGTTGCTCAATATTACCCTGAAAATTCACGTATCCGGGTTGTTTTGGCAATGTCCAATCCAGAAATAGATCACTGGAATGGAATCAAAGATATCAGCCTCATGCTAACAGAAACATTGTGCTCTCAAAAGATTGTGAGTACAAAGATAGATCTATAAGAGTGCTTTCAAAAGGTTGTGAGTACTCTGAAAGAATTTTGTGAAACATATAGCGAAATCCACAATTGTCGCTAATTTTCACATTTGGAGTTTTTGTGTGGAAAATCTCCAAAGAATTAAAGGTTTAACATCAGTGTGATGTAAAGACATGTTATAGCATCATATGAGGCTGAGGGATAGGCAAAATGGTTAAGGAAACCTGTACCCGGTATTGATAATGGTTGACAACAGCAGTAACCATAAAGTAATTCACTCCTAAGACAACGAGTCAAGTGTGGTGCCAAACACATTGACACAAAGTTATACGTTGTAAAGGAGAAAGTCCGGAATTATGTTGAAATGCTTGGAGCATAAGAGGAATAGATAAAAGAAACACACAAGTGTTTGCAGATCTGCTGATTAAAGGCTTACCGCCCAATGTGTTTGGAGAACACATAGTCGACATGGGTTTATGGTATAGTCTATATGTTTTCCGGACAATAAAGAGGCCCAAAAAGATTAAAGAATTTGTTTCAAAACAAAGAGGTATATTGTAGCTGTCTGATTCTATCGGCAATTGAGCTGAGACGATGAAACATGCTCTATGTATCGATCTGTGATGAAATGAGTAAAGTAAAAGTAAAGTTGAGATCAAGGGGGAGAATGTTGGATTGATCTCCGCCAGCGTGAGCCCAACGGCTAGCACTGACCTTGACTCGCACCCTGATCGGGGGTGCCCAACCGATGCCTGGTTGGTGGGCCCCTGTCGCAGCGCTATATAAAGGGTGGAGGGGCCGGCCTGCACTTCTCACGAGGTTGATCGTGCTCCGACGCCCTCCACCAACAGCCCTACCGGTCTAGGGTTAGCGCCCAGCGATGGGAAGCACCACTACCGCCGCCACCACCACTCACTCCACTCACCCACCTCTCCGGTAACCACCACACCACCATGGCCGGCTCCAGCTCCTCCTCAAGAGTAAGGTGAAGGTACGGGATCCCTTCTCTCTCTCTATCTCTCTCTCTCCCTCTCGGTCTCTCTCTCGCATCCGATTCACATGAGAAGGGGAAACCCTAACAGAATCTACCGTAATTGATCTAGACCTAGATGATCTTGTTGTTTAACACTCACATCATAGAAAACAGTACGCTTCAGGCTAGACGGCTCCACTGCCACAAACTGCATTAGCGGCTCAGTAATATCCACATTAATTCGTACCCAAAGGTAATCACCCTAGGCTCTTCCTTTTTCATCCACCTCAACCCTCTCCACCTTGCCGATCAAACTAGCAAGCAGTCCACCTCTTTCAGAGTTCATTAGAATAAAGGGTAGGCCATAAATCCTAACCCACAACAACAGCTTATCAAACACAATGTCAGCCGGCATCACCTTGGGGTCGAATTCCTTGAGCAAAATAGCATTTTAACTGATCACCCATGGAGAGCCATTTATCACACGTTGCATGTCCTCCTTTGATTCAAATTCAGCTAAAAAGAGGTTAGACCCCATCGGACGCACCATCATACCTTTAGGGTTTCCCCAAGCCGGGCGAAGAACCGCCTTGATCGTCTCGATATGTAGAGTATTCGGTGCGAGGACCTTTCCCACTAACGCCCACTCCGGGAAGTTGATCATGTCCACGTCTGATTCATCAAGGATGAATTTCTTCGTCTCCTTCGACGTGAGTTTGAGGCGCCCCATCATAGCCGCGACACCATCCCCCGCAGAAGTTGCAGGATCTTGCGCGGTAGATCTCTCCTCCACCGATGGCTCCACCACTGCCGCAGATGAAGATCCTAGGTTGACCTCTCCTCCTACCGCCACAAGGCTCTTCCCCGCTGAGATCCGATCGTCCGCCATCTGTGCCCACCTCGGACCAGTACACACACGCCGCCAAGGGTGGGTAGCAAAGCGAAGTTTGCCCCTTGATCACCCCGAACGAGTGCGTGATACCAAGAGCGAGAAGGGACGAGAGGGAAACGAAAGGGGTCGCTAGATCGGAGATGAGCAGATGCAGGGACACGACGTCGAGGAGATCACCGTCGTATTAAAACGAGCTCCGAAACCCTAGAAATCACCAATCGCCAGAGCGGTCAACGAAACCCTAGGAGACCAGAGGCCGGGGTTACAATCCCTTTTCTAAAAAAAAAAAACTAGGAGACACGCAAAGACTTATGGATAACGTACCATGGTTTTCTGTATGGTCGGGGCCCGTTGGAAATGAACATACACTCTTCGAATAATGCAGAAACCATGATGTAGCAACTTCCAACTGAAATCCGTAACTCTGGCATGGCTGAAAAATTAGAAGAATTTTATGCGATCAATTGCTCTGCAGTTCGCCAATGGAACGGCCAAAGCTAGCCGTCCCGGACCTAACCTCTCTCGCTCGAAACAAATATCGAAACTTATCCAGTTCTCCGTACCTTTAGCTTTGAGGATAGATATACACCGGAAGAAAAATACAGGTTCCGGTCGAAGACCTGAAGAAGATAAGCTAGAAGCTTTCCTGACTGACAGATATAGTTAAAACTAAACACCATAAATCAAAATAACAAATCCCAGCTATGTTCTGCCAATCCGTCCAACCTCATGAACGTAGGTACAAAAGCTCAATACGCATGCTAGACTACGGCTTGCAGGCCAGACCGTATAAAACTGGTAGTTCGTTACATACACAGACAACGGATAACAGCATTGAAGTTTTCGCACACGATGCAGGCGGCAATCATCTCGATTATACAAAAGAGTTCAATTTACATACGTCAGAATTCGATCGTTCGTAACAGGACGCATGAATAAAAGGATAAACAATACGCATTAATGTGCACAAGACGAAGTATGAAAAGCTTATGATCTCCAGCTGGAAATGAGAGCTACATCTCCGCGCCACTAGCTCAGAAAGAGACGAGCCTGCCCACTCCGCGCCACTGGAGTATTGTAGGAAACGAGCAGACCAGCCGTCCGGCTAGGCGGCTAGCTTGCTACCAGCCAAAGTCCAGAGGCCTAGTTGATGTGATGGAGAACTGGAGGAACAATACGATACAGTTGGGAGTAGGGCCTGCATCTCTGGCCACTATCTCCAGGTCACCAGCTCAAGAGTGTGCTTGGACAACTTCAGCACGAAGGTTATCCATATGCATGTTTCGGTTCAGTTCGGCCTCGAATTCTGAAGAGCCGACGCAACGGTTCTTGCGGAATTTTCTATGCACGCATGTGCGCAACAGTTTCATGTCAAACTCGGCCTTGTAATCTGGGCTCCAATATTATTGAGTCAAATACACGGGTCATCCAAGTTGTTCTCAATGTGCTTAAAGCTTGAATTCCGATGGAGAAGACCTCAGGTCATCAGTATGGACAAAAGCTAATCATATGCCCCAATTCAGAAATCACAGGAAGGGATTCTCCCGGGATGAGTAAAGGAGAATGCTAGTATGTATGATGAAAAAGGAGAAGAAGATTATATATGAGAGAAATAGTATTTGTGTAGTAGTATATGCGAGAGAAATTGTATATTGTATATGATGTAATTGCTCTCATAATTTCAGAGGTGTTGTCACAATGAGAATAATACATGATTTTTTGTAACTGTTTTTGAATAAGAATGAAGATTGAGTAATGAAAAATTTGGGAATAAATGGAAGATGTACTTTCCCATTCTTGCAAATACATACAATACCTTCCCTCCTTGTGAACCAATGACTATGGGTCAATCTTAGCTTCTGAGCAACATGCAAGAGCATGGTAACACCACGAACTCACTAGTACAGAACGACCTTATGTGTTAAATTATAAAGACTATCCCGTTCTATCAGTTTGAACTTTTGGTCTAGTTGACTAGTACATCAATTCAATATGATATCAGAGCCAGGAGGTCTCAAGTTCAAACCCCGGCTTACGCACTATTTAATCTAAAAATAGTTGTGGCCTCCCATCTATCACACGTCTAGTGTCTTCCCTTTGTCTAGGCTAGACGTGAGGGGGGTGTTAAAATATATAGCCTAACCCTTTCCATCACTTCCAACTTTTGGTCTAGTTAGCTAGTGCATCAATTCAATATTATGGACACGGAACCCCCATCGGCAATGGAAAAAGGATTGGTTGTCCGGGATATATCACTGATGTTAAGGGCTCAATTGCAACGGTTCTTTACACCATTGCTCATACGAAATGGGCAACGATTACAAAATAAGACTGTCACCTTATTTTGATACACCCGTCATGGAAATTTACATGTAACCATTTCTAACGAGGGCTATACAAAACAAAAAAGCACGGCAATGCCGGTTGCGCATTTGAGGAAGCCCCGCTTCCACCGATTTGTCATTGTCTTCTAAATCACCTAGCTATATATCGAAAAATTGATACGACAACGCTGACTACGTTGCACCGTATATGGAGTGCCGCTCCTATGTCTTTACGGCCGCCGGATAGGCGTCGTCTTCTACCTAACCTCCCAGAGACGCTAGCTTCAGCACACCAGCTCTTCTCATTCGCCCCATGGCCGTTGTATTATCTTCGGGCTGCGACCTCACCCTAAATTTAAGAAAAATCATTAGTAAGAAAAATTAACATAGTTATTAAACCTTAACAGAAAATCATGGCAATTAAAATAAGCTACCAACAAAGTTTACCTTCTAAACAGAGTAATGAAATCTAAACGTAAGATTTATCTTTCTTTACAAATAAAATAAGATACCAGCAAAGCTTACAACCTAAACACCTAAACAGAGTAACTGAATCTAAATAGAGAAAATTATCTTCCTCTACAACTAGTATAAGTTACCAGTAAAGTTTACCTTCTAAATACATTAAGTGAATCTAAACATACCATTTTTTTACTTTGCAACTAAAATAAGCTATCAACAAATTTACAATCTAAATATAGTAATCAAACCTAAACATAGAAAAGTTATCTTTCTTTGCAACTAAAATATGTTACTAGTAAATTTTACCTTCTAAACAAGGCAATTGAACCTAAACAGACAATAAATGTCTTCTTTTGCAACTAAAATAAGCTACTAGGAATGTTTAGGTTCTAAACAGAGTAAGTGAACCTAAACAAACAAAAATATCTTACTTTTCAACTAAAAGAAGCTATCAGCAAATTTTACAATCTAAACAGCGTTGTTGAACCTAAACAGAGAAAATTTATCTTTCTTTTCAACTAAAATAGAAACGAAGTTTACCTTCTAGAAAGAGTGATCAAATCTAAACAAACATAAATTATCTTCCTTTGCAACTCAAATAAGCTACTAGCAAAGTTTACCCTCTATATAGAGTTAGTGAAACTTAAACACACAAAAAAAATCTTTGCAACTCAAATAAGCTACCGACAAAGTTTACAACCTAATTGAACCTAAACAAAGAAAAAATACCTTGTAACTAGGCTAAAATAGTTAACTTATAACTATCACTACTAAATTAAACTATAGTAACTGTGTTAAGATAAATAGTTTAATAACACAAAGCCAAATTATGTTTTGCTAAATTAGTTTAATCTTGGGTTTTTACTTAGGCCAGGCGGGATCTCTTAGCATCGCCAGACCTGGGCCCGGGGAGGGAGGTGATACGTGTCAAACATATATATAGTTTTTGATTGTTCCATGCTTGTTTCATATCACTATTACATGTTTCTACCATCTTTACTTATGATTATGGGGCATTTTAGGTACCACTGGCGAATAGCAAACATGGTTCGCCGGCGGTAGATGGTCCCGCTGGGGTCCCTGGTCCCGCGTTTACCACTGGCGAACAGAGCAGATGGTTCGCCAGTGGTAAGGCATGTACCACTGGCGAACCTTCCGCTTGTTCGCTAGTGATTTCCTGGCATTTTCACCAACCCGACCAACCCCCTTTCTCCTCTCCATTATTGCACTTTCCTCTCCTCTTCACTCATCATTGTTGCTACTCCATTAAATGCCACCCCCCCCCCCCCCATCATTTCCTCTAGTTTCAACCAATAAAAACTACTTTAGTTGATAGATCTAGCCTCACCTCCCTCTCTTCAACCTATCCACCAAAGGATTTCCCTCCACAACTCTAGATCTAGTCCTATCTCGCTCTCTCTCTCTCTCTCCAACACATCGTTCTAGCTACAAGCATTACACATCAATTTCTCGGTGAACTTGACTCGATCTCGTACGTGTGGTCATCTAATTACGGTGGATTGACTTTTATATAATAAATTAAATTAATGATTTTTTGTGAAATTTGACCGAAATTTGCCAGAATGGACCGAAATTTGCCGGAATGGACCGAAATTAATGATTTTTTGTGAAATTTGACCAAAATTTGTCGGAATGGACCAAAATTAATGATTTTTTGTGAAATTAAAATGAGTTGCCAATATTTTGCCGGGATGTTGATTAATTTCCGTCTCGGCAAATTTTGGCACTCCCTCTTAGGTCCTATTTCTAGGAAGGTCATGCCGAATTTTTTAGTGAAAAAGATATATATATATATATATATATGGTTCTAATAATTGTATTATTTGTTCTACACCATGCAGGCGACAATGGTCACTTTGAGCGAACGTGTCGTGAATAGATACTTGAGGCATGCGACGGAAGACATGTTACGGAATAATCGCAAAATGATACAATGTCCGTGTCAAAAATGCAGACTAGAGGGTGCCCTCGACCCCTTTAGCGGACAGTTGCTGGAGCACCTGCTCAGGCGTGGTTTCATGGAGGGGCACACTCAGTGGATAAGTGATGATGAAGATGATGACGAAATCCATGAGGCGGCGGCAGGAAATGATCAGGAATGGCAGCAGGTCAATGATGACAACAAGGTGCAAGAAGATGATCAAGAGCCTGCTCATCCGCACCATGATATATATGCTGGAGAAGACAGTGATGAGCAACACGTAACGGAGGAAGACGAGGACACGCGGGCACCGCTAACTTCAGTCGTGCGGGACCCTAATCTCAAAGAACTGCTTCTCAAGAAGACGACTAACCGCAGATCTGCCGCAAGAGAGCAATCTAAACTGGCACAACTAGAGATAGACTCGAATACTCCGTTGTATCCAGATTGCGAACCGGATGACTCCTGCTTGAAAGTAGCGCTCGATGTTATGCAGATGAAGGCAAGATACAAATGGAGCGACGTAAGCCTCGACGCAAGTCTGCAATACTGGCAGAGCAAGCTTCCGAAGGAGAACACGTGTCCTAAAAGTTGTGATGAGGCCAGGAAAATTGTGTGCCCCTTTGATCTACCGCACGAAAAATACCACGTGTGCATCAACGACTGCTACATATTTCGGGAAGGGGATGCGGACAAGACCACATGTCCGGTGTGCAAGGCTGCTCGATACAAGAAAGGGAGGAATAAAGCTCCTCGAAAAGTTGTGTGGTACTTTCCGCTCATCCCCCGTCTGCGGCGCTATTTCGTGAACCGCAAGGAAGCAAAGCTCATGCGCTGGCACGCGGAGAGAAGGGAGAAAGTTCTGAAAGATCCAGAGCGGAATGAAAAGGTAAATCTGACACACCCTTCGGATGCATGCCAGTGGAAAGCATTAGACGATGAATATCAAACTTTCGGGGCAGAGCCAAGGAACATTAGGTTAGGTGCGAGCACCAATGGGCTCAATCCGTTTGGCAACCAGAGCAGCACACATAGCACCTGGCCCATGTTCGTATGGATATACAACCTCCCGCCCTGGCTGTGCATGAAGAGGAAGTACATACACATGAGCATGCTCATTCAAGGGCCAAAACAACCGGGCATCGACATCAATCTGTATCTGAAGCTACTGAAAGATGAGCTACACAAGTTATGGGAGGAAGGTGGGGTCAACACATGGGACGCCCTCGCAGAAGAATATTTTCCTCTGAGAGCCGCCTTGCTCTGTACGGTGCACGACTTGCCCGGCTACGGATACGTCTCAGGCCAGGTGTGCCACGGACATAACGAATGTGTGAGGTGCATGGATGACCCAACATTTCACCAGCTCCAGAAAGATCCCGGGTCTTCGAAAACCGTCTACATCGGCCATCGAAGGTGGCTACACATTAAAGACTCATGGAGAAGGCGTGGAGACCTTTTCAATGGCGAAGAAGAGCTCCGGGGACCTCCACGTAAGAGGTGCGGCGAAGAAATATATGATTTGCTGAATGAATGGGAAGAGTGCCCTCGGCCGGGAAAGAAGCAAAAGGCGCCAAAACCACTCCTGGATGTATGGAAGACGAGGTCTGTGTTTTGGGACTTGCCGTACTGGCCCATCCTCGGTACGCCTCATTGCCTAGATCTAATGCATATCACGAAGAATGTGTTCGAGAGTCTGTTTGGCACTCTGCTCAACATGCCGGAGAGGATGAAAGATGGGCTGAAAGCAAGAAGCGACCTGATACATATGGGTATCCGGGAAGAGCTTCACGGAGGACGCCCGGCTATTGATCATGACCAATCGGAAGAGGAGACGGACGGTCCCAAAGGCAAAAGGGTTAAGAGGAACAACTATTACTGCCCCCCCCCCCCCTCCTGCTTCACTCTAAGTCCGAACGAGATCGAAAAATTGATCAAGTGCCTTCTAGGAGTCAAAGTGCCTTTGGGTTACTCGGGGCTAATAAGCAGATTTTTAGACCCGCGGAAACAAAAGTTCAGCGGGATGAAGTCTCATGACTGTCACGTGATGATGATGCAGATACTTCCAGTTGCGATCCGAGGGTAATGGACAAGCACGTCCGTGAAACCCTTTTTGGCCTCTGTAACTTCTTCGACGCGATCTCCCGAAAGTCAATCACTGGGAAGCAACTCTCAAGGCTGCAGGAAGAGATCGTCGTGAGCTTGAGATGTACTTCCTGCCCGCATTCTTTGACATCTGTGTGCATCTGTTGGTCCATATCGTGGATGATATCATCCATCTCGGGCCGTTGTTCCAGCACAACATGATGTCGTTCGAAAGGATGAATGGGGTCATCAAAGGATTCGTTCGTAACAGGGCCCATCCGGATGGAAGCATCGTTCAGGGCTTTCTCACCGAAGAGTGCACCTCTTTCTGCACGAATTTTCTGGACGTGGAGGACCTTGTTAGTTTGCCCGAAAACAAGCACATTGGCAAGATCGATGGAGCAGGTCACAAAAATGGCCGTAGGGAGTTGCATGTGTACCACGCTTCTCGACGCACCGATTTTAACAGGGCAAACTTAGTGGCTCTCCAACACATTCAAATTGTCGATACTTGGGTGGAAAAGCACAAGAGCCTGATTGAGAAGAAGTACACTGACCAGGGCAAGCGGAAGACAGAAGGAGAAATAATCAGAGAGCACAACTCATGTTTCTTGCGTTGGTTCAAAGATGAGCTTGACGCTCCGCCCCCAACGGCTAGTGCGGAAGCTAAACTCTTATACGCCTTGTCACGTGGCCCCGCCCCCAACCTCGTGATGTTTCAAGCATATGATATCAACGGGTTCACTTTCTACACGGAGCAAAAGGACAAAACTTCGGATTATCAAAACTCAGGGGTAATGATGGAATCCTACACTGGTGACAAAAAGTTAAGATACTACGAAAGGATCGAGGAGATCTGGGAGCTTAACTACTCTGGAGAGAAGGTGCCGATGTTCCGCGTCAGATGGGCTAGGATGTCGATCGTCCAAAAAGAAGACAAATACTTCACCACCATGGTTATATCCGAAGCCGGCAATTCATCAAGCATGAACGTCACCACGCAAAATGAGCCATGGGTACTTGCTAAGCACGTCTCTCAATGCTTCTTCATAACCGACCCGTCATGGCCTAGCCGTGTCGTCGTCAGGAGAGGCAAAAGAAACATCATCGGAATGGACGGTGTCGCCAACGAGGACGAGTTCGACATGTTCGGCGACCCAAATATCGACGATGATCAAGATGATGATGATAAGGAAACATACACCACAAGAAGAAGCAGAACCACGCTACCTAAGCAAGGTCTTCCATTCAAAAGAAGAAGTCATGATGTGGGGCTAAATTATGCAACAACGACCAAAAAAGGCAAGAAGAATGCCAAACGCTGAGAAAGACGCGTTGTGTCAGCATTGTATGCAAAACTATATATGTATCTCTCTTTTGTATCGGACTTGTTTCGATGATGATCAAGTGATGTGATATTGTGCACTAATTAATTATATATATGTACCTCATGTTATGTTTATATCCTTAAAACTTACACATTTTTATTAAGTCACTATTTTTACCAATTTTGAAATCATGAATTTGGAAAGCTTAATTAATAGAGGGAAACTTAATAATAAATAGAATACAAAATAATAAATAGAATTCAAAATATTTGGAAAACAAAACAAGAAAGAGATAAGAAAACAAGAAAATCAATAAAGGGAAAAATAATTTGGAAAACAAAATAATAAACAGAATGCAAAATAATAATACTAAAAAAATTAATCACTTGCCACTGGCGAACATAGAACCTTGTTCGCCAGCGGTGAGCTTCTACCACTGGCGAACAGGATTTTCTGTTCGCCAGCAGTAATAGGCTATCCGCTGGCGAACAACCTGTCCAGTTCACCAGCGGTAAGGTGCCCCTTTGCACTTAGGCTCGGCCGTTCCCCAAATTTCAAAGACACACACATACGTACGCGCGCGTGCCCGAGTCGATGAACTGCCCCGCCACCAGCCGCCTCTGCCCTGTGCACGCCTCCCGCCGCCGCTGGCCCCCTTTCCCCCGCGCCCACGCATGCCTCTCACCGCTATCCCCCGAGCCCTCCTCCCCGAGCCCGTGGCCGGCACACCGCCGCTGTCCACGCCACGGTCGCCGCCGCCACCGTCTACTCTTCCTCGCCCCGCCTCTTCCCTGAGCAAGGTGAGCACGCCCTCTTTCCCTCCTCTCCCTCCTTCCCCGGCCACCCCTCCCTCCTTCCCCGGCCACCTCTCTCCCTCCTTGCCCACCCCGACCCGGCCCTCCCCTTCCTCTCCGGCCTTCTCTCCCTCCACGCTGCCCTGAGCCGCCGCCGACGACCTCCACACCACCACCGACAACCTCCCCTCCCCGAGGTGCTGCACCTCCCCCCTCTCCCTCCCTTGCCGGTAGTTGCACATAGGGTGTTTGCTAAAATGCCAACTTAGAAGAATTTAGGAAATTTTGGAGATAAAGAATTTTGAATTTTTTTTGGTTTAGTTACTGTTTGGTGGTGATTTGTGTGTGCTGGTGGTGGTGATGTGAATGTGTTAGTGGTGGTGATGTGAATGTGATCGTGGTGATGTGAATGTGGTGGTGGTGGTGATGTGGTGGTGGTGAATGTACACCTGTGGTTATGTGGTGGTGGTTGTGGATATGTGGTTATGTGGTGGTGGTGGATATTGTTGTCGTGAAATGTGGATGTGGTGATCGAGGCCATCGAGCCCTTTGTGAAAAGTTTGCAGGTGCCCGATGAGACCCTTGAGATTGCCGGAATGTTGATTAACTTCCGTTCCGGCAAATTCGGGTACTCCATATGCCCTATTTTTAGCAAAGGTCATGCCGAAATTTTCCGTGAATTTTGACATGACTTTTGCTAAACAATAGGACATATGGAGTACCCGAATTTGCCAAGATGGAAGTTAATGGACATTCCGGCAAATTTGGACTCATGGGGTACCTTAGTATTTAATTAAGTGGTTTTTTCTTATATTTTTTTTTACTAACTTTGAGTTAATAATTTCCTCGACAGTGCGAAGATCGATGGCTCACAATGACCAGGCCGGGGGGTTCTCGGACAGGAGGCGACAATGCATACCTGTCGATGCTTGCACAGTACAAGCATGCCGACGATGAGGAGATCGAGCATGCGGCCGATGATGAGATGGAGGCCCCATCAGCTAGCGAAGCCGAGCGTGGTGATGCTGGGACCACTACTAGTGGCGCCGAGGAGGGCGGCCCTTCTGGTAGCGAAGCCAGAAAAGACCGTAAACGCAAGAAGAGGGAACCAAACAAGCTCGGCACCACCCAACATGCATTCACAGAGGTGGACCCTAAAAGCGGTCTTCCTACGGAGCCGTAAAAATATGTCAAAGGGTACGACATCCAGCTTGGATGCATTGCTCGGGAATGGGGGAGAATCAATGATGACAACCTAAAGGCGAAGGACAACGAAGGTTTGGCCGCCTACCTCATTGATAAGGTGCACACACGATACAAGTTCCCGGCAGCCTACGATAACAAGGATATCAAAACAAATATTGTTAACACACAAGCCCTCGGCAAGTTGGGCAAAGCCTTTTCAACTTGGAGATCAGATATTAGGAAGATGATTGAGGAAGAAGGTGCCGGTTTCGACGAGATCCAAAAAAAATGTGGCCCAGCATTTCCGAAGAGGATTTTAAAGAATTCAAGGCCATAGAAGCCACTGCTGCAAAGCAGAAGCAGAGGCAGTGGGGGAAAGACATGCAGAAGAAGAACATTGCTCCCCACAATCCCGGAAGCCGGGGTTACGCCGGAAAGGAGACAATTTGGCAAAAGAAGGACGCACGAAGGGAAGGGCCGAACCCCTATGACAAGATCAAAGACCCGCTCGCCCGGAATTTTGTTAGGGACCGATTCACGGATGATCCCAAATCGCCCGGGGAGCTTGTCTTGAACTCCAAGGTGAAGGCACTTGAGAACCAAATTCTCAAGGAACAAGAAAAGGATGAACAGGATCAATCCGAAGACTCCTCAGACCTGAAGGCCCCATATCAGACACCTTTCCTTAGGGCTCTAAACGAGACAAAGAAGGTGTCGTCCAATAAAGTGGCGCATCGTGGCCGTGTGGTCGGCGCCGGAATGGGTTATAAACATTCCTATTTCTTCCCCAACTCCAAGGAGAAGCGAAAGGAGCGGAAGATGGCCGATCAATCGAAAATGGATGCATCCATCGATGCAGCGGTGGAAAAAAGGCTCAACACCCTCCTGCCCAACATATGTATGTACATCGGGGCTTGGTTTGAGGGGGCAAACAAGGGCCTCCCCCCGTGATCAGCTTAGCAGGCTCCAGCAACTCGAGCGGTGTGGCGCCTTTTGTGCAGAGCCCGGCCGGCAACCATGCAGATGGTAGGGAGGAATCGCCGGCCATCACCGCGCATCAAAGATCAAGCCCTCCCGTCTTTATTACCCCGCCGGCGACTCGCGGTCCGTCACCGTTAGCCGAGCTCAACACCATCCCGGTAATTAAGCATCGTAAAAGCCTCGACAAGATACATATTACTTCATTCTTTGGCGCCCTCTCTAACGCCTTACACGTGTTTTCGCGGGCCGACGAGACAAGATGCACATTGCTCCTTGATGTGAATGGTGAGATGAAGGACGTGGCAAAGGGTAAGATCGTGACACCTCTCAACCGCATTTTCCACGGCAGGCCTATGGCTGATGACGTGTTCAGGGTTGCAATCAGCCGGGCTTTCCCGGGTTGCGGTACTTTGTATCCTCCTTTCCAACCGGACAAAGCCGATAGCGAGTTAAACCTCGAACAATGCATGCTTTGGCCCATGATATGGCCAAAAGCACTGATTCGTGTGGACCCTTCTGTCACCACCCCGCCAGTGCAGCAAACACCGGACGAAGAGGAAGCCAATGATGGTGATGATGACCCCAATGACTTCCTCGCTGATGATCCTTACTATGACGGAGGTCACGATGACAGATATGCTGGTGAGGGTCCAGTTGACCATGATCTCGCGGGGCAAAAAGCTGATCTCCCAGATAAATATCAGTGCACAAAGCGTCTCTTCTGTTCTCAAGATACGCCAGAAGCAGCCCCCGAGCAAGTTGGATTGAGCCAGGACATAGTCCAGGAGGCCATCAAAGATGCGATGGCACCGAAGGAGCCTAAGAAGACGGGACGAAAAATATATAAGGGTAAACATACCTTTGTTGACTCCAACAGCCAGCCGGTGCCGGGTACTAAGTCGAAGCCGCCGCACCGGGTAATGGACAGGTTACCCATCGTCGACTGACATTCGGTCCATCATATGGGTAAAGCAATGATGCCGCCGAGGTTGGTAAATATCCTCACCGGGGACATGAGGAGCCTCCATGAGGGTGTTCTTTATCATGAGGACAGGCTTCTCAAAGAGGAAGATCCAACATACCCGGTTTTCCACGCAAAGGTGCCAGAGATAGATGGCTTGGGCTATATCACTAGAGACTCCGGAGACGTGATCCTCCTAAGATTTAATGACATCTTCAACATGTATCACATGTACGCGCTCCACCCATCGATCGTCCACCTGGTTGCCCTTAGTATGGCGCACCAGATCTTAAAGGAGAATACCCCAGGCATAGCGATACTTGACCCCTACTACATGAAAGAAATGTTCCTGAGCACCCCTAAGGGTAGGGCAAAGGTGTCGCGGTACATCGGAGACTTCTTCACTACACATCATGAGAAGAACATCTTTCTCATGCCTTACTTTCCCGAGTAAGTCATTCTCTAACCGTCATAACATGCTTTCGTAGATCTCCATTGTTAAGCTATTTTGCAATTTTGACGATGATGGCCTGTTTTGAACTGTTTTGCGCAGTAACCAATACGGCACCCTCATCGTCATGTACCCGAAAGGCTCGTATGCCATCTATCTCGACTCCGGGAGTGATGTCAATAGGGATAAAGACTACACCCACATCAAGGCTGTTCTGAATGAAGCTATTAATGCCTACGCCCAAAACGAAGGCGTCATGAAAAGAAAGAAAAAGGTGTGAGGCAAGTTTGTATTCAACCAGAGAGTTATGTTCCCCTACGTCAAGCAGTCGCCAGGCAGTAAGATGGAGGCATGGTACCTCATCAGTCACATGCAGGAGTTTGTAAAGGATCAACAATGACTGCAATTTCCTTCTGCTTTGGACAGATGGTGCAACGGCTTGGCAGATGCCAGTGATTCTCATATCAGACTAGAGTTCGGTCGCATCCAGCAGGTGATCGCGGGAATCATCTACAACGATGTCTTGTCTCGCGCCGGGGTGTACTTAAATGGCTTTGCACCACCACCGAACGACGAGATCGAACGTCGTTTAATAGCGCAGGGTGATCCCCGACCATTCACTATAGATGGTGTTCTCCCGTTCCCACTGAAGCCACGCAAAATGAAGAAGTGATCGACGGTATGTGTTGTCTAATTAGTACGATAGATGAACTTGTGTTCGTAAATTATATCCGTAAATTAACTTCTGCTTCTAAAGTCGTTGAACCTCCATGTGTGATCGATGCTATTTAATTTGAGTTGTTTTGTTTTGTTTCGTCTTTCTCTCTGAATGCCGATGATTAAATGAAGTGACACCGTGTGATCCCGGGATGGACTAGTGAGTGATATGCATGAATACACCTCTTGTACATCCTACTTGGCTCACTCGCACCATCCCTGGAACTTCTGTGTGTCCAATCTAAGTATGAGGCACAAATCCAAATCATGTTTGTTTTTGTTTCATCTTTCTTCTAGAATGCCGATGATTAAAATGTCGTGACACCGTGTGATACAGGGATGTCTAGCGAGCCATGTGATATGCACGAGTACACACATCTTGTGCATCCTACTTGGCTCGCTAGCACCATCTCTATAGTTTTGTGTGTCCAACCTATATATGAGGCATTTTTTCAATTTTGGTGCAGTCATTTAACTATTATTTGATTTGTGTATAAGCTCTTGCTCTTATTTTCTCTTCCTAACACTTTTATCTTTGCCTCGTGTACAGAGAGATGAAGATGTCCGAAGCAAGCGGGATGAGAGTGCTACAACTACAAGAGCTACAAGAGTAAAGCAGAGGCAGAGCGGAAGAGAGGAAGAACATGCATATATACCTTCTTCTTCATCGCCATTGCAATTCTCTTGTCTGTGATTGTAGTTTAGATTAGTATTGCTTTTGAAAACTTGCGACCTAAAAACTATCGACTTCCGGAGATTTGTGTGTATTCATGCATATGTATGCAAAATATTGGGTCTCACTTGTATATTTCGACTTGTAATGCATGCATATATGTGATGAACCAATAATTTGGTCACTTGTCTATTTGTATCTATTGAAATTATGTCAATTATACTGTTTCTGTCAATTATACTGTTTCTGTCAATATATATGCATTTACTTGTATATATTGCTGTAATACATTTCTGCTTTTATTTTAAAAGCAGAAATTCATATTACTGGCGAACAGGAGACAGGTTCGCCAGTGGTAATCCCTGGGTATACCTGCTGGCGAACTGAACCCCCTGTTCGCCAGTGGTAAGTGGCATCTCGCTGGCGAACACGACAGTTGTTCGCCAGTGGTAAGCTGTTACCATTGGTGATATTACCGCTGGCAAACCGCATGTTCGCCAGCGATAGCGAAAACAGGTTCGCCACTGATGGACATTTCCCTACTAGTGCAATGATGGAGGTTTGGAAGGTCAAAAAGAAAGGCTCAAACAGTGGAGAAGGTAACCACAAGACAGAAGGAAGTCCCGTAGTTGACACTGTATGAGGAGTAGGGATTGCCATGCAACGGATGCACATAGAGCTATAAGTGTATGAAAGCTCTCCAATGGAACTAGTGGGGGTGCATCCAACTTGCTTGCTCATGAAGACCTAGAGCACTTGAGAAGGCTCATCCTTGGAATATACAAGCCAAGTTCTATAACGTTAATTCCCCACATAGTTATACTACTAAAACAACATGAGAACTTTTTATAATGAAGTGTAGGTGCTACTAGCACAAGTGTGGTAAAAAGGATTGTAGTGTTGCTCCCTCTCTCTTTTTCTATTTTTTTGGATTTTGGGTGGCCTCCTTGGCTCTTTTAAATGCTCTCTCATTTGGCCTTCTTTGGGCTCTTTTATTCTTTTTTTTATTTTATACCTCACCGTAGGAGCAACACTCTATATTACAAATGGATCATCACACTTTTTGGTACTCATAACTCATAAGAATAATACATGATGTATAAAAGAAGATATGCATGATCGAGCGTAGTGTGGAAAAAATGTAGAACATGTGGCAATCCACGCGGCACACTAACTCAATGATCAAGCAAACTATATGGTAATGAAGAACGGCATCAAGTCATGTAATGTAATGATGGGTATTGCATGGCAATGTATCTCGGAACACCTATGGAAATGCCGTGATAGGTAGGCATGGTGGCTGTTTCCGAGGGAGATAGTTGGCTTATGTGTAGGAGAACAGGATGAAGTTCTCCCACTGAGTTGGATGTACTCACGAAGTATGCACCAATCTCAATGTGAGAGAGGGCATTGCGCAGCACCGAAGAGGCTAGCAAAATATGGAAGTGGAAGTGCCAAAAACCAAAACTCATAATGCATTTCGTATATTGCAAACAACTAGCAGTTTCAATGTTCCACAAATGGTTAGAGACACCCCGAGAGGGATCGTGGTGGCGACACAAATGCCCCGTTGGCTTCCCCGACCATTGCAGTAACTACCCACTAGGAACTTATTTTCAACTTAGTGGAATTCATGACACATTAGGATTGTTGACTTAGGTTGTTTAGTTCAGAAAAGTACGGCTCCACGCTTTACTAACACATCTCCACTAATCAGCTCTAACACCATCAACCAACATATTTTAACCATTAGTTATTTTAATGCCTCAAAACAATTGAAGAGTATCAAATTATCCACATAGTGATCCACAAGACTATGCAGGTTTTTTCTACTTCATACCACTACCACATGCATAGCATTTTACCGATCTAACACATTAACCAAGCAACCAAAATAACTCTCTAACAAATATAAGTGAAGAACAAGAGAGTTTAACATCAACTACTAGCAGCTCTAAATAAGATAAAAGCTAAAAGCGAGAGCTTACTAGCAAACAAACAGTAGCTAAGAATACTCAACAAGATATAAGCGAAGCGCAGGAGTAATTCAAATGAAAAAGCGGAGCGTGTCTCTCTCCCACACAAATAAAACAAGGATCCAACAAGCATATGACCAGAAAAATAACAAACAAAACTGAAAGTAAAAATACGCTCCAAGCATAGCACATAATATGTAAAGTGATAAAAACTTAGTTCAACGAAGACGACCTCATGATAGTCGAGGAAGAAGAGGGGATGCCTTGGGCATCCCCAAGCTTTGACGCTTGATGGTTCTTGAAATTCAGAGGGGATGCCATGGGGGCATACCCAAGCTTGAGCTCTGATCCGTCTTCGATTCCTTCATTATCCTCTCCTTTGGAACTTAAAAATTCACTTCACACAAAATTTCTCATAAACTGATTAGAGTGTTAGTGCTCATAAATTAAAAATGCACATGTGTTCAAATCAAGACAAATTGCAAACAACTTTATTAGGCATTAGCTACAGTTTACTAAGCCTCAATGTGGCACTCGACCCCTAGAGTATCACATATGACGATGGTAAAGAGACGAATGCAAAATAAAAGCAGAATCTGTCAAAATCTTAACAGTCTGTAAAGATCGAATTTTGCGAGGCACTTCTGTAGCTCAAATAAGAAAAGTCAAAACTATCGAAAGATAGATAAAAGTATCAGACTTTCTGTCTAAAAATTTTAGAAAAACATAAAATTCAGAGGATTTTTAGATTTTGGAACAGTGAAGGACAAAATTCTGTTTCTGGAAAGCAAAACAACACCTCGCACTTTCAATGCATTAGAGGCTAAACTTGGCACAAAAAACCAGAAGAAAAAATATACAATGAAGTTGCTACAGAGGCAACAACTTCATGAATCAAGAAAAACAAAAACAAACTGAAAGTAAAGAAAACATGGGTTGCCTCCCAAGAGCGCTTTTCTTTTAAGCCTTTTAGCTAGGCATGATAATTTTAATGATGCTCTCATAAGAATAAGAGTTGGAATGCAAAAGAGAGCATCACGAAGCAAATACCAAAAACATTTAAGTCTAACTCTCTTCCTATGCATAGGCATCTTGTAAGAAAATAAATCATTGAAGCATAAAACGTTAAGCATAGGAAGATAAAGCAAGTGCAACATTAAAACCTTCAACATAAAGAGGGGAAACTTCATAAGATGCAAATTTATATAGCCACGCTTCCCTCTCTCATAATAACTTTCAGTAGAATCATAAGAAAACTCAATAACATAACCATCACATAAAGCATTTTTCTCATGATTCACATGCATAAAAGTATTATTATTACTATCCACATAAGTAAAATCTTTATTATTACTATTAGTGGGAGTAACACTATCATAACCATCATTGTAATCATCATAAATAGGAGGCATATCATGATCATTATAAAAAAATTCCTCAATAGTAGGTGGACTGAAAATATCACATTCATCATAATAATCATCATATATAGGAGGCATAGTATAATCAAAGCAAATTTCCTCCTAAAAGCATGGGGGACTAAAAAGATATTTCATCAAAACCGGCATCCACAAGCTTGCAATTTTCCATAGCATTAGCAACAATGGCATTCAAAGAAATCATACTAGTAACATTGCTACTAGCATGATTGTTATGCAAATAAAGTTCCATAGGTTTTTTAATTTTCTCTTCAAAGACATCATGACCAATTTCAAGATAAATTTTATAAAGCTCTCTAATTTTTTTGTTGTTTTCCATTAAACCGAACTAGTGAAATAAAAAAAGAAACAAAAAAAATTAATCTAAAGAAGATACCTTCAAGCACTCACCTCCCCGGCAACGGCGCCAGAAAAGAGCTTAGTTGCCGGTGGATGTGAGTGTCGTTTACCTTATCTCCCCGGCAACGGCGCCAGAAAAGAGCTTGATGTCTACTACACGCTTCTATTCTTATAGACTTGTTGGGCCTCCAAGCGCAGAGGTTTTTAGGACAGCGGCAGATTTCCCTTAAGTGAGTAACCCAAAGTTTATCGAATCCACGGGAGGAAGAGTTTGAACATATCCTCTCTCAAGCAATCCTGCAATTAAGATACAAGAAGTCTTTTGTGTCCCCAACACACCTAATACAATTGTCAGTTGTATAGGTGCACTAGTTCGGCGAAGAGATGGTAAAATGCAAGTGATATGGATGGTAGAAGGTGATTTTGTAATTCTGTAATAAAAATGGCAGCAAGAAAACAAGTGACAAAAGTGACTAAAAACGGTGTATCAATGCTTGGAAATAAGGCCTAGGTTTCATACTTTCACTAGTGACTACTCTCAACATCATTAACATAATTAAACACATGATAGTTCCCACAAAAACACATGCATGGTAGACGTTACTCGGAGATCATTCTTTTGTGGATCAAATAGGATGAGAATTGCGTAGGGCTACGAAAAGCACACCTTAAAGTTCATATTCCACATCTATGGACACTTCATGCTGTCACTATCCGCATCCAAAGATAGTACTAACAAACACCACAACCTATTTCTTGAATAGTCTCTTTCTTCAATAACACAAGCATCAAGAAACCTCATGATCTATTCAATCCAACAATAATAAAGAACAAACTCATGATGAAGATCCCTCTAATCTTGATGCATAGAATCACACACGGCACCCACACTGTCACTGAGCTACCGTGATCACAACGGTGACTCCGCAAATTATACTAGATAACACCACTTGAGCAACATCATATACATTACACATAGGGAAACATCATGTATTCAACTATACTAACAAAGCTCATGATCACAACGAAGATCACATCATGGGAGAGAGAGATAACCACATAGATACTTGTATAAGCCTCAGCCCGGTGAAGGACTACTCCCTCCTCATCGCGGGAAGCGGTGGTGTTGATGGAGATGGCTTCCGGAGGTCGATCCCCTTCCCGGCAGGGTGCCGGAACAGGATCAATCTGACCCCCGAAACTTGTCGGCGATGGCGGCGGAGCTCTGTATCGTATTTGGGAAAATCCTTCGGGGGTTAGGGTTTTTGCGTCGGGGGTGATTTATAGGCCAAAGTGCGTCGTGAGGGGGTATCCGAGGGGCGCAGGAGGGTCTCGGCCGCGGCCCCCCTTAGACCCGCGTGGGGAGGCCGCCCCTGCCCTGTGGGCCTCCCCCAGGGTCGCCCTTCTGGCTCCCTTCCTCATTTCTTGAATAAAAAATCGTCGTAAATTTTCGTCCAATTCCGAGAATATTTCCAGAAGTAACTTTCTGCAACAAAAACAACACAAAAACAGGGAACTGGCACTGGGCATCTTGTCAATAGGTTAGTCCGACAAAATGCATAAAAATGATGTAATATGATAGTATAAACATGTGACAATGTCACAAAACTAGCATGGATCAATCAAAAATTATAGATACGTTTGACACGTATCAATCATCGAAAACGGAGTCCGGATGCAAAAGATATGCCCGTTTTCGTTTTGCTCTTTCTGCAGTTTTTTAGTGGGGCGGAAGTTCCGGCCCGGAGGCCGGAAATTCCGGCCCAAGCACCGGAAGTTCCGGCCCATATTTTCATCTGAGCTTTTTGGCTAAGTCTTTTCGGCGATTCTCTCTGGAGGGGTTCCGGAAATTTGCCCTGGAAGTTTCCTCGGAAATTTCCGGGGGTCCGGAAATTCCGGCACTTGGTCCGGAAGTTCCGGTCCAAGAAAATTTGGCTAAGTCATTTTCGTGTTTTCTCTCTGGAGGGGTACGGATCTTTGCACCGGAGATTTGCTCCGGAAATTTCCGGGCCACCGGAAGTTCCGGTGTACGCAACGGAAGTTCCGGCCCCTGGCCAGAAGTTCCGGTACATAACACCGGAAGTTCCGGCCCCTCGCTGCTCCAACGGTCAGATTTTGGAGGAGGCTATAAATAGCCTCCTTCTTCCCCAAGAGGAGGTTGTCCATTCTTTTCCTCTCTCCTCCATTGTTTGACCTCGAAAAAGCTTGGGTTTCTCTCTATCCCTCCAATGATTCTTGCCCATCTTTAGGGATTCAAGAGAGGAGATCTAGATCTACATTTCCACCAAACAATCTCTCCTCTAAGTGAGGGGAAACCTTTGGATCTAGATCTTGGGATTCATATGTTGAGTTCTTCTTAGTTCTTCCTCTCTTCTCCCCCCACAAGCATTAGTTACTTTTGGTTGGATTTGAGAGTGAAGGATTTGAGCACTTGTGCTCTTGCTCTTGCATTAGTTGTATCGGTTTGCTCTCTCCACTAAGATTCGTGGAAGTTGAAGGTTGAGAAGCTTATTACTCTTGGGTGCATTGTGTTCCCGAGAGCTTGTGCCTCTTGGGTGCATTGTGTACCCTAGACGGTTTGGTGTGCCGCGAAGACTTCGACTTGTGAAGCTTCGGGCAAGGTTTGGGAGCCCCCGATTGAGTTGTGGGTGTGTGCCCCAAGATCGTTGTAAAGGCTCCGGATTCCGCCTTGAAGGATTCCGATAGTGGAAGGTGAACCAAACCCTTGGGTGCGGTTCATCGGAGAATAGGGTGAGGCCTTTGTGGCATCTTGAGTAGGCCTCTTGTGGCGAGCTCACACCCCTCCAACGAGACGTACTCCCTTAACAAGGAGGAACTCGGGAATACATCCTCGTCTCCACGTGCCTCGGTTATTTCTATACCCGAGCATTTTACTTATGCAATTTACATTGTGATAGCCTTTGTGCTTGATGTCATATATATTGCTATCACCTTGTTGTTATATTGCTTAGCATAAGTTGTTGGTGCACATAGGTGAACCTAGTATTTTAGGTTGTTGGCTTGTTAATTTAAACACCTAGTTTTATTCCGCAATTATCAAGCCTTAAACCGGAAAAGTTTTAATCGCCTATTCACCCCCCCCCCCTCTAGGCGACATTGATTGTTCTTTCAGGCCTCTTCATCGACATGGCCGCCGTCGGGATGATGTGTGAGTAGTTCCCCTTGGACTATGGGTCTATAGCAGTAGATAGTATGGTGTCTCTCTCTTTGTGCTTCCATGCCTATGATCTCGTGAGCTGCCCTACATGATCGAGATCGATAATATGTAATGACACATGTTGTGTTTGTTGGGATCCGATGAATTGTGAAGTTATGATCAGATTATTCATGTTATCTTAGTGTTCTACTTATGCTCTTGCATACTCTCTGATGTGTGTGTTCACTTTGGCCAAGTGATTGCGTGTATCTCCAAGAGGGAGTATTTATGCTATAGATGGTAGCTTCATGCCCCCTCCGTGCCTGCACTTGAGTGACAGAAACATGGAAGGACGAGGGTGTGTTGTTGCTTCTAGGGGTAAAACAGCGGTGTTTATGTCTTCGTGATCATGAATATTGCTTACATCATGTACTGTGCTTAATGCAATTGTCTGTTGCTTGCAACTTAATACCGATGGGTGACTTGCTGGATAGCGATCCCTAGGTGGATTTTTAGTCAAAGATGCAGTTGGATTATGGTCTATGTATGTTTAACGTGATGCCTACATAAACATGACACGTGAATTCTCTATAGCATAGCTAGATTAAGTTTGTGTCACAATTCTATCAATTGCCCAACTGTAATTTGTTTACCCAATATGTTTGCATCTTATCTTCAAGAGAGACACCACTAGTGAACCTATGGCCCCCAGTCCATCTTTTTGCAATGATGAAAACCACGTTTACTTGCTTTCCACCATCACTTGCTCGCTGGTCCGTTTTCATATTTTGTTCTTTTCACTATAAGATTTAATCCCTTTGTTTTCAGCAGACTAGGAAGATTCACAACCTTCCTAGCTGTTGGGGCAAAGTGAATTGTTTGAGTGTGTGCAGGTATGCAATTGATGATGATCAAGCGCCAGCGATCGTCGTTGGGTACCTCGTTGTTGATCTTCAAGTCCTACTGGTTTGAACGTATCAAAGCTCTAGAGAGAATCGGTAGAAGGCCAGTGGTGATGCATGGTGGAGCATTCGGGGGAGGTTTATGGAGTTGAACTAGGGAACGCATGGAGAACTCCCGTGGAAATCCATTTAAGAACCAACATTAATAGGACTGTGTTGAATATATGAGAAAGTCCCCATATGATTTAATCTATAAAAAAATGATAATTCATAACAATTAAGTTGGAGATTAAACTAGTCATGCAATCTAATAGGTAAGACAAAAACAACATGTCCAAAATTATTGCTATTAATGGTGATTCAAACATGATACTCAATAGAGAAAACAAGACCACATACATTGTTTGGAAGAAGTGTTCATGATAGCATCAGAACACATGTCGTCGAGAAGGTTGTCAGCGTCGGGAAAGTAGTTGTCGTCGGCAGCGATGTCAGAGAAGAAGACAATAGTCGCACAAGGGAGCTACCCAAAAATACGATTGCTCGTCGCACATACAGGATCACGAAGGGTGGGATCCCGGGGCCTATTGTTCCATCTCATAGTGCACACCAAGAGACATGATGAGGAAGTCGTGGGTGATGGGGGAAGGCTCTGAAATCGAGAGGCGGTCTCATGTGTGTATTTGTCTCTTTGGTCTACCTATAGAGGAGCAACATGTTATAGATCAGCAAGTGTAAACAGATCCACTAGCGAGATAAATATGAACCGTTCGAAACCATTCATCTTCTACTAGTATAGGAAAAAGTTTCAACTTCCAAGAGAGACTATTCGGATATCTTTGGTCGTGTGTGGCAAAGAAAAAGAACATGTACACATGGCATAGGTCCTACCTCGACTCGTAAATGAACATGGTGTGTGCGTGACGGTGATAGCAATGCATGATGATGAGGCGCGGAGGAACAACCCGTGTGTCCTCTTCTCATGTTCTTACTAGTGGTAATTAATAGAGCAAACCTTATATATTGGTACAACTCTCTCCCAAGTCCCAGTAGTAATGCGGGACTAAATTTTAGTCCCAACTATTTCCATCCATGAATGGTCAAGTGGACCTCTAAGATTTATTATAGGGATTATTTAAATAAATATAAATGGGCTAGCCCAATAATTAATACATCCAACACATTAACTAGTTCTTGTTGGCTCACACATATTTACGGCTTAAACACTGTCTTGCTCATCACATAACTAAATTAAATATTAAAGTGAATTATCCTTTTTACCCACTATATTTGTGATTTGTTGACATTTTTTGTCCCTTTTTATTACTGTCATATTTTTTATCCCGGACCTGTCATAGAGTGCCAAGTTTTACACCATTAACCATTAGCTCCCGGTTCTACCAGCCCAAGGCCACCTGTCCTGCCGACGTGTAGTGGCGGAGCTTGGGCCGAAATATTTGGGGGGGGGGGGGGTCAATGGGCTGGGGGCGAAAATAATGAGTTTCAGTCAAATTTTAACGAATAAATGGGTCAAATCCCTGTAAATAGTAGGCTAAATCTTCATGGCTAGGGGGCGATGGCCCATTTCGCCCCCATGAAGCTCTACCGGTGCCGACGTGCATGTTGACTTAGCTACCAACGTGGAAGTGTAATGCAATTTTCCCTCTTTTCCCAACCCTTTCTATGTGACTTACGATTTCAAATCTAAAGGTACATCCCATAAATATTATTTTGATGTTCCAACTAAATCAAAAAACATTTACGGATTTTAGTTATGTTTGAAAAGTAAAAGAAGTTCTATTATTCCATATTTTTGTAATCGAGGATTTAATAAGTTGGGTCTCAAACAAATTTCTTAAAGTTTCTTTTTTGCATATTTGAAAATTTCGGTAGATGTTTAAGGTGTGTTTCAACGAGTATTGAGATTTTGGACAGGCTAAAGAGATCGTAAAATGGACCAAAATACAAAGTTGTCATGAATTTTCCAATGTTTTGATGGAAGACATATAGTTATATACAACATCTGTTTTTGAAAAGAAGGTGTGTGGATTTTTCATGAAGTCAAATTATGTATAATTTTATCAAGCTTATAGAAAAATAAAAATAAAACTTTAATGCTATACGAATGTACTACGAAAATATATTTTGTGATATATCTAATGATATTGATTTGGTGGACATGTTGGTAGTTAGTCAAAAATCTTGCTCAAAATTTATATGCCTTCTCTTGAGAAACAGAGGGAATAGGATTTAGCCTACACAGGGCAACATTTCCCAAATTATGCTTGCCTCCCATTATAAATAGCACCGTATGGAACCCTCTTGTTGCGTTTTGAGCTTAAATATATTCCCCCCCTTTTATCTTTGTGTGCCCGAAATTGTTGATATCACGTCTTGATTACATATAGCCATATATACACATCACGGCTTACATACATCTCAGCTGATCAGCTTCCATGTCCCATCAAGAAATCAAATACATATGTACAAGATACATATATCTGATCATGCACTGAAATTATCAGATTAAGATAACATTAAAAAGTAGTTCATGAAGCAACCCTACCGTAGCACGGGACATGACACGACATAATTCGGATTAGCTGGCTGAATATGATCCTTACCCGTGAAGATCAATAACCACACACACCACCACTTGCTTATATAATAATTATTTGTATATATGCAAGAAATGCCATTTGCTTGTGACATGTGAGCAATATATAAAGATAGATAAGTTTTTGGCATCTACGCAGAGATACATTGCCTTTTGTCAAACCGCGAAGAAAGCTCGTGGTACTTGTCCTATCTTTTCACACCTCTGGCGGCCTAACTTTGACTACTCTCTGCATGCATCGATCTCATGCAACCTAAGGAACACTATAAATAGGCAGCTCGTGCCAGCCAAAGCTAAGCAAGCTACCGAGCTAGCTATCCTACAGTGAAGACGAACACACTGAGTTCACGTACGTAGCTAGACCAGTTTGTGAGCTTAGCTAGCATAGCTGCCATGGCTTCCAGCTGCAGGACATGGCATTGCTTGCTCGCCCTCTTCCTCCTCTCGTCTACTGCGTATGGGCAGCTCTCGCCGACGTTCTACGCCAGGAGCTGCCCGACGCTGCAGCTCGTCGTGCGCGCCACCATGGTCAGGGCGCTCCTTGCAGAGCGCCGCATGGGAGCCTCCCTCCTCAGGCTCCACTTCCATGACTGCTTCGTTCAAGTAATAATTAGTTAAACCCTCAACCAAACATACATATACAAATATTCATATTTATGCCGATCAATTTATGTACCACTCTATGTATATATACAGTACTGAGAGAGCTAGCGTAATTAGGTCACGTAGGATTGATGTTGAAATTTAACTGGTTAATTAATTACACAGGGCTGCGACGGATCGATTCTTCTGGATGACGTGCCGGCGAGCAACTTTGTGGGCGAGAAGACCGCCTTTCCGAACGTCAATTCCGTGCGCGGCTACGAGGTCATCGACCAGATCAAGAGGAACGTGGAGCTGGTCTGCCCCGGCGTCGTCTCCTGCGCCGACATCGCCGCCCTCGCCGCACGGGACGGCACGTTTCTGGTACGCAAACTAACAATGGAGCACGTGCATGCATACTACTGCATACAGCCAAAAGTTCAATGGTCACTGAGTTATACGTCTAACAACGCTTTGATTGCTCATCGTCGCAGCTCGGCGGGCCCAGCTGGGCGGTGCCGCTCGGCCGGCGCGACTCGACGACGGCGAACCTGAACGAAGCCAACACCGACCTCCCGGCGCCGTCCCTAGACCTCGACCTGCTCATCCAGGCGTTCGCTAAGAAGCAGCTGAGCCCGCGCGACCTCACGGCGCTCTCCGGCGCGCACACCATCGGCTTCTCGCAGTGCGTCAACTTCCGCGACCACATCTACAACGGCACCAACATCGACCCGGCGTTCGCCGCGCTGCGCAAGCGTACCTGCCCCGCCGTGGCCCCCGCCGGCGACACCAACCTGGCGCCCTTCGACGTGCAGACGCAACTCGTCTTCGACAACGCCTACTACCGCAACCTGGTCGCCAGGCGCGGCCTGCTGCACTCCGACCAGGAGCTCTTCAACGGCGGCTCGCAGGACGCGCTGGTGCGCCAGTACAGCACCAACCCGGCCCTCTTCGCCGCCGACTTCGTCACCGCCATGATAAAGATGGGGAATATCAGCCCCCTCACCGGCACCGCCGGACAGATCAGGCGCAACTGCAGGGTCGTCAACAGCTGATCGATCATCGCGGTCGTTTCAGGATCCGTATATATACATATAAATGTGTAACTGTATGATCGATGTGCGCATTTGGTTGGCTACAAAGGTAGCCAACCAGTTTGCATGCATTGATCGAAGAATAAGAGCCGGTTGGTTCAGATAATTCCTGGGCTGGGGTTCAGACTTCAGAAGTAACTACTAGTAAGTATACCCTCCAGAATATAATGTAAGTTCCCAATATATGCAGTATTATAATGGAAACCAATCATGTATTTCTATGCAACTGTGGAATGTGTATTTGCGACGTATTGAGAAAAGTATAACTCTGAAGTTTTTTTCCGTAGCAACAAACTTTCCAACTCTCTTTGGGTTATGTGGCTGGTGCATTAAACTTTAAATTTCTGCATGCCGTTTGATTTGCTCCTCATGCGTGGAATCACAATGGCTTTGTTAGGGGTCGAAAGTATTACTAGACCTCGTGTATGATAACATATACGGAGTACGTATGAAAAACATTGAGCGAAATAAGCAGCTAGCCGGCGGCCGGCGTCATTCCATCTGGAAAGGGATTCCAAGAAAGCCAAAGGCACTACAGAGAAAGTAGCTAAGCATTCGTTTTCGATGAGAATGTACAGGAAACAAGAAGACTTTTAGTTACGTACTTAGGAGACATGCATGATGCATGGGATGGGCACATGTCTCCAGCCTCCACACAACATAATAAACACACGACCTTATCTGACAACTACTTGTAACCAGTACCAACATCTAAGTAGTTGTTTTATGAAAACGCCAAATCTAATACTTGTCTAGGCACTCTCCTGTCTTACGCGGTGCTCACTTCTCGCGTCCGTCGGAATCGAATCGACCGGCGCAGATACAACCAAACTGACAACGCAACTTTCCCCTCTCCTTATCCACTCATGGCGTCCTCTTCCTGTCTCCCCCCACTCCACCCCCACGCGCACGAACTCGACCTCAAGCGGACGAAAGGAGATGGATGGATCGCGCCCCCATCGAGAAGTTCTTGAGGTCGGCGGAGGAGGAACGGGAGGCGGTACTGGTGCGGATTGAACGGTGCCCCGCTCCCTAGGTGAAGGGCGACATTCATGGCGGTCCCGGTGCCCGGTTGAACGGTGCCCTGCTCCCTAGGCGAAGGGCGACATTCATGGCGTTGGTGCGACTGGGAAGATCCAATGGCGCCGGCGCTCCCGAGGCGAAGGGCGGCGACCTTGGACTTAAATCGCGCGCCGGTCGCCGGATCTGGAGCTCCACCGTGGGGCTCTTTTACGGTACGGACGAACAGACAACAACCGTCCAAGGCCCCAGATCCAATGGTTGAGGTGAACCAATACTTGTCCAACCAACCAGTAGTATTTTTCCAACTATGGATAAAATGGGTAGAAGAAAAAAACATGTCCCCCAAAACAATTCACACATCCAGAAGGGTATTTTCGCAAGTCTGTCCACCCGGCTAGAGTTAGAGCCGATCCCCACACTCGCTCGGCGGCGCATCACATCTCCACAGCCAGCTCCGGCGCGGCGCATCGCCCAGTCCATGAGGTCCATCTCCACACCCACTCCACTCGCTCGGCGACGCACCCACTCCGCAGCGCCTCTTCCCGGCCGCCGTCGCCAGCGCACTGCGTCGACCCCGCGGAGACCGGGTGGTCACACGGATGGCCAGGAACAACGACTCGCCCGTGCGGCCAGACGCGAAGATGGACGTTGTGGTGGCCAGGATGAGGAGGGGAGAAGGAGGGGTGCTGATGGTGGCGCTTGTGGGGGAAGCAGAGTGCGGCCTCCTGCCGTCAGCAGATGAGGATCGGCTGGGGGAGCAAACCGAGGAGGAGGCAAACTACGCCGGAGGTGGAGGAGTTCCGGCATGCGCGTGCACTCGAACCGCTGGACGAGCATCACCATCGAATATGTACGTCTCTCTCTCCTACTCTGTAGGTACAAAGTAGAGCACACAATTGTGACGGGAGATTACTGTTGGATGAGACCTTTGATGTATTGAATTTAGAGATGGTTGCTGATTCTTTTTTATCGAAAGAAGAAGTAGAGATTTAAAAGATAAATCGTGGAATTTCAAACAGGTCTTTGTTAGTAGCAGAAAATTCATGAAAGCAATTCTCTGCTAGGTTGTGGCAATGGTGTTAGTTTGTTCCTTCCTGAGTTTAGCTCCTGCTCCTTGCATTAAGTTGGAAATGCAGACTAGGTAAGAAAATAACTTTGTTGGATCTGATCCTTGTGAAAAATTATCATGTAGGCATAGTAAGCCTTTTTACTTCTATGTAACAAATACCTGATGTTTCCCTAGAGAATAGAGTGCACAACTTGTTGAAATTTGCTTGATGAAATACTGTATACTTAGAAGAAGTACGCATTGTTAACCAAATATTTCAAGGGCCAGAGTGTGGTTGTTGCACTATGGTAATCATTTGGAATTTGGTGTAGGGAATATGATCAAATTATTGCATGTATGAGAAACAAAATAAGTGATGCACTAAAAAGCGAATTAAGCTTTTGAGGGAATATTCACATTATATAGAACACCTTGACTCTCGTCATTTACATAAGTCAATGTAACAAAACGTCCGCACCATTTTCTGTATACTTAGAAAAGGAGAACATTTTGCAAAATGAAAATTAAGATGTACTTGGAAGATTTCCCTTTGCTTGTTTCTTTCCTTCTCCTTAGTTTGAAGACAACCAACAGCGAACAATGATCGTCAATCTCTTCACTTTTCTTCACATTATTTTCGTTTTCACTTCTCTTTCCAGTGTTTGGGGAATAAATAACAAATAAATAATACTACAAGCTTCTTAATCTGTCAGTGTTTATAATAAGCTAATTGTTCTGCAGTTTGAACTGAAATCTTGATGGAGAGTCACTCGAAAAGCCAATATGAACAAGATTTGGGGACCACTGTTGAAGAGAGGTTTGCTCATATGAGATGTTGTATTACAAAAGTATGGATGATGCATGCCATAGGTAATATTTAGTAACTAAAGTGCATGATTACCACTTGGCATACATGGTAAGCAAACATATCAGTCTAACAACAATTACTTCCTGGATTTGCTGATGCAGGGTGTTGCTTGGACGACTTGATCGATGCTCCCTTGTTCGACGATGCCGCCGGAGCAGGTGGGTGGAAGTTGGGGATTCATTGCGTTCATCGAGAAGATGGCGGCTGGCGTTAGGATTGCGGTGGCTGGTGTTCTTGTATGTAGCATTGTAGCTTGAGTATTAATCCCAACTCTGTAGATTTACAGTACGATAATGCATTCATATCATACATTTTGTACTGTAATAAAAATAGTTGAGCTCATTTTGCTATTCTTGTATGAACCAACATTTGATCTTTCAGGCCAATTACAATGTCACACTCATCACTTAGCAATACAGTTATTTTCCATTGTTCGCAACCGCTTCCAACAATAGCCAGCAAGATGCATTGGCATCCATTGGCGATCTTCTTACAGACAAGGATTCACAGATGATTGCCTTAAGGAACGAGCACATATGTCATGGCATATATCATGACCGGAGACTACAAGAGAAATGCTAATCATGTATATTGCTGGAATATCAATCCGGGATATCCAGATTACAAGTAGTTGGTTTTCTTATATGGTAGGACCTCTCAAAGTTCTTCAAGGACATGTATCCTTCTTTGCTGCACATGTACAACCTTGGGGTTCTGATGCCCCCCTTGTTCTTCACGTTTTCCTTCCTTAGGCTGAACCCTTTCGCATATCTGTTATAGAACTTGAACCCTTCTTTTTCACTTGTGAATGTCTGACTAAATACCATGTAATACTCTTGGATTTCTTCTACGCATACATGGTGAGCTGCCATGTGGTCCAACTACAATCAATAAGAAATTCATGTAAAAAAAATCATGTCAGTTTTGCAGTCTGGTTTCAAACTAGAACACAATAAATTCTGAAGGAAAGAAAAAACAATAATTCATCAGTTCATACATAACTCCTACAATAAGGTATGCCTATTTAGGAAGTTGATTTACTGGACTAAGATAACACAAGCACTTCACAAATTCACGAATTCAGCACACGCACCTGGCACTTGGCACCTGGGAATCGACGGATACGGCACTTGTCGTTTGGACGGCCGGGTATAGAGAGAGGATGGAGATGCCGTTTGATAGCAAGTTAGCAACGGCGATTTGTTTCCTGTCGACTGCTGCGCCAAGGAACGCCGACGAGCTTTCTCCTGTCGATGGCGGCGCCAACGACGACGGGGGCACGTGCAAGGGCGACGACGGGGTCACGTGCTATGGCGCGGCGATCTGTCTCCGGTCGACGACGTCGCCAAGGAACGACAGTGACGGCGGCGGCGCGTGGGGCGTCGCTCTGTTTTCTTTTTTTACGGACTGTGCTCTGTATCGTCTGAGCGCTGCCGATGGATAGAACATACAACATAGTCAATTACCGCCCTACAATAATAAGTTGTCTAAACTAACCCAAACAATCAACGGTGGATATGTTTAAATACTACTAACTCAGAGGACAAGTAATTTGTACCGTAAAAGACCCCCCACCGTGTGATGCCCTCAATGCCGACCACGAGTTCCTTCTCCTTGAACCCTCAGCCCGTTCTCGAGCTCCTCCTCACCACAGTGCCCTCGAGCTCCTCCATATCTCGATCGTTTTGTGGCGAGGTGAGCTCCATCCCTCTTCATCCGATCGATTTTATTTTGACCTCGCTTCCGTCGATTTGTATTGCTCCGTCTCCGCCCAGCCTCTCCGCCTGTTGCTGGTGCTCTGTTCTTTGGTCAATACCCCATCTTGTTTGTGTCATGCTCGTGTGTGGTCTTTGGTGTAGTTTGTCTACTTGTATTTATTTTTCCGATACAAAAACTACATCCACAACTAGTATGATTCTACTACTTGTGCAGTGGCTTGATGATGTTTGTTCGTGCAGCTGATTGCTTTGAAAATTACATAGGGTGGTCCTGGTTGCAACTTAGTTAGAGTTCACAAGTATGGTTCTGGTTCTGTGTGCTACATTTTGTACTGCAGGTAGGAGTGTTCTTTTCTACAACGTTCTGAGTTTGTTTTTATAATAACGACATGTATTTTTGTAATAACAGGAAGTATTTTTTTACACATGCAAATTTGTTTACAACAGTATGTATTTTAACAATATCGGGATGTATTTTTACAATATCAGGATGTACTTTTATAATAACGAGATGTATCTTTTATAATTACATGATTCATTTTTTTTTACACATGAAATTTTTTTTACAACAGGATGTATTTTTAACTATATCAGGATGTATTTTTATAACATTGGGATGTACTATTTTTTACTATAACAGATTGTATTCTTTTTATAATTACATGATGTATTTTTTACTTGTTTTTTCCTGTGAGATGTAAGAAACAATTGTTTCTGGAGAAGTGTGGCCATGGAGGGGGCCGGTTTTTTGTACATGTTTTTTTTCGATCTAAATTGGGGCCGGGGGTTGCTACGGTGCTGATCAGGTGGTCTCGGATCAACATGTCGCTTTTGAACGGACGGAGACACCTCGAAGCAAAAACGTGCGGCCGGAGCCCTATTTCGGGAAAGCACCGGGACCACTTTCTATTTTTGGATTTAGGACAAAGGGGGCACCGCGTAGGACTAACCGGTAACCGGGCACTGTGTAGCCACGTCCTTATGAAAAAGAGAAAAGTCCGTCCCCTTCCATATATTTGCTGCCTTGTCAAATGTTACTGGTACCTTCATTTGTCCCATTTGAGCCATGTTAGAGCTTTCTTTCCAAGTAAACGCTTACAAGCCTACAAATAGACAGAGACAACCGACCACTCAAGATGAAAAAAATTAAGATGCATCTTGAATTTTGAATCAGGCCAAATTGACCTTCCGTTGAACATTCGTTAAAAAAAAACATCCATTGAACATATCTGACAAAATTATCGATCAAGGAATTGCATCATATATTTGATATATATTCGCATTTTCTCGCATATGAGGGCTGCCTTGAAGGCCAAAATCCTAGTGGCAGCAATTGTGTTGATCGACCGGTCAATGCTGCGTAGCGCGGAAACTATGTGATTGATACGTCGCAAACGTATCTACTTTTCCAAACACTTTGCTATTGTTTTGCCTCTGATTTTTAATAAATTGTTTGGAACTAACCCGAACTGACGCTGTTTTCAGCAGAATTGCATTTGGTGTCTTTCTTTTGTGCAGGGTTGAAAAGTTCGTGGAAAATTCCAGAAAAAATATAAAAAGGATTTTTGAGAAGAATAAGCCTCGGATCCAGAAGACCCCGAGGGGGGGCCACCCCAGGAGCAGGGGCGGGTCCCACCTGCGGGTGGGCCCTAGGCCGCGGCAGGGGGGCGCCCCTGCCCCTGGGACCTCACCTCTCGACCCCCCTTCGCTTATAAGCTCCCTTATGACCTAAAAACGACGGCCCCCGAACACTTTTCCAGAAACCTTACGGAGCTCCGCCGCCATCATGAACCCTAAATTCGGGGTCCAGGATCGTTGTTCCGGCACCCTGCCGGAGTGGAGATCGCCGCCATCGTCACCGCAAACGCCTCTCCATCAACCATCCATGTCATCCCCATCCATGTGTGAGTAGTTCCCTGCTGTAGGCAAGGGGATGGAAGGGATTGAATAAGATTGCTCATGTAATTCGAGGCCAAAATTGTTAGGGCATGATGCCTAGTATCCTCTATTTGTGTTAATCATCGTTGGTACAATTAGTTATGCTTAATGCTTGTCACTTTGGGCCCGGGTGCCATGATTTCAGATCTGAAAACTTTATGTTTCCATGAATATAATAGATGTTTTGGGTCCTATCTACTAATTGTATGCACTTGTTGTCAACCGGAACCAGAGATCCCAAGTGACAGAAACGGGGACATCGATGGGAATGGTTGGCAACTCGAGGGTTACATGTATCCATTGTGTGTTAATGCTTTGCTCCGGTGTTCTATTAAAAGGAACACCTTAATTGCCATTTGTTCCTTAATTGGCCCGGCTGAAACCGGATGGCAGGACAAAAGATGCCGTGCAAGTTCTTATTGCAAGCACGTACGGCTAAATTAGGAATACATGCCTATGATTGTTTGATACTCGGATGCTATATTTATTCTTGCTTTGTGCCTAGTTATGTTTATTTCATAAGCTATCTTATTCATGCAATGCCCATATATCTGTCCCTATGTCTACGGTGCTTTTAATCCTGCTGCTTACAATCAATATTTCTGCTGTCACCATTGTTGTCTTTATTTTATTACTACTGTTACTGTTCTACTGCTGCCATCAAATTATTGTTACTACTGATAAATTGCTTCGAGAGAAATCCTTTTAGGTGTGGTTGAATTGACAACTGAACTGCTAAGGCTTATAAATATTCTTTGGCTCCCCTTGTTTCGAATCAATAAATTAGGGTTATACTACCCGCGAAGACTGTTGTGATCCCCTACACTTGTGGGTCATCAAGACTATTTTCTGGCGCCGTTGCCGAGGAGCATAGCTTTATTTATAAGTTCACCTGGGAGTTTTTATGTCTGCTGTAATCTATTGTAGCGGACCTGCACTTAAAAATAGGCAAGATCCCTGTGTATAGTGCAAATCCCTGGATCGAATCGTTTGCACACACAGTTTACGATGAATACCATAACATTGTATCAAATTATTACACAAATGATCCAGACTTAAAATAATCCATTACAACCTTGCATAGCTCGAAGCTAGCATAAACAAAAATAACAGCGGAAGACTAAAATTATTGCATGGAGTCCCAATCTTCATGTAGCCACAGGCGAAACATGTTGGTTGCAGACTCGAAACCCTTAACGAAACCTCACTCATCGTCAGAACAACCTGATAAAAGATATCAACAAGGTGGGTCAGAACCATAAAATGGATCTAGCAAGTGACACTTTGTGGACTCATAGAGGAAAACTCTAATAACATATATGCATATTTGGCTTGTGGAGTTTGAAGGCTATTTGCATAAAGCCAATTTTTCCCTAACTCTTTGTAAAACATCTTTTCATCTATACGAGACTTTTATGGCATGAAAACCACCGTCTCATCTACCCTTGTTCACCCATCAAATTTTAACTTAGAGAAATTGGAATGTTGGGATCCTCCGTTGACGTCTTTGATCAGCTGCTCATAGTTGTCCATAACCGGGGACACGGCTAAGTACTTAGTTTGACACTTTGCAGAGGTTGTGCACTTTCACCATTAGACTTAACCAACCCAAACTATCCCTCACACTCCATTGGTGTTCCGAGGAAAAGAAGAAGGTTAAGACGAGATCCTTCAGAAGCGTTTTTCCCACCCCATACCGGCCTGACACGCTCCACCTACAAACCTCTACCACCACCTGTCAAGCCGGGATGAGTCCACGCAACTTAGTTGATCAAGACAGAGCCCATATGACTAATGGCTGCACTGGAAGCAATCTTCACTTGGAGTAACTTCAAATCCCTTTGATCCTGGGTGGCTTTCCGCAAGTGTGATTCATCCTCCTAAGTCAGGGGACCACGTATGATCCTTCCTCCCAAAATAGGGAATCACCCTCTTCTACAATTCATCCTCCCGTATATGGGGAATTGCTTTATTCCAACCACCCACCCAGGTAGTTTATTAACTTAGTAGAATTTTCATTAGCTTTTGATACAAAACACATAGCATAGCATTTACCTATTCTACTAAGTTATCATATTGGTACTAGACATTTATGAATATTCTAGAGTAATACTAAACAGGTCTAGCATAGCAATACTAATAAGCCTATCATGCAAATTTTCTAAGTAAAAGCTACAACAATGCATATATCAAAATAATAGGACGAAAAGTATGCAAGTGTGCCACTTGCCTTGGCAACAGGAGTGGCAAGAGTAGCAACCACCAAAGTCTTCGTGACTCTCCGAATAAACTAATAAATAAACAAGCCACACATAAACAAACAGAACAATAATAATCATACAAAAATAATAACAATACAACAAAAATATGCTATGCATGAAATGCAATTAAAATCATAAGAAAACATTAAACTAAGTTTTCTGGTTTGTAAAAATATGCATGAAGTCAAAATGCAATTAAAACAATTCTTAATATAAAGACAACATAAAACAATTCCCAAAAGGGAATAAACACTAAATAAATACTAATGCTAAAATAAATAACTATAAAAATATGGAATTGGTCTCTCTGGACAGAGGGCTTCAAAACTAAACTAACCCAATTGGATTTACTCAAAAAGCTATTTTTAAACTAAAGTTATGACAAATTTACTCAAATTTCACATTTGAAATTCAAATAAATTTAAACTTGTCAAAACAGAAAACTAAAACTACAGAAAGATTCTACTGGTTCTAAGGACTTCAAATATATAAAAATATTGAATTTGGCCAAACCAATAAAAAGATATGATAAAACTAAGTTGCAGGGGTTTTTCTGCAAAACAGACAGATTAAAAAAAAACAGGAAAATCCTTCTCCACGCTGGCGCTGACTGGATCTGACGTGGCAGCTTCTGATTGGCCGAGGGTGCTGACTATGCGCTGACTGGGATGCCACGTAGGCGTACCGATTCAGTTTAAATAAAAATAAAACATGACCGTCAGATCTAGATCTGACGGTCCAGATCTATTTGACCATCACCTAGTGGCGCTAGGTCACCGGAGCGGCCGGCCGACGGCGGCGACGGCTCGGCATGCCGCGTTCCGGCGAAAACACAGGGAGAGGGAGGGGGATTTTGTTACCGTGGGCTGCAGGACGTCGGGGCGAGCTCGGTGGCGAGAAGGGCGTCGTCTATGTGCACGGGTACGGCCGGAATTCCTCGCCGGAGTGGGCTCCCGTGGCGGTGGTCGTCGGTCGAGCACGCACACGATGATCTGAGGAGCGGAAAAATACAGGACCATGTCAGTGAGGTGCGCAAGGACGTAACAAAGGAGATGGGACAGGAGAGAGAGCTCGGGGTGGTCGACATCCACCGAAAATGGAGAAAATCGCCGGCGGCCGTCGCGGTGCTTCGAGCTCGATTGGGAGCAGCCTGGGGGCTCTCGGAGAGGGATTTTTGGGGTAGAGGAGAGAGGGCGAGGTGGGGATTTTATAGGGGTACTCGATGGCGTCGATCTCGGTCTTAAAAGCGCGAATTGAAGACGAGGATCGCCGGTGCTGGCTTGCCATGTCGCGGGCGGAAATTTGGGGAAGACGACGTGTTGTGTCGATGCTGACAAGTGGGACCGCGATGTCAACGAGAGAGAGGAGGGAGACGCGGGCCGGACCGGTGCTGGGCTGCGCGTGGGGAGAGAGGAAAGGGGGGGGATGGGCTGCTGGCTGGGTTTCGGCCTAGTTGGCCTTTTCCATTTTTTTCTTGTTCCTTTTCTTTTTCTGAAATTCAAATAACTTTTGAAATACAAGTTCAAATTGGTTCAAACCAATTTGAATAATTTTGTAAAATCAAAATAATCCTTTTAAATACTTTGGAACCTTTTCCATAATATTTTATTTTTAAATAAAAAAAACAAAATATGGCATATTTACATAATTGGCACCTTTATGTCAATTTAATAAATAGGCTATTAAGAAATCTTTTGAACTTAAATAATATGAGTAGTATCATGTGGTATGAACAATGATAATCTCATTTTTGTTATTTTTACCCAAAATAAAATTACCACAATTACCCTTGGCATTTTAAATGGTAATTGGTGATATTTTCCAAAGTCAAAATAAAAACAAATCTTTTACAATTAATTTGATAAAATACTTTTTACAAAGCTTATTCTAAACAGAACACTTTGGCACTATACTTGGCCATCAAATAAAATCATAGAAACCAAAATATTATATAGGGCATAACAGGCCCCTTTATGATATTTTCTCAAATAGGGTTTTAAAGTGGAAATAGAATTCCATCTTTTGGAAAAAAAATGCAATCAAGCAAGAGAATGATGCATGCATGCATGATTTTTTTGGATTTCCAAAACAAAATAATTATAATTTTCAAAAAGTTTTTGATCTTTCTGATTTTCCAAAAATTTGAAAACTTGGGTTGTTACATACTACCACCCTTAAAAGGAATCTCGTCCTCGAGATTCGGAGAGGCTAGAAGAATGGGTTTGAAAACTCTAGGTTTTGACAACTGGGTGGGCTACCACCCTTACAGAATTGGGCTACCACCCTTAACAGAAATTTTTGTTGGTAGTTTAAAATGTCAAACTTCAAACTGAAAGCTTGAATAGAATGTACCATTTTCCATACCAGGCTCATTGTAGGCTCCTTCCAAGTGGACATGGTTCACATATCCCTTGTCAAAAGGGTTTGGCTTGGCAGCTTCCTTAGTCTTCTTTTCGGGACAGTCACTGGAATAGTGTCCCATCTGCTTGCACTTATAGCACTTTATGTGACTAAGGTCCTTCTTGCCTGTGGGGTGATTGTGATTCTGACCATTGTGACTATTGTTATTGTATTCACCATTTCCACCATTGCTTCCATTATTATGATTATGGCCATTGTGATTGTGGCCACTCCCATACTTGTGGTTGTGGTGCCCTCCATTGTTCTCATGATAATGTGGCTTCTTCTGAGCAGCTTCTGAGTTGTACTTGCTGCCACTATGCTTCCTCTTCCTATTCTCTGCTTTCTTGATATTATCCTCCAATGTGATCTCTTGGTCTAGCAGAGCCTGATAGTTTGGGGCATATGCGACTGTCAACGGAATTTTCAACTCGTCACACAGTCCCTTGAGGAATTTTTCCTTCCTCTTGGCATCAGTGTCAATGTCTTCAGGAGCATAACGAGACAACGAGTAGAAGTCGTCCATATACTCCTTGAGTGACCTGTTTCCCTGTCTCAGGCTTCGGAATTCTTCCTTCTTCAAGTTCATAATGCCTGAAGAGATATGGGCATTACGAAAGCCTTCCTTGAATGTTTCCCAAGTCAAGCTATTCAGAGGGTGGGTGATTTGATAAGTTTCCCACCATTGAGCTGCTGGTCCCTCCAATAGATGAGCGGTGAATCTCACTTTCTCAGCTTCGGTGCACTCACAAGTCACCAAACCCTTGTGTACAGAGCGCAACCAATCATCTGCCACAATAGGCTCAGTTGCATTAGAGAACTTGTTAGGTCTTAACTTCAGAAATCTTTCAAGCATGTCTACTTGAGGAGGAGGTGGTGGTGGCGGTGGTGGAGGTGGTGGTGGCGGCGCATTCTGATTTGCCATGAATTGGGCCATCATGGTCATCAGTTGAGTCTGTGCCGCTATCATCTGTTGAAGCATGGCATCGGTGTTGTTGTTGTTGTTGTTGGGATCACGTCGAGGAGGCATCTGTGGGGTTTTAGCATAGCTGAGCAAAAGATAGACAGATCTATGAGAAATACTCCTACCCATACAAACAAGTAACACCAAAGAAAACAATCAATCAAAAGTTCAACACAAACTTTTTGATAGAAACGAACTAGTCGTTTGGAAAGGAAAAACACACCAAGGTTTTGAAAAACAATAGCGGTAGTACTGCCATACCACAAGTTGGTAGGTCAATACACCATCGGGGTTGTTATTCTAATGAAATGGTGGTCTAATCTATCTCCTTCTTGAGTGCATCGAGTTCTTCACCGATTTTCTTGAGTTCGTCAAGGTGCTTCTGGGTGTTGTGAAGTCTAAAATGAAGTCTTGCTCCAAGGTACTCGATGGCCTCCCATGCTGCACTTCTTGCTGAATCAAAGAAGGATGTGTGAAGTATTGGGTTGGTGAACATGCAGCATCCTTCGGTCTTGTGGTCGTCGTCTTTGCTCTTGTACAAATGGAGTTGCACCCACCAGTATTCTTGTCCTTCACCCACGAAAGGAAACCCTTTGTATACAGGTTCTCCTTCAAATCCCAAGCTCTTCATGTTATCTTTGAGTGCTCTTGGAAACTCAGTCTCACATTGTAGAGTCATGATCATCACTGGTCCTTTCTTGATGGCTTCCATGAGGGTGGTCATCTAGAACAAGAGAAAATTACTTAGAAAGAAATTTAGACATGATGGTTACAAGAATGACATTAGAAAAGTTTTTTTTTGGACGAATAGAAATTAGCTTTTAGTCCTATGGCTTTCTTAATTCTATTCCAAACCTAGGGTTTCGAACCTACAGGCAACACAGTGCTCTGATACCATCTGTAGCGGACCTGCACTTAAAAATAGGCAAGATCCCTGTGTATAGTGCAAATCCCTGGATCGAATCGTTTGCACACACAGTTTACGATGAATACCATAACATTGTATCAAATTATTACACAAATGATCCAGACTTAAAATAATCCATTACAACCTTGCATAGCTCGAAGCTAGCATAAACAAAAATAACAACGGAAGACTAAAATTATTGCATGGAGTCCCAATCTTCATGTAGCCACAGGCGAAACATGTTGGTTGCATACTCGAAACCCTTAACGAAACCTCACTCATCGTCAGAACAACCTGATAAAAGATATCAACAAGGTGGGTCAGAACCATAAAATGGATCTGGCAAGTGACACTTTGTGGACTCATAGAGGAAAACTCTAATAACCTATATGTATATTTGGCTTGTGGAGTTTGAAGGCTGTTTGCATAAAGCCAATTTTTCCCTAACTCTTTGTAAAACATCTTTTCATCTATACGAGACTTTTATGGCATGAAAACCACCGTCTCATCTACCCTTGTTCACCCATCAAATTTTAACTTAGAGAAATTGGAATGTTGGGATCCTCCGTTGACGTCTTTGATCAGCTGCTCATAGTTGTCCATAACCGGGGACACGGCTAAGTACTTAGTTTGACACTCTGTAGAGGTTGTGCACTTTCACCATTAGACTTAACCAACCCAAACTATCCCTCACACTCCATTGGTGTTCCGGGGAAAAGAAGAAGGTTAAGACGAGATCTTTCAGAAGCGTTTTCCCACCCCATACCGGCCTGACACGCTCCACCTACAAACCTCTACCACCACCTGTCAAGCCGGGATGAGTCCACGCAACTTAGTTGATCAAGACAGAGCCCATATGACTAATGGCTGCACTGGAAGCAATCTTCACTTGGAGTAACTTCAAATCCCTTTGATCCTGGGTGGCTTTCCGCAAGTGTGATTCATCCTCCTAAGTCAGGGGACCACGTATGATCCTTCCTCCCAAAATAGGGAATCACCCTCTTCTACAATTCATCCTCCCGTATATGGGGAATTGCTTTATTCCAACCACCCACCCAGGTAGTTTATTAACTTAGTAGAATTTTCATTAGCTTTTGATACAAAACACATAGCATAGCATTTACCTATTCTACTAAGTTATCATATAGGTACTAGACACTTATAAATATTCTAGGGTAATACTAAACAGGTCTAGCATAGCAGTACTAATAAGCCTATCATGCAAATTTTCTAAGTAAAAGCTACAACAATTCATATATCAAAATAATAGGACGAAAAGTATGCAAGTGTGCCACTTGCCTTGGCAACAGGAGTGGCAGGAGTAGCAACCACCAAAGTCTTCGTGACTCTCCGAATAAACTAATAAAATAAACAAGCCACACATAAACAAACAGAACAATAATAATCATACAAAATAATAACAATACAACAAAAATATGCTATGCATGAAATGCAATTAAAATCATAAGAAAAACATTAAACTAAGTTTTCTGGTTTGTAAAACTATGCATGAAGTCAAAATGCAATTAAAACAATTCTTAATATAAAGACAACATAAAACAATTCCCAAAAAGGGAATAAACACTAAATAAATACTAATGCTAAAATAAATAACTATAAAAATATGGAATTGGTCTCTCTGGACAGAGGGCTTCAAAACTAAACTAACCCAATTGGATTTACCAAAAAGCTATTTTTAAACTAAAGTTATGACAAATTTACTCAAATTTCACATTTGAAATTCAAATAAATTTAAACTTGTCAAAAAAGAAAACTAAAACTCCAGAAAGATTCTACTGGTTCTAAGGATTTCAAATATATAAAAATATTTGAATTTGGCCAAACCAATAAAAAGATATGATAAATCTAAGGTGCAGGGGTTTTTCTGCAAAACAGACAGATTAAAAAAAACAGGAAAATCCTTCTCCACGCTGGCGCTGACTGGATCTAACGTGGCAGCTTCTGATTGGCCGAGGGTGCTGACTATGCGCTGACTGGGATGCCACGTAGGCGTACCGATACAGTTTAAATAAAAATAAAACATGACCGTCAGATCTAGATCTGACGGTCCAGATCTATTTGACCATCACCTAGCGGCGCTAGGTCACCGGAGCGGCCGGCCGACGGCGGCGACGGCTCGGCATGCCGCGTTCCGGCGAAAACAGAGGGAGAGGGAGGGGGCTTTTGTTACCGTGGGCTGCAGGACGTCGGGGCGAGCTCGGTGGCGAGAGGGGCGTCGTCGATGTGCACGGGTACGGCCGGAATTCCTCGCCGGAGTGGGCTCCCGTGGCGGTGGTCGTCGGTCGAGCATGCACACGATGATCTAAGGATCGGAAAAATACAGGACCATGTCAGTGAGGTGCGAAAGGACGTAACAAAGGAGATGGGACAGGAGAGAGAGCTCGGGGGGGTCGACGTCCACCGAAAATGGAGAAAATCGCCGGCGGCCGTCGCGGTGCTTCGAGCTCGATTGGGAGCAGCCTGGGGGCTCTCGGAGAGGGATTTTTGGGGTAGAGGAGAGAGGGCAAGGTGGGGAGTTTATAGGGGTACTCGATGGCGTCGATCTCGGTCTTAAAAGCGCGAATTGAAGACGAGGATCGCCGGTGCTAGCTTGCCATGTCGCGGGCGGAAATTTGGGGAAGACGACCATGTTGTGTCGGTGCTGACAAGTGGGACCGCGATGTCAGCGAGAGAGAGGAGGGAGACGCGGGCCGGACCGGTGCTGGCTGCGCGCGGGGAGAGAGGAAAGGGGGGGGGAGATGGGCTGCTGGCTGGGTTTCGGCCCAGTTGGCCTTTTCCATTTTTTTCTTGTTCCTTTTCTTTTTCTGAAATTCAAATAACTTTTGAAATACAAGTTCAAATTGGTTCAAACCAATTTGAATAATTTTGTAAAATAAAAATAATCCTTTTAAATACTTTGGAACCTTTTCCATAATATTTTATGTTTAAATAAAAAAACAAAATATGGCATATTTACATAATTGGCACCTTTATGTCAATTTAATAAATAGGCTATTAAGAAATATTTGAACTTAAATAATATGAGTAGTATCATGTGGTATAAACAATGATAATCTCATTTTTGTTATTTTTACCCAAAATAAAATTACCACAATTACCCTTGGCATTTTAAATGGTAATTGGTGATATTTTCCAAAGTCAAAATAAAAACAAATCTTTTCCAATTAATTTGATAAAATACTTTTTACAAAGCTTATTCTAAACAGAACACTTTGGCACTATACTTGGCCATCAAATAAAATCATAGAAACCAAAATATTATATAGGGCATAACAGGCCCCTTTATGATATTTTCTCAAATAGGGTTTTAAAGTGGAAATAGAATTCCATCTTTTGGAAAAAAAAAATGCAATCAAGCAAGAGAATGATGCATGCATGCATGATTTTTTTGGATTTCCAAAACAAAATAATTATAATTTTCAAAAAGTTTTTGATCTTTCTGTTTTTCCAAAAATTTGAAAAACTTGGGTTGTTACATCTATCCTTCATCATGAAGGGTAGGCGTGGTCCTAAGTTTCCAATATTACCATCCACCACAAGGAAAGGTACTGCTCTGAACTCTAAAGCTACTCTTGATTCACCTACTGTTTTAAATCGACTTGTTACACCACCTGCAAATACTGGTCCTACTGTTGATGCATCACTTTCTGAGTCTGCTACTGCTTCTGATGAATTTGATGATGCGTATATTATGCTTGATGATTCTGGTTCTTTAGGTCATTTTCTGGATACTCTTATTTCTATACTGAGAAAATTACAAATCTTGATGAAAGGCTTATTACACCTACTAGTTCTCCTAAATTATATAATTATGAGAGTAGGTATCCTGATGATTCTTATATTGATGTTAATGATGAATTTATTAGACAATATATGAATTGTGAAGCTTCAGGAGATCCTGATGCTTTGAGGAAATTTCTTGAAAAAACATGCTGTTAAAAATCATTTCACACCTGATCGTGAATTTTCTACTTCTCCTATATGCATTAAAGATGATGATTTTGATTTCTCTGTTGATCTCTCACTTATATCAAATGTTGAATCTGATCCTTTTTGTGGAACTGAGAATGATGATGCTATTGAACACATGAATAAATTAGCTTCGCTTAGCTTACTATTTTCTGATGACAAGAAGATACAGTGCTACTATTTAGTAAAGTTGTTTCCTTTTCATTAAAAGGTGATGCTAAAGTGTGGTATAATGCTTTACCTTATGGTTCCATTAAAAGTCCTCATGAATTGCTTGATGTTTTCTTTGCAAAATATTTTCCCGCTCACATGCAGCATGAGGCTTTGCAGAGAATTTTCAATTTCAGACAGCTAGATGATGAGCGTATCCCTAAAGCTTGGGGGAGATTTGGCTCATTACTCAGGGATCGGCCAGGGCATGATATACCGAAGAATGAACTTCTTGATATATTTTATAATGGACTAACTGATGAATCTAGGACATACCTAGATAGTTGTGCTGGTTGTGTTTTCAGGAAAAGGACTGTAGCTGAAGCTGAAGAATTAATGGCTAAGATAGCCAAAAATTATGATGAATGGAGTGGTCCTGAGTCTTCTCCTTAACCAACCCTGAAGAAAAGGGGAGTGCTTTTTCTAGACCCATAAGATATGCAAGATGCCAAGAAATCTATCAAGGAGAAAGGTATTAGAGCTGAAGATGTGAAGAATTTACCTCTAATCGAAACTTTATGTGAGCCTACCACTCACCCACCTATGGTAGAGGTACATTCTCTATATGATTTTACTGTCAATGATATTCCTTATAGCAAGCCTCCTAGTCAGTGTTTGGATGAATTTGATAACTTTAGTGTTAAACAAACTCATTTTAATATGCAAATTCAAGAGCAATTAAATGGTAACACTATGGTTATTAAAAATTTGTATTCTGTCTTGGAGAAAACTGCTAATGATGTTAAAGGTCTTGTTAAGCATTTTCATATGGTTCAAACTCAACTTGAACAAATTACTAAAGTACAAAAAGATTTGCTTGTGCGTATTCCTATACAAAGTAATAAACAAGCTTATGGTGTTTCAACTAGAGGTGGTATCACTACTCAAGATCCTTTGTATCCTTCAACTAGAGGTGGTATCACTACTCAAGATCCTTTGTATCCTGAAGGACATCCTAAAAGAATTGAACAAGAATATCAATTGGCTGAAAATAATATTACTAGCTCCCCTAAAAGGAAAAAGAAAAAGAAGAAACATAAAGAATCAGGAGATACTAGTAATATGGAACTTGATAAAGAACCAGTGGTCAATAATCCTAATGATGTTTCTATTTCTGATGCTGAAACTGAAAGTGGTAATGAACATGAGGATGATAATAATAAACCTGAAGAACAGGAGGAGGAGACTGCACCTCCTGTTGCTAAAAAGCATGGTAGGGAAAGAGAGCCATGGGTGCAAAAGCCTATGCCTTTTCCATCAAAATCTCATAAAACTAAAGAGGAGGAACATTATAATAAATTATGTGAATGGATGAAGCCTCTCTTTTTGCAAATTCCTTTGACTGATGCTATTAAATTACCTCCCTATTCAAAATACATGAAAGACATTGTTTCTAATAAGAGGAAAATTTCTAATGAATAGATTTCTACTATGCTTGCTAATTACTCTTTTAATGGCAAGATTCCTGAAAAGCTTGGTGATCCAGGTATACCCACTATTCCTTGCTCCATTAAAAATAATTATGTTAGAACTGCTTTATGTGATCTAGGTGCAGGAGTTAGTGTTATGCCTTTCTCTCTTTATAAGAGAATTTTATTAGACAAGCTTATTCCTACTGATATTTCCCTACAAATGGCTGATAAATCTACTGCTGTGCCTATTGGTATCTGTGAGGATGTTCCTGTGAAAGTTGCTAATTGTTTAATCTTAACTGATTTTGTGGTGTTGGAAATGCCTGAAGATGATAATATGTCTATTATTCTTGGAAGACCTTTTCTTAATACTGCAGGGGCTGTTATTGATTGCAATAAAGGAAAAGTTACTTTTAATGTTGATAATAAGGAGCACACGGTATATTTCCCAAAGAAGATTAATGCCAAAATTGGTGTGAATTCCATTGAAAATATTGAAACCATCAAGGTTGGAGCTATTGATTGTCCTATTCGTATACATCATAGAAAATATGAAACTCTTATGATTGGGACAATTGCTATACAATATGAGGTAACATAATTGTCATTTGGAAATTGAATTCTTTGTGTTAAATAAATTTGGTATGGTAGCAAGACTTGATCAACCTTGCTAACAAATCAATTTTAAACGACATAAAGACTTTAATAACCATTAGTTTTTCCTCTGTTATTTATCTTTTACTTTTCTATAATTTTTATTTCTTAGTAAGTTTATGCTTTTTAAATATCAATATCCTGTTTTATTAGCTCATTTTTATCTCATTTAAGTTCCTCTATAAAAGTTGTCGAAAAATTCCAGAAAAATTACATGAATTTTATTATTTTAAAAGAGGCACAGGAGTGCTTGGGGCTGACCTGGGGGACCCCCCAGGGGCACAGGCGGGTCCCACCCGCGGGTGAGGGCCTGGCCGCGGCCAGAGGCCGCCTGTGCCCCCTGGAGGGCCCCACCAGGTGAGCTGCCTCCCACACACACACACTCTCTCTCTCTCTCTCTCGAGAAATCATTCCTCCATTGCTCAAACCCGAGTTCTTGCTCTTGAGTGCTGGAATTTTCAATCTCCTTGTTCAGACCATTATTTTTGCTGAAAGTTGGTGCAAATCTTCTCCGGTATGTGACTCCTTCACTCCTCCAATTAGAATCTTGAATGGTTTTGTATAAGTTGAGTATTTTGGTACTGTATATGACCCTTATTATGAGCTTGCATGCTTGATTTGAAATTCATTAGATGGTTTTGATGCATGTATTAGTTAGTATTGGGTTATAGGAGTAGTGTAATGCACTTCCTATATTTTATTTTCAAGTTTTGTGAGGTTTGTTGAAAAATTTCAGAAAAAGAAGAAAATGCCTAAGTTCAATTTAGGTGGGATCTTTAAGAAGAAGGAGCCCTCTTCTCGTCAAGAAACGAGAGGGTCAAGTTCTAATGCACCAATGAGGCCGTCATATAACGAAGATTTGGAGCCACTTGGTGTTATTGTGCTTGCCCGAGAGACGGACGTGCGTTCATCGGTATACCCATGTTATGAATTTTTACAAGCTGCAGGTATACGCGATGAGTTATCTAGTCTTGTTACTAATGCATCTTTGACAAATATTGTACTAGCGGAGAGGCCCCAATATCTTAAGCTCACTAACATCTTTGTGCAAAGCTTTAATTTCATTGATGATCAGTATCACCCAGGTGTTGAGTTCATGCTTTATGAACAACCTTGGAGAATGCCTTTGTCTGAGTTTTGCAGTGCTTGGGTGTGAGTAACACGGGGCTCACAGGAAAGATGAACAAGCAGCCCAGTACCTCAAGGACCTCTATGCCGGAATCTGTCAGGATGATTGGAGGGATTCTACGCGTGCAAAATTTGCGAGCATCCAATTTCCAGCTGTGGGGTATTTGGGCTATGACATTGCTCATTGTATCCTTCCCCGGGATAACACGAGTAACATGTCTAGTCCTGATCTTGCTATTCTTGCCACTGCAATTAATCATGATGATTGATACGTCACAAACGTATCTACTTTTCCAAACACTTTCCTATTGTTTTGCCTCTGATTTTTAATGAATTGTTTGGAACTAACCCGAACTGATGTTGTTTTCAGCAGAATTGCATTTGGTGTCTTTCTTTTGTGCAGGGTTGAAAAGTGCGCGGAAAATTCCAGAAAATTTATAAAAAGGATTTTTGAAGAAAAATAAGCCTCGGAGGCAGAAGATCCCGAGGGGGGGGCACCCCAGGAGCAGGGGCGGGTCCCACCCGCAGGTGGGCCCTAGGCCGCGGCAGGGGGCGCCCCTGCCCCTGGGACCTCACCTCTCGACCCCCCCTTCGCTTATAAGCTCCCTTATGACCTAAAAACGACGGCCCCCGAACACTTTTTCCAGAAACCTTACGGAGCTCCGCCGCCATCACGAACCCTAAATTCGGGGTCCAGTATCGCTGTTCCGGCACCCTGCCGGAGTGGAGATCGCCGCCATCGTCACCGCAAACGCCTCTCCGTCAACCATCCATGTCATCCCCATCCATGTGTGAGTAGTTCCCTGCTGTAGGCAAGGGGATGTAAGGGATTGAATAAGATTGCTCTTGTAATTCGATGCCAAATTGTTAGGGCATGATGCCTAGTATCCTCTATTTGTGTTAATCATCGTTGGTACAATTAGTTATGCTTAATGCTTGTCACTTTGATCCCAGGTGCCATGATTTCAGATATGAACACTTCATGTTTCCATGAATATAATTGATGTTTTGGGTCCTATCTACTAATTGTATGCACTTGTTGTCAACCGGAACCGGAGACCCCGAGTGACAGAAATGGGGACATCGATGGGAATGGTTGGCAACTCGAGGGTTACATGTATTCATTGTGTGTTAATGCTTTGCTCCGGTGTTCTATTAAAAGGAACACCTTAATAGCCATTTGTTCCTTAATTGGCCTGGCTGAAACCGGATGGCAGGACAAAAGATGCCGTGCAAGTTCTTATTGCAAGCACGTACGGCTAAATTAGGAATACATGCCTATGATTGTTTGATACTTGGATGCTATATTTATTTATCTTGCTTTGTGCCTAGTTATGTTTATTTCATGAGCTATCTTATTCATGCAACGCCCATCTATCCGTCCCTATGTCTACGGTGCTTTTAATCCTGCTGTTCACAATCAATATTTCTGCTATCACCATTGCTGCATTTATTTTATTACTACTTTTACTGTTCTACTGCTTCTATCGAATTACTGTTACTACTGATAAACTGGTTCGAGAGAAATCCTTTTCAGGTGTGGTTGAATTGACAACTCAACTGCTAAGGCTTATAAATATTCTTTGGCTCCCCTTGTGTCGAATCAATAAATTAGGGTTATACTACCCGCGAAGACTGTTGCGATCCCCTACACTTGTGGGTCATCAAGACTATTTTTGGCGTCGTTGCCGGGGAGCATAGCTCTATTTATAAGTTCACCTGGGAATTTTTCTGTCTGCTGTAATCTATTCTTCATCATGAAGGGTAGGCGTGATCCAAAGTTTCCGATATTACCATCCGCCACAAGGAAAGGTACTGCTCTGAACTCTAAAGCTACTCTTGATTCACCTACTGTTTTAAATCGAATTGTTACACCACCTGCAAACACTGGTCCTACTATTGATGCATCACTTTCTGAGTCTACTACTGCTTCTGATAAATTTGATGATGCGTCTATTATGATTGATGATTCTGGTTCTTTAGGTCATTTTCTGGATACTCTTATTTCTCATACTGAGAAAATTACAAATCTTGATGAAAGGCTTATTACACCTACTAGTTCTCCTGAATTATATAATTATGAGAGTAGGTATCCTGATGATTCTTATATATATGTTAATGATGAATTTATTAGACAATATATGAATTGTGAAGCTTCAGGAGATCCTGATGCTTTGAGGAAATTTCTTGAAAAAACATGCTGTTAAAAATCATTTCACACCTGATCGTGAATTTTCTACTTCTCCTATATGCATTAAAGATGATGATTTTGATTTCTCTGTTGATCTCTCACTTATATCAAATGTTGAATCTGATCCTTTTTGTGGAACTGAGAATGATGATGCTATTGAACACATGAATAAATTAGCTTCGCTTAGCTTACTATTTTCTGATGACAAGAAGATACAGCGTTACTATTTAGTAAAGTTGTTTCCTTTTTCATTAAAAGGTGATGCTAAAGTGTGGTATAATGCTTTACCTTATGGTTCCATTAAAAGTCCTCATGAATTGCTTGATGTTTTCTTTGCAAAATATTTTCCCGCTCACATGCAGCATGAGGCTTTGCAGAGATTTTTCAATTTCAGACAGTTGGAGGATGAGCATCTCCCTAAAGCTTGGGGAAGATTTGGCTCATTACTCAGGGCTCGGCCGGGGCATGATATTCCGAAGAATGAGCTTCTTGATATATTTTATAATGGACTAACTGATTAATCTAGGACATACCTGGATAGCTGTGCTGGTTGTGTTTTCAGGAAAAGGACTGTAGCTGAAGCTAAAGAATTAATGGCTAAGATATCCAAAAATTATGATGAATGGAGTGGTCCTGAGTCTTCTCCTTTACCAACCCCGAAGAAAAGGGGAGTGCTTTTCTTAAACCCAGAAGATATGCAAAAAGCGCATAAATCTGTCAAGGAGAAAGGTATTAGAGCTGAAGATATGAAGAATTTACCTCCAATTGTAACTTTATGTGAGCCTACCACTCACCCACCTATGGTAGAGGTACATTCTCTTTATGATTTTACTGTCAATGATATTCCCTATAGCAAGCCTCCTAGTCAGTGTTTGGATGAATTTGATAACTTTATTGTTAAACAAACTCATTTTAATATGCAAATTCAAGAACAATTAAATGGTAACATGATACGTGTCAAACGTATCTATAATTTTTGATTGATCCATGCTAGTTTTGTGATGTTGTCACATGTTTTTACTATCATATTACATCATTTTTATGCATTTTGTTGGACTAACCTATTGACAAGATGCCCAGTGCCAGTTCCCTGTTTTTGTCATGTTTTGTTGCAGAAAGTTACTTCTGGAAATATTCTCGGAATTGGACGAAAATTTACAGGGATTTTTTATTGGACAAATGAAGACCGGAGCCAAAAGGGCGACCTGGGGGCCACCCACAGGCCAGGGGCGGCCCCCTACCGCGGCCCTAGGGCAGCCCGCGGGTGGGACCCGCCCCTGCCCTGTGGGCACCCCCTCGGCCGCCTCCGACGCCTATAAAATCATCCCCGACGAAAAAACCCTAACCCCCGAAGGATTTTCCCAAATACGCAACAGAGCTCCGCCGCCATCACCGACAAGTTTCGGGGGTCAGATTGATCCTGTTCCGGCACCCTGTCGGAGGGGGGATCGACTGCCGGAGCCATCTCCATCGACACCGCTGCTTCCCGCGATGAGGAGGGAGTAGTCCCTCACCGGGGCTGAGGCTTATACAAGTATCTATGTGGTTATCTCTCTCTCTCCCATGATGTGATCTTCGTTGTGATCATGAGCTTTGTTAGTATAGTTGAATACATGATGTTTCCCTATGTGTAATGGATATGATTTTGCTCAAGTGATGTTATTTAGTACAATTTCCGGAGTCACCATTGTGATCACGGTATCTCGGTGACAGCGTGGGTGCCGTGTGTGACTCTATGGATAATATATTGGAAGGATCTTCATCATGAGTTTGTTCTTTATTATTGTTGGATTGAATAGATCATGAGGTTTCTTGATTCTTGTGTTATTGAAGAAAGAGACTATTCAAGAAATATGTTGTGGTGTTTGTTAGTACTATCTATGGATGCGGATAGTGACAGCAGGAAGTGTCCATAGATGTGGAATACGAACTTTAAGGTGTGCTTTTCGTAGCCCCTACGCTATTCTCATCCTATTTGATCCACGAAAGAATGATCTCCGAGTAACGTCTACCATGCATGTGTTTTTGTGGAACTATTATGTGTTTAATTATGTTAATGATGTTGAGAGTAGTCACTAGTGAAAGTATGAAGCCTAGGCCTTGTTTCCAAGCATTGATACACCGTTTTTAGTCACTTGTTTGCTTGCTGCCATTTTTATTACAGAATTACAAAATCACCTTTTACCATCCATATCACTTGCATTTTACCATTTCTTCGCCGAACTAGTGCACCTATACAACTGACAATTGTATTAGGTGTGTTGGGGACACAAGAGACTTCTTGTATCTTAATTGCAGGGTTGCTTGAGAGGGATATCTTTGACCTCTACCTCTCGTGGATTCGATAAACCTTGGGTTACTCACTTAAGGGAAATTTGCTGCTGTCTTACAAACCTCTGCGCTTGGAGGCCCAACAAGTCTACAAGAATAGAAGCGTGTAGTAGACATCAAGCTAATTTCTGGCGCCGTTGCCGGGGAGGTGAGCGCTTGAAGGTATCTTCTTTAGATTCTGCAGTTATATCTTTTTGTTTCTTGTTTTTATTTCACTAGTTTGGCTTATGGAACGTTGTTCTTTGAATTTGCTTTTTGAGAGTGACCTCTCCACCACTCCCATGGTGGATAAGGTTACTCCACATACTGAATGTATTCCTTTCAAGATACTGATGGGGATAATTGATCGTGTTATGAGCAATTGCTATGCAGGAGATGGAGCTATACATCCTAGTTATCATCTGCTTTATATCAAAGAGTTATGTGAGTTGTTTGAGATTGCAGGTGTATCAAGAGAGGTAATCATGAGGAAATTATTTTCCTTATCACTTAAGGAGAAAGCATTGGAGTGGTATAGGCTTCTAGACAATTCTCACTTGTTGGATTGGAAGGAGCTTATGTCTCTCTTTTATTCTAAATTTTATCCTCTTCATGAAATTCATCGAGATAGAAATTATATCTACAATTTTTGGCCACATGACGGAGAGAGCATTGCTCAAGCTTGGGGGAGATTGAAATCATTAATGCTTAAATATCCTAACCATGATCTTTCCAAGGATATTATTGTTAACAATTTTTATGCAAGGCTATCTCATCATGACAAGGAAATACTTGATGCTTCTTCTATGGGTTCTTTTACAAGTAAGAAGATTGATGCTAAATGGGATCTTATTGAAAAGATTCAACAAAACATTGAAGATTGGGAGATCGACAAAGGTAAAGAGTCAGGTATAAATTATGAGTATGATTGCATTAAGTCTTTTGTTGAAACTGATAGTTTTAATAAGCTTAGTGCTAAGTTTGGACTTGACTCTCATATAGTTGTTGATATCTATAAATCTTTTGCTTCTCATATTAATATTCCTAAAGAGAAATGGTCTAAGCATCATGAACCTTTCAAAGACATTTGCAAACAAAATGAAATTGTTAATGATGATTGCAATATACATGATCCAATCTCTACAAATAATGTTCCATATAAGCATGTTAATTTTTGTGGAGTGCATAGACCTTGTGAAAGCACTCGGGTTGAAGAAGATAAATATTGTAAGCAACATAAGCATGAAAGAACTAGCAAATGGCTTAAGGATTTATATAAATTTTCTAGAGAATTAAATGACCTCTATCCTTTTATGTGTGAACTTTGCAATGAAGAAGGTCATTTTAATTTCCAATGCTCGTACTTTAATGATAGAATTATTAGCCGGTTTTGTGATAACATGATCACCTCTAGTCTTTACGATGAACTTAATTTATTTTTGGGGTGTGAAGAGTTGTCAAAAAAAACTTCTTGGTTAGATAGTAGTACTTTTGGAAAAATAGCATTCTCAAGGGAGCTTATCATTATTGTGTTGTGAATTGCTGTGACAATGCTTACATTGCAGAAATTAGAAAGAATATCACTTCACCAAAGTATAAAAGGACATATGTTTCTTATGTTGCCAATAATTAAAGGGAGAGATTCTCCCAAGTTTCTCTTGTCTTTTCTAATAATGAATCAGATTATGTGTAGAAGCTTCCTTTCCAACCACTCCCTCCTAAGGTGGTGAAGAAGAAGAATAGAGGGAAGAGTATCATCCCCTAAGCATATTTCTCCCATCATGGTTGTTCCTAATGAGCATGAATCAACAATTATTGAAGATGATCCACTTAATTGTATTCATTATTATCTTGATGTTAAGTCTATAGGCACTATTGAAGAAGATTATGTTATGCCTGTTACTTATTGTGATGATCATGATTGGGAAAATAATACTACTTATGATCTTGAAAATCTTTTTGGCACCAATTTTGAAAATGATGATATTGATAATTGTTATACTGTTGGGAATATTCATGTTTCTTCTAATCATAATGTGGAAAACCCCAAGATTGGGGATGATGGGTTTGAAAATCCTTTTGGTATTGAAAGTCATGATGATTTGTTTACAAAAATATATGCTTGGAAAGATGACTATCCCCTTGCTTATGATGATATTATGCCTCCAATTTTTGATGATTATTGTGATGATAACTATGCCATAAAGAATTATTTTAATCATCCCTACGAGACTCGTCATAATTATTACTCTCCTACTGAACATCATCTTTCTAATACACAATTAGTCTATCATGTCCAAGTTCTATATGATAGTCCTACTCTCAATGCTACTAATAATAAATATTTTACTTATATGGAGAGTAATAATAATACTTTTATGCATGTGAATCATGAGAAAAATGCTTTATGTGATGGTTATGTTATTGATTTTTCTTATGATTCTACTGAAAGTTATTATGAGAGAGGGAAGTGTGGTTATATAAATTTTCATCTTATGAAGTTTCCCCTCTTTATGTTGAAGGTTTTAATGTTGCGCTTGCTTTGTCTTCCTATGCTTAATGCTTTATGCTCCAATGATTTATTTTCTTACAAGATGCCTATGCATAGGAAGAGAGTTAGACTTAAATGTGTTTGATATTTGCTTCATGATGCTCTCTTTTGCATTCCAACTCTTATTCTTATGAGAGCATCATTAAAATTATCATGCCTAGCTAAAAGGCTTAAAAGAAAAGCGCTTGTTGGGAGACAACCCATCTTTTACTTTCAGTTTGTTTTTTTATTTTTCTTGAGTCATGAAGTTGTTGCCTCTGTAGCAACTTCATTGTATCTTTTTGTTTTGGTTTTTTGTGCCAAGTTTAGCCTCTAATGCATTGAAAGTGCGAGGTGTTGTTTTGCTGTCCAGAAACAGATTTCTATTCTTCATTGTTCGAAAATCTAGAAAATCCCTGAATTTTCTATTTTTCTGATAATTTAAAAATCAAGCCTGATACTTTTATCTATCTTTCTTTAGTTTTGAGTTTTCTTATTTGAGCAACAGAAGTGCCTCGAAAAATTCAATCTTTACAGACTGTTCAGTTTTTGACATATTCTGCCTTTATTTTGTATTCGTCTCTTTACTATCGTCAAATGTGATACTCTTGAGGAGGAGTGCCACATTGAGGCTCAGTAAACAGTAGCTAATACCTAATAAAGTTGTTTGCAATTTGTCTGGAGTTGAACACATGTGTATTTTTAATTTATGAGCACTAACCCTCTAATCAGTTTATGAGAAGTTTTGTGTGAAGGGAGTTTTTAAGTTCCAAAGGAGAGGATAATGAAGAAATTGAAGATGGATCAAAGCTCAAGCTTGGGGATGCCCCCATGGCACCCCTCTGAATATCAAGAACCATCAAGCGTCTAAGCTTGGGGATGCCCAAGGCATCCCCTCCTCTTCATCGACTATCATAAGGTCGTCTTCGTTGAACTAAGTTTTTATCACTTTACATATTATGTGCTATGCTTGGAGCATCATTTTATTTTGATTTGAGTTTTGTTTTGTTTGTTTTCTGGTCATATTCATGTTGGATCCTATCCATCTTGTGTGGGAGAGAGACACGCTCCGCCTTTTCGTTTGAATACTCCTCTGCTTCTCTTATATCTTATTGAGTATTCTTAGCTACTATTTGTTTGCTACTAAGCTCTCGCTTTTAGCTTTTATCTTGTTTAGAGCTGCTAGTTGTTGATGTTAAACCCTCTTGTTCTTCACTTATATTTGTTAGAGAGTTGCTATGGTTGCTTGGTTAATTTGTTAGAACGGTAAAATGCTATGCATGTGGTAGTGGTATGAAATAGAAAAACCTGCATAGTCTTGTAGATCACTATGTGGATAATTTGATACTCTTCAATTGTTCTGAGGCATTAAAATAACTAATGGTTAAAATTTGTTGGTTAATGGTGTTAAAAATGATTAGTGGAGATGTTTTAGTAAAGCGTGGAGCCGTACTTCTCTGTACTAAACAACCTAAGTCAACAATGCTAATGTGTCATGAATTCTGCTAAGTTGAAAATAAGTTCCTATTGGGTAGTTACTGCAACGGTCGGGGAAGCCAACGGGGCACTTGTGTCGCTGCCACGATCCCTCTCGGGGTGTCTCTAACCATTTGTGGAACATTGAAACTGCTAGTTGTTTGCAATATACAAAATGCATTGTTGAGTTTTGGTTTTTGGCACTTCCACTTCCATATTTTGCTAGCCTCGTCGGTGCTGCCCAATGCCCTCTCTCACATTGAGATTGGTGCATACGTCGCGAGTACATCCAACTCTGTGGGAGAACTTCATCCGGTTCTGCTACACATAAGCCAACTATCTCCCTCAAAACAGCCACCATACCTTCCTATCACGGCATTTCCATAGCCGTTCCGAGATACATTGTCATGCAACATCCATCATTACATTACATGACTTGATGTCATTCTTCATTACCATATAGTTTGCTTGATCATTGAGTTAGTGTTCCTTGCCACATGTTCTACATTTTTTCCACAGTACGCTCGATCATGCATATCTTCTTTTATACATCATGTATTAGTCTTATGAGTTATGAGTACCAAAAGTGTGATGATCATCTTGTAAAAATAGAGTGTTGCCCCTACCTGTGAGCATATTGAAAAGAGTCCAAAGTGGCCACATAAAAGAGTCCAAAAGAGACCAATGAGAGAAAATTTAAAAGAGCCACGGATGCCACAATTGTAAAAAAAAAGAGAAATATAAAGGAGAGAGGGCGCAGTACTACTATCATTTATTCCAAACTTGTGCTAGTTAGCACCTACACTTCATTATAGAGAGTTTTCATGTTTCGTTTGTATAACTATGTGGGGAATTAACGTTATAGAACTTGGCTTTGTCGGCACAGTGGAAACCAGGGTACCACAGGCCGGCCTGCCAGGGCCCACAAGATTCTTTGGATGATTTTCGCTAAGGACCAGGCTCTCCAAGCCTGGCGAGCTTCGCGAGGTTTTCTCCCCTCGCGAAGGGTTTTTCTCCTCACCAAGGGTTCTTTCCCTCGGCGAGGAATCGCTCCTCGACAAGGCGCCGCCCACAATTCTACTAAGGACCGAGCTGAAGGGCTTGGCGAGGCCTTTCGCCTCGCGAAGCGCCCTCCTCGTGAAGCCATCTCCGCCCCCGCGGCAGAGCGCACATGGGCTCTGCGCCGGGTGCAGAGTGACGCGCGTGCCTGCGCGCGATGACGACAACGCCGCAGTCGCCGTTTCCATGTATAAAGCAGTCAACAAAGCGGAGCCAAGCAAAGCGGACAACGAGTATTGCCTCTTTGGTGATAAGGGAACAGTCTGCAGCTACGCTCCAAGGACGACGTCACTGTGGGTCACCTCCCACCTCGGCAAGCGCCAGCCCGCCGTCCAGCTGGTCGGTGTCCCTTTTCAGCTTTGGTGACGCCGTTCCCCTGCCGTGGACCGCGTCCACGATCTTTACCTTTATGGTAGACCTCACCTTTACGGTGCACCGCGCCTCCTCCTTCGTCGCCATGTGGTAGCCCTTCCCGCCCAAATGTTTGGGCAGAAGAGGCCCAGGGCGCCTATAAAAGAAGGAGGAGTACGCCCAAGCAAGGGGTTCGATTCCTGGTTCGGTTTTTGGAGTCTAGGAGCCTGCTCAAAAACCCTAGATCTAAAGACTAGCAAGTAGCCATTGTTAGCCACCTTGAGCTCGACAAGCTCTCTCCTTGTACTGTAATCTCTCCAAGCAGTGCAATACACCATGGCAGGACGTAGGGGTTTTACCTCCACAAGAGGGCCCTGAACCTGGGTAATACCTTGTGTCAATCTCTGCAGTGTCGTCCGCAGCGAGCCTGACGAGCACCGTCGCCGGAGCACGTTGTGGATTGTTTGACTCCGTGTTCAGCCCCTTACACGATACCTTGGAGACACCCCTAGTTCCTGGGGACAATCTCCGACATTTGGCGCGCCAGGTAGGGGGCTGAGGCGCGTCTTCATCCTCGACACAGCCATGGCCGGTTCTCGTGCCGAACGTCTCGCTCGCCGGACGGCTAGCGCCGCCACCGCTCCCGCAGGCCGCCCGCGTGGCCGCCCGCGTGGGGGCTCTGCTCCGGAGCGCCGTGTCGACCCCGAGCCCCGCGTCGAGCACCCCGACGACGACGACATCGACCACGCCGAGGACGACCTCGGCGAAGAGGAGGCCTCCTCCCTGCCCCCGTCGCGGGACCGTGCTGCCTCCTCGCTGGGCCGTCCCGCGCCCAGCCCGGCGACTGCGCTCCTCATGGCGCAGGAGCTGCTGCAGTACCGCCCCACGTCGGCGGCTCAGGAGGCCTGGCTCAACCGCGTTGCCGAACTCATCGGCGCCGCTCGCGCCGCGGCACCTGCGTCGTCTCGCTCCCTGGTTCCTTCTGCGCTCGTGGGGGACGTGGCGCACGGCGCGCCTCCCGCGCCTCCTCTTCAACCCACACCCGCCCCGGCTCCACCAGTTGCACCGCAACCTGCTCCAGCGGGGGCTCCTCCTCGCGACGGCCGCGCTGCATCGCACGCGTCGTCGCCGCATGACTGCCAGATCGTGCAGCGAGCCCCTGAGGACGCACGCGTGAGCATCGAGCGCGGGCAAGAACGCCGCAACCGCGCCGTCCAGGACATCGCCACCGCCGGGCGCCACCTCCGCGCCACCCTTGCCAACGGCACGGTCACCTACGGCACGACGGCCGCGTTCACTCGCAGCCTTCGTCGCGTCGTCTGGCCGGTCAAGTTCAGGCCGGACCTCCCTCCGCGCTACGACGGCAAGAACAACCCCCTGGAGTTCCTGCAGCTCTACTCTTTGGCCATCCAGGCCGCCGGGGGCGACGACAAGGTCATGGCGAACTGGTTCCCTATGGCCCTCAAGGACTCTGCGTCCTCATGGCTCACCAACCTTCCCGCCGAGTCCATCAACTCTTGGGAGGAGCTCTGCCGGTGCTTCGTCGCCAACTTCAAGGGCACGTATGAGCGCGGCCTCACCTACAACGACCTCCGCGCCGTGCGTCAGAAGCCCGGCGAGACCCTCCGCAAGTACATCCAGCGCTTCAGCCAAGTGCGCAACAAGATCCCCAATGCCACCGACGCACAGGTCATTTCGGCCTTCCAGGCTGGGGTCACAGACGTGCGGATGCTCGAGAAGCTCGGCATCCACGACAACATCACCACCGTCGTCAAGCTTTTCGACTTGGCGGACAAGTGCGCCAAGGCTGAAGAGGGCCGCTTGTTCGTCAAGAACGAGCCAGGGGACCCCGCCGAGGGGTCCAAAAAGAAGAAATCCTCTGAGAAGCGCAAGACTACTGCGGTCCTCGCGGCAGAGCCTGACGCCAAGCAGTCTCGCCAAGCTGCTACTCCAGCCGCAGGACCTGAGAAGAAGGATGATCGCCCTTTCTGCATCTACCACAACAGGCACTCTCACGCCACCGAGGACTGCTTCGACATCAAGAGGCTTCGCGAGGCTCGCGAGGCTCGCGAGGCAAACGGAGGCCGCGGAGGCCGCGGCGGAGGCCGCAGCGGCCGCGGGGGGCGACGCTGGAACAACAACTACAACGACAACTACCAGCAGAACCCCCAGGCCAACGCTGCCCAGCCCGCAAACGACAACCTGCCTGCCGAGGCTGACGAAGGCTACCAGGTGCCTCGCGGGGCAGCTTGTATCCTTGGCGGGGCTCAGGCCCCTCGCTCCAACCGCCACTTCAAGCAACTCGCTCGCGAGGTCGCGGCAGCCCTCCCTGGAGTCGAGACCTCCAGGCCCCTCAAGTGGTCCCAGTGCCCCATTACTTTCGACTCCGGCGACCACCCCAAGTCCACGTCAACCGTTGGCACCATCCCGTTGGTCTGCACCCCCACCATCAACAACATCGCCGTCTCTAAGACGCTCATTGATGGGGGTGCTGGCCTCAACGTCATCTCCGTCGAGACATTCGAGAAGCTGCAGGTGCCCTACGAGCGGCTCATGCCTACCAGGCCCTTCTCGGGAGTGACAGAGGGTCTTACCACCCCCTTGGGGCAGGTGAGGCTCGCCATCACTTTCGGCACCCGGGCCAACTACCGCACCGAGCTGATCGACTTCGACGTCGCGCACATCGGCCTACCCTACAACGCCATACTCGGCTACCCCGCCCTCGCCAAATTCATGGTGGTGACCCACCACGCCTACAACCTCGTCAAGCTCCCTGGCTCGGGTGGCACCATTGTCATCCGCGGCGTGGTCTCGGACGCCCTGTACGCTGCGCAGGCGGCCTACAAGGCTGCCGCGGTGGCGTCACCCGCCGACGAGGACGAGGAACCCCTCCCGAGGCCCCCCGCGAAGAAGAAGCAGCTGTTCTCCCAGGAGAAGGCCGCGACAAAACAAGTGTCTCTGGAGGCAAGTGGCTCGGGGGCTTGCGTCACCATCGGCGCCAACCTGCCTCCCAAATAGGAAAGCGCGCTCGTCGCCTTCCTCAGGGCAAACTCTGACATGTTCGTCTGGACACCGTCAGATATGTCCGGAGTACCGAGGGAGGTGATCGAGCACCACTTAGCCGTGTGCCCAAACGCACGCCCCGTCAAGCAAAAAGCGCGGCGCCAAGCGCCAGAGAAACAAGACTTCATCGTCAAGGAAGTAGACAAGCTGAAAAAGGCCAGCATCATCAAGGAAGTGGTCCACCCCACTTGGCTCGCCAATGGTGTGGTCGTCCCCAAGCACACCGGAGGGAGTCGCCTCTGCATCGACTTCACTGACCTCAACAAGGCCTGCCCCAAGGACCCCTATCCCCTCCCGAGGATCGACCAGATCGTAGACTCCACCGCCGGCTGCGCGCTCCTCTGTTTTCTGGATGCCTTCTCTGGTTATCACCAGATCAAGATGGCGAAGGAGGACGAAGAGAAGACAGCATTTCTCACCCCTTGCGGTGTGTTCTGCTACGTCTGTATGCCCTTCGGTCTGAAGAACGCTGGCGCCACTTTCCAGCGCCTCATGAGGATCGCCTTGGGAGCTCAAATGGGGAGGAATGCAGAGGCCTACGTCGACGACATCGTCGTCAAAACCCGCGAGAAGGACACGCTCATCCAGGACCTCGAGGAGACCTTTGCCAACCTGCGCAAGGTCAACATCAAGCTGAACCCCGCCAAGTGCGTCTTCGGGGTCCCTTCAGGCAAGCTCCTCGGTTTCCTGGTATCCCACCGTGGCATTGAGGCCAACCCAGACAAGATCAAGGCCATAGAGCAGATGCAGCCCCCTCGTCGCCTCAAGGACATGCAACGCTTAGCGGGATGTATGGCCAGCCTTGGCCGTTTCATCTCCAAGTTCGGTGAGAGGGCGCTGCCATTTTTCAAGATCATGAAGAGGTCCGGTCCTTTCAAGTGGACCCCCGAAGCAGCAAAGGCCTTTGAGGACTTGAAGAAATACCTGGCGAGCCCACCCATCATGGTCGCCCCACGCCCTCGCGAGCCTCTGAAGCTGTACCTTGCAGCCACTCCTCAGACGGCAAGCGCGGTCTTGGTGGCTGAAAGAGAAGAGCCAGTCCTCGACAAGCAGAACTCCACCTCGCCAAGCCCAGAACCCCCCGACAAGGAAGCAGCCTCGTCAGGCCCCCAGCCCCAAGAAAACCTCGCCAAGGACTCCACCGAGCCTTGGGAGGAGCCAGCCGCTACCGCACCAACAACTGCCCTCGTCGAGCACCCGGTGTACTTCGTCAGCACAGTGCTGCGGGATGCTCGCGAGCGCTATCCCATGCAGCAAAAGCTCCTTTTCTCGCTCCTCATCGCCTCCAGGAAGCTGCGCCACTACTTCCAGGGTCACCCCATCAAGGTGGTCACCTCATATCCCCTGGAGCAGGTTCTGCGCAACCCGAACGCGACAGATCGCGTCGCAGGCTGGGGCATTGAGCTACAGCCTTTCGAGCTAGAGTTTGACACCACCAGGGTCATCAAGGGCAGAGTGCTGGCTGATTTCATGGCCGAGTGGACGGACATGCGCAAAGACGAAGAGCTCCCAGAAGAGGAGGTTACAGCCTCAGGAGGAACGACGCCAAGCCACTGGACCATGCACTTCGACGGTGCCTTTGCGGCCAGGAGTGCAGGGGCTGGCGCCGTTCTCACCTCACCAACAGGCGACAAGCTCTACTACGCCGTCCAGCTGTGCTTTAAGGACAGCGACAAGGTCTCCAACAACATCGCTGAGTATGAAGGCCTCCTCGCCGGGCTCAAAGCCGCCATCGCCCTCGGCATCAAGTACATCCTCATCAAGGGCGACTCCCAGCTCCTCGTCAACTTCTCCAACAAAAGCTACACGCCTAAGGACACCTACATGGTGGCCTACCTTGAAGAGGTACGCAGGCTGGAAAAACACTTCAGGGGCATGGAGCTTAAGCACATCCCACGGGCAGAAAACCAAGAAGCAGATGAAATTGCTCGGCGAGCAGCAAGAAGAGAAGCCCAGAAACCTGGAGTGTTCGAGGAGAGGCTCACCAAGGCCTCAGTCAAGCAACCTGTGGTCAACTTCAGCATCGACGAGGAGCTCCCACCTGCCCCACCGAGCGGAGCACCAAACTGTGGGTTACCCTCGGGCGATCGCTTACTGCTGACTCTAGTACAACAAGACACTGGTTGGATCGACGAGATCAAGAACTACCTGCAGAACCGAGCCCTCCCCAAAGACGACGCAGAAGAGGAGAGAATTGCTCGCCAGGCCAAGTCCTATTGCCTCCACGACGGGGACCTGTACCGAAAACGACCCAATGGGGTTGCGTTGCGGTGTGTCCCTGCCGAGGAGGGCCGCCAGCTCATCAACGACATACACAGCGGCGAGTGCGGCCACCACTCTTCCTCGCGCACCATTGCAGGCAAGGTTTTCCGGAGTGGTTTCTACTGGCCCTCAGTGCTTCAAGATGCTGCCGAAATCGTCCAAACCTGCGACGCATGCCAATTCCACGCCAAGCAAATCCACCAGGCCGCGCAAGGACTCCAGACGATCCCGCTCTCCTGGCCGTTCGCGGTCTGGGGGCTGGACCTGCTGGGACCCTTCCCGCAAGCGCTCGGGGGCTACCGCTATCTCTACGTCGCCATCGACAAATTCACCAAGTGGCCTAAGGTGGAGCCCGTGCGGACCATTCCGGCGAAGTCGGCAGTAAAATTCATAAGGAGCCTGGTCTGCCGTTTCGGCGTGCCCAACCGCATCATCACCGACAACGGCTCACAATTCATCAGTGGCGCCTTCAAGTCCTACTGCGGCAGCATCGGTGCCCAAATCTGCTACGCCTCGGTGGCGCATCCACGAAGCAACGGGCAGGCCGAACGAGCCAACGCCGAGGTGCTCAAGGGCCTCAAGACGAGAAGCTTCAACCGCCTCAAGGCCAGCGGCAAGCATTGGATCGATGAGCTCCCATCGGTGCTCTGGTCTATCCGCACCACGCCAACAAAGCCAACTGGTGAGACACCGTTCTCCCTCGTCTATGGCGCTGAAGCCGTCCTCCCCAGCGAGATCACTCATGGCTCTCCGCGAGTCTTGGCTTTCAAGGAGGCTGAGGTGGACGAACTCCGCAACGACGACCTACTGCTGCTTGAAGGGCTCCGCCGCAATGCGGCCCTGAGAGCAGCAAGGTATCAGCAAGACCTCCGTCGCTATCACAGCCGCCACATCCGCCCACGCACTCTCGAAGCAGGAGACCTTGTCCTGAGGAGAGTCCTCTCCAGGGCAGGCCTCCACAAGCTCTCACCAATGTGGGAAGGCCCCTACAGAGTCGTGCACATCGCCAGGCCTGGCTCAGCGCGGCTCGAGACGGAGGACGGCATCCCTGTCGCCAACCCCTGGAACATCCAGCACCTACGCAAGTTCTACCCCTGATCGCCCTCGGCGAGCAATTTTTTGCATCAAGGGAAAGCCACGCGCAATCACCCTCCACGAGGAAAAATTTCGGGCTCCCCTCTCTACTACACGTTGCCGCGGGCCGTTCGAGAAGACTCCCAAGCCACCAAGCCTCGGCATGGTAACCTCTTCAGGCACCATGTCTTGGCGAGGTGGATCCCCATGCCGGTCATGGTGGAACGCAGGCTAAAAAGCCACCCCCGCATAGGGGCCCCCTGAGCTCTCTCTACATGCGTCTGCCTCGGGCACGCCCCTCGAGAGTCTCAGCCACAGAATGTGGACCCCATGCCAAGAGCATGGTGGATTTTTTGTGTTTCTGGCCAGGCCAGTGTAATGAGCCTATGTTTCAGGCCAAATTGAACCTTTGCGCATCGCGCCAGCATATTTTGTCGCTTCGGTGTTCTTTGCTTCGGTGTTATTCGCTTTTCTCTCTCGCTCGTATGATCCCTCCTGTGTATCTCACGAGCGGGGGCTAGCAGGGTGCCATGCCACGGGAGCATCCCGGCAGCGCCTAAAACCCAAGGGATCCGAGCTCTGAACTTGCGGGTCAGCTCTCATGCATGTCAACTCCCAAGGAGCTCTGAACTCATGGGTCAGCTCCCGCGCACGTCAACTCACCAAGGATCACCAAAACCTTGGTGCCTGTTTCTCCTCGCGAGACACACATGAAGGAACCTACGAGCACCATAAGATTCTTTAGCTATCTATTGCTTGTGGATATGCCTATTTCTCCAAGTGCAGGAAAACAGGCCCTACAAGCACCAAGCACCCTCTCCAAGGCAACAACGCCTCGCCAGGGCACCAACACCCTCTTCAAGGCGAAAAACGCCTCGTCAAGCTAAGTGCAAGAACTTGGTAGAATTTCCTCTTGCTGGTCTTTGCTCCTCGAGTCTCTTTTCTCTCTCCCACGCCTCATGGGCTGCTTGCACGTCAAAGGGGAGCCCCAAGCATCGCGCTTCGCGGAGCTCTTACTTCTTGAGGCCTCACGCACCCCCCGGACTTGTGGAGCACTGACTCGCACATACCGAAGCGGCGGTGGTGTAGCGCTAAGAGAGGGTCCTAAGACGTAGAGCGAAAAAGACATGAAGGGAAAAGACAAAGGTCACCCAAGGGGCATTCACAAGCACGTTCCAAAGCTAAAAGCAAGTTGTTACAAAAGTTATTACAATCGAAATGCCACGATAATGTGCCTCGTGCGCGCCCAGCTACAGGAAGGAGTTCAGGCCGTCGCGCCTCCTGAGGTCCCCGCTCCATCCGCGCCAGCTCCTGCTCCCAGAGCGCCTCCCTCGCCGTCGCCCTCATCTTCATCGACCAAGACCTGGTCGTACTTCTTGGCGAGCACCTCAGCGGCCTCCCCTGCTTTGCTGCGGATCTCGACCGGCTCCATCACGGCCTCGAGGTTGAACGAGGGCCAGAGCTTCAGAAGGTTGCTGAAGACGCGGCTGATGGCTAGGACGAGGAGATCGCGGCTCTCCGCCACAACGCGCTCGTCGAAGCGCTTCGCGACCTTTTCAATCTCCTCGAGGAATTGCCCGAAGAATTGCGTGTGCGCTGCCTCGTCGCTGATCCCTTCGGAGGGAAGGTGGGGGACCTCGATCCTCAGGTCGTCCCCGATGGCGTTCGCGCGGCGAACCAACTCGTGGAGCATGAGCTGGCGCTGGCGCGTCATGGCCCGGCTGTGCCGCGCGGAGTCCTGCGCTTGCTCTGCGCGGTCCGCGGCCGGCCCCACCTGTTGCTGGAGGTCGCTCAGGTCAGCCTTCAGGGCGGCAATCTCCTTCTCCGCGCGAGCCAGCGCCCCCTGGGCGTGCTGAAGGCGGGAGGTCAATGCCCTCTCCGACTCCTCGAGCCCCTCGATCTGATGCAGGAACTCGTTGCGTTTCATCGTGAAGCGCTCTTCCTGCTTCGTGGCCTTGGCGTCATAGTCATTGGCGAGGCTCTCGCGGATGCGCTCAACCCTGGCGTCGGCCTCCTCTTGGGTCCTTTCTGCTTCATCGCGAGGTCAGCGTTGGCCTTGTCGTGGCGCTCCTTGCGGGTGGCCTCGCTCCTGGCCACTGAGTTCTCACGCTCCTGCAGCAGCCCCTCGCGGGTGGCCTGCTCCTCCTCCAGAGAATGGACCTGTTCTTCGCGCCGATCCAGCTCTTTCTCCCGGAGGGAGAGCTCTTCCTCGCGTTTCTTCAGCTCGATCTCGCGAGGCGTTAGCTGCCCCTCGCGGGCGTCTAGCTGCTCGCGCAGCTCCCTCAGGAGGGTCCTCGCGGCCTCGGACTCGTTGGCGAGCTTCTCTTCACGCGCCGCCAGCTCCTGGTGCTTGGTGGTGGTGTCTGACTCCAGCGCCGCCCGGGCAGCGTCCAACTGGTCCATGACCTCGGCCGCCTCCCGCTTGACGCTGTCGCGGGTCTCCTTCGCGAAGCGCATCGCTTCTTCGCGCGCCATCTTTGCCGCCGCGTCCTGCCGACGGCACATTTCCACCCGCTCGTGGAGAAGGGCCCAGGCGTCGGCAAGCCTCGTCCGCTCCTTCTCCCTGGCGAGATCTTCCTTGGCGAGCTGCGCCGCCAGCTCGTCAAGTGCCTGCCGCGATTGGCGGAAGACAACGTCGTGGCGAACCGCGCGAGGGCGCGACTCACCCAGCACCAAGACCCCTGCATCCTTATGGGGCGCGGAGGCCTCGACGCTTGTCGAGGCGCCTAGGGTTTCCTGCCCCGGACTTGTAGCGGCCCTCGCCGCGGCATGGGGGCTCATGGGGGCGTCTCCCTCGCCGCCCGCATCGAGAGCCCTCAGGGGGCTGGGCATCTCCTCGCCCCTGGCCCCGTCGCTCGGGGGCTCTAGAGGCTTCTCTGCCTCCCGCTCCTCGGGGCGCTCCCCGCCCCCTCCGTGGTGGCCGCGTCTGCCGTGGCCGCGGGAGTACCTGCCCTCCTTGTGGAAGCCTCCCTTGCCACTGGGGGCGACTCCGCGATGATCTCTTCGTCCACCTCCTCTTCTTCCGCGCGGCGCTCCGCCGCGGGAGGAGTAGCCGCCCGAGTAGGCGGAGGCGTCGCCAGCTCGATCACCTCCTCCACGCGGTGCTCAACCGCGGGGGGAGAGGCAGCCCTAGCTGGAGGCGACGCCGCCTCTTCAATCATCACCACCTCCCCGCGGCGCTCACCCGCGGGAGGAGCTGACTCCTGCTGCTGCCCGATAGCCGCTTGCCGAGGCTCGTCAGCCATATGCTGCAGCTCGACGGCCGCCTGCTGCGACTCGTCGGCCACAGGAGTCTCGGCGGTGCAGGCGATCTCCCCGAGCTTGCGGAGTCGCCGCTTTTTCGGCGCCGCGGGGTACACTGAAAAACACAGCCAAGCAAAAATCCTTCAGGAGGGGATTCGCAGAAGCAAACGCTGAAAGGAAAGGAAAGAGCCAAACTCACTCGTCGACCGCTCTCCACACCCTCTTCTTCCCTTTTGGCGGCTGGAGAGTGCTCGCTCCGACCTGCTCATGGGGCACCGCTACCTTCTCGCGAGGAGCTTCCCTCGTGGCGCCCCCGTCGTCGCCGGAAGAGATCTCCTGGGGGTCCTCGCCAGGCGGCGCGTTCCTTGAGCCTGCGTCGCCCCCCGAGGGGTCGGCACCCCTCGAAGTCTCGCCCTCCTCGGACCCTTCGTCCTCGTCTGGCTCCAGCGCGTCGCCCTCCTGCTCTTGTTCCGCCGCCCACGGGTTGCGGCGGGGCCCGACAAGCCTCGCGGGCTTGATACCCCATTCGTCGAAGTGGGGCAGGAGCTTGCGGGCTTCGTGCACTCGCTCCTCTGTGTAGGCGAACAGCGGCAGGGCGTCGTCGTTGCTTGGGGCCGGAGTGGACGTCGTGGCGAAGAGGACTTTCATGATCCGCTTCATCTCGTCCGAAGTGAAGTCGACGGGGCTGAGGCGCATCCTGTCGTCCGGGCCCGAGTAGGTCCACATCGGCTTCGAGTGCCACTGGAGAGGAGCAATGCGGCACGAGACGAAGTCCATCGCCACCATCCGGCCGGTGAGCCCGGCCTCGCGGAGCACCTGAATACGCTCGTATACTGCCTCAAGCTTGGGACCCTCAAATTCACCGCTCGCCCAACGCGCCCACTTCCTCGGGGGCGCCACGGGAACCTCCAGGTGGCGGTTCGACGACTTGGTGCCGACGAAGACCCACTTCTCGCGGAACTTCTCCACCTTCTTCGTCACCTCGGTGATGGCGTTCTCACCCTGCCATGCGATGGGGATGTACTCTTCACTCCTGGCGGCGGCGATGCGGAAGGAGACGCACCCAAATCGTTCGTTCGACTTGGTGCTCCGGAGGGAGTAGAAGCTCCGGAAGAGCGCCACCGAGGGGCGGACACCGACATACGCCTCGCAGAGGTAGGCGAAGATGGCGAGAATGAGCACGGAGTTTGGATGAAGATGGAGCAGCTGGATTCGGTATGCCTCAAGGACCCCTAGGAGAAAACTGGAGAAAGGAGGAACGAAGCCGGCAAAGAGTGTGTGAAAGAAGATGGGGTAGAACCCCGCGCCGACCCTGCTGCTGCCGGGCGCTATGTTGGTGGCGCCAAGCTCGTCGGTGTTGGAGGCCACCATGAGCCGCACCTTGGAAACCGCCGACGCGCTGATAAGGGACTCAGGCATCGTCCCTTGGGGCGCAGCGCCCCGCGCCGCCACTGGCGCAGCGTCCCACGCCGCCGCCGCTGACGAGCTCGCCGGCACGGTGGCCTTGCCCTTCAGGTCGGTGGCTGCTTTCTTGGGCGCCATTGGTCACCGGAGAGGAAGAAGAGTACTCTGGAGATTGGAGTTCTCTGGAGAGTTTGGAGGCGTGGGGAGAAGTGTGCGGAGGAGTTACGGGAGAAGTAATGGGCGCCGCCTGCGCGCCCAGGCTTTATTGACCAGCACTCGAGTCGTGGCGGGCCCCGCCACGTCGCCCGTTGGAGCCGAGGAGGCCGTGGCCACGGGCGCAACCGCTGCGTGACACGTGTCGCGGCCCTGTCAGGCATCTTTGGCCCCTCGACGCTTCGCCTTCGTCATGGGCCTCGGCGTGCCCATCGCGGGCCCGGGGGCTACTGTCGGCACAGTGGAAACCAGGGTACCACGGGCCGGCCTGCCAGGGCCCACAAGATTCTTTGGATGATTTTCGCTAAGGACCAGGCTCTCCAAGCCTGGCGAGCTTCGCGAGGTTTTCTCCCCTCGCGAAGGGTTTTTCTCCTCACCAAGGGTTCTTTCCCTCGGCGAGGAATCGCTCCTCGACAAGGCGCCGCCCACAATTCTACTAAGGACCGAGCTGAAGGGCTTGGCGAGGCCTTTCGCCTCGCGAAGCGCCCTCCTCGTGAAGCCATCTCCGCCCCCGCGGCAGAGCGCACATGGGCTCTGCGCCGGGTGCAGAGTGACGCGCGTGCCTGCGCGCGATGACGACAACGCCGCAGTTGCCGTTTCCATGTATAAAGCAGTCAACAAAGCGGAGCCAAGCAAAGCGGACAACGAGTATTGCCTCTTTGGTGATAAGGGAACAGTCTGCAGCTACGCTCCAAGGACGACGTCACTGTGGGTCACCTCCCATCTCGGCAAGCGCCAGCCCGCCGTCCAGCTGGTCGGTGTCCCTTTTCAGCTTTGGTGACGCCGTTCCCCTGCCGTGGACCGCGTCCACGATCTTTACCTTTATGGTAGACCTCACCTTTACGGTGCACCGCGCCTCCTCCTTCGTCGCCATGTGGTAGCCCTTCCCGCCCAAATGTTTGCGCAGAAGAGGCCCAGGGCGCCTATAAAAGAAGGAGGAGTACGCCCAAGCAAGGGGTTCGATTCCTGGTTCGGTTTTTGGAGTCTAGGAGCCTGCTCAAAAACCCTAGATCTAAAGACTAGCAAGTAGCCATTGTTAGCCACCTTGAGCTCGACAAGCTCTCTCCTTGTACTGTAATCTCTCCAAGCAGTGCAATACACCATAGCAGGACGTAGGGGTTTTACCTCCACAAGAGGGCCCTGAACCTGGGTAATACCTTGTGTCAATCTCTGCAGTGTCGTCCGCAGCGAGCCTGACGAGCACCGTCGCCGGAGCACGTTGTGGATTGTTTGACTCCGTGTTCAGCCCCTTACACGATACCTTGGAGACACCCCTAGTTCCTGGGGACAATCTCCGACAGGCTTGTATATTCCAAGGATGAGCCTCCTCAAGTGAGCTCTAGGTCTTCATGAGCAAGCAAGTTGGATGCACCCCCACTAGTTCCATTGGAGAGCTTTCATACACTTATAGCTCTATGTGCATCCATTGCATGGAAATCACTACTCCTCATACAGTGTCAACTACGGGACTTCCTTCTGTCTTGTGGTTACCCTCTCCACTGTTTAAGCCTTTCTTTTTGGCCTTCCAAACCTCCATTATTGTTCTCTTTGCCATAACATCATGGTGCCAAAGCCACTTCTTACTTGCACTAGTTGAGTAGACTTCGAAACAGTTGATTTGTGAAGTAGATGGATTAGGACACTTGACTTGAGCTTGGCTATTCCATGAATAACTAATTAGATGCTTTGAAGAATGATTTATACTTTAAATTGGAGACATAATTTCAATTCTTCTTTCTAAACCTTATGTATGGTTCCATGTCTCCAACGCACTTATTCATGAAAAGTTTCTAGCATTTGTTAGCTAGCGTTTGTTAATCATTGTTTGCTTAATATCAACTATAGACAATTTGTTTTGGATCACCTCATTCACATCATGTGCTTTGCATTACTATCTTGATCATGATTGTGTTGGTTGCATGTCTCATCAAAATTTATTTTGTTATCACTTACCTACTCAAGGACGAGTAGGAGTTAAGCTTGGGATGCTGATACGTGTCAAACGTATCTATAATTTTTTATTGATCCATGCTAGTATTGTGATGTTGTAACATGTTTTTACTATCATATTACATCATTTTTATGCATTTTTTCGGACAAACCTATTGACAAGATGCCCATTCCCTGTTTTTGTCATGTTTTTGTTGCAGAAAGTTACTTCTGAAAATATTCTCGAAATTGGACGAAAATTTACGGGGATTTTTTATTGGACAAATGAAGACCGGAGCCAAAAGGGCGACCTGGGGGGGGCACCCACAGGCCAGGGGCGGCCCCCTGCCGCGGCCCTAGGGCAGCCCGTGGGTGGGACCCGCCCCTGCCCTGTTAGCACCCCCCTCGGCCGCCTCCGACGCCTATAAAATCATCCCCGATGAAAAAACCCTAACCCCCGAAGGATTTTCCCAAATACGCAACAGAGCTCTGCCGCCATCGCCGACAAGTTTCGGGGGTCAGATTGATCCTGTTCCGGCACCCTGCCGGAGGGGGGATCGACCGCCGGAGCCATCTCCATCGACACCGCTGCTTCCCGCGATGAGGAGGGAGTAGTCCCTCACCGGGGCTGAGGCTTATACAAGTAGCTATGTGGTTATCTCTCTCTCCCATGATGTGATCTTCGTTGTGATCATGAGCTTTGTTAGTATAGTTGAATACATGATGTTTCCCTATGTGTAATGGATATGATTTTGCTCAAGTGATGTTATTTAGTACAATTTCCGGAGTCACCGTTGTGATCACGGTATCTCGGTGACAGTGTGGGTGCCGTGTGTGACTCTATGGATAATAGATTGGAAGGATCTTCATCATGAGTTTCTTCTTTATTATTGTTAGATTGAGTAGATCATGAGGTTTCTTGATGCTTGTGTTATTGAAGAAAGAGACTATTCAAGAAATATGTTGTGGTGTTTGTTAGTACTATCTTTGGATGTGAATAGTCACAGCATGAAGTGTCCATAGATGTGGAATATGAACTTTAAGGTGTGCTTTTCGTAGCCCCTACGCAATTCTCATCCTATTTGATCCACGAAAGAATGATCTCCGAGTAACGTCTACCGTGCATGTGTTTTTGTGGAACTATTATGTGTTTAATTATGTTAATGATGTTGAGAGTAACGTTCAAGCGCTCACCCACTAGTAGACAAAGGCATTCTCCAAGGTTGTTCATATAACATGAACTCCACACTTGGGTGATACTGATCATCCATGAAATTAAAGCTTTGCACAAAGATGTTAGTGAGCTTAAGATATTGGGGCCTCTCCACTAGTACAATATTTGTCAAAGGTGCATTAGTAACAAGACTAGAAAACTCATCGCGTATACCTGCAGCTTGTAGAAATTCATAACATGGGTATACCGATGAACGCATATCCATCTCTCGGGCAAGCACAATAACACCAAGTGGCTCCAAATCTTCATTATATGAAGGCCTCATTGGTGCATTAGAACTTGACCCTCTAACTCTGGTTATTAAAAATTTGTATTATGTTTTGGAGAAAACTGCTAATGATGTTAAAGGTCTTGTTAAGCATTTTCATATGGTTCAAACTCAACTTGAACAAATTACTAAAGTACAAAAAGACTTGCTTGCTGGAATTCCTATACAAAGTAGTAAACAAGCTTATGGTGTTTCAACTAGAGGTGGTATCACTACTCAAGATCCTTTATATCCTGAAGGACATCCTAAAAGGATTGAACAAGAATCTCAATTGGCTGAAAATAATATTACTAGCTCCCCTAAAAGGAAAAAGAAAAAGAAGAAACATAAAGAATCAGGAGATACTAGTAACATGAAACTTGATAAAGAACCAGTGGTCAATAATCCTAATGATGTTTCTATTTCTGATGCTGAAACTGAAAGTGGTAATGAGCATGAGGATGACAATAATAAACCTGAAGAACTGGAAGAGGAGACTGCACCTCCTGTTGCTAAAAAGCATGGTAGGGAAAGAGAGCCATGGGTGCAAAAGCCTATGCCTTTTCCATCTAAATCTCATAAAACTAAAGAGGAGGAGCACTATAATAAATTATGTGAGTGGATGAAGCCTCTATTTTTGCAAATTCCTTTGACTGATGCTATTAAATTACCTCCCTATTCAAAATACATGAAAGACATTGTTTCTAATAAGAGAAAAATTCCTAATGAAGAGATTTCTACTATGCTTGCTAATTACTCTTTTAATGGCAAGAATCCTGAAAAGCTTGGTGATCCAGGTATACCCACTATTCCTTGCTCCATTAAAAATAATTATGTTAGAACTGTTTTATGTGATCTAGGTGCAGGAGTTAGTGTTATGCCTTTCTCTCTTTATAAGAGACTTTTATTAGACAAGCTTATTCCTACTGATATTTCCCTACAAATGGCTGATAAATCTACTGTTGTGCCCATTGGTATCTGTGAGGATGTTCCTGTTAAAGTTGCTAATTGTTTAATCCTAACTGATTTTGTGGTATTGGAAATGCCTGAAGATGATAATATGTCTATTATTCTTGGAAGACCTTTTCTTAATACTGCAGGGGCTGTTATTGATTGCAATAAAGGAAAAGTTACTTTTAATGTTGATAATGAGGAGCACACGGTATATTTTCCAAAGAAGGTTAATGCCAAAATTGGTGTGAATTCCATTGAAAATATTGAAACCATCAAGGTTGGAGCTATTGATTGTCCTATTCGTATACATCATAGAAAATATGAAACTCTTATGATTGGGACAATTGCTATACTCTATATGAGGTAACATAATTGAGATTTGGAAATTGAATTCTTTGTGTTAAATAAATTTGATATGGTAGCAAGACTTGATCAACCTTGCTAACAAATCAATTTTAAACAACATAAAGACTTTAATAACCATTAGTCTTTCCTCTATTGTTTATCTTTTACTTTTCGGTAATTTTTATTTCTTAGTGAGTTTATCCTTTTTAAATATCAATATCCTGTCTTATTAGCTCATTTTAATCTCATTTAAGTTCCTCTGTAAAAGTTGTCGAAAAATACTTGAAAAATTACATGAATTTTATTATTTTAAAAGAGACACAAGAGTGCTTGCGGCTGACCTGGGGGACCCCCCAGGGGCACAGGCGGGTCCCACCCGCGGGTGAGGGCTTGGCCGCGGCCAAGGGCCGCCTATGCCCCCTGGAGGGCCCCACCAGGTGATCTGCCTCCCACACACTCTCTCTCTCTCTCGAAAATCATTCCTCCATTGCTCAAACCCGAGTTCTTGCTCTCGAGTGCTGGCATTTTCGATTTCCTTGTTCAGCCCATTATTTTTGCTGAAATTTGGTGCAAATCTTCTCCGGTATGTGACTGCTTCACTCCTCCAATAAGAATTTTGAATGGTTTTTTATAAGTTGAGTATTTTGGTACTGTATATGACCCTTATTATGAGCTTGCATGCTTGATTTGAAATTCATTAGATGGTTTTGATGCATGTATTAGTTAGTATTGGGTTATAGGAGTAGTGTAATGCACTTCCTATATTTTATTTTCAAGTTTTGTGAGGTTTGTTGAAAAATTTCAGAAAAAGAAGAAAATGCCTAAGTTCAATTTAGGTGGGATCTTTAAGAAGAAGGATCCCTCTTCTCGCCGAGAAAATGAGAGGGTCAAGTTCTAATGCACCGATGAGGCCTTCATATAACGAAGATTTGGAGCCACTTGGTGTTATTGTGCTTGCCCGAGAGACGGACGTGCGTTCATCGGTATACCCATGTTATGAATTTCTACAAGCTGCAGGTATACGCGATGAGTTATCTAGTCTTGTTACTAATGCATCTTTGACAAATATTGTACTAGCGGAGAGGCCCCAATATCTTAAGCTCACTAACATCTTTGTGCAAAGCTTTAATTTCATTGATGATCAGTATCACCCAAGTGTGGAGTTCATGTTATATGAACAATCTTGGAGAATGCCTTTGTCTGAGTTTTGCAGTGCTTGGGTGTGAGTAACACGGGGCTCACAGGAAAGATGAACAAGCAGCCCAGTACCTCAAGGACCTCTATGCCGGAATCTGTCATGATGATTGGAGGGATTCTACGCGTGCAAAATTTGCGAGCATCCAATTTCCAGCTGTGAGGTATTTGGGCTATGTCATTGCTCATTGTATCCTTCCCCGGGATAACACGAGTAACATGTCTAGTCCTGATCTTGCTATTCTTGCCGCTGCAATTAATCATGATGATACCCATAATATCGGTGCTCTTATTGCTCGTCGCGTTAGCACTAATAAAATTAATGGAACTATTTATGGAGGTATTATTGCTTCAATCATGCTTACTACTACCATGCTTCCTCCTAGAGAAGATGATTTAGAGTTGGACTTTACTAGGCTTGATCTTGCTGCAATGAAAGCTCATCATTTTGTCACTTATCATTGCACTATGGAGAACTTGCAGTTTAGATTGTTATTTGGTTTTGATTTAGATAACCCTCGCTTTGTGAGATTGCCTGCTCCTGTTTTGTTTAATTCTGCTGCTAGGGACAGATACTCGTTTCCTGAGGAGGTGCTGGACGAGTATCTCACATCACTAGCACCCGAGGAGGAGCCACAGGAGGAGCCACTGGACTTGCAGTGGCAGCCACAGACGGGCGCCAACTAGGGTGTGCCGCCGCCGTGGTAGATGAGTCCCACTTAGGCCAAAAGCCTAAGCTTGGGGGAGTACGTATCTCTCACCGACATCTTTTTATTTCGTTCACTCAATTATTATATGTCGGTGCATTCGTTATTCCTCTGTATATTCATTAGTTTTCTTTTAGCTTTCATTTTGTTCTTCTCATTTTGTTCAGCCGCTTTCGTTGCCCTTTTTGTTTACTATTTGAAAACCCAAAAAGATTTTCTCTTTGTTTGCGTTTCTTTATTATAATCAAAAAGACCAAAAACATTTTCTTTTGTTTCATGTTCGGTCGCTTCAAGTTGCTTCCTTACAAAATCGAAAACAACAAAAAGATTTATCTTTTAGCTTTTGCATTTCTCCCTTTTTACTATTTGAAAAACTCAAAAATATTTTCTCTTCTTCTTTATTTTGTATAGTTGTTTCAGAGTTCGGCCCATGTTTGTGACGACACTTGCACACTTTTATTATTTCTATATCTTTCGGATGTGCAAGTGTCTATGCAATAATGATGATATTTGGCAGCACGGATATGATGAGGAAATTCGGTATGAACTCTATTTGTTTTCATTTTTGTACAGATGTTTATCCTCGTGCTCATGTTTTAGTTTGCTATGATAGAATGTTGCGTAGATGATATTACTTAGCTTTTATGGATTCTTATGCTTAGTCTCAACTTGTTAAGAGTGATTAATTTGTCATGTAGACATGAGCATGTCTTGCATTGTTTATAACATGGTATGGTGAAGTGAGATCCTCATCCAAAAGATTTATTTGGATTGACTTGGCACATGTTCACACATGTAAAGGACTAAAAATAAAGTCTATTATGCGTTGACGGTTTATCATGCTTAGAATTGTAGTATCACTCATATGCTTTATTCATTGATTAATTTTGTCGCAAAGCATGATTATGACAGTAGTGCTCTCGATCGGTCGCTCCCAATCTTTTTGCTAGCCTCCATTTGCACTGGGTGTAATGGTCCATTTGTGCATCCATTTTCCTTAAGCCAAAGTATTCCATTTGAGTCCACTATATCTTCCTATATGGTATTTCACCGCCATTCCAAGTAAATTTGTCAGCTCATGAGGAAGCAGTAGAGGGCTAGATATAACTTGTGACAAGCAAGGTCATTTCCTCCCTTTCACCCGGTGTTGATGGATTACGTCCTCACCTGAATCAACCCGAGAGCAGCTTAAGCAAAATATAAAGATAACTCACCATTCTCCTCCGCACAATGAAAATCTGAGAAATCAGCTCTAAACATTGGACAGTGGTGAAACCAAGAAGAAAGAGGAGCGTACTCGCTCCTCTAAAAAAACCAGCTGCTCTCACAAGTCTAAAAGCCTTGCTTGTTATGGGGGACTAGATAGCCTCTCTGTTGTGAAATCATTGATGAAAGCATGCATCTCTCAAAACTGTTTTACCTCTGCTTATAAAAATAAAAAGATCTAGCAAATGATTAATCCCTGCTTCCCTCTGTGAAGGGCCTTTCTTTTATATTTATGTTGAGTCGTCACCCTTCTTTGAGCACCATCTTATAGAGCATTGCTGTCATTCTGAGTATAATGTGCTTTGTCCCAAAGTTTTAATGATTGGAGCATGTTTGAGATACTTTTTCAATTCTGAAAACTTTGCATCTAGTCTCCATTTAATGTCTCAAGCGGTGCTCGGCATTTATGTTTTGCTCCACGAAAGGGGCAAGCGAGAGATCACTTTACCATGCCTAGTTGTATGCATTGCATCGGTGTTATTTGTTTGCATGTTTAAATTATTACTTGTTAGCATATTGTGAGTTTTGCATAAGTCTCCATGATTGCTTATGTTCTACTATCTTTGCAATTTCTTTCATTTGCTTATTAAGATACTGATCATGGTTTAAACTTCTATGCTTTAAATGAAGCAAATGTGTTTGTCAAAGTTTCTTTTATCGCATCCAGTTTGTCAACTGAATTGCTTGAGGACAAGCAATAAGCTAAGCTTGGGGGAGTTGATACGTCGCAAACATATCTACTTTTCCAAACACTTTGCTATTGTTTTGCCTCTGATTTTTAATGAATTGTTTGGAACTAACCCGAACTGACGTTGTTTTCAACAGAATTGCATTTGGTGTCTTTGTTTTGTGCTGGGTTGAAAAGTTCGCGGAAAATTCTAGAAAAATTATAAAAAGGATTTTTGAAGAAGAATAAGCCTCGGAGGCAGAAGACCCCGAGGGGGGGGTCACCCCAGGAGCAGGGGCGGGTCCCACCCATGGGTGGGCCCTAGTCCGCGGCAGGGGGGCGACCCTATCCCTGGGACCTCGCCTCTCGGCCCCCCTTCGCTTATAAGCTCCCTTTGACCTAAAAACGACGACCCCCCGAACACTTTTTTCCAGAAACCTTACGGAGCTCCGCCGCCATCGCGAACCCTAAATTCGGGGTCCAGGATCGCTGTTCCGGCACCCTACCGGAGTGGAGATCGCCGCCAACGCCTCTCCATCAACCATCCATGTCATCCCCATCCATGTGTGAGTAGTTCCCTGCTGTAGGCAAGGGGATGGAAGGGATTGAATAAGATTGCTCATGTAATTCGATGCCAAATTGTTAGGGCATGATGCCTAGTATCCTCTATTTGTGTTAATCATCATTGGTACAATTAGTTATGCTTAATGCTTGTCACTTTGGGCCCGGGTGCCATGATTTCAGATCTGAACACTTTATGTTTCCATGAATATAATTGATGTTTTGGGTCCTATCTACTAATTGTATGCACTTGTTGTCAACCGGAACCGGAGACCCCGAGTGACAGAAACAGGGACATCGATGGGAATGGTTGGCAACTCGAGGGTTACATGTATTCATTGTGTGTTAATGCTTTGCTCCAGTGTTCTATTAAAAGGAACACCTTAATTGCCATTTGTTCCTTAATTGGCCCAGCTGAAACCGGATGGCGGGACAAAAGATGTCGTACAAGTTCTTATTGCAAGCACGTACGGCTAAATTAGGAATACATGCCTATGATTGTTTGATACTTTAATGCTATATTTATTTATCTTGCTTTGTGCCTAGTTATGTTTATTTCATGAGCTATCTTATTCATGCAACGCCCACTATCCGTCCCTATGTCTACGGTGCTTTTAATCCTATTATTCACAATCAATATTTCTGCTATCACCATTGCTGTCTTTATTTTATTACTACTGTTATTGTTCTACTGCTGATATCGAATTACTGTTACTACTGATAAACTGGTTCGAGAGAAATCCTTTTCAGGTGTGGTTGAATTGACAACTCAACTACTAAGGCTTATAAATATTCTTTGGCTCCCCTTGTGTCGAATCAATAAATTAGGGTTATACTACCCGCGAAGACTGTTGCGATCCCCTACACTTGTGGGTCATCAATGATGCCTATAATATTGGTGCTCTTATTGCTCGTCGCCTGAGCACTAATAAAATTAGAGGAACTATTTATGGAGGTATTATTGCTTCAATCATGCTTACTACTGCCATGCTTCCTCCTAGAGAAGATGCATGATTTAGAGTTGGACTTTATTAGGCTTGATCTTGCTGCAATGAAAGCTCATCATTTTGTCACTTATGATTCCACTATGGAGAACTTGCAGTATAGACTGGTATTTGGTTTTGATTTGGATAACCCTCGCCTTGTGAGATTGCCTGCTCCTGTTTTGTTTAACTCTACTGCTAGGGACGGATACTTGTTTCCTGAGGAGGTGCTGGACGAGTATCTCGCATCACTAGCCCCTGAGGAGGAGCCAGAGGAGGAGCCACAAGACTTGCAGTGGCAGCCAAAGATGGGCGCCAACTGGGGCGTGCCGCCGCCGTGGTAGATGAGTCCCACTTAGGCCAAAAGTCTAAGCTTGGGGGAGTACGTATCTCTCACCGACATCTTTTTATTTTGTTCACTCAATTATTATATGTTGGCGTGTTTGTCATTCCTTTGTATATTCATTAGTTTTCTTTTTGCTGTCTTTTTGTTCTTTTCATTTTGTTCAGTTGCTTTTGTTGCTCTTTTTGTCTACTATTTGAAAACCCAAAAGATTTTCTCTTCGTTTTGCGTTTCTTTCTTATAATCAAAAAGACCCAAAATTTTATTTTGTTTCTTGTTCGGTCGTTCTCTTTTTCGCTTCAAGTTGCTTCCTTCCAAAATCGAAAACAACAAAAAGATTTCTCTTTTATCTTTTGCATTTTTCCCTTTTCGCTATTTGAAAACACAAAAAGATTTTCTCTTCTTCTTTATTTTGTATAGTTGTTTCAGAGTTCAACCCATGTTTGTGACGACACTTGCACACTTTTATTATTTCTATGTCTTTCGGATGTGCAAGTGTCTATGTAGTAATGATGATATTTGGCGGCACAGATATGATGAGGAAATTCGGTATGAACTCTATTTGTTTTCATTTTTGTACAGATGTTTATCCTCGTGTTCATGTTTTAGTTTGCTATGATAGAATGCTGCGTAGATGATATTGCTTAGCTTTTTATGGATTCTTATGCTTAGTCTCAACTTGTTAAGAGTGATTAATTTGTCATGTAGACATGAGCATGTCTTGCATTGTTTATAACATGGTATGGTGAAGTGAGATCCTCCTCCAAAAGATTTATTTGGATTGACTTGGCACATGCTCACACATGTAAAGGACTAAAAATAAAGTCTGTTATGCCTTGACGGTTTATTGTGCTTAGAATTGTAGTATCACTCATATGCTTTATTCATTGATTAATTTTGTTGCAAAGCATGATTATGACAGTAGTGCTCTCGATCGGTCGCTCCCAAGTCTTTTTGCTAGCCTCCATTTGCACTGGGTGTAATGGTCCATCCGTGCATCCATATTCCTTAAGCCAAAGTATTCCAGTTGAGTCCACTATATCTTCCTATATGTGGTATTTCCTTGCCACTCCAAGTAAATTTGTCATGTGCTACCTTTAAACTATTCAAAATGCTCCTTTTTATTTCTCTGTTTTTAGCTCATGAGGGAGCAGTAGAGAGCTAGATATAACTTGTGACAAGCAAGGTCATTTCCCCCCTTTCACCCGGTGTTGATGGATTACGTCCTCACCTGAATCAACCCGAGAGCGGCTTAAGCAAAATATAAATATAACTCACCATTCTCCTCCGCGCAATGAAAATCTGAGAAATCAACTCTAAACATTGGACAATGGTGAAACCAAGGAGAAAGAGAAATGTACTCGTTCCTCTAAAACCAGCCGCTCTCACAAGTCTAAAAGCCTTGCTTGTTATGGGGGACTAGATAGCTTCTCTGTTGTGAAGACGTTGACGAAAGCATGCATCTCTCAAAATTGTTTACTTCTGTTTTATAAAAATAAAAAGCTCTAGCACATGATTAATCCCTGCTTCCCTCTGCGAAGGGCCTTTCTTTTATATTTATGTTGAGTCGTCACCCTTCTTTGAGCACCATCTTATAGAGCATTGCTGTCATTCTGAGTATAATGTGCTTTGTCCCAAAGTTTTAATGATTGGAGCATGTTTGAGATACTTCTCAATTCTGAAAACTTCACACCTAGTCACTGTTTAATGTCTCAAGAGGTGCCCGGCATTTATGTTTTGCCCCACAAAAGGGGCAAGCGAGAGATCACTTTACCATGCCTAGTTATATGCATTGCATCGGTGCTATTTGTTTGCATGTTTAAATTATTACTTGTTAGCATATTGAGAGTTTTGCATGAGTCTCTATGATTGCTTAAGTTCTATTGTTTTTGCAACTTCTTTCATTTGCTTATTAAAATACTGATCATGGTTTAAACTTCTATGCTTTAAATGAAGCAAATGTGTTTGTCAAAGTTTCTTTTATCGCATCCATTTTGTCAACAGAATTGCTTGAGGACAAGCAATAAGCTAAGCTTGGGGGAGTTGATACGTCGCAAACGTATCTACTTTTCCAAACACTTTGCTATTGTTTTGCCTCTGATTTTTAATGAATTGTTTGGAACTAACCCGAACTGACGCTGTTTTCAGCAGAATTGCATTTGGTGTCTTTCTTTTGTGCAGGGTTGAAAAGTTCGCGGAAAATTCCAGAAAAAATATAAAAAGGATTTTTTAGAAGAATAAGCCACGGAGCCAGAAGACCCCGAGGGGGGCCACCCAAGGAGCAGGGGCGGGTCCCCCCTGCGGGTGGTCCCTAGGCCGCGGCAGGGGGGTGCCCCTGCCCCTGGGCCCTCACCTCTCGACCCCCCTTCGCTTATAAGCTCCCTTATGACCTAAAAACGACGGCCCCCGACACTTTTTCCAGAAACCTTACGGAGCTCCGCCGCCATCGCGAACCCTAAATTCGGGGTCCAGGATCGCTGTTCCGGCACCCTGCCGGAGTGGAGATCACCGCCAACGCCTCTCCATCAACCATCCATGTCATCCCCATCCATGTGTGAGTAGTTCCCTGCTGTAGGCAAGGGGATGGAAGGGATTGAATAAGATTGCTCATGTAATTCGATGCCAAATTGTTAGGGCATGATGCCTAGTATCCTCTATTTGTGTTAATCATCGTTGGTACAATTAGTTATGCTTAATGCTTGTCACTTCGGGCCCGGGTGCCATGATTTCAGATCTGAACACTTTATGTTTCCATGAATATAATTGATGTTTTGGGTCCTATCTACTAATTGTCTGCACTTGTTGTCAACCGGAACCGGAGACCCCGAGTGACAGAAACGGGGACATCGATGGGAATGGTTGGCAACTCGAGGGTTACATGTATTCATTGTGTGTTAATGCTTTGCTCCGGTGTTCTATTAAAAGGAACACCTTAATTTCCATTTGTTCCTTAATTGGCCCGGCTGAAACCGGATGACAGGACAAAAGATGCCGTGCAAGTTCTTATTGCAAGCACGTACGGCTAAATTAGGAATACATGCCTATGATTGTTTGATACTCGGATGCTATATTTATTTATCTTGCTTTGTGCCTAGTTATGTTTATTTCATGAGCTATCTTATTCATGCAACGCCCATATATCTGTCCCTATGTCTACGGTGCTTTTAATCCCGCTGCTTAAAATCAATATTTCTGCTGTCACCATTACTGTCTTTATTTTATTACTACTGTTACTATTCTACTGCTGCCATCAAATTATTGTTACTACTGATAAATTGCTTTGAGAGAAATCCTTTTCAGGTGTGGTTGAATTGACAACTCAACTGCTAAGGCTTATAAATATTCTTTGGCTCCCCTTGTGTTGAATCAATAAATTAGGGTTATACTACCCGCGAAGACTATTGCGATCCCCTACACTCGTGGGTCATCAGTGATCTGCAACAGGGGAGGTTACGGAGGCGGTATGAGAGGAAATAACAATGGTAGTGATGGACATGGACAGAATAACAGCGGGAACTACTACTACAACAATAATGGTCAAGGTGGTGGCAGCAATGGTGGCTATCAGTAGAGCCAAGGTGGAGGCCGCCCCTATAATGATCAGCACAAACCCAAGATTAATTGTCAGATTTATGGAAAAGCAAGGTCAACCTGTGTTTCACTGCTGGATAAGGTTCAACAACAGCTTTTAGGGTCCAGAAGGCTCGACTGGTGGAGCTATGGGATCATATGGTGTGGACATAATTTGGTGCACTGATCATCTCATGGGAGAGATGGATAAATTGACCATGAGGGATCCCTACAATGGCCAAGATCAAATTCACACGACAAATGGTTGAGGTATCGATATATGTCACATTATTGCTCATTTGTTATATCATACCCCAATCATAATCGTTGTCGCAATAATATTTTACATGTTCCTGACACCACCAAAAGACTTCATTTTGTTCAGCATCTTGATAAAGATAATCATACTTTTCTTAAATATTGGCCTAATTTTTCTCTAGCAATAAGGATTGGGACATGACCAAAACCTTCTTCGAGATACATGTCTGAGAGAATATCTAGTGCTACCACCCTTTAGGTGCTCCCCGTGCTACCATTAAAAATAATAATTTTGAATGTTTCAAAAGATTCTACAAAAAAGTATGAGTGTTCATAAGACATGTGTACAACCTCCAAAATTTCCAGGTCCAAATTCGAAAGGAGCACTGAGAAAATATAAGGATAAATCTAGCATGAATAGTGCCACTAGTGTAACAAAAAAACCAAAAAATGGCACTATTCTTGGCGATTTGTCTTTTTTCGTTTCTCAATGCTCCTTTCAAATTTTCACATATAAATTTTAGATTTTGTAGACACATATATATGTTTTGAATGCTCACAGGTTTTCATAGATTTTTTTGAAAAATGAAAAATTATTATTTCAAATGGTAGCACGGGAGCACCTAAAGGAGTGGTAGCACTAGATTCCCTCATACATGTGTGTGTGTGGTGTCTATCATTTGCCTTTGACATCCTTGCCATCCTGCAAGAAAGCTTTGGGTGTCAAGTCCTTGTCACACTGGTATAGGCGCCTAAGACACCCTTCTTCAGTTGTTGTTCAACAAGTCCTTCAGGGTGTTTGCCAAAAGGACAATATCCAACTCTATCCTAAGTCTTTGAGTGTATCTTATGTTACTTTGCAGAAATAAATACTATGACAGAATTTAACATAAACATAGCATATGAACTAACACAATGCATCTTGCAATATTATAAACAGACCATAAACTAAGTAAATGCATTGACAAGCAAGAATTTATAACACAAACAGAGCATATGAGCTAAGACAATGCAGTGGCAAGCAGGAATAGAGGAAATATACAAAGCATATGAACTAACACAATGCATTGAGAAGTAGGAATTTACAACATAAACAGAGAAAATAAACATAGCATATGAACCAACAAGACACATTGAGAAACAAGAATTTATAACATAAACAAAACAAAGCATATGAACTGACATAGAAAGAATTGACAATGCATGTATAACAGAGCAAATAGTCACTAAGTATATTAATATAATTTTAAGTATTAGAATAGGCAAACATTGCTAAGAAAAATTAGAACCAAAGCAGTACTAAACTAAGCTAAGCAAAGTTACTCCAGATAACTAGAATTAGAACTAGCAGACAAATCTAAGCAAATAAATAGAACTAGAACTACTAGACAATCTAATCTAAATTAGAACAACAAAGTTGGGGGTGTCATTTTGGCACATGGGAGCATATGCTTCCGGCTTTAATTTTTTCTAAACATATATCAAAACTTTAAACGACCTGGACAAAAATATAACGTCGTACGTATTGACATTCCACATCCTCACAAAGTCATTTTTAGAGAAATCCAATTTTTTTTGTGTCACGTATAAAAATGACAAAACTCGATGCTAAAAAGTCTTCCTTTTGTTTTCTTCCATAAGCTACAAAAAAATCGGTTTTCCGCAAAATTTGGCATGCCCACAAAGAATGTCGAGATTTATGCTGTTCATTTTTAATATTTTAAAATGTTCTTTTCTGATGGTGCTCTCAACGAAGTTACTCTAAACCACTAGAACTACAACTAGAATCAGCATACAAATTGGACGTGACTACACACAGAACGTTCTACGTCTATCCCAATTTATAGAACGTTTCGACAACGATGGTTCTAATCACGTTCAGGAAGCCGATTCACGCGAGCGCATATGCGGGCAAAACTCAGAGGATGCCAACTTACAATGTGTCCTTATACAAAAAGACAAAATTGCTTATATCACACGCATTAAATGTGAAGTTTGAAAATTCAAAATGTTATGTAGGTCAAACCATTTATCCGATTTAAGATCCGTTTTCACCATTAGACTAGTCGCGATGAGATCTTTAAACTAGATTCCTTGTTGATATGTTTTGATAAAAAAAATTCGGAGTCAAAAGTTACCCATCAGTAATACGTGAGTTACCCAGCATGTAGTATATAAGTTACCCATCATATGCTCTATTAGTTTTCGATTTGAATCTAGATCGCACTTTTGGTTATTTTTTTTCAATATTTTGAGTTTTGAAGTTACCATCCAATTTCATAGCGAGTTATCACTTTGAGATGGTAAATGTATTTGGACTAGTGGATAATTATACACCAAAACAGATGTGCAACTCCACACAATTTAGGGTAAATAACTATGTTGATTTTATGGAGACACATACACACTAAAACACATGGGTAACTGCGTAAGTATTGAGTTGGCAACTATTATTTCGAGTACTACAATTTCGTGGTGGATAACTATATCATGAACATATGGGTAACTGGGTGGGCAACTTCATCAATACTGGATGGATAACTATTGCCGAAAGAGTAGGATAACTACATCGATTTTGATTTTGGTGGATAACTATCTCTTAAACACATGGGTAACTTCATCAGCTCTAGGTGGGTAACTAAATCTGTACCTAGTGAGTAACTATTATCGGGAGAGAATGGCAACTACGTCAATTTCGTGGTGGATAAACACATGGGTAACTCCATCAGTATAGTGTGGGTAACTTAATCAGTACCTGGTGGGTAACTGCTACCGTGATAGTAGGGTAACTTCATCGATTTCATGGTGGACAACTATATCATGAACACATGGGTAACTCTATCAGTAATGGGTGGGTAACTTCATCAGTACTAGATGGGTAACGGTTACCGATAGAGTAGGGTAAATACATCGATTTTGGTGATAACTATCTCATGAACACATGGGTAATGTAACCAGCTCTAGGTGGGTCTCCATCAGTATAATGTGCGTAACTTAATCCGTACCTGGTGGGTAACTATTACCGTGATAGTAGGGTAACTGTATCAATTTCATGGTGGATAGCTATATCATGAATACATGAGTAACTCTACCAGTAATGGGTGGGTAACTTCATCATTACTAGATGGATAACTATTACCGATAGAGTAGGGTAAATTAATCGATTTCGGTGGATAACTATCTCATGAACACATGGATAACTTCATCAACTCTCGAAGAGTAACTCAATCAGTACCTAGTGGGTAACTATTACCAGAAGAGTAGGGCAACTACATCGATTTCATGGTGGATAAGCACATGGGTAACTCCATCAGTACAGTGTGGGTAACTCTATCAATACCTGGTGGGTAACTATTACCGTGAGAGTAGGGTAACTGCATTAATTTTATGGTGGAAAATTATATCATAAACATATGGGTAACTCTATCAGTAATGGTTGGGTAACTCCAGCAGTACTGGATGGGTAACTATTACCGACATATTAGGGTAACTAAATTTATTTCATGGTGATAACTATATCATAAATAAATCGGTAACTTCATCAATATTGGGTGAGTAACTATTATCTAGAGGATAGGATAACTACATCAATTTTTTGTTGATAAGTATATCATGAATATATGGGAAAGGGACCGAAGGCGGTTCAAGCTAGACTGCGCGACTGAGTTTTGCAATGTGGTTAGTTGTTTATGTAGCATGTTGTAGTCCGGCAACATACAAGTCCAGCGAGTTTCTACGGAGGCACGTGATGCCAGATGACAGGCTGTCATGTGACATGGTGAGCACGTCGAGATGTTATCCTGAAGTTGCGGTGCCGTGCGACTTGGCATGACCGTCAGAGGAGGTCAAAAGCACAAGTGGCTGGAGCGCAAGCATAAGAGGCTGGAGCGCGAGGAACTGTATGTTTAAGTTGAACCGAGTGATTTGGCCAAATCATAGGTTGTTAGCTAATTGCACGTATGTCTAGTCTTTTGTATCACATGGCTGGTGGCTATGTGTGTTAGTCCTTAGTCGTGTGTGTGCTTATCCACTAGAATAGGTCGTGGTGTTACTGTGTTAGTATATAAAGTGAATACCGAGAGAAGAATGTATGTGCGAAACAGCTGACTGCGAACCATTTTGTACTTGTGTGTTTCCATATGAGTTGGGAGATAGCTTGAGGTACAAGAAAGGGAGCTGAGGAGAAGCACCAACAAGGTGGAGCACGAACTGGCGGAGAGGATGGGATGGTGGTGCACGTCCTGGGCGTGACGAGCGAGATGAAGAGAGGAAGCAGGGAGTCGGAGTAGTGCTTCTTTACTCTCATGCATCGGAGGTGAGGCGGATTAGAGGCAGGCTGGTGGCACTAGCATTTGGGAGGAGGAGAAGCACGACGGACGAAGAGCCTCGCCGGCGTTGTCTCAGCAATGGCTAGAGACTCGCTGGTGGCGGGACGAGGCGGTGGTGCTGCGCGCTGAGAGGAGAGCGACCGTAGAGGAAGGAAGGCGGCGAAGGGAGGAGCTCCTTGAGTGTGTGCGGGGACTTGGGGCTGGCGGCGCAACGACCTGGGCGGGGCGCTCGAGTGAACAAGTGCTCGTGGCGGCGCTCAAGAGAAAAAGAGACGAGCGAGCCCAAGCTAGGTGGTGGGAAGAAAAAAGGACTCTTTGCAGCCGTTGCTCTTTTCCGTGTTGATTGGACGGTGCGGAAGGCGTTCTGGAGTTAAGGTTCGCTACCGACCGTTCTAAACATAGATTTACCATACAATTTTAACAAATACTCCGTACTAAGCAGGGGAGCTCGGTGTATAATCAGATGGTTTTTTTTTTGGTTAAAAACAACACTCCACGCAAGCCCTAAGTGGAAAATGAACGGTTGGGTTCGTATTCCCCTCCCTAACCCGACTCCCCTCCTCTTTCCCCCGACTCGCACCAGGCAGAGGAAAGCTGAGGCTAGGGTTCCGCCTCGCCGGCCTATTCCGGCGGTCTTCGGCGGCTCGCCGGCCGGAAATCACCCCCCCTTCCGGTCCAGCCCGCGGACTCTTTTCCCCTCCTTCACTGAGTAGACGCGCCGTCCCATCCTCCCCGCCAGCGCCCAACGCCCCGTCCAGGTTCAGGTCCAGGTCTAGGCAATTAGCTCTGTTGCTGCCTGATTGCCTCCCTCGCCTCTGACTCGCCGCGCGGCTGCGTTCAGCGGCTCAGGTACGGCTCCAACAGTATTTTCCTGGAAGAGATTGTTCATTTCTATAGCTTGAGTTGGTGCATTTTAGCTTCAGTTTCATCATCTTATAGAAATACAAGATGAAGCAATCTTTATGACTTTGAATAGTCTCCATTTCGGTGGAGCCATAATGATGAGCTTTTGTTTTTTTTGGCCAGGGCGTGCTCTAATTCTGGCTGAGCCACTGCACCTTGCCCGGATGTCTTCCCTAGCCACGGTGGTGAGTTCTTTTACCTCTGTTTCTTCCAGGCCTTCTGTTTCCTTGCACACCATAGCTGAAGATGTTGGGCAGAGCGAGTCTGTGACTAGGCCAAACTGGAAGCAAACTTACCTTTTTCAGTGCTAGCTTGTTCTGTTGTATATGGAGAAGTTGGTGCATTGTAGATAGGACAACTAGACTAGTTTTTCATATATTTCTTCACGCGGCTTACTGGAGCAAAAACCCATTGACGGTACAATTTCCTTGATTCCAGGTTATGCCCAGTTTAACATAACGATATAGTAAAATGCCATACCAGCCCCTTAAGTTGTGCAGTATACTTACTTTAGTAGTTTGTACTCTGAAAACACATATTTGGACCCCCAAACTTGCTAAAGGGTGGAATTTGGTCCAGAACTCCTTACAATAACGCTGACCGTCACCGATTACATGATGGGTTGACCGTGCCACTTAGTTATCTAGTCACCAGCCATTGTGTCATCTGAACCTCTTTTTGTCTCTCATTTTTCAAATTTTCATTGGAAATGCTGAAAGGCCGTGTATAGGGCACGTCTGTCTGTGCCAAGATAGGTGACTTGGGTGTGTTGGGGTTCAGTCGGTGAAATCCCAGCCTCTATAAGGGTTAAGCAGTCGGCACAGCATGTCAGATTTGAACGAGATACAAGCCATTAAAATACAGATCGAAACAAATTCTAAATTCTAGTGATATTTTTGTGCTTATTTTATTACCTATATTTGTCCTTAGGAACCTGAGCAGGTATTTGATGTATTGACTGAGGCGCTGAAAGATCCTGCAGATTTTATAGATTTTGATCTGCCTTCTGCGTTGAAAGAATGGAAGTTGGGCTACTACACACCAATTAAGCGGAGTATCCATACCTACCGTTTCTCTAAACCTATTTAATGGAGCAGCAATATTGTGCATCATTGCCTGGTTTAACTTTGTATAATGTCTGGTTGAAGTTTCATGTTCTGATATTTTGTGACGTACGACATTTTATCTTTCGACATATTTCACTTGTCAGTGTAGATTAGTGATACATCCATATAGATAGAGTAACTTGTTAAGAAACCTGATACTGTATAGTCCTCCTTTGAAGCAGAAAACACCATGGTATTGTCTACATTTTGCAATAATGTAATCACATCGATGCATTTAAAAATGGCTTAATTTGGACTCATGGTGCTTCACTGCTTCCTTCATTTTTTCGATGAGTGGTAATATCAACTTCTAATGCTATTTCTCCATTACGCATTTACATGATGACATCCCCATTATGTGGGCTTCTCATCTACATTGATGTCCTTAATTCTACTAAGATATTTATCTTACTAAGAAACGGGTTGAAGATGATGGCATCTTCTGTTCCTGCTCCCTTTCTTCGGAATCATCTGTTACTTGTGGAAAAGATTGCCAATGCGGGTTCTTTCTCTCTCTCTCTCTCTCTCTCTCTCTCTCTCTCTCTCTCTCTCTCTCTCTCTCTCTCTCTCTCTCTCCCATGTGTCTGTATGCACTCACACACAATTGCTCTGTTCATGTAAAAAATAAGCATACAACTTGTTCTTAGCTTTTGATTAACGCACTTGTGATTTCAGCATTGTTATGAATTTTTTTCCTAAAATGCTATTTTTATTGGTGCAGGATGCTGTTCTCTTGTTGTTCATCAAACTGTAAATGTGAGAACAACTGTGCCAATAAATCATTCCAGCTCCGACCTGTGACAAAAACAAAATTGATTAAGGTACGACTGATTCAAGTTGGCCCTTATATCTGCATGTTGCAAAGAGATCATCTATATGGTTGCAAAATATACAAACATAGACACGTTTTGTCTATAATTGATCCTGCACCTTAAGCTATGGTGAATCCCTTTCTCAATGAAACTTGCTTTATCTTGTGAGGTTGTATCTTCATGTGCATTATAGGCAGTACAGTACTTCAACACTTTACGTGTTAGCGTATAAAGAGAATCTAACCAAGTTGTTTCATGTTTGATATTTTTGTATATTGTCACCAAACAATACTATTTGATTTTTCGAATTGTTGATTTCATGTGAAACTTCGAATTGTGTGTAAATTTGCTTGTTTTATTAAACTTGTACTTGTTACGTAAATACTTATCCCTTCTGAATGGTTCGCTAAAAGACTATTTATTTAATTTTAGACAGAGAAATGTGGCTTTGGATTGGTAGCTGAGGACGAAATAAAGAAAGGGGAATTTGTTATAGAATATGTTGGAGAAGGTATGGCTTTGTCGAAATCTCTTTTGAGCAAGCAAATGAAATGAAGACAAATATTTTAGCTTTACATGTTATGATGATTCCTCACATCGTACATTGGGCGATCGAACTAATATACATATATCTTACTTTAATATTGTAGTTATTGATGACAGAACTTGTGAGGAAAGACTATGGAAAATGAAGAGACAGCGGTACACTAACTTTTATCTTTGTGAGGTCAGTAGCAATATGGTCATTGATGCAACAAACAAGGGAAACAAGTCCAGGTTTATCAATCACAGTTGTGAACCAAACACAGAGATGCAGAAATGGTTTGTCTTACATTGTACTGCTTATTCTATATTTCAGTTGATGACCCTGACATATGCTACTGGTATCATGGTGCTTCAGGACTGTAGATGGAGAGACCAGAGTTGGAATTTTTTCTCTTCGTGACATAAAGGAAGGGGAGGAGCTGACCTATGACTATAAGTATGTTCATCCAGTTTCCTGGTTACTTTCTAAGTACTTCTCACTGTAAACAAATTTATCTCACCCACCTTTATTTACCACATTGTGTATACAAAACTATTTCTGTTTGTAATCTCATGTTCTCCTACAGGTTTGTCCAGTTTGGAGCAGATCAAGATTGTCATTGTGGATCTTCAAACTGCAGAAAAAGGGTTGGCGCATCTAAGTTGGTCGACACAATTGTCTTTAACAATGGAAACTCAGGAAGCTCACAAGATCAGTATGATATGAAGAAAAGAAAGACAACCTCAGATAATTGTATTGGGGAGATCATCCGTTTGTGGGATCGACGGGACAAAATGTACGCCTTGACAACTTCAAATCCGTTTGAGGAAGTTAGACGTCCTTTTTATCTGTTTTATTCAGTTTCTGATCCATTTTAATACCCCCGCTTCTCAACACTATCCTTTCAGGTATATACCAGCAGTTGTACATGATTATGATGAGTACACTGGAATGCATACTGTGAGTTTGTCAATGGATAAATTTTCAATGATATCTAAGGAGTAATTGTTTACATATTATCTGTTTTGGTTCAGTTACTACTTGATGAAGAAACTACGGAAAAATTTGATATGAGAGAGGAAGATTGGGACTTCTTACCGGTATGACATTCTTAATCACTGAACAAGTTGCTGATATATTTTGTTCATCTTTAGAGCTGCTTTGTTGTATAATGCCTTGCTTTTCTTTTACACCTCAAATGTTCTAGCTAACTGTAGCGTAAGAGGTACTACTATGACATTGTTTACTTGCTACCTTCTGCTTCAGCCTTTGCTATCAAAATCAGTAAAACATGGTTATAATTTATTTTCTTTGATGTTGAATAACCGCCGGTTGCTCATGTTTACGTAGAAATAGCACCATTGTAGAACTGCATTGAAGGGCAATACTGCTATTTTCAATTCTCACTTTCATACAGCATTGTTTACCAAACCTGTGGATGGCCCTCTCTCCTGTCCTCAGCTGTATCACTTGTGCTCCAAGCCTCCAACTTTCTGTCACTAGTCTTTTGTTACTTGTACTAACGGGGATGCCTTTATCCCCACATGGACTCTACTTAAGGCCAGCACCATGATTATTCCTCTGTTTAGGATTCATATCCATTCTAGTAGGATTAAGGTTGACCGAAGACCATTTCACACCTTGCTGCATGGGTACCAATACATAAAAACAGATGGTCCATTGTTGTTTCAGATCAATTGTTGTAGACTACTAGCAGGGAGTCCGACATGGGGAGATCAGGAGTCCTCTAGACAGTAGCATTGTGTTAGTAATTCTAGGTATGGGAGTCTAATATGGTAGGAAAGGCCAACGGTCTAAGAATCCACTATATAAGGATGCTAAATATGTATCTATCCCAGAGGCAAGCAAGAAGAATCAATCCATTCTCTCTGATTATTCTCTCTTCTCAACGTATGTCTCAACCCAACCCCTGCAGCTGTTCTGTCTGGCTATATTATGCACGGTAGTTAACCTGCTATGAATCAAGGTTCACAACATCAACTGTTCTATTCCATCTAGTAATTGACTCATTTTTTTGGAAGTATTACCAAATGAACAATCTAGTCTCTCCTAAGGGCTCACTGGAATCTGGGAATAATATCTTTTGTTCTTTCTTTATTTTTTTAATAGCCCATGGACTAGGTTTTATCTTTCTACTTTTTCTCTCTAGTGATTGTTTTTTAGTGTTGAATTTTCCTTTTCTATTATTCGATTGAGTGTACCAGACAGTGTTTCAGAGATTCTGAATATTCAGGTTCTGTGTTGGTGCATAGATATGTTACAATTTATGTTGAACTTTATAGTTGTAACTTGTATTGGAACGATAAAAAATATATACTTCCATTTGTGAGATGCTTCCAGAAAAGCCCCATGCTAATTTGACCTATCCTTTTGCAGCGTCCAGAAGATCCAGAAGAAGACTGATTATTGAAGGTTAGAATGATAACTAACCGCTTAAGCATTGCCTAGTGCTATTTTCGTATTCAGAACCTTCTTTATACAACTGTCTGTAGTTAAAAGGTTTCTTGTCCGTCCTGTTCGTTTTCTTTTCTATATTAGTTGTTTTTACATGTTGCATGCGTGCACAGAGAATATGTCTGTGCAACAGGATGTTGGCTTGAGCTATCATCTGTCACAGAACTCTGGACCATACCTTTAACTTTGTTTATGTAGCACTACTACTCCCTCCGTTCCAAATTAGTTGTCTTCTATTTGTCAAAAAATGGATGTATCTATACTTTTAACATGTCTAGATACATCCACTTTTTGACAAATGGAAGACAACTAATTTGGAACGGAGGGAGTAGCAAGGAAGGGTTATCTGTTTCTTATGTGTGTGCTTCACATAAGCGTGTAGTGCTTTGAAGAGGGGGTTGTCTTTTCTAATAATTGTTTCCATGGAGGGTGTATGTTCACCCAGATAGGGAACATACCCCTTGCTGCAGTATTGCAGCTGTTTTCATTATTTTGTTTGCTGGTTTTAGTTTGTTTCCATGTGAGGATATGTGCTTTTGTATGGGAGGTATTTTTTGGGGAACTTACAGGATGTAGAGTCCGTCTGGTTGGCTTGCTCATAGGACAATTTTTGCAATCATCTTAAAATACCCTAGTTTAAAGCACTAAATCCTAAAGAGAGATAATTTGTTTTCTTAAAGCAGTCTGTTTGGTTATATGGATTTAGTTTGTGATTACCAAGGATTTTGAAATCAAAATATCACGCCATGGGATTCATTTCTTAGTTACAAATTCTTGTTTGACGGATGTTTCAACATCTGTGCTGGGTCCTTAAGTTTCTTGTACTAACAGATACATTCAACTGGTTCTCATCCCAGGAGAACCTGTCACTATCGTCGTTAACAAATCATCGCCGGGAAGTGCTTGCTGCATCCATCGACCCTCAAATCAGAACTTTTCCAGTGTGCTAGCTCCGGCGTTGTAAATCAGAGTTCCACCCTCAAATTACATTATTTTTTCCTGTGTTCTCCGGCCTTTGTAAATCAGAGTTCCACCCTGAAATCAGATTATATTGCTCGTGTTTTTCTCAAACCTTGTTAAGATCAGATTCTTCTGCTGTCTTTGGATTCTTAAACTGGGCACAATCTTGTTGTGTTGGGCTGCACGAATTGTTATTTTTATCTGTTTACTGGAAGACACTGCTGTGTAATTGGCTTATTGCTCTGGGAGCGAACTTCTACTTCATGTGATATGCCCTGGCGTGACGTTAGAAGTGTGAATTGTCGCTGCCCTTTGTCTCCGTGCCTGGAGACTCGTTCATGTCTGGGACAGCCATGAAGAAAGATCCTGACTGCTATTATCCACGCTTTGAGAGTTTACACCTCGGAAGGTAAAGGTATCCTTGAAACGTGTAGTCGCGAAAGGCAATACGAAGAACTGTTTATGTCAGGAGCCAATGTTTTCTTTTTTGCATCGAAAGGTTTTATTTGTTACCTGTAACTTGGCTTCTCTCTTCTGTCTGTACTGACTAAGACGATCTGTGTGTCTCATGATATAAAATGTTATTACGACCAATATAGTGTTGTATTAGTTGTAATACCATCTTATATTATAGGATGGAGGGATTAGTTGAGATTTGAGAAGGAATCCCGCCAATTTGAAATGAAATTCTGGGCTCTCAAAACAGAGACCAACTATTTCAATGGTGCTGCTATGTCTATGTCCTAATGTATCCTCTCTAGAACAGTGGCATGTGTTGTGTGACCGTTTTGGACCGTTGTTTCTTTGGCATTCGGGAATTGTTGCAAGAAAAATGGCATATGGATGAATAGCCGTCAAATTTACCATGTTTTATTGATAGCAAGGACCTTGCATTCTCTCATTTGTCGTCCACCTCCTCCGGTGACACAACCCGAACAGCAAAGATACTGCATTTTGAACATGACGATCAGGCCATGTACAGCGCTAGCCTCTTAATTGGGGCGCTTAATTAGTTGGTTATGCCATGCAGGAAGCGTCGCCGCTAGTATTAAGTAATTTTCACGCACAAATGAAGCGTCAGGCGCCTAAATATGAGTCGATGCTAATAAAACGGCTGGGAATCAACCATAACTGCCGGGATTTATTCCCTGACGTCTGGCTAAGCGCCGCGCGATGTACTTGCCCTCATATAACAATGGCAAGCAAGTGCAAGTCGTGTGGTTTATTACTGTATAACTGTTCCTATGGCTCCCATCGCCACCTTCCGGACCATTTCCAAGGCTTAAATTGCCGGCAAACATGCATCATGCATGCCGTCTCTTCTCTCTCTCAAATAAATTTGTGAGGAAGGACGAAGATGTAGGATTTTTTTTTTGACTCATAGGTCTAATGTACTTGTTACGAAAAAGAGTTTTACAAGTTTTTTTTGTCTTTTTACACGACCATAAAAATGTTTTTTTTTCACAAAATTTTGTGTATAAACATACAGCGTCTATAGTATACCAATAAATTTGTGCCGAATTTTTTGACATTTTGAAATACATTCTTTTGGAGCACCAGAACTTCTCTTTCTTACAAGGATCACAGGGAATGTCTTTTTTCACAAAACCTTTTTACAAACATATAGAATTTTTGGATATACCAAATGTTTTGACATTTTAAAATACGGTTGTTGGGTAGTGGTTGCATCCATGTGTGAAACCGGATTTCCCGGAAGAAGTACGTGTAAACCTAGATTTTTTGTTTATAATTTTTTGATATTTTAAAGTATTATTTTTGGGTAGTGGATGTATCTACACCTATTCATCAAAACAGATTTTCTGAATGATTGGTATAATAACACCAGAGAAGATAGAACGCAAATACTTCCAAATGAAACGACCACTGTACCAGTCAACACACCGGGTTATGATCGATCTGGGTAGTTGGATTCCTGAGAAGGAAGGGCACAAGGTGCAAAGAGACGGATCCGGCACCCGTCGGAGCGGGACAGGATAGGGTAAGTCCAAGACGCAGGGGAGCCGCCTCTCACTCTCCTGATGACTGGTGCAGCATCAGATGTTTACGTGCTTGACGCGACGCAGGCTAGTGTTCGCAAGAGCACAATACACATGCGGCCAACACCTAACAGCATGACAGAAACTGCAGGTCTGTGTCTGTATGATTGGAGACCCAGCCCTAGCAAAGGAGGTCTTAAATTCTTCAGGTACCTTTAGAATTCTGCATTTTGTTGGAAGATCATTAAGCCATTGCACCTGACTCATTGTTGATACACATAGTCGTTTCTAGTTAATAAAGAAAAGAGTAAATTCCATTTTTTTACCATCTAATTTGACTTTTTTGACGCTAATTACCCCATTTGGCACGTTGTCATCCTAATTACCCCATTTAGTGATTTCGTTGCCAACTTTTACCCCTTCTAATTTTTTTTGAGGAAACTGCCATATGGGTCATGATCGTCGGGACGACATGGCGTACCACGTTGGCGGTTATCAGGGACGGAACCAGCGGGGGGCTGGCTAGGGCCATGGCTCCCCCCAAGGCTAAATTTTACATGTAATTGGCCCCCCTTATAATCCATTCCTGGTTCCGTCCCTGGCGGTTATCTCCTAGAGGCTTTTCTCCTACTTGACCAGCTCAGCTTGCAAGTTTTTTCACCCTAGGACTGAACCGCGGAAGGAGCGGCGGCTTGCGCGGAAGTGGCAGCCAGAGATGTGCGCCGAAGCAGCGGCGGCGTGTGTGGAAGCAGCGGAAGGCGACGGCGTTAGCTGCTTTGTTGCTTCGCATGGAGACAAGCTAGGGACGTACTTACTTCACAGGACTCAGATGATGTTGCTGCTGCTGCTGCGTGGTCTTGTGCATCGACGGCAAGCATGAATGGATACTGATCAGTACATAGTACATAGTAGTAATTCTTGTTAGGTATATCCTGTGAAGTGTGTGTGACTGGGAAATGTGCGAGCTTAACGTAATGCACTTAAGGGAATTTGCGCAGCCTTCTACTTGCAGTTGTTTGTGTTGTTGCAATGTATTCCTGCAAGAAGTGAATTGTTAGAACTAACAGAATTGGCAATTCTTTTGTACTCCACGTAGGTGATGATAAACCGCCTACATCATGTTGTGAAGTGTGTTAAGTATATTATACCACCACTTTCCATCAGATCGGTCTTTTGGGATAGTTGGTTGGTAGAGGTATCTAACATGGTATCAGAGCCTAAGGTCTCAGGTTCGAGTCCTACCCCCGGCGTTTTTCTCCCAATTATTTCTCCGCTCGAAAGAGGGCTGGAGGGGAGCTTTTAGCCACCAATATTCCGGTGTGCTCTTCTTCTATTCACGTGTTGACTTTCTCTTCTCCCGTCACACGTGAGAGGGGGGTGTTGTGAAGTGTGTTAAGTATATTATACCACCACTTTCCATCAGATCGGTCTTTTGGGATAGTTGGTTGGTAGAGGTATCTAACACATCACACTATGTAGGTCTGGACCCACCGCTCAGAAAGCTCGTCTAGCCTTACACAGGGTAAAAATTGGCAAAGAAATCACTAAATGAGGTAATTAGGATGACAACGTGCTAAATGGGGTAATTAGCGTAAAAAAAGTCAAACTAGGGGGTGAAAAATGGAATTTACTCTAAAGAAAAATCTCCATGCTCCAACCGAGAAAATAGATGAATTCATATTGAGCAGTGAGCTAGTACAACCTTTCATAATAAAGTTCTACTGATGAAACATCTACACAAATTCTTCAACTCTCAAGATCTTCCCTTAGTCAAACTCATTCACGAGAAGTATTACTCAAACAGACCTATCGATAATAGAATGGTTGGATCCTTTTGGTGGAAGAATTAAAACAAACTGATGCCAGATTTAAAACAGATGGCCAGTTGTAAACTGAGGAGGGAAGCCGGACCTTAGTTTAGTTCTAGTTTAGATGATGACTCCGGTGTATGTTCTACTTTCTAGTTTAGTTCAGTTTGATGTGTATGTCAAAACTAGGTGAAAACTATGCTACGGTTTGAACCAGGGGCGGAGGCAGGAATTGAAAAAATTCTTGTTAAGGGGGGCCGGTAAAGGAAAATTCTCCAAAAAGAATCTGTAATCCAAAATTAGCAAAGGATTTCAAGTTCTTAGAGGGGGGGGGGGGGGGGGGGGGGGGGGGGGGCTGGCCCCCCTGCCTCCGCTCCAGGTTTGAACTAAAATAGGGCATCTGTTGGAATGGCCGTGCCCTAAAATAGGGCATCTAGTAAAGCAGAATTTTTTTTGGTGCCGTAAAACACTAAAACAGGTGCCCTAAACCCAGAAAGTGGTGCCCTAAAATAGGGCAAGTTGCTCTAATACACGTAATGTTTCGGAATGGCAAATGGAGAGATCAAACTTGTAAAAATCAATTTCCTGAGCTTTTCTCATATTGCATCAGTGAAAACCAATGTGTGGGTAACTTCAAGCAATTCACTTTAGCCACTAAGAATTTCCATCTCCCTCTGTCCATAGGCAATTTTGACATATCTAACCCTTTTGCAAAACCTAAGACTGAAGTAAACTTTTATGAAATTTTTATCTGGATCTAACCCATTTAGGTACCGCCAAACGCTCTGACGGTAGACTTGTATGCGGTACCGCCAGATGTTGTGGCGGTAGCCCTGTACATGGTACCGCCTCGGCGGTAGGGTTAGGCTATGTACCACCAAAACGATATTTGTGTTACCACGTCTAATCGTACCGCCAATATGTTGAGCGGTAGCAGAAAGGGTTAGATCCGGCTAATTTTTTTTGAAAAGGTTTATTTTGAGTTCAAGTTTTGCAAAAGGGTTAGATTTGGTCGACTGGCCCTATCCATACAGGCTTATCAGCAATTACAGCAACTGCTACAAGACATGCACGAAATAAATATTACTTCAGACTTGGATGCTTGGATTTATCCCTGGAAGACCAAGTCATATTCCTCAATGAAAATGTACAAAATTCTGACAGGAGGCACTACTGCTCACTGCCAATATGTGATACATAATATTCTCAAGAATTGTGCTACTTCAATTATTTTAGTACTAGCTACACTTTTTTAAGAAACGTGCAATTAGCAAGTGATTTTTAAAATCAGTAAAATTTTCTCAAGAAACGTGAAGCAGCTACTAGTGTTTGATGCACACTTCTCTTTTATCAAGAAATGGGCAACTCCAATCGATTTTTGATACGAGTTGCATTTTTTTCAAGAAACTGTAGTTAGTAAATGGTGCTCGTTAAATATTGCACCAGGTCAAATACTCAAATGGAGTTTGAGGTCCATGTAGCCCTTTATTTTAAATTTTTCAAAAATCAATTTTTTTTGAAGAAAGTCTGTATGTACCCGATGATTTATTATATTATATAAGCGTGTAAAATCTTAATGCGAAATTGTTTATATTTTAGGCTACATAAAAATGATAAAAAAATGTGGATATGAGTATAGTGAATAGTACATATTTAAGAACTGTAAATTTCGTTAGATTTTTTCATTTTCATGTAGCCCAAAATATAAAGAATAAGATTGTCGCAAATCTGTAATATACATCATTGACAACATACAAACTTTGTTTTCATATATTTCGAAATTTGAACAATATAATTTTTGTATTTAAAATAAGGCTCCCTGTAGTTCCGGAGCCATTCGTCCGTACTCCAACCAGTGTCCTCTATGTATTCTTCCATGTCTATTTGTTTGGCTATTTGTATGTTGCAGGTATCGGAAAGTGCAATTACCACATTGAGAACCACATTGCACGAGTATATATCAGTTGATGACAAGCAAAGACGTTCACCCCTCTTCCCCTTGACAAATAAAACCTGTCCCCTTGTGACAAAAACAAGACGTTCACCCCTCTCGTCAATTTGCTGATCTGTTACCCATCATTTCATCACAAACTTGCCATACAAATCATGGCAGCCAATTTCATTGATTGCGCAGGCTTTCTATCACCGTCAGGCCATCACAAACCTTGAAATTTCCGAACCGAGCCTTCATCATCACACCCTCGTATTCCATCCATCCTACCCTCGTATTCCATCCTTCTTAAACCCACGGACAGGCAAGAAAACAACCGTCAGTGTAAGCGGGAGCCCATGGCTTCGCTGATGCCGCGCCGCCAGCAAGTTCGCTCCATCCTTTCTCTGCTTCTCCACGTAATAGTCGCCGCTTCGGCGACGCCGTCGTCGTCGCTCTACAACCGCCCATCGAATTGCACCCGGCTACTTCCGGACGCTGACATCGTCCGCAAGGCCTTCCTGCACGTCGGCAACTTCCCACTGCCGCGGCGCTCCGCATGCCGCCCGGTCCGCAGGCTCCGCTTCCCGTCGAGAAACCTCACCGGCGTCCTGCGGTGGGAGGAGCTCGCCAAGCTCTCCAGCCTCCTCACGCTCGACTTGTCCGGCAACTCCCTCGAGGGCAATCTCCACAGCGCGTTCTGGCGTGCGCCCTCCCTCCGTGCCGTCGACGTCTCCGGAAACCTGCTCGGCGGCGCGCTCCGGCTCGAGCCGAGTGCGCGTCTGGCGTCGCTGAACGTGTCCGGTAACCGCTTCACCTCCGTCGACGGCGTGGACATGCTCGCTGCCCTGGAAAATCTTGACTTGTCAGGAAATATCATCGGCGCGGTGCCGGAGGGCTTGCCGCGGCTAACACGGATTCGGCGGCTCGACCTGTCCCGAAACTCGATGGTCGGGCTGTTCCCCGACGACTTCCCGCAGCTTGATGGCATCGACTTCTTGAATATCTCGCACAACAGCTTCTCCGGCACGGTCGACGTCCACACCGTCCGGAAGTTCGGCCTCTCTGCCTTTTTCCAAGCGGGGTAACGCGTCTCTATTTGTTGAGGACGCTGGGCCAGCGCCGGCGCCGGCACCGCCGACCAGTAGCCGAAGGAAGCACAGGCGGCGTGTGGTTCTCATCGTCATCGTCGTTGTCTGTACAGTGGTGGCCCTGGCCGCTCTGGCGGTCCTGGCAGGATGTGTCGCCTGTGGCTTCAGGCGTCGGAAGAAGGATAAGGACGGGAAGACGGTCTCGTGGGCGGAGGAGGAAGTGGCCGTCGGGGCGGTGAAGGTGGCAGCCACCGCACCCGTGGTTGTGCTCGAGCGGCCGCTGATGAATCTGACACTTGCCGACCTGGCCGCGGCCACCTCGGGGTTCAGCCGCGAGTCGCAGCTCGCCGATGCCGGCGGCCGCAGCGGCGCCGCGTACCGGGCCGTGCTCCCTGGGGACCTAGACGTGGTTGTGCGCGTCGTGGAGGGTGGGGTATCACCGGTCGGGGAGGATGACGACGCCGCCGCCGCCGCCACGGCCGCTGGGTTCCGGGAGCTCGCACGGCTCAGGCACCCAAACATTCTTCCGCTCCTTGGCTACTGCATTGCAGGTCAGCTTGCTTGCTACTGTTATTGGAGGAATTTTTCGAAACATTTTTGTTTTCTTCTTAAATCGTACTTAAGCCAGCCAAATACACAAATTGCACTGAATAACACTCCTCCGTACATACTAATTGTAAGTGACAAAATCTAATTTCTAACCTAATTGCACTATTTTCTTTGATTAAAATGGATGTAGTAATAAAAATTCAATGTTCTAGCTAGCTAGAACTCCTAATTAGATTCTTAATGTTAAATCTTGCTACAACGTTTACAGGAAAAGAGAAGCTGCTACTATACGAGTACATGGAGAAGGGCGACCTTCACCGTTGGCTCCACGAGCTACCGGTCGGTACCATGGACGACGCTCTAGAACCATGCTGCGTCGACACGTCGGACGCCAAGGAGGACAACCACCAATCCGTGAGTGACTGGTCCGTTCGGCACCGCATGATACTCGGGATCGCCCGCGGGCTCGCGTTCCTGCACCAAGGATGGGCGGGTTCATCAGGGCGGCCCATCGTGCACGGCCATCTGGTCCCCACCAACGTCCTCCTCGGCGACGACCTGGAGCCTCGGATCTCCGATTTCATGCACCACGGCGTCGGCAGCAGCGACGACGAGACGCCGGAGAGCGACGTGTACAGCTTCGGCGTTCTTGTGTTTGAGCTCGTGACGGGGCAGGCCAAGTGGGACGAGGCGACGGTGGCCTGGGCGCGCGGCGTGGTGCGGAACAAGAAGGGAGAGAACATCGTGGACGCTAGGCTGAGGGAGGATGCCGGCGGCGACGCCGCGCCGGAGGTGGAGCGGGAGGCGATGGAGTGCCTGCGGGTGGGGTTCCTCTGCACGGCTCCGTCGCCGGAGAAGAGGCCCACGATGCAGCAGGTAGTGGGGGTGCTCAAGGACATCAGGCCATCACACCACGCATGGCGCCGTACGTGATTGTTCTCCTCGTGTGTCATGATGCATAACCGGATGAGCTAGCATGTGATTGCACGGGCGACTAGGTGCCAAATCCACGAAGATTCGGAGCAGGATATGTGGTGGTTATGCTAGTGCTATAAAATATGCCGCCGTGTGCTTCTTTCTTTTGGAGCCTGCCCTGGTTTGTTTTGCCTCGTTTTCGTTGCTTGCTCGTGGGAGTTCACTTTATGGGTTGGTGCAACAACTTTGTGGAAGTAGTGTGCTTAATCACGATCCACGTGAGAGTTCGTTTCGAGGGCACAAAAGCGTGTACGTGCGTGCTCCACAGTCCCTGCACCTTCTAGCTAGCTAGGCTGACCCAAATGGATAACTTCACGAGCAGCTAGGTGCTTCATCAACAAGGGAGGAGATTGTAGAAGAAGAAAAACATCTTCTTGGAGCGACATTTCCTTTGTTTTAGAACGAGGATAATTGACAATCGATCGCTTCCATATGAAAAGTTGATCCGAAATAAGCTGGAGTACTTACCTCTCCCCAACGCCAAGCGGGCGATTACTAACGTGAAGCCGGATCTCTATGAGTGCTCTACATGGTCGGATCAAAGCTAAAAATCGTGATGTCACGTATCTACGTACCATCAAGGGGTATTAAAAAAGTATATATGAATTCGTGTCTTCTCTGCTATTTGATTTCCTTCACCACTAGCACTAGCCCCGCCAGAATTTCTTCGTTCTCGGCTAGAAAGCCTGCGCAATCAATGAAATTGGTTGCCATGATATGCATGCCAAGTGTGTGATGGATAATAAATCAGCAATTTGACGAGAGAGTGAACGTCTTTGCTTGTCATCAACTGATAAATATACCAGGTTTGGAGGTTAATGTACAAAATTACAAAAAAGTTTAAGAGTAAATTTCACTTTTTACCTCTTAGTTGTCATCAAGGTTGCAATCTGCCGGATGCTTATCCTCATTGATCTGGTTGGACAGTCGTGTTTCGGAAGGCTTTGCCGGTGAACTCGACTGGGCGACTCATGCCTGGAGATTGCTGGATCGGGTGGTATTCGATCGTGCGCACCCATGTTTTTTCTCTGACCGTTTGGTTTCAGAGGGAGCGCTTCGAAGCTCTGCTGGCTGTTAATATCATGGAGCACGCTTTCTCGTTCCATGGTGCTGGCAGAGAATGTCATGGAAGGCGAGATCCGAGGACTAGCAATGGTGGTTTGGATCTTTGTGGCTAGAAAGCCTGCGCAATCAATGAAATTGGCTGCCATGATATGCATGCCAAGTGTGTGATGGATAATAAATCAGCAATTTGACGAGAGAGTGAACGTCTTTGCTTGTCATCAACTGATAAATATACCAGGTTTGGAGGTTAACGTACAAAATTACAAAAAAGTTTAAGAGTAAATTTCACTTTTTACCTCTTAGTTGTCATCAAGGTTGCAATCTGCCGGATGCTTATCCTCATTGATCTGGTTGGACAGTCGTGTTTCGGAAGGCTTTGCCGGTGAACTCGACTGGGCGACTCATGCCTGGAGATTGCTGGATCGGATGGTATTCGATCGTGCGCACCCATGTTTTTTCTCTGACCGTTTTGGTTTCAGAGGGAGCGCTTCGAAGCTCTGCTGGCTGTTAATATCATGGAGCACGCTTTCTCGTTCCATGGTGCTGGCAGAGAATGTCATGGAAGGCGAGATCCGAGGACTAGCAATGGTGGTTTGGATCTTTGTGGCTAGAAAGCCTGCGCAATCAATGAAATTGGCTGCCATGATATGCATGCCAAGTGTGTGATGGATAATAAATCAGCAATTTGATGAGAGAGTGAACGTCTTTGCTTGTCATCAACTGATAAATATATCAGGTTTGGAGGTTAACGTACAAAATTACAAAAAAGTTTAAGAGTAAATTTCACTTTTTACCTCTTAGTTGTCATCAAGGTTGCAATCTGCCGGATGCTTATCCTCATTGATCTGGTTGGACAGTCGTGTTTCGGAAGGCTTTGCCGGTGAACTCGACTGGGCGACTCATGCCTGGAGATTGCTGGATCGGATGGTATTCGATCGTGCGCACCCATGTTTTTTCTCTGACCGTTTGGTTTCAGAGGGAGCGCTTCGAAGCTCTGCTGGCTGTTAATATCATGGAGCACGCTTTCTCGTTCCATGGTGCTGGCAGAGAATGTCATGGAAGGCGAGATCCGAGGACTAGCAATGGTGGTTTGGATCTTTGTGGCTAGAAAGCCTGCGCAATCAATGAAATTGGCTGCCATGATATGCATGCCAAGTGTGTGATGGATAATAAATCAGCAATTTGACGAGAGAGTGAACGTCTTTGCTTGTCATCAACTGATAAATATACCAGGTTTGGAGGTTAACGTACAAAATTACAAAAAAGTTCGAGAGTAAATTTCACTTTTTACCTCTTAGTTGTACATTTATGACACTAATTAGCCCATCTAGTGTAGAAGTATTTAGATTACCTATTTTAGAAACTTTAAACCCTATTTTTCTGATACATATTCGCTAGGAACGGTGTGAGGTGATGATTGAGGCTCAAAAACATCAGGATAACGATGAGAACTGAAAAGATGGTGAAGAAAAGACAAGGACGTTATCGTCGACGACAACCTCTGATCTTTACTTATTTTGACGCACCATATAGACTTAACATGCCGGTTTGTTCTACTGAATTATGTAGAATGTTAAAACAGGGTAAAACCATGTTCAAAATTGTATATTTGTTGTAATTCTTATTTACCTCGCTAAATGTGGTAATAAGTGTCATGAATGCACAACTAGGAGGTAAAAAGTGAATTCACGCAACCTTCAAATGGAAAAAGTATTGTGTTCACCAACAATTTAAAGCGTTCAGTATTGTATAACCTAGAGGATTCAGGTCCAATGATTGGTCTCAATTCTCGACTGAAAAATAAAAAAACTACGTAACAAAATAGCAAGAGTTTCTTAAGGAAAAAGACAAAAGAGTGCGATTTTATTTTGGGAAAGGTGCTAAGTTTTTTTTGAGCAGAGGGAAAGGTGCTAAGTAGGAGGACGAATGATAGTTGCGGATGGGCAAACCATATTTAATGCCTTTAGCGTTGGTTAGCCCACCGACGCGTGAAGGCACCTTTGTAGTGGGTCGGCCCAGGTAGAGTTCCTCTATTTTTTGCAGTGTTTTTTCCTGTTTTATTTTTCTTGTTTTTGTTTTAATCCCTTTTCACTTTTCCTTTCTCTTTCATTTTTTATTTCCTTATTTTTATTTTTATTTACTTCTGATTTTCCATTTGTTTTTTATTTTACTCTTCCACTTTTTATTTTTTGCATTTATTTTTTTGCCCATTTTCTATCTTTTTTGAAAAAACACATGAATGTTATTTTTTATTGTATATTAAGTGAACATTTAAAATTCCTGAACAATTTTTTTGATATGTGTGAATATATTTTCGAACTCGTGAACAATTTATCATAACCGTGTGAACATTTATTAATCTGTTGGACACTTTTTTTATTATGCAAATATAATTTTGAACTAACGAACATTCTTTTAAATAGCGTTAATATTTTTTTGAATTCATGAACATTATTTTATTGGTGTAGACATTTTTAACTCGTGAACATTTCTTTATAAGTTTTGCAAACAATTTTGAACTCATGGAAAACTTTTTTGAACTATATGAACATTCTTTTAAACTGTGTTAATATTTTTTCTTTACATTCAAATATACTTTGTAACAAAAAATATTCGCAAAGGAAAATAAATCACAATTTTCGAAATAACTGTCCGCTGGTTGAAAATAATGTTCATTCATTACACCAATATAAATTTCCGTATTATTAAAAAAATATTAATTGAAAACCATAAATTTATATAATTACCAGAATTTATTTTTAATAGTATTTAAATTTAAGGAATGTGATATTTATATAAAATAATAAAAATATTGTAGCCGTGTTAACAGTTTGCACCAAATTGATGTGTTTCCATTTTTGTATTATTTAAGCTTCTTATGTTCATGTGGAGAACCACGAAGTCATGATGGAAGAAACCTGTACACAATAACAGCATAAAAATCAGCGAAAAAAATTCGTGAAACCATCCGACGAAACTAAATGGGCCGAGCCCACACAACTATATTGTACGCCTACGCTCGCTATTTGATGTTAAGGGCGTCAAATGGGTGATTCCTATATATCGCTCATTAGCGACGGATCTCGCTCGCGTCGCCTGAAGGATTCCACTATTGGGCCAGCCCGTTTGACGGATTTTTCTTTTTCCGCTTTTTCTTCTTTATTTTCATCTCTGTTTCTATTTTCTTTTTATTTTTCTATTGTTTTTCGTTTCTTTTAAAAAAAAACTCTTCAGATTTTTGAAATTGTTCAAATTTATAATTTTTTATATTTGAAAAAAATTCAAATGTCAAATTTTATTCATATTCAAAAAATGTTCAAATTTTAAATTTGTTTCACATTCAAACATTCTTCAAATGTAAAATTTGTTTCATATTTGAAAATTGTTCAAATTTAAATTTTATTCATATTCGAGAATTGTTCAAATCTAAATTTTTTCATATTCAAAATTTGTTCAAATCTAAAATTTGTTCATATTCAAAAAAAATTCAAACCTAATTTTTTTTCATATTGGTAAATTGTTCAAATTTAAATTTTATTCATGTTCAAAAATTGTTCAAATTTAAAAATTTGTTCATATTAAAAAATGTTCAAATTTAAAATTTGTTCATATTAGAATATTGTTCAATTTTAATTTTTTTTCATATTTGAATTTTGTTCAAATTAAAAAAATCAGATTCAAATTTTTTTCCGAATTAAGAAAAGCAAAGTGGGAAAAAATGCTAGCTTTTTCTATTGGGCCGCTCGAAAGCGGCCCATGAAGCAGTTCGCTTCAGGCGACGCGCAGGCGAATAGCGCCGCCTGCGGGCGCTACATAGGAGCTCCCCGTCAAATGGGAGCTCGCCCTATGGCCGTGATCTTGTGGGCTGTCACGACCGAAGAAAATAGCCTCCCGTTAATGGATTGCTTTGCTTGTGTCTTTCGGGCTTTATGTCTTAAGACTATTCGTATTTTTTTCTTTGAGAAACACACATACACTCAACCTTATGAACGTACGCACGCACGTATATCCTAGTATCCTACCCCTATGAGCATATCTGAGGACTGAGCCGATGGATCGGATCTTGAGATTGATAAAGTCATCATAGGCGCCTCGCTATCGACATTAACCTCGCTTTCCACTGAATATTCCGTTTTTATGCGATGCACATAACACATGTGTCAAATCTCCTAACCATCCAACTAACCACATGTTGGTTTGCGACTGTCGGGAATTGTACAACTTAGTATATGTGATTAGTTGTTTCCTAGCGACATTTATATCGGATCGGAGGGAGTAGCTTCTTTCAACTTTTGGCCTAATAGCCGCAGCCGAGAAGTATGTTTTACCATTTAAACTAATGGACTTGGGACAATTTCCCCATAATTTTTCTGTACAATTAGTACCCTAACCTAACTGAACCAGATGCTTATCTACCCTAACCTGGTTTATAGCCGACTCCGTTAGTCTTGGGTATGCTTCAGTGACTATTCAGTCGGATGTAGGCAGGCGTAGGCACCGCCATGTGTAATTGTCGGGCATAGGTCAACAAATGGGTTGCCGCCGCCAACACAATTGTCCTATCCTTCCTTGCCGGTTGTCACAACCACTGTTGCCCAACAGTTCGAGACCTTTATTGATTAATAGAGAGATGATTAAAATCATACAGGAGGCTGTTAATCAGGAAGGGTGTAGCCGACACACTGAAATTGAGCTTTGAAGGACGGGGTACTTGACCTCCTCGCGTCGTCCGCACAGGGCGACTCGGGGGAACCCGTAGCGCGCCGCCGCCGGCCCCCACGTCCGTGCCCCCTCCCCGCCGCTGCCGCGCTGGCCTCGCCGCGGTGGCGGCGGCTCCCGCCCCCGAAAATCGGGTGGTTTGGGAGGTCCTCGCGGTGGACGCGTTGGCTGCTCGGCAGCCCGTCTCCCGCGTCCGCTCCGGCGCGAGCGGCGCTTGGTGGCCGGGTCGCTGGGCGGGCGGTGTGGGGTGGTGGGGGTGTTGGTGAGGTGCGGCAGCTGGCGGCGGTGGCCTCCCGGCACGGGCGGCGGGGATGTGCGGCAGGGCCCGATCTGGGCCCAGATGGGCCGGGAGGGCCGCGAGTGCGCGTCGCTCCTATGCTCGTCGCCGGTGTCGCCCTGCTGCCATGCAGTGTGCTGCACGGTGGTGCTGCCGTGCAGGGACTGCGGCGCTGTCGGCGGACTGTGGCGGCGTTCTGCTCGACCTCCCTTTCCTGGCGCTTGGCGTTGGCTTTGGGGGCAGCTTCTTGCGGCTGGCTGTCGTCTCTGGGAGCGGTGGAGTGCAGTGGTGGTGGTGGTTGGTCCGAGGTGGAGGAAGGTGTGGCGGTGGTCTTCGGCTTCCGTCCGCGGCGGCGGCTACCCGGGTTCGCTCTGGTCGCCTTGGCGCCTATCTCGCGGGCAGCGGTGATGATCTGGACGGCGACATCTTCGTCGCGGCGCCGGGGAGCCTAGGTGTCGCGGCGGGCGGGAGGCTGGGCACTCGCCCTTTTCCGACGGCTCCGTCAATGGGTGAGAGGAAGCCGGGGCGGCGGCCCCGGATCGATGGCTCTGGGCGAGGGCGAGGCCTGGGCGCATCGGTGCGGTCGGGTTTGTCCCGGCCGTGTGGCCGGCATGAGGTGGCCGTGCTGCAGCATCTCCAGCTGCGATTCAGCCGGACGAGAGGATGCCGAGGCGGCGGCCCCGGGCTTGGTCTGCGCGGCGCCGTCTTGGTGTGAGGCGCCACAGTGGGTGCGGCATGCGGTGATGGTGGACTGGCCGGTCCTCGATGGCGGATTGTGGGGTCTGTGACACATCGCCGGGCGAAAGCCCTGCCCTGGCTGTCGGCCAGGGCCTACGACGGCGATGCCCTCGGGCGCCGCGTCCTTCTTAGAGGCGTCGTCGAGGTGGTTCTGTTACTTCTCCACCCCGGGTTCTCCGGGGGAAACCCCAGATCCCACGCGGGATCGGGCGAGGGCGGCGCTCCTACGTCGCTTGCCTCTTGGGGCCTCGCCTTGGATGTTCCACCGGCCAGGGGGACCAGTGGATTCAGATGATGGTTGGCGGCGGCGAGCTTCGTCTTCGGCTAGGGGGTGCGCGGCAATCGGACCGGTGTGGTTGTCGGAGCGGCGGCTCCGGATTTCGTCTTGCGTTGAGATCGTCTCCGTCGTGTTGGGTATCGGTTATGGTCGCTAGGGCGGCATGGTCGTTGACTCGTTTTTGGGGCGCGGCCTTGGGGCCGGTGTGGATGTCGGAGCGGCGGCTCCGGGTTTTGGCTTGCGTTGAGGTTGCCTCCGCCGTGTTGGTGTCGTCTATGGTTTGCTAGGGCGACATAGGGTCGACTAGTTTTTTGGGGCGTGGCCTTGGGGCCGGCGTGGTGTGTTGTGTTGTACGGTTTTTGGCCGGTTTCCCTCATAAACTGTCCAACTCTTTTTCGACTTTATCAATCAACGGCATTGCCGAGGTTCGAAGAAATTGAGCTTTGAGGCAACTAAAGAAACAAGATGCTTTTCAGTTAGTTAATTCCAGTGTTTTGTAATAAATTTGTATTGGAAATAGGTTTCAATATTTAGAGAGAGAGTATGAGTTAGCACGAGATCGCGCTATCAACTTATTTGATTAAATAAGTATCTTAAATTTGCTTAAATATGGATGTATCTAGACATAAATATATCGAGATATATTTAAATTTGGACAAATTAAAGACACTTATTTTAAGACGGAGGGAGTATTTTTTAGCACGAGAGAAGGGCATGATGCACGTCCTCATCCATGACTTAGACAAATATCGCATCTAGCAATTTGTTTGATATATAGGTGTTTTAGGGTAGCATAGTCCGGTAAGAGCAACTCTAGCAGATCCCGCAACCTGCAAACCGCATACGCGCATACGCGACGTCCTCTTGAGTCACCCCCTCGGTTTGAGTTGCCTCCTCCTCGCACTCCTCATCGGTGACGTCGTCCGCCCCTATCTCATAGTCCACTGCGGTCTCGTCGTAATCCTCTCCGAGCGGCGCCATGTCAATGTCGATCGACGCCGAGTTCAGCATGCCGATGAACGTCTCGTGCTCGACGGGCCTGCGGAGGAGAATTAAACCGGCGTCAAAATTCACCGCCGTTGGCAAGGGGAAAAGGGGAAAATTTTACCTTCACGAGTCGCCGTCGGGGGAGAGGTCGGCGGCGGCGGGAACGGGTGCCGTGGCCGCAGTCAGCACCGTCATGGATGCCTTCTTCCTCACCGGCACCTTGCCCTTGGACGCCGCCGTCTTTGCCGCCGCGGTCTTGTTGGCGCCGACCTTCCTCGCCGACACCTTGCCCTTGGACGCCGCTCGAAGAGGAGCAGCCGACGAAGTTCCGGCGACGATGTGTGTGCCCAGCCGCTTGCGCTTGGCCGAATCGAGCTGGGCGGCGGCAGCGGCGGCGGATCGAGCGTCGGGGTTCGCGGTGGCGGTCGATTCGATCCCCGCGACGGAGCGTGGGGGACCCGGTGGGTTCGCGGCGGGGTTCGCGGTGGTGGCCATGGCGGCGCAAGCAACCCGCGGCGAGGGGGATTCCGGCGGCGGCGGCGGCTGTGCGCGGGAACGAAGAATGGGGAGCTTTCCCTTCGCGCCAACGCGTCGCACGCGATGCAGACCAGCCTGCATAGGGCACCAAAATCTGCTTTTGTGCGGTTCCGGGAGCCGCGGTTGCCGACGCCTGCAAAATATTTTGCAGTTTTGGCAGCTATGCGGGATTTACCCTGGTCCATTTTTTCGCAAAAAACCGCATACAGGCAATGCAGACCGCGTTTGCGGGATCTGCTAGAGATGGTCTAAGATACCCGGAGTAGTCAAGTCGCCACCAGAAACTTGCCGCGGTAAGAACCCGGTCAGATGCCGTCTGATCGAGCTCCGCATGTTCGCACGACATTTCTCCTGTCTCCTGTATTTTAGAGTCTACAACTTGCATTCCCAAAATAAAATAAAATGTCACTGACATCCCGTGGTACGATTCCCCTGATCACAGTTGACCATGTCTTCACCCCAGGTCAGGAAGATCCATACTTAGCCCCTACGATCCAAATTAATTAGCACACGCCTAGCTTAGCTAGAACATCGTCACGCCTCCATGTGACAAACTAAAAAAAAAAATTCCCGTTCCTAACTCATGCATGGCCACTATAAAAAACTTTGCGTCACATGCCATGACATGCTGTCCCAACTCCCAAATTCCCCTTTGTCCTGGCTCGTCTACTGAGATCACTCAAAGATTCCGTTAAAGTAACTTTTTGGACTTTGGGAAGCTGATGCCTCTGACTCTAGGAGGAAGAAGGGTAAGAATGGTGGTGGAGCCTTTCCAAGTGAGATCCTCACAGGTTATCAGTCAGAACTGCACGTCGCAACTATAAAAGGTATTTATCCAAGTGAGTAGTCTCCTGGTTTTCACCTAACACCTGCTCGACTGTCCCTTGATGCGCTCGCGGATTCGGCCCTGGTCCTTCCCAAGTGGATTCTTTTTTTTTTATAAAGGGCTTTAGTAATTAAAAAAGTTTAAGCATTACATCTAGACTCCGCGGAACAAGATGCACACAGCCGACAAATCATCGAACAAAGCGTAGAACAAAACATAGACAGATTACAAATCAACAGATCGTGCAAGCCGTCTATGGAGGTGGTCCAATCCGAAGATCACGCTGCCACCCATGTTGGGTAAAAATGTCCCTCGCCGTAGTCTCCAGTCGCGCAGACACCTGTAAAAAGGTCTCGAAACTCCACGCGTTGTAATATGTATCACGAACGGAGCAAACTTGTGCACCGGCATATAACCTGCAAAAGGGAAACATTTTTATTGGTAAAAACCTTATCATTTCTACAATGGCAAAGCGACCAAATTACGGCTATCGCTCCCACCCTAATAATCGTTCTAAACTTGTGATCTATACCATGTAACCAATTGCCGAAAATATTCGCAACGGAACGTGGTGGATATAAATTTGAAGCAACTTGGATGGTTGACCAAATAGAGCGAGCGAACTTGCATTCGAATAAAAGATGTTTTATCGTCTCATCATGTAGACAGAAAAAACACTTCGTACTTACATACCAATTACGCTTAACAAGGTTATCTTTGATTAGGATAACTCCCCGACGAGCATACCATGCAAAAAATTTAACTTTTAGTGGCATCTTCATCTTCTAGAGTTTTTTATTATCGACCGGCGTGTCAGATTGGATCAGAACTCTATACATAGAATCCACCGAGAATTTTCCATTCACATGAAGAGTCCAACAAAAAATGTCTGAACCTGCCGATAGATGAATCAGGGCCAAGCGCCCTAAAAGGGTATTCCATGCATCTAATCTTGGTCCGACCAAATCTCGCCTGAACGTCATAATCGGGGGCGATGATTTCATAACCGTGACTAGCGTATCACTCTTATGACGAACAATGTTATATAAAGCTGGATATTGGTCCTTGAGAGTGGTATTTCCCAACCATTTGTCCTCCCAGAACCTAATTTTTGAACCAGCCTCTATATAAAAACGAATACACACAACCGTGGAAAGTTTAGAAAGATATAAAGTAAACACACCTGCTCGACTCTCTCATCGGTCATGCGCTCGCGCATTTGAAATCCATGTTGGCATATATTTCATTAATTATTCCGGGGCTAGCTCATGATCGATACACGGATGGTGGAGACAGAGCGAAAGATGCATGAGTCATGATACTGAACGATCCTATGGGCACCTTCATTTGTACATCTAACAGGGAGAAGAAACATACTCCATCCGTATCAAAATATAAGATGTTTTGGACTTTTGCTTTCCATCTGTATCTAGACATGTTTTAGTGCAAGGTTCAAATGAATCTTACACTAAAACATGTCTAGATACGGATAGAAAGCAAAAGTCCAAAACATCTTATATTTTGATACGGAGGAAGTGAAAGAACAAACTATGCCGAGATGTCGCCTAGAGGGGGGGGGGGGGGGGGGGGGGGGGGGAATAGGCGATTAACACTTTTTCTATTTAAGGGCTTGATAATTGCGGAATAAAACTATGTGTTTAAATTAACAAGCCAACAACCTAAAATACTAGGTTTACCTATGTGCACCAACAACTTATGCTAAGCAAGGAAAGCAACAAGGTGATAGCAAGATAAACTTCAAGCACGATGGCTATCACAATCTAAATTGCATAAGTAAAAGCTCGGGTATAGAAATAACCGAGGCACGCGAAGACGAGGATGTATTCTCGAGTTCCTCCTTGTTAAGGGAGTACGTCTCGTTGGAGGGGTGTGAGCTCGCCACAAGAGGCCTACTCAAGATGCCACAAAGGCCTCACCCTATTCTCCGATGAACCGCAGCCAAGGGTTTGGTTCACCTTCCACTATCGGAATCCTTCGAGGCGGATTCCGGAGCCCTTTTACAACGATCTTGGGGCACACACCCACAACCAAATTAGGGGCTTCCAAATCTTCCCGAAGATTCACAACTTGAAGTCTTCGCGAATCCTCCAACCGTCTAGGGTACACAATGCACCCAAGAGGCACAAAGCTCTTGGGAACACAATGCACCCAAGAGTAACAAGATTCTCAACTTTAATCTTCCACGAGTCCTCGTGGAGAGCACAAACCTATGCAACAAATGCAATGGCAAGAACACAAGAAGTACTCAAATCCTCACTCCCAAATCCCACCAAAAGCAACTAATGCTTATGGGGGGAGAAGAGAGGAAGAACAAAGAAGAACTCAACAAATGAATCTCCAAGATCTAGATCCAAAGGGTTCCCCTCACTTAGAGGAGAGATGGATTGGTGGAAATGTAGATCTAGATCTGCTCTCTCTTTTCCCTCTAATTTGAGGCAAGAATCATGGAGGAATAGACAGAAAACCAAGCTTCAAGAGGTCAACAATGGGGGGTAAAGACGTGATAAGAAGCTCTGGTCACTTTGGGGAAGAAGGGGGCCTTTTATAGGTCCCCACGAAAAAGAGCCATTGCAGGAAACTTACCTCGGAGACTCCGGTCTGCCCAGGCCGGAGACTCCGGCCCAAACCGGAGACTCCGGGGTCATTCCGGGGTGTCTCCGGGAGGGCAACAGAGCCGCGCCACCCGTTCGACAGAAAAACAAAGTTTCAGACCAGAGACTCCGGTCTAGGGCCGGAGACTCCGGCCTACAGAAAAACTGCAAAAACAGCAATAACAACAAAACGAAAACTGCAATAACTTTTTCACCCGGACTCCGATTTCGATGATCTTGGGCTCGTTGGAACCACAACGAAGAGCTCTACAAGATCGTGCAGAGAAACATCATAGTCCTACAATGGAGAATAAAACCAAATGTAGAAAGGTAAACCTTCTCTAAAAAGGAACAACCGGTAAATTCTCCAACATAAAAAACCAACAAGTTTTTCATCAAGACTCCGTTTTCTATGATATTGGGCTTGTTTCAAAGATAATCACAAGCCCTACAAGATCATGCATATACACATCATAGTCCATCATGTGAGGAGGAAATCATAAGGAGAGAGTTTGACCTCTCTTAGAAGAGACAAACCGGTAAAACCTCCAATATAAAAAACGCAAGAAGATATTCATGAAATCCGTTTTTGATGAACTAGAGCTTGATATGGAGATGAACACAAGCTCTAAATTCTCACATGGATAAAAGCCAAATAACAACCAAGAAAAGATGATTGCAAAGATGCAAAGGTTTGTGCTCTCTACTACGATACGATCAAGATACTCGGTCGAGAGCCCCTCTTGATAGTACGGCTATCTATCCTATAACCCGGGTTCTCCACTAAACAACATGAGACCGGTAAAATAGAAACCCTATCAAGATCATACCCTTGCCTTGCGCATTAATCCACTTGAGGTCGATGAAGACGATCTTCATCTCCTCAAGACGCACCACCATTCTTGATTGCGCTTTGCTTGGTGAAGATTCACATGATGCCCCCCCATACACCAAGATGGGAGAAGCACCACAAAGGCAAATCTTCACATGGCCTTTATCTTCAAAAGGATGGCAAGCTCTAAGCCAATGATATCTTCTTGATGATCATCTTGGACTTGCACCACTTGACACCGTCCTTCATGAGCTACACGAGATCTCCCTTTTGAAGCAAGCTCATGACAAGACACCTAACCCAACATAGAGATACCAAGCACATAGATCATGGGTTAGTTCACAAAGCTATATTGACGAGTGCTCACCATACCGTGAGATCACATGATCTCTCATGGTACATTACTAGCCTTGTGTGTTGATCAACTTGCACATAGCCTTGATCAACATATAATCTTCTTCTTCCCATAGCGTTGATTCCAACAAATGGAGATAAAGCAAAGCATATGGACACACCTACAAATATAGCTCAATACAAATATTAGTTCATAGAGATTGTCATTAATTACCAAAACCAAACATGGGGGCAACCATGCAGTTTCAGGAAGTAGTAACGTTCTGTCTAATGCTCAACTGACTAAAGAATAAAGCTAATTCTCAGTCAGCCTCGATCAAGTGACGTCAGCATTATTTTTTTACAACTAATTTTAATCGTTAGTTCTCACGTGATGTTTTCCTTGGCCCATGGCCATTTTTGGGGGTCCTAACTGGCTCCACATACCTGCTATTTTGATCTATCATCTAGTTTTCTTTTTTTTTTCAAAAATATCTAATTTCTTTTTTACTGTAACGTGTAAAAAAGCTACTCAACAACAAAATATGATACACAGAATTGCAAAATTCTCAGTTACATTATAAATATCAACTAAAACTTAGTTGTAACCCGATTTGCAACTGAGAATAAGTCAGTTGCAACTCGACTTGTAACTCAACTTGCAACTCGAAAAATCGCAGTTACAAGCCGCTTGCAACTGATAGAAATCTTAGTTACAACCCTACTCGTAACTTAAAAATTCTCAGTTCCAACCCAATTTACAACTTAAAAAGGTATTAGCTGCAAACCGGCTTGCAACTAAATAAATTCAGTTGCTAGTCGACTTGCAACTGGAAAAATCTCTGTTACAACTCGATTTGCAACTGCAAAAGTCTCAGTTGCAAACTGATTTGCAACTAAAACAATTTAGTTCCAAGTCGACTTGTAACCGAAAAAAGGGCATATGGAAAATTCTTGTAATGGCATCACTAAAAACGAAGCCCAAGGTCGTACACAGCAAAAGAACAATTTTCACCTCTATGCACAAAAAACATAAACCAACAATTGACTCACACAAATCTTGGCGGCCTAGATCCAACGGCTACAAAGTTGACTGAGATTTAATTAATTCTCATTCGACTAACAATTAGTAACTTTGAAAAAATAATTGAGAAAAACATATTTTAACATAATCATGACTAAATAATATTTAAAATGTCTCACTAATGTCTATAATAAACATGTGCATTGTTTAACATGCATAAATAATAATGTAGAAACAAATTATGACACATGAGATTTACTAATGGGTTTGGGAAAATAAAATAATAAGTAAAACAAACGCAAGTACATGGAAATGAGAAATTCGCATTGCCTCCCGAGCTCACATGCTCCTGATATTAAAAAAAATTAGTAAAATGTATCAAAAAATTCTGAAAAATCTATTTTATATACTAAAAGAAATATAAAGGTCTAGAATAGAGGCGCCACATCGATCCACATCATATAAATTATTTTCCATAGTTAGATCTATAATTGATGGTTAGGATTAAATAAAAAATTATGTGTAATGTAACTCAGTTTTGAAAAGGTACATGTTGACACGATACGTGTTGTACGCGAGGTGGAGAGAACAAACGTAAAAATTGATCGATAGTTTTCTCAACAACAGAAATCTGACCGGTACCTTTCTCCAAAAAAAAAGTCTCGAAATAGGCTTGCGCCCCGCTATATTAATATAGCAAACACCCGATACAACCGACGATAGATGCTGGAACGGAAGCAGCACAAACACGTCCAAAAGAAAAGAGAGAGAAAATATAAAAGAAAGAAATGCCGACAACGGTGGTACGACAAAAACGAAGAGGCTCCAAGATCGTTGCGCCCACCGGAGAACTCCCACCAAGCTCCTAGGACTCCGAAGCGCCGGTACCAAACAACACCTTCAAGAAGGAAGGCGACGACGACGCCGCTGCTGCCTAGGGTTTCCCCCGGTACGTGGCGGGGAGGGAGGGTAACAACCAACACCCTTCAGGAAGGACTGGCGGCACCACAGGCGCCACCGCGTCGGTGTCGAACCAGTCGACAGGGATTTCTCCCGATCCCTCCATGACCCCAATCACTCCACCCTACCGTCCACCACCCTGCGCCACCACGATCTGGACGGCACTCACGCTGTCACCCTCGGCATCGAGAAGAGAAGCATGCACACCGAAGAGGAAGAGACGCCAAGGACTAGGGTTCGTAGCACCGCCGGCGTGTGGGAGGGACCGACCTCCATCGTCGGGGACGGTAACCGACCGGACGCATCAGTGGGATCACACCCGGCCGGACCCCGAGAGGCCCGTAAAGCTCCCGCCGTCGCGCTGCAGAAGAGGCGCCATTGGCACCACCGCCCCCATCCGAGCCACCCTTCCTCGCCTGCGCGCAGAAGGCAGCACCGCCAAGGATACCAGCCGGCCCACCTATAACCCAGATGGGGCCCGGAGGGCCCCGATCTGGGCCGGGGTCGGCGAGCCGAGGCACTATGCCGGACGCTGTCCCGTCGCCAAGAGGCAGCGCTTCCTTGCTCCGGCCACCCGGACACACCCAAGGCCGTCCGAGACCGTTGACTGCCGAGGAGCACCGCCAAACCCGAGCCAGGGGATGACCACCGCGGGGAGAGAAGGACCTGCCACCGCCGGCACCGCCCAGGCCTTGCCCGGCGGCGGCAGGGAGGAGGAGCGAGGAAGGGCGCGGGAGGGAGAAGGCGGAGCCGCGCCGGTCGCCGCTCGGGGGCGACGCGGCGTGGAGCGGGGTGGGGGGGGGGGGGGCGGGAACGGGGGCGGAGCCGGCGACGGCACTAGGGGCCGCGGCCCCCAAAAAAAAAGTCTGATTGGTACTTTTCTCAACAATAAAAAAATACGATTTAATGAAAGGTTAATAGTTATGTGTAACTGTTCACATAAAAAATGTAACTGTTAAATCCTATTTGAATTCTAATATCTGAAGGTACACGGAAAACATTATTGATTATACTCTACTTGGACTCCATTATTTGATATATATGAGCTCTTATATCTGAGCGTATATGTGGAAAGCAATATTAATTGATCGTACTCTACTTGGACTCCAGTATTTGATCTGTAACAACCTGTATTTTGCATCGCCTCTTAAATCTCTTAGGATCCTCCCCCATCTTCAACCTCAAACAGCAAAAAAACAAATATCCAAAGATCGCCATCTTCAGCATCCATGGAACATATTGAAGAATAAGCGTGTTCGTGCTGCCGAAGAAGCAGACGATGATCTTGAATCCGGCCGGACCAGGCATGTTGTATGTATTCACGTATGCATGCATGTACTAATCAAGTGTTTCTTTATTGCATCGTTGACATGCAGAATTGCCAAAATGTCGACGCAATCCTTGATCAACCTAATTTTCGCCATACAATGCCGACATGTATAGGCGATTTCTGACCGAGTTCGCAGAGCATAACTACACGATCATTTACTATCCAGGATCAATGCTTGGCCACCCAACGGTAACCATCGATCGCATTCCGAGCTTAGACGAGACTCAGATGCCAATTGCGAGGGCACTGTAAGGTGGAGTGCTTCTTGATTTCCTCATAAGCAGTTGTACTAAACTATTGTTACACAGATACGTGCAGTGGATATTTCTCATTAGCACATTATAGCATTGGTCATGAAGTAGACAACAAGTCGTGGGGATTAGTGGTTTACTGATTTTTTTCGGAGATGGGTCTCACAAAGTAAGAAAAAAACTATGCGCTACTACCTCAATTCCAACATATAAGACTATTCATTTTTAAATATTAAATATAGACTTTTATCAACCATTACTCTACTAACATGTAGCTTATGCGTCATAAAATGTGTTGTTGGTCCATTCATATCGAAAGTGAGACGGATTTTGGTGGACATGGGTGCATGTGAACAATGAATACTAAAATCAGAAAAATACTTATTAAATAAAAATATGATATAATTAATGTGTGTAGAGAATGTATGCGGGTATGTGCATGTCAACTGAAACCAAAATACAAAAAATATGAAATTTGTATGAAATATACAAAGTGCCCAAGTAGTTTTGATTCACACAATGGTTATTTTTGTCACACAAACACCATATTAATGAAGTAATTTATGATCAAAGCCTTATCCAACTAATCGAGCCAAAATGTCTCTAAATTTTTAATGGAGGGAGTATTAGTTTCTTAGTCAGTTGTTTATAATTATTACATACAAAATTTATGATCCTATTGTATTTGTTCGTTTATTTTGCCTAGATTAACCATCTCGGTAGATATGACAACATACACATCGCACCAATTATTCTAAGAGGAATGGATATAATTTTCAATGTAAATAGAAATAACCTGACAGCTTAATTAGTGTGACAAGGTGAACTGAATTCTCCTATTTAATTGCATTTGAGAGTGATGACATGGTCATCCTTAATTATTTGCATAGTACATGTTAAAACGAAGGAGATCAACCAAGAGACGTGCATAGTCGAAGGGGAGCTGGTCAATCGATATCCTAATTATTGTTTAGACATATACATGTATCTAGGTTTTATTAATTTTAAATTCATTTAATGCATCGACCTATGATATTTGGTTACTGCCACCTATGTAACATCGAATAAGAACTTCTCCTACAATCTATCTTCATATATGAATATAATTATTTGCCGTGGTCTAATATGATCACATACAAATGAAGCACATAATTATTTTAAGGATGTTTTTTAGATCATACAATTATTATTGAAACCGTTCAGATCGCTCGCACAAGTGTAAATGATGTTTCTAGCCGCACAAGTGTAACCTCATTTTATTTAAAACCCTAATGTGTGACCTTATTAATTCAAATCATACAATTTAAGTATTATAAAACAGAAACATATGGTTTTCCAAAGACTTCTAGGCGTTGTCCTCGCAATTGCGAGGGCCATCTTGCTAGTTTAGGAAACAACCATATACAAGTTTTCATCACACGTGCAAAGTTTTGAAATGAAATGACAATTTTTTGTGCTCTGCGCGGAAAAAACAAAGTCAATGGCAAAAATAAAATCTAAAATTACATTTTTGAAAGCACTATTTTTTTGCCCATAGTACAAAAAAGTTATTTCATTCCGAAACTTTGCACATATGTTGAAAACTTGTATATGTTTATCTCATTTTTCCAAATTGTTTGAAATGTTTTACTGATCTTAATTTATCAGGAGCATGTGAGCTCACGAGTCAAAACGCCTCTCCCCAAGGAAATACAAAAAACAAAACATTTTTTTTTGAGAATCAGCAAAAACAGAATAAAAAATCGAGGGCTCCTCTCTCCCCTTGAAGAACAGAACAAACGCAACACAAATAAAAACCACAGACATGCAAAGGACTGAACTTCGTTAGACAAAAAAAGAAATAGAAGAAAAGCCCATCTAGAAAATAAAAGGCCCAACCAAACGCACATACATCTGCGCCTACAGGTCGCACAAGCACACTAAGAATTAACAAAACTCTATAGAACATACGATTGCACGGCAGGGATCTAGAGTCAGATGACGCAAGGAGGGAGACACTAATACCGAGTAGTTTCGCACAATTGCAAACGCACGAAAAAACTTCAAACCGATTTCAAAGTGGGTGAGGTTCAGATTCATATCCAATCCAGCTAATGCGCAAGAGTTACAATTCTCTCAAGTTTGGATCATTGGTTTCCTTGATCGGTCCATGGCGGTTGATCAAGTTCTTCTGGCTATGATTGTTTGGCATTTCTACACTAGTAGGAAAAGGCTCATTGCTGGTGAACCAATTTCGGCTACCACTTGGTTCGCCAGTGCTAACAGCTTACCACTGGCGAACATCATGTTCGTCAGCGGTAAGTAAGTTATCACTGGCGAACTAGACATTTGTTCGTCAGCGGTAGCCCACGTACCACTGGCGAACATCTTCTTTGTTCGCCAGCGGTGTATTTTCTGAATTTCTCTATATTTTCTTCTGTACATTCATATTACAGTAGTATATATAGAGCTACAACAGCAATATAGCAGAAATATTTGACAAAACCAGTACAGATACAGAATTTCCAAAACAGTTTAAGTAGACAAAGTTGATCACAATCATAGTTCATCATATTATTACAATCTGAAATAGCAACAAGTGTCCAAATATTAGAATTCGAAATAATGAGACTGTCGTTATCTCTTCAACCATCAAACACAATGATGCCGTCATCATCTCTCGGGTCTTGACCGTCGTCTTGAGAGAACTCAGAGTCACTGTCAGCGGTCCTGTAAAATACGTTAACGTCGGTATCGCCGTGGTCAAGATAGAAGAAGCACCTCCTACCGGCCTCCATCCCAAAAGCCCGTACAAGGGCTCTCCAACAATGGCAACCGAAATAGGTTCGGCCTGCCTCGTTGGTGACACGAACTATGAAGTCTTTGGCCTTGGTCACCTGGACGAGAGTGACCTCAAATGTCCCTTCCTGACGAATGTCTTTCCTGACATGCTTCATGAAGTCCCTCATTGCACTGCATGGGATGGTCTGGCCAAAAGATAAAAAACAAATCATGAAGCATGTGTACATTATTTAACTCAATGCGATAATCATGTAGTGAGAGTACTTAGCAGTTAGCAACAAAGATTAAGTAGTCCCATATAGTAATATACCGTCAAAGCTTCAAAGTCCGCTGGGAGGACTATAACAAACTTCTTGTTTTTGCATCTAGCATAGCCACAATTAGCACACGGGGTATTCATTTCCTGCAAATATCGATCGTCACATAAAAAATTTATAACACATTATAAACTATTTGTGACATGAAGATGTCAACTATAGGCGATACTATAAGTAATTAACTCAACAGTACGGCCACAATAATCATCGGCATTCTCGGAGAAAGACTAAAGCAAACAGAAATGATTTGGATGTGTGCCTCATACTTAGATTGGACACACAAAAGTTCCAGGGATGGTGCGAGTGAGTCAAGTAGGATGCACGATGTGTATTCGTGCATATCACAAGGCTCACTAGCGCCATCCCCGGGATCATGGTGTCACTTCATTTTAATCATCGACATTCGAAGAAAAAGACTAAAGCAACATAAATGATTTGGATGTGTGCCTCATAGTTAGGTCGGACACATATTCCCGTGATGGTGCTAGTGAGCCAAGTAAGATGCACAAGATGTGTATTCATGCATATCACAAGGCTCACTAGCTCCACCACGGATCACGCGGTGTCACTTCATTTTAATCATCGGCATTCGAAGAAAAAGACTAAAGCAAACAGAAATGATTTGGATGTGTGCCTCATAGTTAGGTCGGACACATGTTCCCGTGATGGTGCTAGTGAGCCAAGTAGGATGCACAAGATGTGTATTCATGCATATCACAAGGCTCACTAGCTCCACCACGGATCACGCGGTGTCACTTCATTTTAATCATCGGCATTCGAAGAAAAAGACATGGATTTGTGCCTCATACTTAATCATCGGCATTCTAAAAACGAACATCAATACTAGTGCCGAAATAATTAAAAGCAACGTGATAAAGTATTATTTACACGACGCCAGTTGCCCGATGATGGTAGATATTGATAAGTTGGGTGGTGCCCCAAGCGAAGGCGGAATTGTAGCTAGTAGCAGTTTTCGCTCGTTTAACGAACCGAGGTTTATCGAACCAGTAGGACTTTTAAATCAACAACGAGGTGAATGTTGAAGATCTCTGGTGCTTGACCTTCAACAGACGTGGACCTGCACACACTCAACAAAAATACTTTGCCCCTAACGGCAGAAAGGCTGTCAAACTTTACGGTCTCGCAGAAAATAAAGCGGTTAATTGTATGATGAAATAGATAAAATATGAAAAGTGACCAGAGGAGTAATGATGATTAAAAGCAAGTAAATGAGGTTGTAAACAATGTAAAAAGATGGACCGGGGGCCCATGGGTTCACTAGTGGAATCTCTCAAGTAAATAAAATATGCATGTGATGGGTGAACGAATTACAGCTAGGCAATTGGCAAGATCATGACACAAACCCAATTTAGCTATGATAAAAAGGACATGATAATATTTATGGAGGCATCACGACAAGGAACAAAAACCGTTGAGTCCAACTGCGTCTTTGTCTAAAAATTCCACCGTGGGATCGCTATCCAGCCTGTCACCCAATGGTATTAAGTTGCAAGCAACAGACAATTGCATTAAGTAAAGTGCATGAAGTAAGCAATACTAATATCAAAAAAGACATTAACACCGCTGTTTTACCCTTAGTAGCAACAGCACACCCTAGCCCTTAGACGTTTCTGTCACTCGTGCCCAGGAACAAAAGTGGGCATGAACCCACTATCTAGCATAAATACCCTCTCTTGGAGATACACACAATCACTTGGCCAAAGTAACTACGCACATCGGAGAGCATGCAAGAACATAAATTACTCATATAAGAATCATGCACAATCTGAACATAACTTCATAATCCATCGGATCCCAGCAAACACATCACATAGCATTACAATAATCGATCTTGATCATGTTAGGCAGCTCACAAGATCATAAGACATGAAGCACAAGAGAGAGAGAGACTACCAACTAGCTACTGCCATGGACCCGTAGTCGAAGGTAAGAATACTCACAAATCATCCCGGAGGAAGGCATGGCGATGAAGAGCCCTCCTGATGTAGCCCCACACGTGGTCAACACCATGGACACCATGCCAAATGGCCCAATGACAAGATCAAGAGTCAAGGCTCTTCATGAAAAGGTGACCTCGCTCCTCTCGATGTGTGATCTTGACCTTCCTTTGAATGGGTTGCTACTTCATGCCGGTACCTTGTGCATACTCAGGATCCACCCGGTTGATGGCCCACAATGGAGTCAAGGAGATGACCAAGAGAAGGTCCAAGATGATGGAGAAGATGGACAAGAGGAGACCCAAGAAGATGGACAAGAAGAGGAGGGAAGGAGCGAAGACTGGGTGGCCGGCCTCCCAGCCGGCCTAGGCCGGCCTCCAGGCCGGGCACCAACCCGAAGCCGCCGGCCTCCCAGCCGGCCCAGGCCGGCCTCCAGGCCGGGCACCCCCCCGAAGCCGCCGGCCTCCATACCGGCCCAGGCCGGCCCTCAGGCCGGGCCACATCCCGACGCCGCCGGCCCACGCGCCGGCCTCCCAGCCGGCCTCCAGGCCGGCCCCCAGGCCGGCCATCCACCTGAGCCGGCCGGCCTCCAGGCCGGCCTAGGCCGGCCCCCAGGCCGGTTCCCCGCCAGAGCCAGCCGGCCTCCAGGCCGGCCTAGGCCGGCCCCCAGGCCGGTTCCCCGCCTTTCCTGCCCGTTTTGTAATGGACTATAAATAGCTTTCCACTTTCCCCATTTCGAGGCTAGACTGAATCTGAGACTTGTGAGAGCTATGCTCCTCCTCCCTCGTAGCTAGGGTGCCTCGTTGAGGTAGATCTGGTTGTTGCTACTCTTTCACTGCGGTGTCTCTAGTAGTGCAAACCAATCTTTCACTGCGGTGATTCTATTGGATCGGTGGACCGGCCGGTAAGAGCAATCGGTTTCAACAAGAGTAAGTTTGGCTTTGATTCTTCGATCCAAAGGCTACCTTTTTGAGGGTTTGTTGTTGGGTGGAGTTCTTAGCAGGATTTGCTAGTTATCCTTGTGTTTTGCCCACGAATCTCCCTCGTTTCCCCTCGTGTTCTTCGTGTTCATCCCCGTTTCCCCCTCAAATCCGTGCAGATCGGGCCTAGCCCTACATCATTTGGTATCAAGAGCAAGGGTTTCCACGGATTTGGTTCGTGTTTCCACCTTTTATTAGCCATTCCTCCACCAAAATTTTTCTTTCCCATACCAATTTCGAAAATTCCAAAAAAAATAGCCCATATGGATTTCGTTCGATCTTTCGATTTGGTGAGCGATTTGTGGTTTTGATCCACGGATCTCGTGCTTAAGACCTTTTCCCCACTTTCCGTTGGTGTTTTCCGGAGGCCTTTTCCGCTCCAAACCCAAGCGTGCCGCGCAATTCGTCACCGGCGGTACTACCGTCCGAACGGCCGTTACTACCGCCCGCAATCGGTCTTACCGCCCGTTCGGCTGGTGCTACCGCCGCACGACTATTCACCGACTTCATCTTCGTGTCGCTTCATCGCTACCTCGACGACATCAAAGGTATAGCTTCCGACACATCCCGTTCCATTTCGCGAAACTTTTTCCTAGGAGCTAGCTCTTCATAGTGTGAGCATTGCACTTGTGTGACACCAAGTAACCATATCATAATCTTGCGAGCATTTAGTTGTAGCGGACTCGGCTCGGGCAAAAGCATAAAAGCAAAAGAGAAATAGAAAAGATTCAAAAAAAAAAAAAGAGAAAAGCCGAGCCGTGATCCTAGTCATCCTCAAGCTCCAATAACAAATAGAGAAATGGGTACACTTGTGCAAATCGGTTGCTCTTTCCCATACACTTGAGCTAGTTGTCCTTCGAGAGGTGGTGCGGCACGAGCATAGTCTTCGTTAGGTCCAAGTTGCTCCTCCCTATAGTCGCACCATCCACGTTTGTCTCCACGTGTGAGTCTCTTTTGTTTCGCGGATTGTGTGGTTAGTCTCTTTTGTTTCGTGGTCTTTGTGGTTATCCTCCACTTCTTGCAATAGCCTTTTCGTTGGTTTCGTTTCGATTTCTTGCCACTTTACCATACCCAAGCTCCTCATAAGTGTGTGTGTGGGTCGCTTTTGGATTGCTAATCAAACACTTTTACTCTTGTGACACCATTGTCTCGGACGGCAAGCCCACTTGTCCAATATTATCAACCAAAGGTAAGAGCGGTTTTTAGCCACCAAATTTTCCACATATCACTTGTGTTGTCTAATCATGGCTAGGGAAGAACAAGACACCGACTTCGGCAAACAAGCGGAGGCCCTTAGGCGGTACATTGACGACAACTTCCGTCGGTATGAGGAGCGCCATCAAGCCGCTCAATGTGAAAACAATGAGCGCTTCGCTCAAATCCAAGAGCTCCTCGAACGAGATCGTCGACACTCTTCAAGGTCAAGTTCGCGAAGCTCTCGCCACTCCACCGCAAGAAGCCACGCACGGAGTGAGAATGATCAAGGGCATCGCCATCGCCAAGAGATACCTAATCAACAAGTGAACATGGATCCTCAACAACACCAAGACCAACATCGTCAAGAAGAGCCGCACCCCCAAGCGATCGTACACCATCACCAACATCAAGATCGCCATCGACAAGAAATTCCAATTCCAAATGTTAATTTGGATCCCCCACACCGCCATGAGGACAATCGACATCATCGTCATGATCTCCCTCCACATCGAGCCCGCCGAGTGCCATTGGCCGACAATCATGTTGATATTGAAGATGACGAGGATTATGTTCCACACCACCATCCAAGGCATCGTCACCGAGACCGCCATCGCCACCATGATGATGATGATGAGGATGATCACAAGAACCGCTTCAATCCTCCCAAGCTCGTCATTCCTAAGTTCCACGGCACCAACGACTCGGAGGACTACATAGCATGGGAATCCAAGGTCTCCAAGCTATTTCGAGTCTACAAGGTGCCGCAAGAAAAACGAGTTGACCTCGCATCCCTCGAGTTTGAAGGCTATGCGCAACTATGGTGGGAACAACTCCAAGCATCCTTTGAAGACCCAATAGACACATGGAATGACATGAAGAAGGAAATGCACAAGCGCTTTGTGCCACATCATTATGCACGCGATTTGTTCAAGAAGCTACAAGAACTCAAGCAAGGTATCAAGACGGTCGACGAGTACTACAAGGAGATGGAGTCCACTCTCTCCCGTGCACACATTGTAGAGTCCGAGGAACAATCAATGGCACGTTTCTTGAACGGCCTCACGTACCCCATCAAGAAGATAGTGGAATTCCAACCTTATGAGAACCTTGTTGAGCTCGTTCATCAAGCCATGAAGGCCGAGCGCCAAGTCGCCGAAGAGCTCAAGTATGTCAAGGCCAAGTCCTTCTTCGCCACTAGAGCTTCATCATCAACACAACCCATGACTCAAGTCCAAGCCCAAGGCAATGCCAAAAGTTCTACACCGCAACCCACTACCATTTCCAAGAAAACGACGCCCTCACCACAAGCCGTCAAGTCATATATCACTTGCTACAAGTGTGGAGGTCAAGGGCACAAGTCATTTGAATGCACCAACAAGAAGGTGATGATAGTCAATGACAATGGAGACTATGAGTCCATGAGTGAAGATGAGTACCACGCATTGAACAAGGTGGCCACGATGCAAAGCTTGGATGAAGACGATGACTACATCTATTGTGATGGTGACCCCAACCCCACTCTAGTTGTCACTCGAGTCTTGACTACAATCAACCAAGGTGATGACGCTCAAAGATGCAACTTGTTCCAAACCAAGGGCCGGCATCAACGGCAAATCAATCAAGGTAATCATTGATGGTGGGAGTTGTCACAACTTGGCAAGCAAGGAGCTATGTGAGAAACTCAACTTGACGTACAAGAAGCACCCCAATCCTTACCATGTGCAATGGCTTAGTGACTCCGGCACCGTGAGGATCCAACACACGGTTCAAGTATCCTTCAAGATTGGCTCTTACGAGGACACGGTGGATTGTGATGTGGTACCAATGTCGGTTTGCCACTTACTTCTTGGCCGCCCTTGGCAATTTGACAAGGCCGCCACTCATGATGGGCACACCAACTACTATAGCTTCAAATGGAACAACAAGATCCTAGTGCTCCGCCCAATGACTCCGAGCCAAATCATCGCCGACAATGCCAAGACAATTGTACGAGCGCAAGATAAACAATCCTCTAGTGAGTTCAGTGGTGAGAGAGCGAACCACATTCACGTGAGTGAGAGCCACAAGCCAAATGTGAGTGAGAAAGGGAAAAGAGTGAGTCCCGGCGTAGTCTTGTTAGCCACCAAAAGTGAGATGAGGGAAGTGAGAGCAAACCCATCCACTTTCCACTTCATGCTCTTATGCAAAGGAGATGGCAAAGACACTAACGACTTAACCCGAGTTCCTCCGTCTATGTTGTCTATCTTGCAGGAATTCAAGATGTCTTTCCGGATGAGCTACCTCAAGGACTTCCTCCCCTACGTGGCATCGAACATCGCATCGATCTCATTCCCGGCGCCCCTCTACCCAATAGAGCGCCATACCGCACCAACCCCGAGGAGACAAAGGAGATCGAGCGCCAAATTCAAGAACTCCTCGCCAAGGGACATGTTCGTGAAAGCTTGAGTCCGTGCGCCGTTCCGGTCATCCTCGTCCCCAAACAAGACGACACACTCCGCATGTGCATGGATTGCCGTCCCATCAACAATATCACGGTGAGGTATCGACATCCTATCCCACGACTTGATGACATGCTAGATGAGCTTAGTGGTGCCACTATTTTCTCCAAAATTGATTTAAAAAGTGGCTATCACCAAATCCGTATGCATGAGGAGATAAATGGAAAACCGCATTTAAAACAAAACTTGGCCTTTATGAGTGGCTTGTCATGCCCTTTGGTCTTTCAAATGCTCCTTCAACATTTATGCGTCTTATGAATCACGTCTTGCGGACTTTCATTGGCAAGTTTGTGGTTGTCTACTTTGATGATATCCTTGTTTATAGCAAATCCTTGCATGAATATGTCGACCATGTGAAGCAAGTTTTGTTGGCCCTTCGTAATTCTTCGCTTTTTGCCAATCTCAAGAAATGCACCTTTTGCACCGACAAGCTTGTATTCTTGGGTTATGTGGTTTCGTCAAAAGGGATTGAAGTTGACACCTAGTTGAGGCAATCACAAATTGGCCGCCGCCAACTAATCTTGCTCAACTTCGTAGTGCTCTTGGTTTGTTTGGGTTTTATCGTCGCTTGTGAAAGATTTTAGCACAATTGCTTGCCCCTTGAATGAGCTTACCAAAAAGAATGTACCCTTCATTTGGGGCAATGCTCAAGAATCGGCTTTCAATGACTCAAGAAGAGATAACCGAAGCCCCTTTACTTGCTTTACCGGATTTCTCCAAAACTTCGAACTTGAGTGTGACGCTAGTGGCCTTGCATCGGTGGCGTCCTCATGCAATGTGGCCGTCCCGTTGCCTATTATAGCGAAAAACTTGATGGTGCTCGCCTAAACTACCCAATCTACGACAAGGAACTCTATGCCTTAGTACGTGTTTTGGAAGTGTGGCAACACTACCTTTGGCCCAAAGAGTTTGTTATCCATTCCGATCATGAATCTTTGAAATATTTGAAAACCCAAGCCAATTTGAACAAAAGGCATGCCAAATGGGTTGAATTCATCGAGTCTTTCCCTATGTGGTGAAGTAAAAAAAGGCAAGGACATA